>JASDDO010000012.1:250653471-251297713 GCA_030015575.1 Agapanthus africanus
CAATGATAGCCATTCCAGATCACAGATGAACACATTGGATATACTAGGAATCCGCAATCCGTACGAGCCTGTAACGTATAGCGGATTACACGGTTGCGATGAATAGCCAAGACCCCACCCTAGACCCCTACGGGTGTGTACACACCATAATATTGCATTATTATATTCCCCATTCTTATATATTTTACAAATAAACAGGTGCTTTTGACGCATGTCTGCTACATATTACAGGTTACAGGTTCTTAGACAGAAAACAGTGAAAACGATGAAAAGACGATGCAAAAGTGGACTTTACCAACAAACAGAAGACTCTTGATCAAGCCTACATCAAAGATAAAATTCAAAAAGTACAAGGCAATGTAAGGTCCAAGATTACAAAGCGAACGGTTAAAATCCCACCGCAATTATTCACTGGAGATCTGGAAGAAACATAGAAGCTATTTTAATAAAAGAACCAAATAATAAGGAAGCCCACAAAGGAAATTTCAAGGCCCAATACTTCATTTTAAAGAGACAGATAAAATTTTACCAAAGCTTGGAGTCTACTTTGACTTAGTCTTCCTAAGGATATTTTGGTAAATGTAGACGTGCGAATCAATTGTAATCTAGGGTTTCCTATCCTCTATGAATAGGAACTCTAAATCATTGTAAAGGCTATGCCTCCTTTTAATAATAAATCCAGATCTCTTTATGGAGAGTATCGGTGCCTCTCTTCAATTCATCTATTCAGATCTGACAACCCTGCGTAAATGTTTGGAGAGATCCATCTGTAAAGTAAGTAGATTTATTTATTTTCTTGCCCTAGGTAATTTCAATTCCTGCCCTAGATTAAATTTAATTTCCTTGTCCTAGTTAGAACTTTAATTCAATTGCCCTAGATAGTATAATTAGGTTTTTAGATTTAATAACCAATCCGAACACCCTTCGGAATTAACTCGTAAGAGCGAGTCGGAAATTCACAACATCCTTGTGGACCGACCCGTACTCACTGGCTAGCTGCAAAGCGACGCCGTTATTGATTGCAGTAATAGATAGTTTTTGAGATAAATCAAATGGCGTCGTTGCCGGGGATGGCGTGTTATTTCCTTTTTGCAATTTCGGGTTAATCAAAATTAAAAAAATCAAAAAAATCAAAAAAATATAAAAAATATATCATCTGTTATTTTTGGGAAGGGTATTTTTGTGTGAATTTTGCAAGATCTACGAACAAATTCGGATCTGGAAATCTACAAAGATCAAAACAGCAAATATCAAATCCGAACAAATAGAGGAATATCACAATAGACAACAGAAGAAAATTTGGAGGACCGAGTCAACAAGAAGAATCGCGGTGATCTGGTCCAAAAAAAAAACGCCGAAGCTACCAACCGGCGGCGGATCCGCGGCCGGAGGCGCTATTCGCGGCGGTTCCGCGGTGGAGGTGACGGATCGGTTCCCAAAAAAAAGTCTGAAGCGAGGTAAAAAAAAATTAAACTTTGTAAGTCTTCTGATATCTCCTCTGAATCTTTCGATATATCTTCTGAAAAATCTCCTGCAGGATTCTTTACGCTTAAAAATCTTCCCCTTTCCAATAACAAATCTTGTGCAGGATTCTTTGCGCCGCATAAAATAAAAATCTTTGATTGCAAGTGATTTTTCTGTTTTGCATATCTTTAAAACTGACTTTAAGGGGCTTTTGAGCAATTCAAATTGGGTGGGGATTTCATCACCCTTCCCAAGACCCCAGAAATCATATAAGGCATTTGCATTGACCAATCTTTAATTAAAAAATACTAGACTCAGCCCTAAGGACTTCGACCTCAATAGGACAGAGGACTAGTTATAGGCATCAGCCGTTTATCCTAACCTGACTTTGCGGTGTCTAGGCAAGTGTGTCAAGGCAAGTGGTTACTTAATTAGGACCGCTACTTGTAGCGGGGAGCCTCCCACTTACCTGGCACTTACCTGGCCGCAATTGGCGGTAAAGAGGCGGTTTGAGGTCCTATTTCTAGCCCTTTGGAACAGTTAGGAGCTGTCTAGCTGACCTAGGTGACCCTAGATCTAGGCTTGATTGTGCATTTCTGGTTGATTGCATTTGTGTCTAAGCCCTTTATCGAAATTTTTTGCAAAACAAATAAAAAAATAAGAGGAAAATTTTTATAAAAAGACTTGCAACTTTTGTCGCGAAGAAATCCTTACACCCCACCACTTTCCTTCTTTATCTTCTCTTTCTTCTATCATGGGTACCCCACATCATAAATCTCTTGCCGAACTTTGGTATCCCGAACCTAACTTTGCGTCATACGTCAATTGTTTCGGTCGATTTAAAGAAGATCCCTCCATGACAAAAATATCTTTGAAAGATCAAATAGAAGTGTCTAGGAGAAACAGTTTGACTTTGCAACCCACTTTGTGTCAACCATGTCAACCTTCACCACCTTCGTACGTTGACACCACCTTTTCAAGTCCTGCTGTAACTCCTAAACCGATGTCCATTGCTGAGCACATTGCTCAATCTCGTAGCCGATCTTTCACCCCTCTCCCCTCATCTAGTTCTAGGAATCAACAAGTCCATCCACCTTTTTATCCACATGTTGATCTTAATCCTGTCCAACCATCCACTTCCTACCAGTCCTACCCGACTTTCCCACCATCACTAGACAATGTTTCTACACAGCCATTAGGGAGTTTCACGTATTCAAACAATTTCGAATCTTTTACCGAAACCCCCTTACCACCAAAGTCTAGTTTGGAAGAGTCGTTGGAAACTTATATTGCTGCAACAAACAAAATGGTTAGGAATGTGGAAGCGTCCATGGCCGCCCTTATGCAACCTGCTGAACCGGTAGCTAGTTTCCCGCTAGCCCCAAATTTTTCAATGTATGAGGAGGCGGTTGGACAGAATGAGAATGTGAGAGGATTTCCAAATCAAACTTACCCTTACCCAATTGAAGCCCACAACTCCAGTTTTCCATCGAATGTCCTAAATGATTCACAAGTTCAAAATAAAAACGAGTTGTGCGACTTTGTAGTGTTTGATTTGCCAAATTGTGAAGAACCCCTTTCGAGTGAAACCACACCTAATCCTCTCGATCTTTACACCTCCCATCTAGAACCTAAATCGATAAATATCCATGCTTTTGATGAGGTGTCTAAAAAAATTGATTTTCACTTGATTGAGGATATAGACGCCGGGAATATTTCGGATGATGAACCTGTCGATTTAATTGAAATTTTATGTTCATATCATCATCCCGAGTTATTAAATGTTTCTCCCTAATCTCATATGCGTCTTGATTTTGATGATAATGGCATGGATGAGTTGAATATTGTGGAGAATTATGAGGATAATATTGAGGAGAGTAGTGAGGATAATATTGAGGTTGAACTAATTTTGTTTGATGTGTCGGATTTTCCAATTCATCCTCTTGAACCTTTAACTGTAATATCACCCTCCCTCCTTTCCATCGTTCCGACCATGCTTGAAGACTGTGAGCTTGAAAAATTTCCTTTGAAGCTGACATAGTTCTCACAGACGATAACACTTACGAGTGTTTCACTTTTTCGGATGATGTTGATGACTCACCGCCCGAGTTGGAGTTCTTTACATTTTCAGATGAGTTAGTTGAACCATCAGACTCGGTTGCTTACAGTAGTTTCGAACCATTAATGGAATCTTTCAAGTTCGAGACAGTTTACTACGGTGAGAAGATACTATCCCTAATTCACTCCCTTTCGTCCTTCCCATTGTTCTGACCTTACATGAGACCGTTACGCTTTCATCTCCAAAACCAAGTTCAGCGTACCCATATTTTCTTGCGAATCTCGAGGAATTTGACCCCATTTCTCGACGGGTTAGTAGGTTAGCACAATCGCTTTTAACACATCGGTCATCACAAATTGTGCTAATTTATTCACTCAATTTACACCCTCAAGATCGTACTCTACTTCTTTCTCTTTTCCGCCCTTCTTCTCCTCCACCGAGACCATATTCCACCCTTCTTCCCATTCGGTCTCGTGTGCTTCTCATTTCTTTCCTTTACATCCCATTCTTTCACCAACCCAACTATTACCACGATAAGATCTTTGAATGGTTGGTGCTCACCTTTGGCTTATGTAAGGCCAAGCTTAAGTTTGGGGGGAACCTTGTTGTATATATGTATATATATTTTTTGTTTTCTTTTTCTACAAAATAAATAATAACAAAAAATTTCAAAACAATAAAATAAAAAAAATTATAAATAAATAAACAGGGGAGCACCGGCATTTTTGACCCTCTTGGTTTAGCATGACAGTGAGGACACTGTCAAGTTCAAGTTTGGGGGTACGCTCCGTACGTCTTCTTCCTTCGCATTCATATGTATATTTTTGCATTTGCATATTTATTTGAAAACCCATAAAGATTGAAAATTTTCAAAAATTATAAAAATTATTGTATTCAATTATGGCTTATTTGACTTGAGTTTGACAAATAGGTTAACTGGCTAGGAACAACTAGATCTTAGACCTAGTAAATTAAAAACCCTAAAGATAACCTTCTTTAAAGTTTAACAATAGAGAGTATTTGTTTTTGAAGTTTATTTAGAAATAGGCAAATTTTGGGTTCACTTCTTGGGCTAAGTCGAAACAAAGGAAAAGTATTGATGTTCTTATTAGAGTATAAGTTTGAAAAATAGTTCCTACCTTAAGTCTAGATTCTGAAAATGTATACCCTAAAATTTGCACTATCACGCATCTTGAAACTTGGAATAGTAGAAGAGACCTTGAAATGCTTTTGTCTAAAGTCCTTAGTACAATGAAAATAAAAGAAAAAAAAGTGAATAAAAAAAAATGAACACTGGTTTTTGTGATTACTTAAGGCTGTAAAAATAGAAAAATATTTAGCGAGGGTGTTTCATCACCTAGTGCCTTAGACCAACTGGTTTGGGAGTCACTGCTAAAAGCCTTGGGTGTTGCAAAACTAGGAATTACGCTTTAAAGTGCAAACGCATTTTGTAATCGGTCGTTGGTACCTCAAGAAGTATTAACGGTCGCATGAAGGATGTGTAAGCAAAATTCAATTTAAAAATTAACCAATTAAGAAGTGCTTTGGTCAACGGACGAGAGTATGATTGCTTGATTTGAATCTCCAAGTGTAGGGGTGATCTATACAAACACGTAGGGATATGTGATTGGAGTTTAGATGAGAGAAAGGAGTGAAGAATAGAACTTGTATCTTTAGTAAGGGTTGATAGAAATTCCTAAGTGGAGATGGAACCCTAGAAGCAAAACTTTAGAAATGCCGAAAGCTAAGTAAGTCTATAAAACATACATAATCTTAAGTTAAATGATGAGGAAGTGTGAAGAATATGGGTGGATAATTTACGAGTCGACGATAATAGAATTCCTTGTTAGAAAACCTAATTGGAGAATAAAAATTAATGGGCCAAATTGATAGGATTTTGTGGGTAGTATCCGCTGAAAACCCTCAGGAGACAACACTCCTCCTACTAGGGACACCTAGAGGTTTAACGACTTGTTGCACGAGCTCAGTGCAATCGCGTTTCCCTGCGAAAGTGCGGTTAGGTTTTTGTCAAGAATAAAACTAAGTTTGCTCGAGGACGAGCAAAAGATAAGTTTGGGGGTATTTGTTCACACCAAAATATTCCATTATTATATTCCCCATTCTTATATATTTTACAAATAAACAGGTGCTTTTGACGCATGTCTGCTACATATTACAGGTTACAGGTTCTTGGACAGAAAACAGTGAAAACGATGAAAAGACGATGCAAAAGTGGACTTTACCAACAAACAGAAGACTCTTGATCAAGCCTACATCAAAGATAAAATTCACAAAGTACAAGGAAATGCAAGGTCCAAGATTACAAAGCGAACGGTTAAAATCTCACCGCAATTATTCACTGGAGATCTGGAAGAAACATAGAAGCTATTTTAATAAAGGAACCAAATAATAAGGAAGACCAAAGACAGAAGATCCCACAAAGGAAATTTCAAGGCCCAATGCTTCATTTTAAAGAGACAGAGACATAAAATTTTACCAAAGCTTGGAGTCTACTTTGACTAGGTCTTCCTAAGGATATTTTGGTAAATGTAGACGTGCGAATCAATTATAACCTAGGGTTTCCTATCCTCTATAAATAGGAACTCTAAATCATTTTAAAGGCTATGCCTCCTTTTAATAATAAATTCAGATCTCTTTATGGAGAGCATCGGTGCCTCTCTTCAATTCATCTATTCAGATCTGACAACCCTGCGTAAATGTTTGGAGAGATCCATCTGTAAAGTAAGTAGATTTATTTATTTTCTTGCCCTAGGTAATTTCAATTCCTGCCCTAGATTAAATTTAATTTCCTTGCCCTAGTTAGAACTTTAATTCAATTGCCCTAGATAGTATAATTAGGTTTTTAGATTTAATAACCAATCCGAACACCCTTCGGAATTAACTCGTAAGAGCGAATCGGAAATTCACAACATCCCTGTGGACCGACCCGTACTCACCGGCTAGCTACAAAGCGACGCCGTTCTTGATTGCGGTAATAGATGGTTTTTGAGATAAATCAGGGTGCGGCAAACTACCCACCAAGTACCCGAAGAGAAGCAACCTCCCTCAACACCGTGAGTAGGCCACTCGGCACTTCGAGATGTAGGGTTTCTAGGCACACTAAGGAGGTTCCACAAGGCATCAACCATGCCAAATTCAAATTTTACATGTGCCGTGAAACCCTAATTTGAGATCGTTAACTAGAGATTAAGCGAAAAGCAAGCAAGCAAACAACTTTGCTACTAAGTGAATGGAAATACAACCTTTGTAGATCCGGTCCACCACTTCTTTAGCTCCGTGATGACGTCCCTTCGCTGCGATCACCGGGATCCCGGACTCTAGCGATGGTTTCGTCGGGAAAATGAGCGGGCTAGGTCGTTGACTTCGATGCCGAAGATGATCTACGTCGAGGCGACTCAAACTCAAGTTCCATCTTCACTTGGTCATGAACCTTGTGAAGAAAAGACCCTATACAACATGGCAATTGGTAGAGGATAATGAAATAGGAAGTGGGTTCACTTTGGATTTGGATTTCTCACTTGATTTCATCACTTAGAATTTTCTTGTAAGCTTTTCTTTTCTTCATGAAGAAGAAGAAGAAGAAAGAAAAAGAATTATCACAAAAAGAAAATTCAAGTGATATCTATCATATTGCAACAATGGGTGAGATAAACTCATGTAGAGAATAAACTAGGGTTTAGGTAAATGGTTAGGGTTAAGAAAACAACATTAACCTATTCAAAGATGCTAGAAAACAACATGAAGCTTCTAGTAAAGAAAAGAAAGAAAGCCACCATTTTGTTTTAACTAAATAAATAAAATAAATAAAGAAATAAATAATACCTTAACCATTAACCTAAACTAAGGTTTAAAGCATGCACACCCAAGTTTGCATGTATCATCAAACATGACACAAACAAGTGCACAAAAATATATCATATATACAATGTGCACAATTTAGTGAGAAAATAATCTTAAGTGAACCAATACTAGTTAATGTAAAGTAATATATCAAATATATAATTATACATTAAATCATTAAATCAACACTTGATTTAATGATCCGGTCATACTGCATATAACCGACTAATATCAAGTGTATCACTGTATCGAATCAACACTTGATTCGGTAACCTGTCTATATCTCATATAACCGTCCAATGATACATATCGCGAGAATAGAATACAGTATCACATACTGGTATTATTCTCGGTCCCGCACATATCTCATATGCGCTCCTATTTCGTTTCGCTTGAGCCAGGAAACCTCTGTGTAGGACTCTAAAGACTCGTCAATACGCCGGCAGTAGTTGATGATCATATCAAACACCCACAAGCCGCAAGCGGTCTACTAAACGTAACGGCCACCCGGGTATAGAGCGATCAGAAGATCAACGAGCAATCCCGCTCACACTCCTGTGAATCCAACCAGTAACACTTACCGTACAGTCCGGTCTGATCGTCTGATATGTCGCATATCTCGCCTAGGGGTGGTAAACGTCAGACCCCAGTAGCTCGATAAGTCGTGTCGATATGAGGTCTATAACAGTTCGAGAAACTACTGGTAACACTTACCAGTAAATCTCAGCAACCCTGGCCAGGGATTTCCGGTTATAGCCAATCGAACACAGCACAACATCAACTCCCTTTACCGGGAGAGACGAATCCCCTCCTATCGCTCATTGCCTCCATGTGATTCGGGACTGTACCCAAAAACCACCATTTTGCTCGCCCTCTTGGACGTGGTAAGGTGGAAATCAAAGCACAGTGGGAATCACACAAGACTCTATGACGATCTCGGGTCTACAAACTAACCTGTACCAGTGTCACCAGAGAACTGCCATCTGACGTAAGGTATAATACCATCTGGGAGTTCTCGGCGAGTCCGTCCAGTGTACCCAGTCTCCACTGAGCACCCGTATATCATCTCTGATGTCAAACACCAATGGATATGGGATCATCCATCGCCCATCTGTATGGGTCGAGAAGGTATACGCTAGTCTACTCTGGTATATCTATGCCCCGTCTCGATACACCCACGACTAGGGACCTTGAAGGATGTACTTATGGACTACCATGTCCCCACTAGTATGATCCGCATCATAGTCCAGGTAGTCAAGTACACATCCTAAGGGCTTTACGAACATGTAACAGAGAGACAATCAGTATACACGTTAAGATAAAGAGCAACCAGATAGCATACTATCATATCGAGCAAGAAAGTCCTCCCTATATATGTCCCAGCATCCACTGCAATATACATCCTATGTACAGTAATGGCCTCTAGGGCATACATATAACTAACAATCTCCCACTTGCACTAAGGCCATCTGTAGTAGTGGTTGCAGTATCTCATACTAAACCATCCCATAAAAGTCTCTCTCTGGGAAAAGGCCTTTGTGAGTGGATCCGCCATGTTGTCCTCTGAGTCTACTCTCCTAACCTCGATCACCCTGGAGATCAACTATTTCCATGATCAGGTGATGCTGCCTCAGAATACGTCTGGGTCACTGATGGGACCGGGGTTCCTGGGCCAAAGCCACACTTCCATTGTCACACAATGGTAGGAAACTAGTTCATCTCATGAACCATTATACACACAAACTACCTCTTTGGTAGTATCTTTGATAGCGATGTCACCAGCCTTTATCGTCTAGTTTGCCACGGTATCTAGCTTGGAACTCTTCCAACATACCGTCCCTGCAGTGAGGGTAAAGACAATGCCTGCGACTGACTTTCAGTCATCCTTATCACCCTGGAACATTTCCAGTGATTCTTCCCAGGATCAATTGATACCATCTCACTACAACTAGTGAGTATGCTAATATCCAATTAGATCTATCTCATAGATCCAAAACCTAGGATTTAGCAGGTATCACTTTGATCCTATATGGAGAATCCTTGTGATAAGCGGAGATTGACCGAGCGTAGCGTAGGAAACTCCTTCCCCATCAAGAGTATGTCATCCATGTACTCTACGAGGATCACCACCATACTCCCTACTACCTTTTTGTATATACAAGGTTCATCTACCATTTTGATGATGTCAAACTCTTTGACTAACTCATCAAAACAGATGTTCCAACTCCGCGATGCCTGCTTTAATCTGTAGAGCAACTTGCACACGTTTCCGCTACTCCCACTGTTTACGAATCTCTCTGGCTGTGTACTTATAGACATTCTCTTCTAAATCAATATTTAGAAAAGCAGTCATGACACCCAACCACCAGATATCATAGTCATGATATGCAACAATGGCAAGTAGGATCCTGATGGACTTAAGCATAGTTACTGGAAAAGGTTTCATCATTTTCCACGCCTGGCCGATGACGAAAACCTTTAACAAGTCTAGCTTCGAAAGTCTCAACTTTTCCATCTACACCAAGTAATCTTCTCAAGATATACTTGCTCCTGATGGGGATTTAACCCTTCAGATATAGCAGCCAAAGTCCATACTTTGCTGGTGTACATGGATTCCATCTCAGATCGCTAAGTTTCCAGCCATTCTTACAGAGTCCCTACTCTTGATGGCCTGCTCGAAACTAGACTTTGCTGGTGTACATGGATTCCATCTCAGATCGCTAAGCATCCAGCCATTCTTACAGAGTCCCTACTCTTGATGGCCTGCTCGAAACTAGTTGGGTCATCATCTCATGATGCAATCCTCGCTCCCACTGTCATAGAGAAACCGAAGTATCTCTCAGGTGGATGAGGAACCCTACTATATCGGCGGAGAGGCTGAGGTTCGTTGGAATCTACTGAATCCTTTGGTTCTATCAAATCATCAGCTGCAGTTTGTATAGCTGGAACATTTCCAGTTCTACATAACAGACCTTGCCTCGAGCTTGTCCGGATTTTGCTTTTTAGACATAGGCCGGACAACCCCAAATCTTAACAAACTTAAGATATGGGCTCTTCCCTTTCCATATCATATATGAAGTGGTAGGCAACTGATTTGATTTGAACCCTATTCAATAGGTATGCAGCTTCTTAAGTGCATAACTCCCAAAAGGAAATAGGAAACTCAGTAGTACTCATCATAGAGCGCACCATATCATATAGGGTGTGATTGCTCCGCCCCGATACACCGTTGTGCTGTGGTGTATTCAGAGGAGTAACACTGAGAGAGAATCTCATTCTCCTTTAGAATAGTCCAAGAATTTCATGCACAAGTATTCTCCTCCCTGATCTCATCATAGGACATAATACTTATACCCGTATTTTGGTTCTCTACTTCTAACTTATATTCTGTGAATATCTCAAAAGGTTCGGACTTATGTTTCAACAGAAAGATATGTCTGAATCTTGAGAGATTATCAGAGAATGTAATGAAATACAAAGAACCGGTCTTGGCATGTGTAGACAGGGGACCTACATACATCAACATGTATCAACCCAAGAGTTCACTAACTCTTTCTCTGTTTCCAGTAAACGGGGCTATGGTCATCTTATCTTTGTGACATGACTGGAAAGTTTCACAAGATGTAAATTCAAACTAATTTAAATATGCATCTAAAATGTAACTTAAGTTAGTCGGGTCACATTGATATGACCTAGTCTACAATACCTCAAGAAGGAATCGTTCAATTCTGAACTCTTCCTCTTGTGTGTGTTCCGTATACTAAGAACTGTAGTTTGATTTAGAGCATCAATGCTTTTAGATAACGTGTCTGAATCGATCAACTTTTGATATAGGAAATATTCAAAACATTATCCAACAATACAAAATTTTATCATTTCTTTACTAATAAAGAGACTAATATGATTTTGTATATCAGGTTCGGTATCTAATAACATTCGTTCAGAATCAATGTATTTGGAATACAGGGTGACAGTGACCAACAGACTTGGCTGCAACACTTGCACCGTTTTCTGTCTCATGAAACTTATCACCCGTTCTCAGTTCTCTACCTTTCTGTAGCCCTATGTAACAGATTACATATTTGGGATCCTGATCCGGTATCAAATACCCAGGACGTAGAGGATACAGAGAAACAGTTCTTTGTAATGAACACAACCGAAGGAGATGCATCATATGCACTTTCTTCGTTTGGGCGGTATGGGAATCCTGGTATTCCCCTATTTCCTACTCTGTCTTATAACATTTATAAGTTTGAGCGGGACCAACGTTCCCCAGCTCAGTATAACAAGCGGGTTCGGTCAATATATCCGTTTTATTATCTTGATTAAGGCGTCATATGGTCGCTACCTGGAGAGAGAGAGAAGAAAACACTCAGCGTGCGCTCTTGCAAGATCAGATTGGTTATTATTTTATCTAATCAGGATGGCTCCCACTGTTTTTATCAAATCTTCCTTCAAACCCTAAAAGGAAAGACTAGCCGGGATTAATTACACTCTACAAGTTTGCCAATCTTTCAGCCAGGCCAGTGTCGGTACTTTGAGGGGGGTTCCCCGTGCTTTCGCACGGACCTAATTAAAGTAAACCTCGTTTTCCCATAGGCGTAACCCCGTTGACACCTTTCTAGACACCTACTTGATCGGCTAATTGTAATGTGTAAAACTCTCCCAGGAGTAACAATCACTCGCAGCAGGTATCGAGATCTAACTATCTCATAGAAGGTATGCAATCTCATTGCAAATTTCAACACTTGAAATTCCCGATAATTTTGCCCCTAGCGTCCTATGACCTTGACGCAGGCCAACAAACCATAGTGCGCTAGTCAAGTTCAACCTGTCATTTCCTGATTGAATTAAACCCACCCGCACGACCCTTGACGCAGGCCAACAAAGTCGCACGACTACCCTAATCCAATCTGCATCATATGCATAAGCAGATAAATACTAGTTAGCTACCGCACACTACGCCTTGACGCAGGCCAACAAACGTAGCACGAATACTAACTACTACTTATCTGAAATGACGGAGGGCTACGACAGGTTTTTCTGAAAACCTATTGCGTAATGAACTTGATATCTTTGTAGAATCAAATGATTTTAAAATGGAGTGTTTTTCTTCCTTTTCTAGTTTTGCTAAAGGGGTCACTCCCGGTGAAGGGATCGTCGGCCCTTTCCTCATCGAATAAGGTGCAGAATATATCATATATACCGCTGTGCAAAGAAAAAACTATAGAAGCAATCAAAATACAAAGCGAGGGGTGTAGCATCTGCCAGTCATTGCTAAAGGGGTCACTCCCGGTGAAGGGATCTCGGCCCTTTCCTTATCGAATAAGGTGCAGGATGTTCTACAAGGAATACCGCGATGCAAAGCAAGAACTGTAGCTACCTGTTTTTGAAAATTCAATTCCACAACATCTTAGGTTTCTTTTATTTCATTAATCACATTAATGAAGTCCCATCATTTAATTCACCTAAACATCACAGATAAATACGACGTACACTTATGCCATCCGCATTCGCCTCGATGTCCCCTCGTGCACCGTTAGGTTAGGTGACTAACGGCAGAGCGGGGCAGGGCTAGCGCAGTTGTAAGACATAAGTAACGTCTATATAGTATATCATATATACTATATACAATATCTATATGAACAAATCACATGATCACATCACAGATAACGCAGCAGAAAAGATCATATGAAATATTGGATATACTAGGACGTCCGTGTTTTATTTTGAGCCTGTATAAAACACGGATTCCACGGTCGTGATGAATAGCCAATACCACACCCCTAGACCCCTACGAGAGCGGCAAGAAACCCTACCAATTCTAGGGTTAGGAGACCCGGACTTGACTCCTCGAGATGGTTTCCCACTGGACCCTAGAACCCGGTTACTTGTGCTCCCCTCCTTGGGTCTATCCTAATGCGGAAAAGTAAATAATATACAATGGTGACATCTTCCGCAACGTGGAAGTGCCCCAATAAAAGAATATTACATACAAGTTTTTACATGAATGAAAATGAAAAACACTCATCTCGCATAAAAAAAAAAACCCGGCAATTCAAACACGACGATCCAATATAACATATCCAGCAACACATAACATCACATGTCATTAACGTAAGTAAATATACGCATCCCAATTGTCGTTGACATATAGCAACGAAACCGGCGATATCAGATATTACACTTACGTGTAGGGTTCCTAGGCACACTAGTGAAGGTTCATAGATCATCAAACATGCCCGAATAAAAATTTACATGTGCCGAACAACCCAAAGACGGGATCTTTGCTAGATTATTAGGGTTTAGCATGCAAGATGATATCTTTTTATCTAAGTGTGAGGGATTACAACCTTTGTAGTCCGCTCCTTCACTTCACAAGCTCCGAGTAGAAGTCCCTTCGCCGCGATCGATGATCTCCCGGACTCAAGAGAGGCTCCACGACTCGAACGATCCATGCTAGCTTGAAGTGTTCCGAATCTCCGATGATCTACGTCGAAGTTGCAAAACCCCAAGCTTTCTCACTCTAAAGAAATGAACACCCTAATCTCATGGGCTAGATGAGATGAGGATGAGGGAGTAGTATTTATGCTTTCTTTTTATTCACTTTCTCACTTGAAATCATCACACAAGAATTAACTAGTAAGCTTTTTCTTTTAGAACTTAAGAGAGAAGAAGATGATAATGGAAAAGATAATCCTTTTGTGATGAATAGAAAAGAAATCTATATGATTGATATATTAACCATGGTCAAGGATGATAGGCTAAGAGTTTGTAGAGAATAAACTAGGGTTAGTGTTTGGTTAGGTTAGAAATGAGTCATGGAAAAATATCAACCATAATATCTTAACCATGACAAAAGCAAAGCTTCTAGAATGAACAAGAAGAAGCTAACCCTAATCAAACCCTAATCCCATTTAATCATCCTTAAACATGTTTAATAATAAATCATATCATGTCACAATAATATATATCACATATATATTATATATTTGCAACAAAAGAAAATAATACAATTAACATATATCGCATATATATCAATGTATCATCTAGTGAGAAAATGAAATAATAAAGCGAGCCAATATTAGATAATGTAATACAATATATCTTATATATTATTATACATTAAATCATCGAATCAACACTTGATCCAACGATCCGGCTATATCGAATATAACCAGCTAATATATCATGTACCGATTCGTCGAATCAACACTTGATCCGATGTCCCGATTCATATCAAAATATCTCGAGAATATAATACGGTATCTCATATCGCATTATCCTCGGTCCTGCACATATCACATATGTGCCTCTACTCCGTTTCGCCTGAGCCAAGAAACCTCTGTGTAGGACTATAAAGAATCGTCAATACGCCGGTAGCAGGTGATGATCATATCAAACACCCACAAGCTGCAAGCGGTCAGCTAAACGTAACAGCCACCCAGGTATTGAGCGATCAGAAGATCAACAAGCTAGCCTGTGCGTTCTCCTGTGAATCCAATCAGTAACACTCCCGTACAGTCCGGTCTGTTCGTCTGATATGTCGCATATCAAGTCTAGGGGTGGTATACGTCAGACCCCAGTAACCGATAAGTCGTGTCGATGTGAGGCTCATAACAGGTCGAGAAACTACTAGTAACACTTACCAGTAAATCTCTATATCAGCCCTGGCCAGGGACTTCCAGTTATAGCCAATCGAACACAGCACAACATCAACTCCCTATACCGGGAGAGACGAATCCCCTCCTATCGCTCATTGCCTCGATGTGATTCGGGACTGTACCCAAAAGCCACCGTTTTGCATGCCCTCGTGGATGTGGTAAGGTGTAAATCAAAGCACAGTGGGAATCACACAAGACGCTATGACGATATCGGGTCTACAGACTACCCTGTACCAGTGTTACCGGAAAACTGACATCTGACGTGTGGTATATCACCAACTGGGAGTTCTCGTCGAGTCCGTCCAGTGTACCCAGTCTCCACTGAGCACCCGTACACCATCCTTGATGTCAAACACCGATGGATATGGGATCATCCATCGCCCATCATATGTTCATATCAGATTTTTGCATTTTCATACCGCCCAATTTTTATCACATTGCATATCGGTAGGTACTCTTGAGCCATGTTTGCTAGTCAATTGCAGGATACAGGTTCGCGGCTCTAAACGGTGAAATCCATGGAAAAATACGACAAAATCCGAGTTCCTGCCAACCACAGATAAAACACGGGTCTCCGCTCTTTATCCGTCTGTTGCCACACACCAGTTTAGGAGACAAAATGACAAATCAATTGTCACCTTCATGCACAAAGCACAATGGCAACACCAAGTCCAAGAAATCTACGCGGAGCTCAAGAAAATCATGACAAAAAATCCATGTCCAATCACCTTTTGATCCACTAGAATTCTGGAAGAAATGTGGAAAGATTATCAGAAAAAACATGTACCAGACAAAAGGGGACAGCAGACCAGGGAAGTACAAAAAACCAGAGGACCCAACTCATCAACAAGGCCGTGGATCCGCGGCCAATAGGGGGTCTAGGCCGCGGATCCGCGACCGTACTGGCGTATCAAATGATGAAATTTCAGGAGCAGTTGGGTAATTTTGTAAGGAGGCAGATTGTTGCCCTAGATTTTCTGTTGCCTGCCTATAAATAGTCCAGAACTTGTGAAGCCAAAGGGTGCATAATCTTGTATTTATTTTTTAGGTTTTAGTTGTTGTTCTTCTTGCTCCTCTCATCTCTTCTCCATTAAAAATCTTGTAGTGAGCTTTTGTGAGTGAAGAATGAATAAAGGAGTTCTCTTTACTTATCATGCTTGTCTTGTTCTTTAGTTAAATTATTATTGCTTGTAATTTTCATTTGTTAAGTTAGTTGTTGTTATTTCTTGTTGTTTCTTTTATCTTTTCCTTTATCCTTTAACAACCATGATGCTTACGCTTGATCCTTGCCAAGGTGAGGTCGCAAATAGCTAGTTGTTATCTTCTAATCTCTTTCTTTCTATCTTCCTCTTTTGATTTGTTTTCTTTTCATTATGATGTGTGAGTAGTTTCATACTTGTTAGGGTAGGATAAAGGAAGTTTGAGAGAAGGAAATCTCTCTCACTCTTTCCTTGCCCAACATCTTAAAATCGACTCCCGTTAATTGAACCACAATCCGCTCCTTACGGCACCCTATCCTACATGATAGCGGTGATTCCGTAGTGAGACCGGTTGTGGTTGAATTAACCAGAGGTTATGGATAAGAGCCAAGAACGGACGGACAAGCACCAAAAGGAAGAACTTATGCGTTGGAAAGCCTAGCTTATACTCGCAAGTTCCTTCCTAGTCGTGCTAATCCCCGTTGTTGCCGATTACCGTAACACCGATATTAAGAGTGGCAACGAAAGAGGTGAGCGACTCCTAACTCAAACTAACCTAATCCTAACCCTAACAAGCTCTCTTTACATATCATTTTAACACTAAATTAATCACAACAAAATCTGGAAAACTGGACTTAACTCGTTAAAGCACATAAAAAAAGATTCCCATCTCCCTGCGGACGACCCGTACTCAACCGGCTAGCTACAAGCGAAACCGTCTTGATTGCGGTAATTAACTAAACTTGAACACGCAGAATCTTTAACAATCAAATGGCGCCGCTGCCGGGGAGACGGTAGTTTATTTCTTTGTGTAATTTCGGGTTAACTTGTGAATATAACCGAAAAAAAAACAAAAAATATACTTTGTAAAAAAATTCATCTTGTTATTTTTGATTAGTTTTTGTGTAAGTGTGCAGGATAATACGGAGTTCGAGTTCAGTGCCAAAGACGTGCGAAGATAGACCCACATTTCGCGGCTACACCGCGACGGATCAAAACAAAGCAAACGGTCTACTGGAGAAGATTCTGGAGCAGTTTCAGTGAGCAAATCCAAATTCAGGGTCTTAAAAACAGCAGAGGACACCCAAAACAGCCCACACCAGAAAACTGAAGAACCAAATCATCATTGCTGCCGCGGAACCGCGGTATTAGGGCCCTATTGCCGCGGAACCGCGGCCACTTGGTGCGTTCTGCGTGCCAAAATCCCTGTGAGTGTTTCTCTCTTCTTCCCCACTCCTCTGGACTCCAATAAACTGTGTTTTCTGCAGCATTCTTTGCGCAAACTCTCTTCCCCCTTCCAATAAACTGTTCTTGTGCAGGATTCTTTGCGCCGTGCTAAAAATAAAAATTGTTTGCAGTTGATTTGTTATCGCTTTGCATTAATTAATACGGACTTAAGGGGCTTGAAACCAATTCAGATTGGGTGGGGATTTCATCACCCTTCCCAGGACCCCAAAAATCACAAAAAGCATATGCATTGACCATTGTTAATTAAAAAAATACTAGACTCAGCCCTAAGGACTTCGCGCTCAATAGGACAGAGGACTAGTTACAGGTATCGGCCGTTTATCCTATCTGAGTTTTGCCGTGCCTAGGCAAGTGTGACGAAGGCAGGTGGTTATTTAATTAAGGAACTTCGCGAAAGCGTTGGACAACCTCCCACTTACCTGGCACTTATCTGGCCGCATTAGACGGAGAAGAGGCGGTTTGAGGTCCTATTTCTAGCCCTCTGGAACAGTTAGGAGCTGTCTAGCAGACCTAGGTGACCCTAGATCTAGGTGAGATTGTGCATATCTTATTTGTGATTGCTTAAAGCCGTAAGTCCGTACATATTTCTGTAAAGCTCTTTCTAAAAAAAAAAGAAAAAAATCAAAAACTTTTATAAAAACTTGCCCTTTGTCGCCAAATACACTTTTCACCCACCGCCCATCGTTTTCTCCATTGACGTTTTCTTGCTCTAACCTTCTCTATACTAAACTCGTTTAGTGTATGTCCGCTTGGACTCGGGACACTAGCGCCCGTCTATTCCGTGTTACGTTAGTCGCTACCGACTACGCGATAGACTCAGACGTCGAAACTCCGTCCACTCCTCTTTCACCCCTTCCTTTGCCGGCCAACTCCGACGTTGACCGGAATTCTGTTCATACATCTTCACCTTCACCATCACCAACCTCTTCTTCCGCGATGTCAGGATTTAATCCGAACATCTCTTTGACTACCCCTGGATTGGCTCCACCTCCTACGGAGACCAATAACCCACCACCACCGCCTGTTGTAGCGCCGCAGCGAATCGCGCTCCAGGATCGTTTCTATCCCACCCGTTCTGCACTTCCCACCTGCCTTTCTCTTCCACCGGCCAATGGGGACAACTTTGAAATTAAGCCCCACTTCATCAACATGCTTCCACGATTTCATGGGCTTGAATCTGAAGATGCCTATATCTTCATCAATAAATTTCAAAACGTCTGTGCCATGATGAAAACCACCCAGCTGTCGGACGATGCTATACATCTACGGGTCATTCCGTTCACTTTATGCGATCTTGCTGAAAAATGGCTGTATAGCACCGCTTCCCACTCAATAACCAGCTGGGACGAGTTTGTTAAAGCGTTTATAAAAAAATTCTATCCGAATCATAAAACCGCAAGGATTCAAAATTAAATCAACCAATTCTCTCAGCTTCCTTCTGAACCCTTCTGGAAGTGCTTTGACCGGTACAAAGATCTTCTTGTTCAGTGTCCTCACCACGGTATAGAGAAATGGCAACTTTGCCAAACCTTATACGAGGGCCTGAACCCAGCAACGAAGCAGTTGTTGGAAACCATCTGTCAGGGCCACTTCCTATCGAAATCTGACGAGGAAGCGTGGCAGTTCTTTGACGACCTTGCGGAGCAAACGCTACAATGGGAGAGCACCCGACCAACTTCTTCTTCTTCCACCTCCACTTCTACCGATCAGTCTAGGGTAGGAATTCACCAACTTGATGTCTCTATTGCAATGAAAGCTGAAATGGCTGCAATAACGAGAAAGCTTGAAGCAATAGAGAGCAAATTTTCTTCTCCTGCTCCTGCCCCTGTTCTTCCCCTTCGTACCATCTGCGCTTGTTGTTCCGATCCTTCTCACTTAACCGAAGAGTGTCCTTACAATCCGCCATCGCAAGGACAGGATCAGGTTAATGCTGCATTTCAGCAAAGACCGAGGAATGATCCATACTCTTCCACCTACAATCCCTGTTGGAGGAACCACCCCAATTTCGCCTGGAATCAGAATCAGACTCAATTCCAAGGCAACAATTTCCAGAGGGCCCCTCCTCCGCAACAACAAGCGCAACAACAAACTCAGTTTCAGCAGCCCTTCCAACCCCAACCTTTTCAAAATCAGACGAACAACATTGCACCCGACAATTCTTTCCCACCAAACAACTTTGTTCCGTCAAACAACGATAAGGTTTTCTCGCTCGAACGAAGTCTGGAGGCGTTCGTTAAACAATCGACACAGTCCACCGCCAACATCCAGTCTTCCATTCAGTCCTTAGTGCAACACACTGCCGCTCACGGGCAAAGCATCAAGACCATCGAGGCCCAGATTGCACAGCTGAATGCGGCCTTAAGCGAGCGAGAAAAGGGGAAGCTCCCGTCCCAGCCACTCCCAAATCCCGGTCACCCACATAATGTACATGTTGCTCTTGAACAACAGAATCATAATGTGAGTGCCGTGACCACATTGAGATCGGGAAGGATGCTGCAAAACAACATTGGCACACGGATAAACGATGACACCCCGGCCGCTTCTTCTTCTACTTCTTCTTCTTCTCCTGCTTCTTCGTCTTCTGAGCCTATTCTCCGTTCTTCACAAGGCTCCCCTTCCTCTTCTTCTGCTCTGAACGGACCCACTTCTCACTCCACGAAAAACACCTGTTCTGGGATCCGTTCCAACTCCACAATCTCCTCTTCCAACATTAGACTCAACCAATTTTAAAAATGTTCCATTTCCAAACCGGTTGAGGTCAAATAAACAAAATCCTCAGATGGAGAAGATTCTGGAGTTATTTAAGCAGGTTAACATTAACATTCCTCTTTTAGATGCTGTCCAACAAGTCCCGTCCTACGCGAAAATCTTAAAGGACTTGTGCACGAAAAAGAGGAAGTCTCAGGTACCCAAGAAAGTTTTCTTGGCTAGTGCTGTGAGTGATGCCCTTACCCAATCTTTACCACAAAAACGGAAGGACCCTGGCTGTCCTACGATTTCTATTACTATTGGGGATAAGAACATCAACCGCGCACTATTAGATCTTGGTGCCAGTGTTAACCGGCTTCCGTACTCAGTATACGAGCAATTAGGCGTCGGAGAGCTGAAACCCACGCACTGCACTCTCCAAATGGCCGACAGATCGATCACCCATCCTAGGGGTGAGCTAGAGGATGTGTTAATAAAAGTCGGGGACTTCATATTCCCCGTTGACTTCATTGTATTAGACACACAGCCTGTAGCTAACCCCCGAAATCAAATTCCGGTGATACTCGGTCTCCCATTCCTTGCAACCTCAAATGATGTGATCAATTGTCGCAATAGTTCGATGAACCTATCTTTTGGAAATATGACGATTGAACTCAACATTTTTAGGTTGGGGAATCAGCCCACCGAACCTAATGCTCATATACTGGACGTCTGCTCGATCCAGGAGATCACCCCAGAAGAATGTGAATTCGAGGAGTTTCTGTTCGAACACGATAATCTTGACGCCACTAGTGCGTTCCTCTTCGAACCTGCTGCTGTTTCTGCGCCCGACAACGACTACGATTGTTTCACGTTCTCGAACGATCTTACCCGCGCACAACCCGAGTTTGAATCTTTCGAATTTCCGGATGAGTTACCTGAACCATCCAACTCGGTCGCCTACACTCGTTTTGGGCCTTTGCTGGAGTCCTTTGAGTTCGAGACCTCTGCCCCAATCTTGCCTTCAATCGTTTCACCTCCAGCGCTCGAACTCAAGCCTTTGCCGTCTCACCTTAAGTACGCTTACTTAGGTGAGAACGAGACCCTCCCTGTCATCATTTCGGCTTCTCTAGCTCCAGAGCAAGAGAAAGCCCTTCTCGCGGTCTTGCACAGCAACAGGCAAGCTTTTGGCTGGTCCATGGCTGACATCAAGGGGATTAGTCCCCTGATCGTTGAGCATCACATTCATCTGATGGATGATGCCAAACCAGCCCGGGATCCACAAAGACGTCTCAATCGAGTCATGAAAGAGGCTGTGAAGAAGGAGATCGTAAAATGTCTGATAGTGGTATCATTTACCCTATCTCTGATAGCCAGTGGGTTAGCCCCATTCATTTTTTCCCCAAGAAGTCGGGCATCACGGTCATAACTAACGAGGCGAACGAGTTAATCCCTACTCGCACCCAAACTGGGTGGCGAGTGTGCATTGATTACAGAAAACTCAATGCCGCAACGCGGAAAGACTACTTTCCGCTACCCTTCATTGACCAAATGCTTGAACGATTGGCCGGACACGAGTACTACTGCTTTCTTGATGGCTACTCCGGCTATAATCAGATTCCCTTCGCCGAAAAAGACCAGGACAAGACCACTTTCACTTGTCCTTTCGGTACATTCGCATATCGTCGCATGCCCTTTGGGTTATGCAATGCGCCCGCTACCTTCCAGCGGTGTATAATGGGAATCTTCTCAGACATGGTGGAAAAATTTCTGGAGATTTTCATGGATGATTTCTCCATCTTCGGCGATTCCTTCAACGAGTGTTTGCTGCATCTTAACGTTGTCCTTACCCGATGTAAAGACAAGAATCTCACATTGAATTGGGAGAAGTGCCACTTCATGGTGCGCGAAGGTATTGTCTTAGGACATATCATCTCGCAAAATGGCATAGAGGTTGACAAAGCAAAAATTGAGGTCATTTCCAATCTCCCTCCTCCCCGATGCGTCAGAGATATCCGAGCCTTCCTTGGCCATGCCGGTTTTTATAGACGGTTCATCAAGGACTTTAGCAAGATTGCTAGGCCCTTGACTCTCTTGCTGGCCAAGGACACGCCATTCGATTTCAACTCGAGCTGTGTGACTGCATTCGAGTCATTGAAACGCTCACTCACTTCTGCTCCCGTTCTTTCTTCACCTGACTGGACGCACCCATTTGAGATTATGTGCGATGCATCCGACTTTGCCATTGGTGTTGTCCTTGGACAACACATCAACAAGATGCCGCACGTAATCTATTATGCGAGCCGAACCCTGAACGACGCCCAACTCAATTATACAACAACTGAGAAGGAATTCTTAGCTGTTGTATTTGCTTTAGAAAAGTTCAGGCCCTACCTCATCGGCTCTCCAGTCATTGTCTACACAGACCATTCTGCTCTACGCCATCTTTTTGCGAAGAAAGATGCAAAATCTCGGCTAATACGTTGGATCCTCTTGCTTCAAGAGTTTGACCTTGTCATTAAGGACAAACGAAGATGTGAAAACGTAGTTGCCGACCATCTCTCACGACTTCCTTCTTCGCCTTCGCTTCCAATTCCGATCAACGACGTTTTCCCGGATGAACAGCTCTTGACAGTATCTTGCGAACCCTGGTTCGCAGATATTGTGAACTATTTGGCCACGGGATTACTACCGACTGAATGGTCAAGTCAGGACAGACTTCGCTTCTTATCCCAAGTAAAACACTTTTACTGGGATGAACCCTATTTGTTCAAGTACTTTCCCGACCAGATTATTCGTCGGTGTGTCCCTGACGAGGAATTCAAGAGTGTGCTGTCATTTTGCCACGATCAAGCATGTGGCGGGAATTTTGGCCCCAGAAAGACAACTGAGAAGATCTTGCAATGTGGTTTCTACTGGCCACAACTCTTCAAAGACGCTCATGACTATTGCAAGACTTGCTCCCGGTGCCAACACATGGGTCGGATATCCCGGAGGAACGAGATGCCGCTCCAACCGATCTTGGTTGTGGAGATTTTCGATGTTTGGGGGATAGATTTCATGGGGCCGTTTCCCAGCTCTTTTGGGAACTTGTACATCCTTCTCGCTGTTGATTACGTCTCTAAATGGGTCGAGGCTGTGCCCAGCCGGACTAACGACAACAAGGTTGTCGTTAGGTTTCTTAAAGAAAACATTTTCTCCCGATTTGGGCACCCCCGAGCGATCATTAGCGACAATGGAAGTCATTTCTGCAATAAGACTTTCGAGGCCTTGATGCGGAAATACTCCATTAATCATAAGCTATCCACGCCCTACCACCCCCAAACCTGCGGGCAGGCCGAAGTTTCAAATCGGCAAATCAAGCAGATACTGGAGAAGACGGTTTCCAAGAACCGTAAGGATTGGTCGCTGAAACTCACTGATGCCCTTTGGGCATTTCGAACCGCTTATAAGACCGACCTTGGCATGTCTCCCTATCGGCTTGTGTACGGAAAAGCCTGACACCTACCTGTCGAAATAGAGCATCGCGCATTTTGGGCGATAAAGGAGCTGAATCTGTCTCTCGAAGATGCGGACAGCCATCGGAAGCTGCAGTTGAACGAACTGAGCGAGCTTAGGGATGAGGGTTACGATAACGCGGTTGTCGTTAAGAATCGAACGAAGGTGTTACACGATAAACACATTTTGCGCAAAACCTTCGTACCTGGTCAACAGGTACTGCTTTACGACACCCGACTTCACTTCCTTCCAGGAAAGCTCAAATCTCGCTGGAAAGGGTCGTATTTTGTGCGGAATGTATATCCGCAGGGCGCTGTGGATTTGGAAAATCCAAAGGACGGTTCATTTTTCAAAGTGAACGGACACCGACTAAAACCGTACCTTAGCGCCGAACCAACAGAGGAGCTCCTGGTCTTACAGGAGCCGGTTTACCCTGCATAATCTTCCTCTGCCTACCTCCAAACTTCGGTTATCCAGCCAAGAACAGTGGACACTGTTCCAAATAAGTTTGGGGGTATGTATAAACCATTTTGTATATATTTGTGGATATTCTTTTTCTTTTTTTTTCTTTAAAAACAAAAACAAATTTTTTTTTTGTATCGCTAACCGACAATTTTGACCCTTCAAATGATCTCTTCATGCAATGACAGTGAGGACACTGTCCCGTTTAAGTTTGGGGGTACGCTCGGTACGCATTTCTAACCTTCGCATTCATATGTATATTTTGCATCTGCATACTAAATCCATAAAATCCATAAAAATCAGAAAATTTTCGAAAAACATAAAAACTTTTCTGTCAAGTTAGCTAGTGGGAGGACTCTGATTCAACATTTCGACGGTTTTTTTTTTGATAAAATAAGAATAACTAAATCTTATGTTTAGATTTTGAAAACCTGAAAGATAACTCTCCTTTGAAGTTAACTATAGCTGATATAAGTCTTTACATCACACTCCACGTGTCGTGAGTTTTTGGGAATTAGACGACAAGTCTTTTATGTTTAAAAACTTTTAAACAGATAAATGATTTTCTGAGGATCAAATAGGTTTGTTCTGAAATAAGTAATGTCAAGAATAGTTTATGAAGTAAAGCGAATATGAAGGAATGTTATTGATGCCGTAATTGGAACTAAGTCTGAAAAATAACCCATCTGGAACTTGTTTGGAATGATTACACACCAAACCCATTAAACACGTCTTTTATCCAAAAAAAAATAATTGAACTGCCGGTTATATCTCCGTTCGTATTAAATCATCTGATTTTCACGCCAAACTGTCTTTTGTTTTTGGACCTAGGTAACTTGAGTAATTAAGTCCGCTGGGGTGTTTCTACACCTAATGCCCTAAAACCAACTGGTTTGGGTGCATTGGCCCAAAGCTCGCTAAGAAGCCTAGAAAGTCCAGATTAAAACAAAATCAAGCAAGTGTTCTCTCCGAGTTAAAATTCCTAAGGGTTCTTTGTGTGAGAATAACCTTGATAAAAGACAGGCTTTTATAAAAATAAAAAAAAAATTAGCGGAGATATGAAGGTTTTATTCTATGATAAAGACTATTGCACGATCACAGAGGTGTGTATGAAATGAAAACAAGAAAAAGGTGGAGTGAAGAATAAGACCTAGTTTCCTGTTAAGGAAGATAGAAATTCTAAAGTTGAAACCTTACTGGAAAACGAAACTTGAAAAATGCTTAACTCTTTATAAAACTTATGTGATCCTTTTAAAATCTGGGCTTTATTGT
The DNA here is from genome assembly GCA_030015575.1 of Agapanthus africanus. Taxonomy (NCBI): domain Eukaryota; kingdom Viridiplantae; phylum Streptophyta; class Magnoliopsida; order Asparagales; family Amaryllidaceae; genus Agapanthus; species Agapanthus africanus. Next base: position 250,678,887 of record JASDDO010000012.1, read on the forward strand.
GTGACATGATGACTTTAATCGATCCTTTTGGAACTTAACGACACTATTTGCACTACACGTAAAGACATATATAATCTGTAGTTAAATAAGAAGCGAGGTGTGAAAAATAAGGGTTTGATAGTCTAGACTTGGGATCATAGAATTGTTATTTTCTGAAACAAAACTTTAGGGTTTGAATCTTAGTTATTTTACAAAACTAGCTTGACCGGATTTTGTGGGTAGTATCCGCTGAAAACCCTCAGGAGACAACACTCCTCCTACTAGGGACACCTAGAGGTTTAACGGCTTGTTGCACATGCTCAGTGCAATCGCGTTCCCTACGAAAGTGAGGTTAGGATTTTTTGTGAATAAATTGGCTTTGCTTGGGACGAGCAAATGATAAGTTTGGGGGTATTTGTTCATATCAGATTTTTGCATTTTCATACCGCCCAATTTTTATCACATTGCATATCGGTAGGTACTCTTGAGCCGTGTTTATTAGTCAATTGCAGGATACAGGTTCTCGGCTCTAAACGGTGAAATCCATGGAAAAATACGACAAAATCCGAGTTCCTGCCAACCACAGATAAAATACGGGTCTCCGCTCTTTTTCCGTCTGTTGCCACACACCAGTTTAGGAGACAAAATGACAAATCAATTGTCACCTTCATGCACAAAGCACAATGGCAACACCAAGTCCAAGAAATCTACGCGGAGCTCAAGAAAATTATGACAAAAGATCCATGTCCAATCACCTTTTGATCCACTAGAATTCTGGAAGAAATGTGGAAAGATTATCAGAAAAAACATGTACCAGACAAAAGGGGACAGCAGACCAGGGAAGTACAAAAACCGGAGGACCCAACTCATCAACAAGGCTGCGGATCCGCGGCCAATAGGGGGTCTAGGCCGCGGATCCGCGGCCGTACTGGCGTATCAAATGATGAAATTTCAGGGGCAGTTGGGTAATTTTGTAAGGAGGCAGATTGTTGCCCTAGATTTTCTGTTGCCTTCCTATAAATAGTCCAGAACTTGTGAAGCCAAAGGGTGCATAATCTTGTATTTATTTTTTAGGTTTTAGTTGTTTTTCTTCTTCCTCCTCTCATCTCTTCTCCATTAAAAATCTTGTAGTGAGCTTTTGTGAGTGAAGAATGAATAAAGGAGTTCTCTTTACTTATCATGCTTGTCTTGTTCTTTAGTTAAATTATTATTGCTTGTAATTTTCATTTGTTAACTTAGTTGTTGTTATTTCTTGTTGTTTCTTTTCTCTTTTCCTTTATCCTTTAACAACCATGATGCTTATGCTTGATCCTTGCCAAGGTGAGGTCGCAAATAGCTAGGTGTTATCTTCTAATCTCTTTCTTTCTATCTTCCTCTTTTGATTTGTTTTCTTTTCATTATGATGTGTGAGTAGTTTCATACTTGTTAGGGTAGGATAAGGGAAGTTTGAGAGAATGAAATCTCTCTCACTCTTTCCTTGCCCAACATCTTAAAATCGACTCCCGTTAATTGAACCACAATCCGCTCCTTACGGCACCCTATCCTACATGATAGCGGTGATTCCGTAGTGAGACCGGTTGTGGTTGAATTAACCGGAGGTTATGGATAAGAGCCAAGAACGGACGGACAAGCACCAAAAGGAAGAACTTATGCGTTGGAAAGCCTAGCTTATACTCGCAAGTTCCTTCCTAGTCGTGCTAATCCCCGTTGTTGCCGATTACCGTAACACCGATATTAAGAGTGGCAACGAAAGAGGTGAGCGACTCCTAACTCAAACTAACCTAATCCTAACCCTAACAAGCTCTCTTTACATATCATTTTAACACTTAATTAATCACAACAAAATCTGGAAAACTGGACTTAACTCGTTAAAGCACATAGAAAAAGATTCCCATCTCCCTGCGGACGACCCGTACTCAACCGGCTAGCTACAAGCGAAACCGTCTTGATTACGGTAATTAACTAAACTTGAACACGCAGAATCTCTAACAATCAGTGATACCGCCTCAGAATATGTCTGGATTTCTGATGGGATCTGGGTTCCTTGGCCAAAGCCACAGATCCATTGTTATCGCAATACAGAGGTATTGGATGTTCAATGGATGGAACCACACCAAGTTCACTAATGAACTTCTTCATCTAGATAGCCTCTTTGGCAGCATCGTTCGCAGCGATGTATTCAGCCTCCATCGTCGAGTCTGCAACGGTATCCTGTTTGGAATTCTTCCAACATACCGCCCCTCCATTGAGGGTAAAGACAAAACCCGAATGCGACTTAGAGTCGTCCTTATCACTTTGGAAGCTGGAATCGGTAAAGGACTCCACCCGGAGTTCTCCGTTACCATACACCAAGAACATATCTCTAGTCCTTCGCAAGTACTTGAGAATGTTCTTCACAGCTGTCCAGTGACTCTCTCCAATATCTGCTTGATACCGACTCACTACACTTAGTGAGTATGCTACATCGGGTCTGGTACATAGCATCGCATACATGATAGAGCCTACTGCCGAAGCATAGGGTATCCCTTGCATGCGAGCTCTCTCCAAATCAGTCTTGGGAGACATCTCTTTGGAGAGAGTGAGTCCAGAGATCGTGGGTTGGTTCCCACGCTTGGATTCTTCCATACTAAACCTCTTTAGTATGGTGTCAATGTACCTGGATTGGGACAATCCCAGTATCCGTTTGGATCTATCTCTATAGATCCTAATTTCCAATATACAGGAGGCATCACCTAGATCTTTTATTGAGAATCTCTGTGATAAGAAGAGCTTGACTGATTGCAGCATAGGAGTATCATTTCCTATCAAGAGTATGTCATCCACGTACAATACGAGGAAGACAACCATACTCTCTGCTACCTTCTTATAGATACAAGGTTCATCTATGTTTTTGATGAAGTCAAACTCTTTGACTACTACATCAAAACAGATGTTCCAACTCCGCGATGCTTGCTTTAACCCATAAATGGATTTAAGCAGTTTGCACACCTTTCCGCTGCTCCTACTATCTACGAAGCCCTCTGGCTGAGTCATGTACACGCACTCTTCTAAATCACCATTTAGAAAGGCGGTCTTAACATCCATTTGCCAGATTTCATAGTCATGGTATGCAGCAATGGCAAGTAAGATCCGGATGGACTTAAGCATAGCTACTGGAGAAAAGGTTTCGTCATAGTCCACACCTGGTCGTTGACGAAATCCATTTGCTACAAGTCTAGCTTTGAAAGTCTCAACTTTTCCATCTACACCAAATTTCTTTTTAAAAATCCACTTGCTCCCAATGGGTTTTACCCCTTCAGGAGCATTTTCCAAAATCCATACTTTATTGGTGTACATGGATTCCATCTCAGATCGCATTGCATCCAGCCATTTCACAGAGTCACCACTCGTGATGGCCTGCTCGAAACTAGTCGGGTCATCATCTTCCATGATGCAATCCTCGCTTCCACCATCAATGAGAAAACCGTAGTATCTCTCAGGTGGATGAGAAACCCTGCTAGATCGGCGGAGAGGCTGGGGTTCGTCGGGTACTACTGAATCCTCTGGTTCTACCAAGTCTTCTGTTATAGTTTGTGTCGCTGGAACCTCTTCCAGTTCTACCTCAATGCCACTAATCTGTTTCATAAGAAAACCTTTTTCTAAGAAAGTGGCATGTCGAGAAACAAACACCTTTTGTTCCTCGGGGTGGTAGAAGATATACCCTTGTGAATTTTTGGGATATCCTACAAACTTTCATAAGACTGATCTTGCCTCGAGTTTGTCCGGATTTTGTCTTTTGACATAGGCTGGACAACCCCATATCTTAACATACTTAAGAGATGGTCTCTTCCCTTTCCATATCTCATATGGAGTGGTAGGCACTGATTTGGTAGGAACCATATTCAATAGGTGTATGGCTGTTTCAAGCGCATACCCCCAGAAGGAAATAGGTAACTCAGCTGTACTCATCATTGAACGCACCATATGTAATAGGGTGTGATTCCTTCGTTCCGATACACCGTTGTGCTGTGGTGTATAAGGTGGAGTAAGCTGAGAGAGAATCCCATTCTCTTTTAGATAATCTTGGAACTCATTGCTCAAGTATTCTCCTCCTCGATCAGATCGAAGAATTTTAATACTTTTGCCCGTTTGGTTCTCTACTTCGTGCTTATATTCTCTGAATTTCTCAAAAGCTTCAGACTTGTGTTTCATCAGAAACACATGTCCGTATCTAGAGAGATCGTCAGTGAATGTAATGAAGTAGGAAGAACCGTTCCTGGCATGCGTAGACATGGGACCGCATACATCACTATGTATTAGTCCTAAGAGTTCATTAACTCTTTCTCTGTGTCCACTAAACGGAGCTTTGGTCATTTTTCCTTTGAGACATGAATGGCAAGTATCATAAGATGATAATTCGAACGGATTCAAATAACCATCCTTATGTAACTTAGCCAGTCGTGTCGCATTGATATGACCAAGTCTACAATGCCACAAGTAGGATTCGTTCATATCTGAACTTTTCCTCTTGTGTGTGTTTTGTATATTCAGGACCGTATTCTGATTCAGAATGAATATGCCATTATGTAACGAGCCTGATGCAATCAACTTTTGATCTAGGAATATGTTCATAACATTATCCTTTACTACAAAATTATATCCTTCTTTACTTAATAAAGAAACTAATATAATATTGCACATCATGTTCGGTATATAATAGCACTCATTTAGAATCAGTGTATTACGACTTGGTAATACAAGGTGATATTCGCCAACTGCTTTGGCTGCAATACTTGTACCGTTCCCTACTTGAATGGAATGATCACATTTTCCCAGTTCTCTACCTTTACGTAACCCATGTAACTGTTTACATATGTGGGATCCTGATCCGGTATCCAATACCCAGAACGTAGGGTGAACTGAGAAACAGTTCTCAATAACTAACACACCTGAAGAAGATGCATCAACATGCATGTTCTTTTCGGCGGCATGAGAATCCAGATATTCTCCTATTTCCTGTTCAGTCTTATAACTCTTATAAGAAAGAACGGGTCCAACGTTCCCCTGCTCAGTATAATAAGCGGGTTCAGTCAATACATCCATATTATTATCTTGATTATGGCCTGACATGGTCACTACCTGGAGAGAGAGAGAAGAAAACACTTTAGCGTATGCTCTTGCAAGATTAGATTGGTTATTATCTTATCTAATCAGGATGTCTCCCACTGTTTTTATCAAATCTACCTTCAAACCCTAAAAGGTAAGATTAGCCGGGATTAATTACACCCTACAATTTCGTCAATCTTTCAGCCAGATCAGTGTCGGTACTTTGAGGGAGGTTCCCCGTGCTTTCGCACGGACCTAATTAAAGTAAACCTCGTTTTCCCAGAGGCGTAACCCCGTTAACACTTTTCTAGACACCTACTTGATCGACTAATTGTCCTGTGTAAAACTCTCCCAGGAGTAACTTGTTAGTGTATATGCCCTAGAGGCCATTAATGTATCATACTAGTTTGTATATTACTTAATGGAAGCTTGGGATATTCACCTTGTATATACAATCTTGCTCAATATAGTAGTATGCTACTTGGTTTGTTTCTACTTCAATGTGTACATGTGTTTATTTTAGTATATCGCCTATACACATTAGTGGAGCTCTTAGGATCTTTGCTTGATTACCAGCGTTGTGATGGCAGTCACACTAGTGGGGCTGGGTAATCTATAAGCACATCCTTATGCAGGTCCCTGATCGCAGGACTATCGAGACAGGGCATCGATACTCCGGAGTAGACTAGCGTGTACACTTCTCATCCCAGTATGGGAGATGGTCTGTCCCACAGCCATCAGTACGTCGTACTTGAGAGAGTATGCGGGTGCTCGAAGGGTTACGAGTACACTGGACAGGACTCGTCGGGAACTGACTAGTTGGTATTATGCCTATCGTCAGTTATCAGTTCCCAGGTGACATGAGTACAGCTTAGTCCGCTGACTTGACACTGTCACTTCGCCTCGAGTGTGTTCCCACTGTACTTTGATTACTACCCTACCACGGCTCAAAGGAGTCATGCAAACAGGTGGTAGTTGGGTGCAGTCCCGAAGCACTTCGAGGCAGTGACGGTTAGACAGGATTCGTCTCTCCCGGTATTGGGGGTTGACATCGCGCTGTGTCTAGGAGAGCCATTACACGAGTAGTCCCTGGCCAGGGCAAACGAGATATACTAGTAGACTTCCATTGTTATCTCAGGGTGTTTTGGGCTTCACTCCGACACGACTTGTACCGCTATTGGGGGACTGACGTTTACTGCCCCTAGGCCCGCCATGCGATGTATCAGACGAACAGACCGGACTGTACCGAGAATGTCACACTCAGGCTCAGTAGGAGTTCAGATGGGTTTCTCCTCGTCGGCATTACCTGGGGACCGTTACGCACAGCTAGTGCCGCTTGCGGTCTGTGGTTAAAGCCACTGCCAGCGTAGTGTCGAGTCTTTAGAGTCCCACACAGAAAGTTTTTCGCCTTTAGGCAAAAGAGTAGAGGTCGCATGGTATTGCGACAGGTCGCATGGTTTTGCGACAAGGTTCGGTCACATCCGTGCACTTGTGCACGTACAGTGTCCGGACAGTTTACACTAGTCGGCTTTGGTTTAAGCCAGATCCTAGTGTACCTTTTGGGATTGGATTTATCCAGTATGCATTCGTGTTCCTCGGAACGCGGATGCGGGTGTGTATGCACAGTTGACAGGGAGGCAGAGGCAGCGGATTCTCATTAGGGTTGTTGACAGTTGACCGTTGACTTTTTGACTTTTGCTCAACCCTAATGAGAATATGATATGTGATTAACTATTATATTAATTAAGTATTATGGTGACATGGTTGTTTACTTTTGTTGACTTTGTTGACTTGTTGACTTTTGTTGACTTGTTGACCGGTTGACTAGGCTTGACTAGTTGACCATCATGATAACCATAGCCATCATTTCATGGCAAAGACTTTTGCTTGCTTGCCCATTTGTGCAAAATGAGTGCATGAAATGATATGGTTATGGTTGCTTCAACCATCACATAACACTTGATTTGGTATAATGAGTTATGATGACTTTGGATTATGAGAGGGTGAGAGACAAAAGACTTGCTCATTCTTTCTTGCTCACTCTCTCTCTTGTTCTTGAGCTCTCTTGCTTTGCTCTCACCCTCTTGCTCTTGCTCCCTCTCTTGAATCTATGGTTCTCTTGTCTCATGAGTTGAGAATCAAGAACCATAGATAAAATCCCATACAAACTCTTCTCTACTCACTCTAGTTCACAAGGTTTAGCAAACCGAGTGAACTAGTTTCTTCAAAGAACGAAGAAGGAGCCAAAGGTTGGAGCTTTCAGGTGGATCTATCTTCGGCGTACGGAGACGACGAGAAGAAGCCAATCCGGACCACCATCGGAGCTTGAAGACGAAGGAGTTCAGGACAAGCAAGGTATAACCCCCTAACCGAGTAGCTAGAAACTCGAAGTTAGGTTGTTAGATAGATGTTTAACCAAGATCCGGGTTATAGGTCCATGTTACCACCTCTATAAAAATTGTTTTTTACCAAATTCCGCATTCCCGAAAGTACCGGGAGAGGTATCATGGACTTACAGTGGTATCAGAGCCTAGTTAAACTCTATCTAACATGTTAGCAAGTAACTAGAAGATCGATCAAAGAAAAAGTCCCGAAAACGAACCCCGAAATTCGAACTTTCTGTCGATTTTTATACTGTTCAAAAGTTGATTATTTTCACACTTAAAATCGGCTCAGGGTTTTTAAAAGCCACTGTAGAAAAATCACCAAGAGTTCCCCCTAAATGACCGCGGAAACGCGGCAATAGCTTGCTATTGCCGCGGTTCCGCGGCCTCCTTGGCCCCTCTCTGGTGTTTTTTTTGCTACAGTGTACTTGCAGGGGTATTTTGGGATTTTTGGAATATATATTTTCTGTCCAGATTTTCCAGAACGAAAATTTTATTTTGGGGTCCCGAAAATCCGTATTTTTGATCGAACTTCTAAAAGACTTAAGCTAACGGGTTTTTCTGTTATGTGATATTTGTATTGAACGTCTGCTAATCGCTATATGTCGATTAGTGGGGGTTATACAAATCTGTGATCTGTAATGTTGCTGGAATGTGTATATGAATATGTTGGATTGTCGCGGGTGAATAGCCGGGGGTTGTGAGACGAGAGTTTTCTTTTCTTTCAATTCATGTAAATTTGTAAATTGATGTAATAATTATTTGTATGGCCGCACAACCGGGTCAGGGTTGTAGCCGTCATTGTATAATTTCTTTTTACTGTTTTTGCTCCTAGGATAGAGCCATGGAGGGGGTGCACAAACTACCGGGTATGCCGAAGTGTCGAGTGGCCTACTCATGGAGATGAGGGAGGTTGCTACGCTTCAGGTACTTGGCGGGTAGTTTGCCGCACCCGTAGGGGTCTTGGGTTGGGTATTGGCTATTCACCGCGACCGTGTAATCTGCTTTTCGTTACAGGCTCGTACGAATTGCAGGTTCCTAGTATATCCAATGTGTTCATCTGTGATCTGAAATGTTTATCATTGCAGTATATCTATATATGATATTATTTAGGCGTTGCTTATGTTTTACAGCCGCGCTAGCCCAGCCCCCGCTCTGTCGTTAGTTAAGTAACCTAACGGGGCCCCGTGGCGAATGCGAATGGCATAAGCGTACGTCATATTTTGGTTGTTTTCTGCAATGGTAGGATTAAATGATGGGACGCATTAAAAGAACTAATGCAAGAATATCACGCATTAAAAGAACTAATGCAAGAAAATAAACCAAGTAAAAGTCGTTGGAACACTTTCGAAAAACCACTCGGTTCTTTTCAAAACAAACTTTTAAAATGCGGAGTTTGAGCCACTCCATTTAAAAGCTATCTCGTTCCATCGACTAAATCAAGTTCACTACGTTCACGGTTTTTCCAAAACCATTCGTAGCCCTCCATCATTTCAGTTAAATATTCGGTAGTATTCAAGCTATGTATTTTGACCTCACGCCAAGGCATAGTGATTGGTAGCTGCCGGATATTTATCTGTTGCATAAATAGAATGTGTTGGTTTGGGACAGCCGTACTACCATTTTGGCCTACGTCAAGGGTAGGTACGGGTGGATTCAAATTAACCTGGATAATGATGGGAAGAACTTGACATGTGACTTATGACATTTTGACCTCACGCCAAGGTCATAAGAGCATGGGGAAAAAATCCACATCGGGAGTTTCAAAAGAACTGAAACTTGCTAGTGTTGCATACCATTTGGAGTGTGATGATTCTGGTAGGATTCCTTCAGTTTCGTCACACGATGATATTTGGATCCCGATCCTACTGTGAGTATATGCTACTCCTCGGGAGATTTTTTCACTTAACGATCAATGCTATAAACCTAGTAGGTGCCTAGAAAGGTGTTAGCGGGGCTACGCCCCCAGGGAAAAGAGGTTCTTAAATTAAGGAACTTCGCGAAAGCGTTGGAAAACCTCCCTCGAAGTACCGACACCAGCCTGGCCGAACGGTTAAGCAAGTATTGTACGGTGAGATTGATCCTGACTAATTCTTCCTTTTTGGTTTTAAGGAGGGATTCGAGAAACAGTGGGAGCCATCCTGTTTAGACAAACTAAAAACCACTCTAAACTTGCAAGAGCATCATGCTAAGTGTTTCTTCTTCTCTCTCCTAATTGCAGCGACCAATTGAAATGACTGGACTTAAGTTACTTCTAGATAAAAACATACTGACAGGGCCAAACTACAAAGATTGGCTCAGGAATGTCAAGATGGCAATCACTTACGACAAGCTCGGGTATCTTCTTACCACCAAAGCTCCCCCTGTCCCTGGTCCCACTTCCAGCATCGCGGATAATGAAATCCGCAAGACTTGGGAGATTGATAGCGCGAAGGCCAAGTGCCTCGTACTTGCCTCGATGGACAACGAACATCAGAGGAGGCACGAGAATATGGACCTTGAATCCATATTTCTCCATACAAAAGAACTGTATGGAGAGCAATCTCGTATCGCAAGATACGAAGCGTCGAAAAAGTTATTTTCGGCAAAGTTGGCCGTCGGATCATCAGTAGCCGAGCACGTGCTAAAGATGATCGGCTACATTGAGGAGCTCGCGGACCTAGGGACCACATTGGAGAGTGAGCTCTATACAGACTTAGTTCTCCAGTCCCTTCCTTCCACTTACGCCCAGTTTATACTGAACTTCAACCTACAAGAAAAGGAGGTTGAACTTTCAGAGCTCCTCAACATGCTAAGGAGCGCAGAGGGCACCCTACAGAAAGGTAGGGAAACATCCACTTTGTTTGTAGGAGGATCATCTTCTTCTAGGTCCAAGGCGAAAGCCAAGGGAAAGAAGAAGAAAGCCCCCGCCAAACCAAGGGGCGGTGTTAGTAAAGTGGATACGAAGGGAAAAGCTAAAGCAACAAAGATAGCGGGGAAGCTTGTGGATAAAGAAGAATGCTTCTATTGTCATAAGAAAGGACACTGGAAGAATGATTGCAGGGCCTGGAAGGCCAGAACACAGGAATTGAAGCAGGTTGCAGCTTCAGCTTCAGGTGTGTATATTATTGAAAACCGTCTTTCAATAAACTCTACTTCCTGGGGATTGGATACCGGATCAGGATCTCATATCTGTAATTCTTTGCAGGCGTTGAGAAACCGTAGGGTTTTGAAGGCAGGTGACATGACCCTCAGAGTTGCGAACGGAGCTAGCATGGATGCTAAGGCCGTGGGGGACTATCACCTGGGAATGTCAGATAGACATGTTTTGGTTTTGCGTAATTGCTTTTTTGTACCCAACGCAACTTGTAATATCATTTCTGTATCTTTAGTTTCTAAAGAAGGTTATGAATTTGCGTTTGTAAGCAATGTTGTAAACATTCACCTTAATCAAGTTTTGATTGGGTCAGGTACATTGAGTAATGGTATATACGTATTAAACCAACCACAGATTTTCAATGTCCAGAATACACACAAAAGAAAGTCTCCGGAAATAAATCAGACTTTCTTATGGCATTGTAGACTGGGTCACATCAATGAGAGAAGGTTGACTAAGTTACATACAGAAGGATATTTGAATGCGTTCGAATATCAATCGTATGCCACTTGTCAATCCTGTCTCAAAGGAAAGATGACAAAGACTCCGTTTACTGGACATGGAGTAAGAGCGAGCGAGCTCTTGGGACTCGTACACAGTGACGTGTGCAGTCCAATGTCTACACATGCGCGAAGCGGTTATTCTTACTTCATTACTTTTACGGATGACTTCTCAAGGTACGGTCATGTCTTCTTAATGAAACATAAGTCCGAAACCTTTGGAAAATTCCAGGAGTATAAGAATGAAGTAGAAAAACAAACCGGCAAAAGTATTAAGATTCTAAGATCGGATCGAGGTGGAGAATACTTGAGTGCCGAGTTCCTGGACTATTTAAAAGAGAACGGAATTCTCTCTCAGCTTACTCCTCCATACACTCCGCAACATAACGGTGTATCGGAGAGACGGAACCGCACCCTATTGGATATTGTGCGGTCCATGATGAGTAACGCTGAGTTACCGCGATCATTCTGGGGATATGCGCTAGAATCAGCCGCATACCTTTTGAACCGAGTTCCCACTAAGACTGTGTCTACCACACCATATGAGTTATGGAGTGGGAAGAAACCCTATCTTCAATATCTGAAGATCTGGGGATGTCCAGCTTTTGTCAAAAAGCAGCTTGCGGACAAACTCGAGGCACGCTCAGTACTGTGCATGTTTGTGGGATACCCAAAGAACACCAGGGGGTCTCTTTTCTACTACGCAAAGGAACAAAAAGTCCTTGTTTCTCGTAATGCCCACTTTCTAGAACACCAGTTCTTAGAAAAGGAAATTAGTGGGAGCGCAGTAGAACTGGAAGAAGTTCCAGAACCACAGACTATTACTGAAAGCCTAGTGGAACCAGAGGGTTCAAAAGAACAGGACATTCCTACGCCGCTCCGCAGGAGTAGTAGGCAGACTCATCCGCCGGAGAGATACTACGGTTTTCTCATAGACGGGGATAGAGAGGATTGCATCATAGATTATGATGAGCCTACTAGCTTCCAGCAGGCCGTTCAGAGCGTTGACTCAGTGAAATGGATGGATGCAATGCGGACCGAAATGGAGTCCATGTACACCAACAAGGTATGGACGTTGGACATTGCTCCAGACGGGGTAAAACCCGTAGGATGCAAGTGAATCTTCGAAAGGAAGATTGGTGTAGATGGACACGTTGAGACCTATAAAGCTAGGCTGGTAGCAAAGGGTTTTCGTCAAAGACCTGGCTTGGACTATGACGAAACCTTTCTCCAGTAGCCATGCTGAAATCCATTCGGATCCTTCTTGCCATTGCTGCCTTCCACGATTATGAGATCTGGCAAATGGACGTAAAGACCGCTTTTCTAAATGGAAATTTAGAGGAGTGTGTCTATATGGACCAGCCAGAGGGTTTCATTCAGAGTGGGAGCAGCGGAAAGGTGTGCAAGTTGCTTAAGTCCATCTATGGACTAAAGCAGGCATCGCGGAGTTGGAACATCTGTTTTGATGAGACAGTCAAAGAATTTGGCTTTATCAAAAATCCAGATGAACCATGCATCTATAGTAGATTTGTAGCGAGAACTGTAGTATTCCTCGTTTTATACGTGGATGACATTCTCTTAATAGGAAATGACATTCCTATGCTACAATCTGTCAAGGGGTTCTTGTCACACAGGTTCTCCATGAAAGACCTGGGTGATGCCTCATACATTCTAGGTATCCGGATCTACCGTGACAGATCCAAGAGGATATTAGGACTTTCACAGTCCATGTACATCGACACCATACTGAAAAGATTCAGTATGGAAGATTCCAAGCGCAGTAACCTACCGGCTTGTCACGGGATCACCCTCTCTAAAGAGATGTCTCCCAAGACTGATTTGGAGAGGGATCGCATGTCTATTATACCCTACGCTTCTGCGGTAGGCTCTATAATGTATGTGATGTTGTGTACCAGACCGGATGTAGCTTATGCACTGAGTGTGGTAAGCCGGTATCAGTCAAACCCTGGGGAGAAACACTGGATAGCGGTAAAGAACATTCTCAAGTACCTGAGAAGGACTAAGGAGATGTTCTTGGTGTATGGCAGAAAAGACCTCCAGATCGAGGCCTTTGCTGACTCCAGCTTCCAGAGTGACAAGGATGATTCCAAGTCCATGTCGGTTTTTGTCTTTACCCTCAATAGAAGGGCGGTGTGTTGGAAGAGTTCCAAACAGGAAACCATTGCAGACTCGACGATGGAAGAGGAATACATCGCTGCATCTGATGCCGCAAAAGAAGCTGTCTGGATAAGGAAGTTCTTGAAAGAGCTTCAGGTGGTTCCGTCCATTGTTGATCCAATACCTCTGTATTGCGACAACAACGGGGCTATAGCTTTAGCGAAGGAACCCAGGTCCCATCAGAGATCCAGACACATCTTGAGGCGGTATCACCTGATCAGGGTGATCGTAGATCGCCAGGAGATCGAGGTTCGGAGAGTCGCTTCAGAAGATAACACTGCAGATCCATTCACCAAGGCTTTGCCCCAGACTCAGTTCGAGCGGCTGATCGAGATGATAGGTCTTCGATACGCCAGTACATGGCCTTAGTGCAAGTGGAAGATTGTTAGTGTATATGACCTAGAGGCCATTAATGTATCATACTAGTTTGTATATTACTTAATGGAAGCTTGGGATATTCACCTTGTATATACAATCTTGCTCAATATAGTAGTATGCTACTTGGTTTGTTTCTACTTCAATGTGTACATGTGTTTATTTTAGTATATCGCCTATACACATTAGTGGAGCTCTTAGGATCTTTGCTTGATTACCAGCGTTGTGATGGCAGTCACACTAGTGGGGCTGGGTAATCTATAAGCACATACTTATGCAGGTCCCTGGTCGCAGGACTATCGAGACAGGGCATCGATACTCCGGAGTAGACTAGCGTGTGCGCTTCTCATCCCAGTGTGGGAGATGGTCTGTCCCACAGCCATCAGTACGTCGTACTTTAGAGAGAATGCGGGTGCTCGTTGGGTTACGAGTACACTGGACAGGACTCGTCGGGAACTGACTAGTTGGTATTATGCCTATCGTCAGTTATCAGTTCCCAGGTGACATGAGTACAGCTTAGTCCGCTGACTTGACACTGTCACTTCGCCTCGAGTGTGTTCCCACTGTACTTTGATTACTCCCCTACCACGGCTCAAAGGAGTCATGCAAACAGGTGGTAGTTGGGTGCAGTCCCGAAGCACTTGGAGGCAGTGACGGTTAGACAGGATTCGTCTCTCCCGGTATTGGGGGTTGACATCGCGCTGTGTCTAGGAGAGCCATTACACGAGTAGTCCCTGGCCAGGGCAAACGAGATATACTGGTAGGCTTCCAGTGTTATCTCAGGGTGTTTTGGGCTTCACTCCGACACGACTTGTACCGCTATTGGGGGACTGACGTTTACCGCCCCCTAGGCCCGCCATGCGATGTATCAGACGAACAGACCGGACTGTACCGATAATGTCACACTCAGGCTCAGTAGGAGTTCAGATGGGTTTCGCCTCGTCGGTCTTCTTGTCGGCATTACCTGGGGACCGTTACGCACAGCTAGTGCCGCTTGCGGTCTGTGGTTAAACCCACTGCTAGCGTAGTGTCGAGTCTTTAGAGTCCCACACAGAAAGTTTTTGGCCTTTAGGCAAAAGAGTAGAGGTCGCTTCGGGACTGCACCCAACTACTACCTGTTTGCACGACTCCTTTGAGCCGTGGTAGGGTAGTAATCTAAGTACAGTGGGAACACACTCGAGGCGAAGTGACAGTGTCAAGTCCGCGGACTAAGCTGTACTCATGTCACCTGGGAACTGTTAACTGACGATAGGTATAATACCAACCAACAGTTCCCGACGAGTCCTATCCAGTGTACTCGTAACCTAACGAGCACCCGCATACTATCTCCAGTACGACGTACTGATGGCTGTGGGATAGACCATCTCCCGTGCTGGGATGAGAGGCATATACGCTAGTCTACTCCAGAGTATCGATGCCCTGTCTCGATAGTCCTACGACTAGGGACCTTTATAAGGATGTGCTTATAGATTACCCAGCCCCTACGTGTGTGACTGCCATCACAACGCTGGTAATCAAGCAAAGATCCTAAGGGCTCTACTAATATGTATAAGCGATATGCTAAAAGAAACACATGCACATATTGAAGTAGAAACAAACCAAGTAGCATACTACCATTTTGAGCAAGATTGTTTATACAACTGTGAATATCCTAAGCTTCCATTAAGTAATATACAAGCTAGTATGATACAGTAATGGCCTCTAGGGCATATACACTAACAATCTCCCACTTGCACTAGGGCCATGTACTGGCGTATCGAAGACCTATCATCTCGATCAGCCGCTCGAACTGAGTCTGGGGTAAGGCCTTCGTGAGTGGATCAGCAGTGTTATCTTCCTTATTTACTCTATTCACCTCGATCTCCCGGCGATCTACGATCTCCCTGATCAGGTGGTACCGCCTCAAAATGTACCTGGACTTCTGATGGGACCTGGGTTCCTTCGCTAAAGCTATAGCGCCATTGTTGTCGCAATACAGCGGTATTGGATCAACAATGGTAGGAACCACCTGAAGCTTCGTGAGGAACTTCTTCAGCCAGACAGCTTCCTTTGCGACATCGCAAGCAGCTATGTACTCCGCTTCGATAGTTGAGTCAGCAACGGTTTCCTGCTTGGAGCTCTTCCAGCAAACCGCCCCTCCATTGAGGGTAAAGACATAACCCGACATGGACTTGGAGTCATCCTTGTCACTCTGGAAGCTGGAGTCAGCAAAGGCCTCGATCTGGAGGTCTTTTCCGCCATACACCAAGAACATGTCCTTAGTCCTTCTCAGGTACTTGAGAATGTTCTTCACTGCTATCCAGTGTTTCTCCCCTGGGTTCGACTGATACCGGCTTACAACGCTTAATGCGTATGCTACATCTGGTATGGTGCATAACATCGCATACATTATAGAGACTACCGCAGATGCGTAGGGTATAGATGACACGCGAGCCCTTTCCAAATCAGTCTTGGGAGACATCTCTTTGGAGAGGGTGATTCCGTGACAAGCCGGTAGATTACCGCGCTTGGAATCTTCCATAATAAATCGTTTTAGTATGGTGTCTATGTACCTCGACTGTGAAAGTCCCAACGTCCTTTTAGATCTATCACGATAGATCTGGATCCCCATAATGTAGTTGGCATCGCCCAAGTCCTTCATGGAGAACCTCTGTGACAAGAATCCCTTGACTGACTGTAGCATAGGTTTATCATTTCCTATTAGGAGAATGTCATCCACGTACAAGACGAGGAATACCACAGTTCTCCGTACAATCTTACTGTAAATGCATGGTTCATCTGGGTTTTTGATAAAGTCGAATTCCTTGACAGTATCATCAAAGCAGATGTTCCAACTCCGCGATGCCTGCTTCAGTGCATAGATGGACTTGAGCAACTTGCACACTTTACCGCTGCTCCCACTCTGAATGAATCCCTCCGGCTGATCCATAAAGACGCACTCTTCGAAATTTCTATTTAGGAAAGCTGTCTTTACGTCCATCTGCCAGATCTCATAATCGTGGAAGGCAGCAATGGCAAGAAGGATCCGAATGGATTTAAGCATAGCCACTGGAGAAAAGGTCTCGTCATAGTCCAAACCAGGTCTTTGACGAAAACCCTTTGCTACAAGTCTAGCTTTATAGGTTTCAACCTGCCCATCTACACCAATCTTCTTTCTGAAGATCCAATTGCAACCTACGGGTTTTACCCCTTCTGGAGCAAAGTCCAAAGTCCAAACTTTGTTGGTGTACATGGACTCCATCTCGGTTCGCATTGCATCCAGCCATTTTACTGAGTCACCGCTCTGAATGGCTTGCTGGAAACTAGTAGGCTCACCATAATCCATAGTGCAATCCTCTCTATCCCCGTCTATGAGAAAACCGTAGTATCTCTCGGGCGGATGAGACTGTCTACTACTCCTACGGAGTGGCGCTGGGATGTCCGGTTCTCTTGAAACTTCTGGTTCTTCGAAGCTTTCAGTAATAGCTTGTGGTTCTGGAATTTCTTCCTGTTCTATTGCGCTCACACTTATCTGATTTTCTAAAAATTCAGTTTCCAAGAAGTGGGCATGCTGAGAAACAAAAACCTTTTGTTCCTTTGCGGAATAGAAAAAATACCCCCTGGAGTTCTTTGGGTATCCCACAAACTTACACAGTACTGATCGTGCCTCGAGCTTGTCCGCATGCTGCTTTTTTACAAAAGATGGACATCCCCATGTCTTAAGATACTTAAGACAGGGTTTCTTCCCACTCCACTTCTGATATAGGGTGGTAGGCACAGTCTTGGTTGGAGCCTTGTTTAAGAGATATGCAGTTGTTTCTCGTGCATAACCCCAGAAAGATCGCGGCAACTCAGCCTTACTCGTCATGGAATGAACCATATCCAATAGGGTTCGATTCCGCTTTTCCGATACACCGTTGTGTTGTGGTGTGTATGGAGGAGTACGCTGAGAGAGAATTCCATTCTCTTTTAAGTAGACCAGAAACTCGGCACTCAAGTACTCACCACCTCGATCAGATCTCAGTGTCTTGATACTTTTGCCTGTTTGTTTTTCAACTTCATTCTTGTATTCCTGAAATTTCTCAAAGGCCTCGGATTTGTGCTTCATCAAGAAGACATGCCCATACCAAGAGAAATCATCTGTGAAAGTAATGAAGTATGAATAACCATTTCACGCATGTGTAGACATTGGACCACACACATCACTGTGTATGAGTCCCAAGAGCTCGCTCGCTCTTTCTCCGTGTCCAGTGAACGGGGTCTTTGTCATCTTTCCCATGAGACAAGATTCACAAGTGGCATAAGAATGATACTCGAACGGATTCAAGTATCCCTCTTTATGTAACTTTGTTAACCGTGTCTCATTAATGTGACCCAGTCTACAATGCCATAAGAAAGCCTGATTTGTTTCCGGAGACTTTCTTTTAAGTGTGTTCTGGACACTGAAAATCTGAGCTTGATTTAATACGTATATACCATTTTCTAATGTACCTGACCCAATCAGAACTTGATTTAGGTGGATGTTTACTACATCGCTTACAAAAGTAAAATCATATCCTTCCCTAGAAAGTAAGGATACAGATATGATATTACAAGTCGCACCTGGTATATAAAAACAATTACGCAGCATCAATATCTGCCCAGTTGTCAGTCCAAGATGATATTCCCCTACGGATTCAGCGTACATGCTCATTTCGTTAGCAACCCTGAGAGTCATATCACCTTTCCTGATAACCCTACGGTTTCTCAGAGCCTGTAACGAATTACAGATATGAGATCATGATCCGGTATCCAATACCCAGGAAGTAGGGTAAACTGACATACAGTTCTCTTGTAAGTGCACGGCGGCGTCCCGGCCGTCAATCCGACGGCCAAAATGCGGAAGCGGTGATAAACTTTAAATTTTCTTGAATTGGCAAACCGCCGCGCACTAATACCCGGATCGAACCACTAACTAGTCCTAGCTATCTACAAGAAAGGGAAGAGAGATATACCGACAGATCCGAGTCCTCCGGTCTTCTCGTCATCGTCCCGATCTCCTGCGGAATGTGCCGTCTCCTCCTCGTCGCCGGAAGTGCACCACATCGCCTACTTCTTTTACGGGCTCCCACCTCAATGCCGAGGCAACTCGGGCACGAAGCTGGCTAGTCGACGTGCCCAAGATTCACTGTAGAATATGTAGTACTCAAATCTCATATGGGGTTTTTGGAGCTTTGCCATTTGGTGGAAGAAAAGAGAGCAACTTTAGGAAATGAGCTAGAGGGCTTTTCTAGCAAGCATGAGAAACAAAATGCCACACATAAAAATGAATCCACACCTCCATTAAGGGAATGGCCGGCCAAAACAATGAGGGAGTGAGAAAAGAGAGAGAGAGTGTGTGGTGTATGGATGATTGAACCACTATCATAATCATGAGAGAAAAGAATGGTGAAAAGAAACAATCATCACAACCAAATCCATACTCCACCAACCAATCAACAACAACCATGATGACATCCAAAGTCAAGCTATCATGAAAAAGGAAAGTCAAGTGATGGTGCTCATCATGAAAACCATCATGATACAAAAAAGAAAAGACCCCCTCCACAACCACTTATTTGCAACAATGCAAATAATCCCTCCTCCACCAAACTTCGGCCAATGAACAGAACAAAGGAAATCGGACGAAACGGAAAGCAAACTGGCAACTCCAGAAAACTGGTCCCGTAATAAATTACAGGAAAAACCCCGATACTGTGCATACACACCCGCATTTGTATTCCGACCGAAATACAAATGCGATGAGACAAAATCTACACTGTACTATACTAGTATCCGGCTTAAACCAAAGCCGGCTAGTAATATCCGTTCGATCCCGATCCGTGCAATACCGCACGTATCTGATCGAACCCTGCCATATAACCATACGGCCTATAGTACAAACTGTCCGATCCTGATCCATGCAATACCGCACGTATCTGATCGGACCCTGCCATATCTCCATACGGCCTCTACAGCCTTTCCCCCGAAAGCTGAGTAACTGAATGTGGGGGACTCTAAAGACTCGTCAACACCTTGGTTGTGGATTTAACCACTAGCACGTCAGAGGTATAAGCCAATACGTAACGGGCTACCAGGTATTGACTAAAAGGGACGTCTGTGAGCGAACTCAGCCTGACAACCCTACTGAGCCTGTCAGTGACAATATCCGTACAGTCCGGTCCGTTCGTCTATGAGCATCGCATGGCGGGCCTAGGGGGTTGGTAAAAGTCAGACCCCCAAAAGCGGTACAAGTCGTGTCGGAGTGTAGCCCAGAACACCCTGAGATACTACTGGAATACCTACCAGTAAATCTCCTGCCTTGGCCAAGGACTTCGTGTAATGGCTCTCCTAGACACAGCACGACCTCACCCCCAATACCGGGAGAGACGAACCCCTGAAGATACGCTCACTGCCTCCATGTGGCTCGGGACTGTACCCAACTAAAACCTGTTTGTACGACTCCTTTGAGCCGTGGTAGGGTAGTAATCAAAGTACAGTGGGAACTCACACGAGACAAATGACGATTCCCAGGTCGATGAACTAACCTGCACACATGTCACCAGGGAACTGCCATCTGACGTCTGGGATATGACCAACTAGCATGTTCCCGGCGAGTCCTGTCCGGTGTACTCATAACCCAATGAGCACCTGTATACATCTTAGGTGATCCAACTGACACCAGTGGCTTGTGAGACCGGCCACCGCCCCTCGTCGGGGTCTCGACTGTATACACTAATCTACTCTGGAGTATCGATGCCCTGTCTCGAAACTCACACGACTAGGGACCATTTAAGGATATGCTTATAGACCCCCAGCTCCCACTTATATGATCGCCCTCATACTGCTGGTGGTCAAGCAAGAATCCTAGGGGCTCTATCAACGTGTAATAGCGACTTGTCAGGTCACCTAAAGCAGTACACGATGATAAAGGTAAACCAGATAGCATACTATCATCGCGAGTAAGACTGTCCTACCGGGATAGGTCCTCCATCAATCATTGTAATCATGTACCTGTGACCTAATAATTGACTCTGAGGGCACTATCTCCAACAATCTCCCACTTGCACTCAAGGCCAATTATTCTGATGTCGCATACTCACAGCCCATGTGATACCGAACACCCAACTCCTCTACTAGTCAGTCTCACAAAGCTCGTTTGCGAAACTATTGCGCTCGAGGAACAGCCTCAGTGAGTGGATCCGCTTTGTTGTTTCTTTCTATGTCTCTCTATATCTCAAGTTCGCGGAGAAACCCATCTCCCGAAATGAGCAATACCTGTCTTAGAATGTGTCTGGATGTCAGATGGGACCTAGCTCATAAATGAACTCCAAATCCAAACTTCTTAGACTGTATCGACAACTGAACTTAATCAGTATCCTGCGCCATGCCTCCCTCAGTATTGCCTTGGATCACCTGTCCAAAATACTGCCCCTCATCGGAGGGAAAACTATAACTCTGACAACCTCCTTGTCGTCCATGTCACCTTGGAACCCTGGAATGATAACTGTTTCCCGAATGAGGCTGTCGTTATCATATCCCTAGAACATCCACTTATGTTCTAAAACTGCTTCCGACCGTTTCTCCAGGATTGGATTAATGTCAGCTTATTGCATCTAGTGCAAGAAAAACATCTGGTGTGGTACTTGACATCACATGATTGACTTAATTTCCTGAGCAAGTGATCTGCCAATCATGCACATCCCTCTCCAATTTAGTCTGTAAGACCCCTTTAGAGAGGGTGACTCCATATCCTGCAGGTACACTACCGTGCCAGGAGTCGTCCATCCTAAATACTCTTAGAATGCTGTCAAGTACCCTGATTGGGAAACCACCCAAATCTAGATCTAAAACCATAGATCTAGTAACCAGTATGTCTGATATAAAATCCAATTCCTTTGTGGAGAAACCATTGTGTGACGACCAAAATATAACCGATTGTAGTATAGGAGTTTCTTTTCCTACTCTGTGTATGTCATCCAAATACCAGGATATCACACCCTACTACCTTCTCAACAGATCCATCCCCTATTCTGATGAAGTCAAACCCATGACTGTCACGTCAGAAATAGATGATCTATCTCCGCTATATCTTCTTTAGTCTATAAATAGACATAAGCCACCTGTCCACCAATGCTTCCGCTGCTCCCACTGACTACGACAACCCTCTGGCAGAGTCATATAGACGTACACTTCTAAAACTAGTTTAGAACGATGCTATACTCATCCTCCCGCCGGGTCTCGCAGCCTGGAACAACAGCAATGGTAATTGTAGGTAAACAAGAACTTCCCTGTCACCGTCCTTGAGGCTACCGTAGTACCTCTCGGGTGCCTGAAGTTACCCACCTTATATGCGGAGTGGCCAATGGAATGTCAATCCAGATTGAATCTTTAGGTTCCTTATCAAATCTTCAGTAATCGTTTGTGGTTCTGGAATCACTTCCAATTCCACCATACTCCCACTACTGTTTTCTGAAAAAATCCATTTTTAATAAAACTGTGGCGAGTCTAGAACAATATTGCTATTGTTCATCCAGATGGTAGAAAGTCAACCCTCGTCATAGCCTGGGTCAACCCACAAACAGCCATTACAGAAACGTGCCTTGAGTTGTCCAGTGTCTGGTTTTAATCATAAGCCGGACAACTCCCCGTACCTTAACATCGTTAAGATACGAACTGTTCTATATCCCATATAGGACCAGAGGCACTGATTTAATTGAACCAGATTCAAATCATGCAGCTGTCTCCAGTACATGTCAACTAAATGGAGATAGGCCAATCAGCGTCACTCAACTTAGGAATGCTTCCAATTATGAGTAACCTGAAAGAGAAGCTAGATCTCTTTATCATTACTATCAACTGAATACCATACACAAATATCTACATCTTCGATCGCTTTGAAGAATCCCGATACTTGCTACACTTGGTTCTCTACTTTATTCAAATACCTATAACTTCTCAAAATTCGGACCCTTTGTTTCCACGAAACACCTGTCTAAAAACTAGAGAAGTCATAAGTAAACCGAATATAGTACGAGGACCAACCCCTCTGTCCTGATGGACCCTGGACAACATACAATACTCTGTACAAGTCCCTTGAGTCTGATAACTCATTCACTGTGTGTCATAGGTTGAAAACTGTACTTATGGTCAAGAAGAATTACACCGCTGTTTAATGCTCCTTACCTAACCATCCACTGATATAGGTAAACGTCGTAGACATAATTTCAGAAAGGTATATCTCACTCTATGAAAATAGACGTACAGATATATCAATTTGAAATTGGTGCATAACTGCAGATATTCAAAACCAAATATTTGCCGACCGGCAAACAGCCCAGGTGATTTCCTCAAATATCACCGATTACAACGAATCCCGATATAATGAGGATGATCACCCAATTCCCAATAACCTACTCCCACTCATCATCTGTAAAACCATACAGATGTGAGAATCAAACCTGGTAAATACATACCCTGGAGTAAGTATCTAATCGGGAAATCAGTTTTCTTTTAACAGTACACAGTGAAGCTGAAACATTGAAATGTTTCGATGGGGTATCATGGTATTCCTAGTAATGCCTCTTCCAGATTCACGACTGTAACCGTATAGTTCTTTGCCACCTCTCCAAATCCCTTCATATGTCTTTAGTCTTTACCTTCTGTACACCCCTTTAGGCCAAATGGTTTTCTTCCTTCCCTACCGTTCGGCACCAGCCTATGGTTTGGAAGAAGACTATCCAATAAGCATAATGGGTGTACTGTCCCAATCCTAGGAACACTCGCAATGCGAGAGAAGGTGAAGATAAAAAACACCTGAATAAACCTTATTCTTATTTCTCCTGAACCAGAATCCATCCCCGAACTGGAACAAGTTCCTTTCGAGTTCGTATATAACCATACGATGGAGTATCCAATAAACTGTGGATCTTCGTAGTGATACGGAGTGTCCTGGAGAAATACAAAGGTGATTTTAGGATTGGCGAAGAAATACTTGGTTTGGTCGTGAATATCTGTTGCAATTTACTTTGCCCTCTTACTAATCCCTTGCTTTGTCTTAACTTAATACCTTCTGCACACCATCGTTATGCTAATTGGTTTTCTTCATTCCCTACCGGTCGGCACCTGCCTATAGTTTGGAAGAAGACTATCCAATTTGCGTAATAGGTGTACTATCTCCTAAACCAAGGAGTACTCACATCTTGAGAGAAGGTAAAAGGAAAAGACAACTAAATAATCCTATCCGTTTTCTCCAGAACCTAAAACCATCCTCAAATAAATTCCTTCGAGTTCGTATCTAACCATACGATGGTTTTATCCAATGGAAGTGGACGTTCGTAGTAATACGGGGTGTCCTGGAGAAAAGGGTAAAAGTAAGAGTGGCAATGAGGTTTGCAACTCTGACAATCCAAAAGCCAGTGTTAAGAAGGTTCGGTCAACTTGGTCACTGAGTCATAGTCTTAGGGTCGGGTCAATGGTCGCTGCCAAAGATAGAGAGAAAAGAAACACTCAGCGTGCACTCTAACCTAGATCAGAATGGTTACCAATTTATCTAATCTGGAAACCTCCCACTGTACCTCAAATTCTCCTCCAAACCTGAAAGAAGAATTCGTCGGGGTCACCCGAGGAGTAAACTAACTCATCAGTGGGAATCAGGATCCAACTCTCATCGCATGATAACGTGACGGAATCCGCTCACGTCATCATACTCCAGAAGGTATGCGCATATCTGGCAAGTTTCAGTACTTTTGAAACTTACGATGTGATTTCTGCCCCATGCTCTTATGACCTTGACATTGGCCAACAAATCATAAGTCACATGTCAAGTTCTACCCGTCATTCTCCAGGTTGATTCGAATCCACCCGCACAAGCCCTTGACTTTGGCCAACAAGGCTATACGACTGTTCCAAACCAACGCATCTATCTATGCTGCATATGAATAACCAACAGCTACCAAACACTGTGCCTTGACTTTGGCCAACAAACACAGCTTGAATACTATTGACTACCCATATGAAACGACGGAGGGCTACGAATGGTTTCTGGCGAAAACCTTTAACGTAATGAACTTGATATCGTTGAAGGAACGGATAGCTTTTTTTTTAAAAATATAGTGACGAAAACCGTTGCTAAAGAGGTCACTCCCGGTGAAGGGATCTCGGCTCTTTCCCCGTAGAATGGGGTGTAGGATATTCCAAATGAATACCGCGATGCAAAGCAAAAGTAATCGGCTATAGTGAAGTTAATGCCCTGACGCAAACTTTTTGTCCAAGGGGTCACTCCCGGTGAAGGGATCTCGGCCCTTGCCTCGTCGACTGAGGAGCAGGATATTCCAACTGAATATCACGATGCAAAACAAAAGTGAACGTCCTTGCAATAACAGCCTTTTGAAAAGTGTTCCAACAACATCAGATTAGGTTTGTTTTTAACTTGCATTGATCCGAATCAATGCAATCCCATCAATTGATCACACCAAAAAGAACGAAAATATACTGATGTACGTATATGCCATCCGCATTCGCCACTGGGTCCCGTCATTACCCGTTAGGTTAGCTTACTAACGACAGAGCGGGGACTGGACTAGCGCGGATGCCAAACATATACAACATCTACTAATATATATACCAATATATTATATTTCGCTCAAGGCGTGATAAAAAATGCAACATCACAGAAAATATACAGCATCACAAAAACAATACAGATATCTGGGATCCCCGGGTTTCACAGAGCCACTACTGAAACCCGACGTTCCCCTGGTCGTGTGGATAGCCTGTGCAAAGAAATCCTAGACCCCTACGGGCGCGGCAAGTTACCCGCCAAAACCTGAAGCGAGGCAGCCCCCTTCAGCACCGTGAATGGACCACCCAGCACTTCATGGAATCCGGTAACTTGGGCACCCCTCCTGTGTCAACCTGTACCCCCTGCGAGTGCGGCGAATAGCCCGCCAATTCGAGAGTGAAGTCCTCTCCGTCTCAATGCCATGAGATGCGGGCTTGTTGCCCTCTAGAACCCGGCTATCCGTGCACCCCTCCGCGGGGTAATCCTAGTACAGAATGTAAATATACATACAACGGGTACATCGACCGCAACCTGGTCGTGCCCAAAAATAATAATACAATCAGGCAGTGACGGCAGTCCACATGTCGGACGCTCGCCCCGCAATATCAAATGTACATAATACAACAACAACTGTACTAGCATTGCATCCAGGCTATCCCCCACGACCGATCCGCAACATCACAGCAAGAACAGAACATCAACGTGAAAGTCACGTTCGCAAATCCGTCTAACCGGGCTATAGCAGTTAGACCGGATTTACCGATCAAGTGACATTCACGGTCGCAGATAT
This sequence comes from Agapanthus africanus, assembly GCA_030015575.1. NCBI lineage: Eukaryota > Viridiplantae > Streptophyta > Magnoliopsida > Asparagales > Amaryllidaceae > Agapanthus > Agapanthus africanus. The sequence continues at coordinate 250,704,874 of JASDDO010000012.1, forward strand.
AATGTAAATACTGTGAAATAATGTGTTTAAAATATCCGATCAATCAAATATTAACAAGTGGGCCCCCAAACAATACTGTAGCACTCACAGAAATTATAGGCCCAAATTTAACATTCCAAAACCCCTAAAATCACCCCAGAAGCCCACTGTAAAAACCCGACCCACTGAATCCTCCATACTGCGGCGGAACCGCGGCTACAAGTAGGGTTTTGCCGCGGATCCGCGCTCCCCTGAGGAGATCAGTGTCTCGACTTTTTCCAGAACTCTTAGATCTTCCAGTACATCAATTTTATACAACCTGAAAAAAATTTCGACACTAAAAATTTCCAACAGAAAACTGATGTGATCAAAATACGGGTTTTGGAACATTTGATCGATCGGAACTGAAAAACACATTAAGGCAAGCTAGACTAAGTTATTGGCGAGGCTCTGATACCACTGTAAGTGCACGGCGGCGCCCCGGCCGTCAATCCGATGGCCAAAATGCGGAAGCGGTGATAAACATTAAATTTTCTTAAACTGGCAAACCGCCGCGCACTAATACCCGGATCGAACCACTAACTAGTCCTAGCTATCTACAAGAAAGGGAAGAGAGATATACCGACAGATCCGAGTCCTCCGGTCTTCTCGTCGTCGTCCCGATCTCCTGCGGAATGTGTCGTCTCCTCCTCGTCGCCGGAAGTGCACCACATCGCCTACTTCTTTTACGGGCTCCCACCTCAATGCCGAGGCAACTCGGGCACGAAGCTGGCTAGTCGACGTGCCCAAGATTCACTGTAGAATATGTAGTACTCAAATCTCACATGGGGTTTTTGGAGCTTTGCCATTTGGTGGAAGAAAAGAGAGCAACTTTAGGAAATGAGCTAGAGGGCTTTTCTAGCAAGCATGAGAAACAAAATGCCACACATAAAAATGAATCCACACCTCCCTTAAGGGAATGGCCGGCCAAAACAATGAGGGAGTGAGAAAAGAGAGAGAGAGTGTGTGGTGTATGGATGATTGAACCACTATCATAATCATGAGAGAAAAGAATGGTGAAAAGAAACAATCATCACAACCAAATCCATACTCCACCAACCAATCAACAACAACCATGATGACATCCAAAGTCAAGCTATCATGAAAAAGGAAAGTCAAGTGATGGTGCTCATCATGAAAAACATCATGATACAAAAAAGCAAAGACCCTCTCCACAACCACTTATTTGCAACAATGCAAATAAGCCCTCCTCCACCAAACTTCGGCCAATGAACAGAACAAAGGAAATCGGCCGAAACGGAAATCAAACTGGCAACTCCAGAAAACTGGTCCCGTAATAAATTACAGGAAAAACCCCGATACTGTGCATACACACCCGCATTTGTATTCCGACCGAAATACAAATGCGATGAGACAAAATCTACACTGTACTATACTAGTATCCGGCTTAAACCAAAGCCGGCTAGTAATATCCGTTCGATCCCGATCCGTGCAATACCGCACGTATCTGATCGAACCCTGCCATATAACCATACGGCCTATAGTACAAACTGTCCGATCCTGATCCGTGCAATACCGCACGTATCTGATCGGACCCTGCCATATCTCCATACGGCCTCTACAGCCTTTCTCCCGAAAGCTGAGTAACTGAATGTGGGGGACTCTAAAGACTCGTCAACACCTTGGTTGTGGATTTAACCACTAGCACGTCAGAGGTATAAGCCAATACGTAACGGGCTACCAGGTATTGACTAAAAGGGACGTCTGTGAGCGAACTCAGCCTGACAACCCTACTGAGCCTGTCAGTGACAATATTCGTACAGTCCGGTCCGTTCGTCTATGAGCATCGCATGGCGGGCCTAGGGGGTTGGTAAAAGTCAGACCCCTAAAAGCGGTACAAGTCGTGTCGGAGTGTAGCCCAGAACACCCTGAGATACTACTGGAATACCTACCAGTAAATCTCCTGCCTTGGCCAAGGACTTCGTGTAATGGCTCTCCTAGACACAGCACGACCTCACCCCCAATACCGGGAGAGACGAACCCCTGAAGATACGCTCACTGCCTCCATGTGGCTCGGGACTGTACCCAACTAAAACCTGTTTGCACGACTCCTTTGAGCCGTGGTAGGGTAGTAATCAAAGTACAGTGGGAACTCACACGTGACAAATGACGATCCCCAGGTCGATGAACTAACCTGCACACATGTCACCAGGGAACTGCCATCTGACGTCTGGTATATGACCAACTAGCATGTTCCCGGCGAGTCCTGTCCGGTGTACTCATAACCCAATGAGCACCTGTATACATCTTAGGTGATCCAACTGACACCAGTGGCTTGTGTGACCGGCCACCGCCCCTCGTCGGGGTCTTGACTGTATACACTAGTCTACTCTGGAGTATCGATGCCCTGTCTCGAAACTCACACGACTAGGGACCATTTAAGGATATGCTTATAGACCCTCAGCTCCCACTTATATGATCGCCCTCATACTGCTGGTGGTCAAGCAAGAATCCTAGGGGTTCTATCAACGTGTAATAGCGACTTGTCAGGTCACCTAAAGCAGTACACGATGATAAAGGTAAACCAGATAGCATACTATCATCGCGAGTAAGACTGTCCTACCGGGATAGGTCCTCCATCAATCATTGCAATCACGTACCTGTGACCTAATAATTGACTCTAAGGGCACTATCTCCAACATCTCTATTACAAACACACCCGAAGCCGAAGCCACAACATGCTTCGAATTCTGGCTACTGGCTATACAAGCCCTGCAATCCTTCTGCCAATGTTCATTCCTGTAACAATAGGAACATCCCACTTTTACTATATCCTGTCCCGAAACTTCTGCCCTTCCCTTTCTTTCTACTTCCCTGGTTTCCTTCAGGGTAGTAGGTAGAGACAGTTGAACTAAGTCAGCGTCTGACCCGTTCTTCAACGTGGTCTTCAAGTCCGAGAGCTCAAAAGAGCTGGTCTCTGTAAGGATGTTGCCCCCTACAGATGACCCGATAGCCAACCTCGCTTGAAGCAATTCTTTCGAGGTCACATATCTTGCGATACGAGATTGCTGTTCATATAAATCTTTGTTATGGAGGAAGATAGAGACTAAGTCCATCTTCTCGTGCTGCCGCTGGTATGCACCATCAACTGAGGCTAACACGAGGAACTTGGCTTTCGCACAGTTCTTTTCCGATGTCTCGCGGATATGAATATCCGTGACAGGGGAAACTGGACCTGAGACGGCAGGGGTTGGATCAGTCAAGAGGTGTCCCATCTTGTCATGGGCAATGGACATCTGGACAGACCTTTGCCAATCATAACAGTCAGATTCAGTCATTTTATTATCTAGATGTAACCTATGTCTGGTCACTTGGTCGCTGCAATTAAGAGAGAGAGATGAAAACACTTTAGCATGATGCTTTTGCAAGTTTAGATTGGTTTTTAATTTATCTAAACAGGATAGCTCCCACTGTCTCTCGAATCCCTCCTCAAACCATAAAGGAAGAATTAGTCGGGATCAATCTCACCGTACAATACTTGCTTAACCGTTCAGCCAGGCTAGTGTCGGTACTTCGAGGGAGGTTTTCCAACGCTTTCGCGAAGTTCCTTAATTAAATAACTTTTTTTCCCTGTGGGCGTAGCCCTGCTAACACCTTTCTAGACACCTACTTGGTTTATAGCATTGATCGTTATGTGAGAAAGTTCCGGAGGAGTAGCATATACTCACAGTAGGATCGGAATCCAAATATCATTGCGTAACAAAACTGAAGGAATCCTACCAGAATCATCACACTCAAAATGGTATGCAACGCTAGCAAGTTTCAGTTCTTTTGAATCTCCCGATGTGGATTTTTGCCCCATGCTCTTATGACCTTGACGAAGGTCAACAAATCGTAAGTCACATGTCAAGTTCTACCCGTCGTTGTCCAGGTTAATTTGAACCCACCCGTATATACCCTTGACGAAGGTCAACAAGGTAATACGACTGTCCTAAACCGACGCATCTATTTATGCTACATATGAACACCCAACAGCTACCAATCACTATGCCTTGACGAAGGTCAACAAACATAGCTTGAATACTATTGAATATTCATACGAAATGACGGAGGGTTACGAATGGTTTTGGCGAAACCGTGAACGTAGTGAACTTGATATAATCGATTGAACGAGATAGCTTTTAAAAGGAGTGGTTCAAGCTCCGCATTTAAAAAACTGGTTTTTGAAAAGAACCGAGTGGTTTTCAAAGTGTTCCAACGACTTTTACTTGGTTTATTTTCTTGCATTAATTCCAATGCGTCCCATCATTTAATCCTACCATTGCAGAAAACAACGAAAATATGACGTACGCTTATGCCATCCGCATTCGCCACGGGGTCCCGTCATCACCCGTTAGGTTACTTAACTAACGACAGAGCGGGGGCTGGACTAACGCGGATGCAAAACATAAGCAACGCCTAAATAGATATCATATAGATATATATATAAACATTCGTCACATGCAATGATAGCCATTCCAGATCACAGATGAATACATTGGATATACTAGGAATCCGCAATTCGTACGAGCCTGTAACGAAGAACGGATTACACGGTCGCGATGAATAGCCAAAACCCCACCCTAGACTCCTACGGGTGCGGCAAACTACCCGCCAAGTACCCGAAGCGAAGCAACCTCCCTCAACACCGTGAGTAGGCCACTCGGCACTTCGAGATACCCGATAGTTTGTGCACCCCACCTTGGGTCTATCCTAGGAGCAAAAACAATAAAAAGAGATTATACAATGACGGCTACAACCCCGACCCGGTTGTGCGGCCAAACAAATAATATTACATCAATTTACATATTACAAGAATTGAAAGAATAAGAAAACTCTCATCTCACAACCCCCGGCTATTCATCCGCGACAATCCAACGAATTCATATACACAAACCATCAACATTACAGATCACAGATATGTATAACCCCCAATTTCATATCTGAAACCGGCTATTCATCCGCTGTTATGCACCAATTTCAAATTGATATATCTGTACGTCTATTTTCATAGAGTGAGATATACCTTTCTGAAATTATGTCTGTGACATTTACCTATATCAGTGGATGGTTAGGTAAGGAGCATTAAACAGCGGTGTAATTCTTCTTAACCAAGAGTACAGTTTTCAACCTACGACACACAGTGAATAAGTTATCAGACTCAAGGGACTTATACAGAGTATTGTATGTTGTCCAGGGTCCATCAGGACAGAGGGGTTGGTCCTCGTACTATATTCGGTTTACTTATGAGTTCTTTAGTTTTTAGACAGGTGTTTCGTAGAAACACAGGGTCCGAATTTTGAGAAGTTATAGGTATTTGAATAAAGTAGAGAACCAGGTATTGCAAGTATCGGGATTCTTCAAAGTGATCGAAGATGTAGATACTTGTGTATGGTATTCAGTTAATAGTAATGATTAAGAGAACTTGCTTCTCTTTCAGGTTACTCATAATTGGAAGCATTCCTAAGTTGAGTAACGCTGATCGACCTCTTTCCATTTAGTTGACATGCACTGGAGACAGCTGCATGATTTGAATCTGGTTCAATTAAATCAGTGCCTCTGGTTCTATATTGGATATAGTACAGTTCATATCTTAACATCGTTAAGGTACGGGGAGTTGTCCGGCTTATGATTAAAACCAGACACTGGACAACTCAAGGCACGTTTCTGTAATGGCTGTTTGTGGGTTGACCCAGGCTATGACGAGGGTTGACTTTCTACCATCTAGAAGATCAATAGTGATATTGTTCTTGACTCGCCACAGTTTTATTAAAAAATGGATTTTTTCAGAAAAACAGTAGTGGGAGTATGGTAGAACTGGAAGTGATTTCAGAACCACAAACGATTACTGAAGATTTCATAGGAACCTAAAGATTCAATCTGGTTTGACATTCCATTGGCCACTCCGCAGATAAGGTGGGTAACCTCAGGCACCCGAGAGGTACTCCGGTAGCCTCAAGGACGGTGACAGGGAGGTTCTTGTTTACCCACACTTGCCATTGCTGTTGTTCCAGACCGTGAGACCCGGCTGGAGGATGAGTATAGCATCATTCTAAACTTGCTTTAGAAGTGTATGTCTATATGACTCTGCCAGAGGGTTGTCGTAGTCAGTGGGAGCAGCGGAAGCATATGTGGACAGGTGGCTTATGTCTATTTATAGACTAAAGCAGATGTAGCGGAGATAGATCATCAATTTCTGATGTGACAGTCATAGGTTTGACTTCATCAGAATAGGAGATGGATCTGTTGAGTGGGTAGTAGGGTGTGATGTCATCGTATTTGGATGACATACACAGAGTAGGAAGTGATATTCCTATACTACGATCGGTTATACTTTGGCTGTCACACAGTGGTTTCTCCGCATGGGACTTGGACATTATATCAGACATTCTGGTTACTAGATCTATGGTTTTAGATCTAGATTTGGGTGGTTTCCCAATTAAGGGTGTACTTAGACAGCATTCTAAGAGTATTTGGAATGGACGACTCCTGGCACGGTAGTGTACCTGCAGGTGATGGAGTCACCCTCTCTAAAGGTGTCTTACAGACTAAAGGGGAGAGGGATGTGCATGATTGGCAGATCACTTGCTCAGGCAATTGAGTCAATCATGAGATGTCAAGTACCACACCAGATGTTGTTCTTGCACTAGATGCAATAAGTTGACATTGATCCAATCCTGGAGAAACAGTCGGAAGCAGTTTTAGAACATAAGTGGATATTCTAGGGATATGATAACGACAGCCTCATTCGGGAGACAGTTATCATTCCAGGCTTCCAAGGTGACCTGGACGACAAGGAGGTTGTCAGAGTTATAGTTTTCCTTCTGATGAGGGGCAGTATTTTGGACAGGTGGTCCAAGGCAATACTGAGGGAGGCATGGTGCAGGATACTGATTATGTTTAGTTGACGATACAGTCTAAGAATTTTGGATTTGGAGTTCATTTATAAGCTAGGTCCCATCAGACATCCAGACACATTCTAAGACAGATATTGCTCATTTCGGGAGATGGGTTTCTCCGCGAACTTGAGATATAGAGAGACATAGAAAGAGACATCAAGGCGGATCCACTCACTAAGGCTATTCCTCGAATGCAATATTTTCGCAAACGGTTTTTGTGAGACTGAATAGTAGAGGAGTTGGGTGTTCGGTATCACACGGGCTGTGAGTATGCGACATCGCAATAATTAGCCTTGAGTGCAAGTGGGAGATTGTTGGAGATAGTGCCCTCAGAGTCAATTATTGGATCACAGGCACGTGATTGCAATGATTGATGGAGGACCTATCCCGGTAGGACAGTCTTATTCAAGATGATAGTATGCTATCTGGTTTATCTTTATCATCGTGTACTGCTTTAGGTGACCTGACAGGTCACTATTGCACGTTGATAGATCCCCTGGGATTCTTGCTTGACTGCCAGCAGTATGAGGGCGATCATATACGTGGGAGCTGGTAATCTATAAGCACATCCTTAAATGGTCCCTAGTCGTGGGAGTTTCGAGATAGGGCATCGATACTCCGGAGTAGACTAGTGTATACAGTCGAGACCCCGACGAGGGGCGGTGGCCGGTCTCACAAGCCACTGGTGTCAGTTGGTTCACCTAAGATGTATACAGGTGCTCATTGGGTTATGAGTACACCGGACAGGACTCGCCGGGAACATGCTAGTTGATCTTATACCAGACGTCAGATAGCAGTTCCCTGGTGACATGTGTGCAGGTTAGTTCATCGACCTGGGGATCGTCATTTGTCTCGTGTGAGTTCCCACTGTACTTTGATTACTACCCTACCATGGCTCAAAGGAGTCGTGCAAACAGGTTTAGTTGGGTACAGTCCCGAGCCACATGGAGGCAGTGAGCGGATCTTCAGGGGTTCGTCTCTCCCGGTATTGGGGGTGAGGTCGTGCTGTGTCTAGGAGAGCCATTACACGAAGTCCTTGGCCAAGGCATGAGATTTACTGGTAGGTATTCCAGTAGTATCTCAGGGTGTTCTGGGCTACACTCCGACACGACTTGTACCGCTTTTGGGGGTCTGACTTTTACCAACCCCCTAGGCCCGCCATGCGATGCTCATAGACGAACGGACCGGACTGTACGGATATTGTCACTGACAGGCTCAGTAGGGTGTCAGGATGAGTTCGCTCATCGACGTCCCTTTTGGTCAATACCTGGTAGCCCGTTACGTATTGGCTTATACCTCTGACGTGCTAGTGGTTAAATCCACAGCCAAGGTGTTGACGAGTCTTTAGAGTCCCCCACATTCAGTTACTCCAGCTTTCGGGCGAAAAGCAGTAGAGGCCATATGGAGATATGGCAAGGTCCGATCAGATACGTGCGGTATTGCACGGATCAGGATCAGACAGTTTGTACTAAAGGCCGTATGGAAATATGGCAGGGTTCGATCAGATACGTGCGGTATTGCACTGATCAGGATCGAACGGATATTACTAGCCGGTTTTGGTTTAAGCCGGATCCTAGTATAGTACAGTGTAGATTTTGTCTCATTGCATTTGTATTTCGGTCGGAATACAAATACGGGTGTGTATACACAGTATCGGGGTTTTCCTGTAATTTATTACGGGACCAGTTTTCTGGAGTTGCCAGTTTGCTTTCCGTTTCGGCCAATTTCCTTTGTATCGTTCATTGGCCGAAGATTGGTGGAGGAGGGCTTATTTGCATTTGTTCAAATAAGTATTTGTGGAGGGTGTTCTTTGTATTTTGTTGGATCATGATAATTGCACCATACTTTGACTTTCTTGAGTTGATGATTGCTTGGCTTTTTGAAGCAATCATGGTTGTTGATGATTGTGGTTGAGTGTGGTTTTTGTTTAGTGATCATGTTCTTTCATGATAACTTTTTGGTCTCTCTTTTGCATTATGATTATGAGAACCTCCCTCATTCCTTTGCTCTCCACAATCTCTCTCCCCTCACACACATGGCCGGCCATTGCTTAGGGGGGGCTGAAATTTTTGGGTGTGGGATTGGTTGTTCTTTTGATGCTCCAAAAATTCCCAAGTCCCTCTACATAGTTCTTGTATCATCCCTCCACCACAATGGCACCTCCATAAACCCCAAATGAGACACAAGCCTCTACACTACATTCTACAGCAAACCTTGGGCACGTCGACTAGCCAGCTTCGTGCCCGAGTTGCCTCGGTATTGAGGCGGGAGCCCTAAAAGATGCAGACGATGTGGTGCCCTTCCGGCGACGAGGTGGAGACCGGAGCTTCCGCGGGAGATCGGGACGACGACGAGAAGACCGGAGGACACGGATCACTCGGTTTATCTCTCTTTCCCATCTTGTAGTTAGCTAGGACTAGTTAATGGTTCGATCCGGGTATTAGTGCGCGGTGGTGCCAGTTCATGAAAAATTTAAGTATATCACCGCTTCCGCATTTTGGCCTCGGGATGGAGGCCGGGGCGCCGCCGTGCACTTACAGCGATGATGTATGCAACCCAGACAATCCAAAAGCCAGTGTTTTAAGAAAATTGGATTAAGTTGGTCACTGAGTTATAGTCTAGGTCCAGGTCATGGTCGCAGTAAAAGAGAGAAACAGTAGAAACACTCTGCGTGCACTCTAACCTAGATCAGAATGGTTAATCATTTTATCTAATCAGGAAACCTTCCACTGTATCCTCAAATTCTCCTCCAAACCTGAAAGAAGAATTAGTCGGGGTCATCCGACGAGTAAGACAACTCATCAGTGGGAATCGGGATCCAACTATCATCGCATGATAACGTGATGGAATCCACTCACGTTATCACACTCCAGATGGAATGCGCATGCCTGGAAAGTTTCCTGTATGTTTGAAACTCCCGATATGATTTTTACCCCTAGGATCCAAGTGACCTTGACAAGGTCAACAAGTCAAAAGGGTCCTAGTCAAGTTCATCCCGTCATTTTCTTGATTGCATTAGACCCACCCGCACAGACCCTTGACAAGGTCAACAAAGTCGAACGACTGTCTTAACCAATCCACATTTTCTTGCGACATAAAAGTATTACAGAGCAACCGCTCAATACGCCTTGACAAGGTCAACAAACGCAACACGAATACTAAGCAATACTAATCTGAAATGACGGAGGGGTACGGCTGGTTCTTGGCGAAAAACCTTTAGCGTAATGAACTTGATATCGTTGGAGGAATCCAAGCGGTTTTATAAAAAAATATAGCGGCGAAAACCTCTGCTAAAGAGGTCACTCCCGGTGAAGGGATCTCGGCACTTTCCCCGTCGAATGAGGTGCAGGATATTCCAAACTGAATACCACGATGCAAAGAAAAAAGTAATCGACTATAGTGAAGTTATTACCCTGACGCAAACCTCTGTCCAAGGGGTCACTCCCGATGAAGGGATCTCGGCCCTTGCCTCGTCGAATGAGGTGCTGGATATTCATAACCGAATACCACTGTGCAAAACAAAAGAGAACGCCCTTGTAATTACAGCTTTTAAAAAATTGGTTCCAACAACATCAAAAATAGGTTTGTTTTCCTTGCATTGATAAGAATCAACGCAGTCCCATCAATTAATCACACCAGAAAAGAACGAAAATAAAATGTGCGTATATGCCATCCGCATTCGTCACTGGGTCCCGTCTGTAAGTCTACGTTAGCGCCCCGGTCGTCTACAGACGCCAAATGCGGAACAAAAAACTTTTAACTGGCGCTATCGTATACTTTAACCCGGATCTGCCATTATTGCTAAATTAACAAACTGTAAAGAGTCTAGGAAGGTTATACCGAACGATCCGAGTCCTTCGTTCTTTAACCATCATCCCACGCTCCGTTGCGGCTTCTTTGATCTCGTCGATCTCCGATCTGCTCGTCTAGGTGGCACCACGTCACTGATTCTTTAAACGGGCTCCCGCCTCTGACTCGAGGCAACTCGGTCGTCAAGTTTGTGTTAGTTATGTATATGCCCTAGAGGCCATTGTTGTACATATGATGTATATGATAATGGATGCTTGGTTATATATAGAGAAGACTTTCTTGCTCGTCATGATAGTATGCTATTTGGTTTCCCTTTATCTTAACATGTTGACTTGTACTGGTTTACTGTTTTACTCTCACATGTTGATAAAGCCCTTAGGACTTGTACTCGACTACTGGGACTATGATGAGATCATACTAGTGGGGCCGCGGTAGTCGATGAGTACATCCTATAACTGTTCCTAGTCGAGGGTATATCGAGACAGGGCATCGATACACCAGAGTAGACTAGCGTATACGCATCTTGACCCATATGATGGGCGATGGATGATCCCATATCCATCGGTGTTGGACATCAAGGATGGTGTACGGGTGCTCAGTGGAGACTGGGTACACTGAACGGACTCGCCGAGAACTCCCAGATGGTGATATACCACACGTCAGATGGCAGTTCTCCGGTGACACAGGTACAGGGTAGTCTGAAGACCCGAGATCGTCATAGAGTCTTGTGTGATTCCCACTGTGTTTTGATTTCCACCTTACCACGTCCAAGAGGGCGTGCAAAACGGTGGCTTTTGGGTACAGTCCCGAATCACATGGAGGCAATGAGCGATAGGAGGGGATTCGTCTCTCCCGGTATAGGGAGTTGATGTTGTGCTGTGTTCGATTGGCTATAACTGGAAGTCCCTGGCCAGGGCTGATATAGAGATTTACTAGTAAGTGTTACTAGTAGTTTCTCGACCCGTTATGAGCCATACATCGACACGACTTATCGGTTACTGGGGTCTGACGTATACCACCCCTAGACTTGATATGCGACATATCAGACGAACAGACCGGACTGTACGGGAGTGTTACTGATCGGATTCACAGGAGAACGCACAGGCTAGCTTGTTGATCTTCTGATCGCTCAATACCTGGGTGGCTGTTACGTTTAGCTGACCGCTTGCAGCTTGTGGGTGTTTGATATGATCATCACCTGCTACCGGCGTATTGACGATTCTTTAGAGTCCTACACAGAGTTTTCTTGGCTCAGGCGAAACAGAGTAGTGGCACATATGTGATATGCGCAGGAACGAGAATAATGCGATATGGGATACCGTATTAGATTCTCGCGATTTAAGGATATGAATCGGGTCATCGGATCAAGTGTTGATTCAATGAATCGGTACATGATATATTAGCCGGTTATATTCGATATAGCCGGATCGTCGGATCAAGTGTTGATTCGATGATTTAATATATAATAATATATATGATATATTATTATATTAACTAATATTGGCTTACTTTATTATTTCATTTTCTCAGTGGATGATACATTGATATATATGCGATATATGTTAATTGTATTATTTTCTTTTGTTGCAAATATATAATATATATATGATATATATTATTGTGACATGATATGATTAATTGTTAAACATGTTTAAGGATGATTAATTGAGGTTAGGGTTTGATTGGGTTTAGTTGCTTCAAGTTCTTTCTAGAAGCAATTTTCTTTTGTCATTTGTAAAGATATTTTGGATGACACCTTTTTAACTCAACCAAACCCTAACCCTAGTTGTTTCTCTACTTGTTCTCATCCAATCATCCTTGACCATGGTTAATAATTAAATCATATGATTTATATTTCTATTCATCACAAAAGAAAAAGGTTAATGATTATTCTTATTCCATTATCATCTTCTTCTTCTTCTCTCTTGAAGAAGCTCTCTTGATTTTCTTAAGTGATGATAAAATATGAGAAAATGATATAGAAAGAAAGCAAAATCACTACTCTCTCATCCTCATCTCATCTAGCCCTTGGGATTAGGGTGTTCTTCTCTTTAGAGTGAGATAGCTTGAGTTCTTCGAAACCTCGACGTAGATCATCGGAGATTTGGATTACGACGAGCTAGAATGGATCGTTCGAGTCGTGGAGCCTCTCATGAGTCCGGGAGATCGTGGATCGCGGCAAAGGGACTTCTACTCGGAGCTTGTGAAGTGAAGGAGCGGACTACAAAGGTTGTAATCCCTCACACTTAGATAAAAGTTATCTTAATGCATGTTAAACCCTAATTATCTAGCAAAGATCCCGGCTTTGGGTTGTTCGGCACGTCTAAAATTTAATCCGGGCATGTTTGATGCCTCATGAACCTTCACAAGAGTGCCTAGGAACCCTACAGTGGTATCAGAGCCTAGCTAGAGCATTAGGCGATGTGTTTACGAAGTTAAAACTCCGATCGAACGCGAAACGACGAAACAAAACCCACTCTCTGGAAATTTTTTAAAAATTGGGATTTTTCTGAATTAAAAATATTTAAAAAAATCAGCAGGGAATTGTAAGAATTACCATAAAACCCGAGCCCCTAATTCGACCAAACGGCGGCGGAAGCGCGGCGCAAGCATGGCTTGCGCGGCGCTTCCGCGGCGGAACAGTGAGATCAGGACACGTGGCTTCATGGTAATTCCCGTAGTTGCTTTCTGAGTATTCTGGATATTTTTATTCTGTTCCAGGTGTTTAAAATTCTGGGGTTTGTTTTGTATTAGTAGACTCGATCGAAAATTTTAAATTCGTATTTCTTTCCGGATATTTAGAAACTGTTAAACTGGTTGAGCGGATATCATTAACCCACTTTATTCCGGCACGGCAAACTTTCAAGCGTTGAATTTTTATTGGGTTTAAATCTTTCGGAAAATTGTACAAGTTAAGCGGTGGACCCTCTAGAAGACAACAAACCTTAACTCGATTATGTGACCGTCTTGAACTGCCTTTTGAACCTTCGGGTTTGGGGCAGTACGGCGTGCCACATGTGAGGCGTTGGCTTGGCCCTTCTACGGCTGGATCACTGGTACTGTGACATATTCTGGGATTATTTGAACTCCGCTCAAGAGTTGAGCACTTCGGGAAATTTTGGGTGTTTGATTATCTGTTCAAATAGTTTAATACCGTATATTTATCTGGAATGTGATACAATATGTGGAATTCATAGAGTTAGGCATGAAATGCGGAATATGTGATATTTCGGATTTACGATGTCTAAAGTGATTGTGGATTCCAAATATTGTAGTTTTACACTTTCTTTTCTGTGACCGTAAGCGTAGTATGTGGTGTATCGCCGGCTTCGTTGCTATACATCAACGACAATCGGGATACGCATACTTGCTTACGTTGATGATATGAGATATTATGTGTTGCTGTGATATGTTATATTGGATCGTCGCGATCAGAATAGCCGGGGGTTTTATGTGAGATGAGGGTTTTTATTTTCATTCATGTAAAATTCATTTGTAATGTAATATTCTTTTATTTGGGGCACTTCCAGGATGCGGTTGCTGTCACCAGTGTATATTATTTACTTTTCCGCATTAGGTAGACCCAAGGAGGGGAGCACAAGTAACCGGGTTCTAGGGTCCAGTGGGAGGCCATCTCGAGGAGTCGAGACCGGGTCTCCTAACCCTAGAATTGGCAGTGTTACTTGCCGCTCTCGTAGGGGTCTTGGGATGTGGGTTTGGCTATTCGTCGCGACCGTGGAATCCGTGTTTTATACAGGCTCGTATTGAAAACACGGACGTCCTAGTATATCCAATATTTCATATATGTTCTTCTGCTGCAATGTTCTGTGATGAGATCATATTACTGCCTGAGACGAATGCTTATACTATATATATATGCTGATATATAAATATTACTGCTTTCGTTTCTTCTGTGATGCTTAGGAAGCATAAGCTGATGGGATTTTTATTAATGAGATTAATAAAAGAAAAGAAACCTAAAGATGTTGTAGAATCAAAACTTAATAAAAAGGGTAGCTACAGTTTTGCTTTGCACAGTGGTATATACGATATATCCTGCACCTTATTCGATGAGGAAAGGACCGAGATCCCTTCACCGGGAGTGACTCCTTTAGCAAAACTGGCAGATGCTACAAAACGCGGTTTGTCTTTTGATTGCTTTTAGTGTTTTGCTTTGCACAGCGGTATATATGATATATCCTGCACCTTATTCGATGAGGAAAGGGCCGACGATCCCTTCACCGGGAGTGACCCCTTTAGCGAAACTAAGAAAAGCCTCAAAAACACTCCTTTTCAAAAACACATGATTCTACGACGATATTAAGTTCATTACGCTCAAGGTTTTCAGAAAAACCTGCGTAGCCCTCCGTCATTTCAGATAAAGACTAGTTAGTATTCGTGCTACGTTTGTTGACCTCCGTCAAGGCGTAGTGTGCGGTAGCTGATTAGTATTTACCTGCTTATGCATATGATGCAGATTGGATTAGGGTAGTCGTACGGCCTTGTTGACCTCCGTCAAGGGTCGTGCGGGTGGGTTTAATTCAATCAAGAAATGACAGGTTGAACTTGACTAGTAGCCTATGGTTTGTTGACCTCCGTCAAGGTCATAGGACACTAGGGGTAAAAGCATTATCAGGAATTTCAAGTGTTGAAATTTGCAATGAGATTGCATACCTCCTATGAGATAGTTGGATCCCGATACCCACTGCGAGTAAGAGTTACTCCTGGGAGAGTTTTACACAGGACAATTAGTCATTCAAGTAGGTGTCTAGAAAAGTGTTAACGAGGTTACGCCTCTGGGAAAACGAGGTTTACTAATTAGGTCCGTGCGAAAGCACGGGGAACCTCCCTCAAAGTACCGACACTGATCTGGCTGAAAGATTGACGAAATTGTAGGGTGTAATTAATCCCGGCTAATCTTACCTTTTTGGGTTTTAAGGTAGATTTGATAAAAACAGTGGGAGACATCCTGATTAGATAAGATAATAACCAATCTAATCTTGCAAGAGCATACGCTAAAGTGTTTTCTTCTCTCTCTCTCCAGGTAGCGACCATTTCAGGCCATAATCAAGATAATAATATGGATGTATTGACTGAACCTGATTATTGTACTGAGCAAGGGAACGTCAGACCCGTTTTTTCTTATAAGAGTTATAAGACTGAACAGGAAACAGGAGAATATCTGGATTCTCACGCCGCCCAAAAGAACATGCATGTTGATGCATCTTCTTCAGGTGTGTTTGTTATTGAGAACTATTTCTCAGTTCACCCTACGTCCTGGGTATTAGATACCGGATCAGGATCCCACATATGTAAACAGTTACATGGGCTACGTAAAGGTAGAGAACTGGGAAAAGGTGATCATTCCGTTCAAGTAGGGAACGGTGCAAGTATTGTAGCCAAAGCAGTTGGCGAATATCACCTTGTATTGCCAAGTCGTAATACACTGATTCTAAATGAATGCTATTATATACCGAACATGATGTGCAACATTATATCAGTTTCTTTATTGAGTAAAGAGGGATATAATTTTGTAGTACAGGATAATGTTATGAACATATTCCTAGATCAAAAGTTGATTGCATCAGGCTCGTTACATAATGGCATATTCATTCTAAATCAGAATACAGTCCTGAATATACAAAACACACACAAGAGGAAAAGTTCAGATGTGAACGAATCCTACTTGTGGCATTGTAGACTTGGTCATATCAATGCGACACGACTGGCTAAGTTACATAGAGATGGTTATTTGAATCCGTTCGAATTATCATCTTATGATACTTGCCATTCATGTCTCAAAGGAAAAATGACCAAAGCTCCGTTTAGTGGACACGGAGAAAGAGTTACCGAACTCTTAGGACTGGTACATAGTGATGTATGCGGTCCCATGTCTACGCATGCCTGGAACGGTTCTTCCTACTTTATTACATTCACTGACGATCTCTCAAGATTCGGATATGTGTTCCTGATGAAACACAAGTCTGAAGCTTTTGAAAAATTCAGAGAATATAAGCACGAAGTAGAGAATCAAACGGGCAAAAGTATTAAGATTCTTCGATCTGATCGAGGAGGTGAATACTTAAGCGGTGAGTTCCTAGATTATCTAAAAGAGAATGGGATTCTCTCTCAGCATACTCCTCCTTATACACCACAGCACAACGGTGTATCGGAGCGGAGGAATCGCACCCTATTAGATATGGTGCGCTCGATGATGAGCACTGCTGAGTTACCTATTTCCTTCTGGGGGTATGCGCTTGAGACAGCAGCATACATACTGAATAAAGTTCCTACCAAATCTGTGCCTACCACCCCATATGAGATATGGGAAGGGAAGAGACCATATCTTAATTTTGTTAAGATATGGGGTTGCCCGGCTTATGTCAAAAGACGGAACCCGGACAAACTCGAGGCAAGATCTGTTTTATGTAAGTTTATTGGATATCCCAAGCATTCGCGAGGGTATATTTTCTACCACAGTGAGGAACAAAGAGTGTTTGTTGCTCAACACGCCACCTTTTTAGAAAAGGAATTTCTTGCAAAAGAGATTAGTGGCTCTGAGGTAGAACTGGAAGAAGTTCCAGCAGAACAAACTACAACAGATGATTTAGTGGAACCAGAGGATTCAGTAGTACCCGACGAACCCCAGCCTCTCCGCAGATCTAGTAGGGTTTCTCATCCACCTGAGAGATACTACGGTTTTCTCATTGATGGTGGAAGCGAGGATTGCATCATGGATGATGATGAACCGACTAGTTTCGAGCAGGCCATCACGAGTAGTGACTCTGTGAAATGGCTGGATGCAATGCGATCTGAGATGGAATCCATGTACACCAATAAAGTATGGATTTTAGAAAATGCTCCTGAAGGGGTAAAACCCATTGGGAGCAAGTGGATTTTTAAAAAGAAATTTGGTGTAGATGGAAAAGTTGAGACTTTCAAAGCTAGACTTGTAGCAAAGGGTTTTCGTCAACGTCCAGGTGTGGATTATGACGAAACCTTTTCTCCAGTGGCTATGCTTAAGTCCATCCGGATCTTACTTGCCATTGCTGCATACCATGACTACGAAATCTGGCAAATGGATGTTAAGACCGCCTTTCTAAACGGTGATTTAGAAGAGTGCGTGTACATGACTCAGCCAGAGGGCTTCGTAGATAGTGGGAGCAGCGGAAAGGTGTGCAAGTTGCTTAAATCCATTTATGGGTTAAAGCAAGCATCGCGGAGTTGGAACATCTGTTTTGATGTTGTAGTCAAAGAGTTTGACTTCATCAAAAATATAGATGAACCTTGTATCTATAAGAAGGTGGCAGAGGGTAAGGTAGTCTTCCTCGTATTGTACGTGGATGACATACTCTTGATAGGAAATGATATTCCTATGCTGCAATCAGTCAAGCTCTTCTTATCACAAAGATTCTCAATGAAAGATCTAGGTGATGCCTCCTGCATATTGGGAATCATGATCTATAGAGATAGATCTAAACGGATACTGGGATTGTCCCAATCCAGGTACATTGACACCATACTAAAGAGGTTTAGTATGGAAGAATCCAAACGTGGGAATCAGCCCACGATATCTGGACTCACTCTCTCCAAAGAGATGTCTCCCAAGACTGATTTGGAGAGAGCTCGCATGCAAGGGATATCCTATGCTTCGGCAGTAGGCTCTATCATGTATGCGATGCTATGTACCAGACCCGATGTAGCATACTCACTAAGTGTAGTGAGTCGGTATCAAGCAGATCCTGGAGAGAGTCATTGGACAGCAGTGAAGAACATTCTCAAGTACTTGCGAAGGACTAAGGAGATGTTCTTGGTGTATGGTAACGGAGAACTCCAGGTGGAGTCCTTTACCGATTCCAGCTTCCAAAGTGATAAGGACGACTCTAAGTCGCATTCGGGTTTTGTCTTTACCCTCAATGGAGGGGCGGTATGTTGGAAGAGTTCCAAACAGGATACCGTTGCAGACTCAACGATGGAGGCTGAATACATCGCTGCCAACGATGCTGCCAAAGAGGCTGTCTGGATCAAGAAGTTCATTAGTGAACTTGGTGTGGTTCCATCCATTGAGCATCCAATACCTCTGTATTGCGATAACAATGGAGCTGTGGCTTTGGCCAAGGAACCCAGGTCCCATCAGAAGTCCAGACATATTCTGAGGCGGTATCACCTGATCAGGGAGATAGTTGATCGCCGGGAGATCGAGGTCAGGAGAGTAGATACGAAGGACAACACTGCGGATCCATTCACGAAGGCTATTCCCCAGATACAGTTTGAGAGATTATTCGGGATGCTAGGTATGAGATACTACAGCAGCTGGCCTTAGTGCAAGTGGGAGATTGTTAGTTATGTATATGCCCTAGAGGCCATTGTTGTACATATGATGTATATGATAATGGATGCTTGGTTATATATAGAGAAGACTTTCTTGCTCGTCATGATAGTATGCTATTTGGTTTCCCTTTATCTTAACATGTTGACTTGTACTGGTTTACTGTTTTACTCTCACATGTTGATAAAGCCCTTAGGACTTGTACTCGACTACTGGGACTATGATGAGATCATACTAGTGGGGCCGCGGTAGTCGATGAGTACATCCTATAACTGTTCCTAGTCGAGGGTATATCGAGACAGGGCATTGATACACCAGAGTAGACTAGCGTATACGCATCTTGACCCATATGAAGGGCGATGGATGATCCCATATCCATCGGTGTTGGACATCAAGGATGGTGTACGGGTGCTCAGTGGAGACTGGGTACACTGAACGGACTCGCCGAGAACTCCCAGATGGTGATATACCACACGTCAGATGGCAGTTCTCCGGTGACACAGGTACAGGGTAGTCTGAAGACCCGAGATCGCCATAGAGTCTTGTGTGATTCCCACTGTGTTTTGATTTCCACCTTACCACGTCCAAGAGGGCGTGCAAAACGGTGGCTTTTGGGTACAGTCCCGAATCACATGGAGGCAATGAGCGATAGGAGGGGATTCGTCTCTCCCGGTATAGGGAGTTGATGTTGTGCTGTGTTCGATTGGCTATAACTGGAAGTCCCTGGCCAGGGCTGATATAGAGATTTACTGGTAAGTGTTACTAGTAGTTTCTCGACCCGTTATGAGCCATACATCGACACGACTTATCGGTTACTGGGGTCTGACGTATACCACCCCTAGACTTGATATGCGACATATCAGACGAACAGACCGGACTGTACGGGAGTGTTACTGATCGGATTCACAGGAGAACGCACAGGCTAGCTTGTTGATCTTCTGATCGCTCAATACCTGGGTGGCTGTTACGTTTAGCTGACCGCTTGCAGCTTGTGGGTGTTTGATATGATCATCACCTGCTACCGGCGTATTGACGATTCTTTAGAGTCCTACACAGAGTTTTCTTGGATCAGGCGAAACAGAGTAGTGGCACATATGTGATATGCGCAGGAACGAGAATAATGCGATATGGGATACCGTATTAGATTCTCGCGATTTAAGGATATGAATCGGGTCATCGGATCAAGTGTTGATTCAATGAATCGGTACATGATATATTAGCCGGTTATATTCGATATAGCCGGATCGTCGGATCAAGTGTTGATTCGATGATTTAATATATAATAATATATATGATATATTATTATATTAACTAATATTGGCTTACTTTATTATTTCATTTTCTCAGTGGATGATACATTGATATATATGCGATATATGTTAATTGTATTATTTTCTTTTGTTGCAAATATATAATATATATATGATATATATTATTGTGACATGATATGATTAATTGTTAAACATGTTTAAGGATGATTAATTGAGGTTAGGGTTTGATTGGGTTTAGTTGCTTCAAGTTCTTTCTAGAAGCAATTTTCTTTTGTCATTTGTAAAGATATTTTGGATGACACCTTTTTAACTCAACCAAACCCTAACCCTAGTTGTTTCTCTACTTGTTCTCATCCAATCATCCTTGACCATGGTTAATAATTAAATCATATGATTTATATTTCTATTCATCACAAAAGAAAAAGGTTAATGATTATTCTTATTCCATTATCATCTTCTTCTTCTTCTCTCTTGAAGAAGCTCTCTTGATTTTCTTAAGTGATGATAAAATATGAGAAAATGATATAGAAAGAAAGCAAAATCACTACTCTCTCATCCTCATCTCATCTAGCCCTTGGGATTAGGGTGTTCTTCTCTTTAGAGTGAGATAGCTTGAGTTCTTCGAAACCTCGACGTAGATCATCGGAGATTTGGATTACGACGAGCTAGAATGGATCGTTCGAGTCGTGGAGCCTCTCATGAGTCCGGGAGATCGTGGATCGCGGCAAAGGGACTTCTACTCGGAGCTTGTGAAGTGAAGGAGCGGACTACAAAGGTTGTAATCCCTCACACTTAGATAAAAGTTATCTTAATGCATGTTAAACCCTAATTATCTAGCAAAGATCCCGGCTTTGGGTTGTTCGGCACGTCTAAAATTTAATCCGGGCATGTTTGATGCCTCATGAACCTTCACAAGAGTGCCTAGGAACCCTACAGTTTGCTAAAAGAGACGACCAAGAATGATGTAGAGAATGAGTAGATGACTTTGTCTCACTTCGTCCAAGTCCGTGGACGATCGGTTAATGAAGTTGCCGATGGAAATGAAATGGAACAAGAAATGAACTATGAAATTTCCATGCATCCAAAACTTTAGTCTTTTCTTTTTAGCAACCATAATTTTCTCAAGTGAGAGCGAGCAAAGAGGAGAGAGGGGGCCGGCCATATATATGCAAAGAGGGAGGTGAGTGTAGGAGAGGGGAGAGTAACCTTAAGCAAATATCATATGTGAACACAAACTAAAATATCTTAAGGAAAACAAAACCTCATTGAAATCAAAGCATGAGTCATTAACCTTGTCACCAAATTCTAGAACCTTCTAGAACCTTCTAGAAGCAAGACTCACTCTCATCCAAGAAAAGATAAATCCGTCTTTAACCGAATGTTAAAAGACGGCTGATAGAAAACTGAAAACTGGCAACTTCCAAAAGTGATCCTGAAACGACTTTCAGGATAACCCCGTAACTGTATAAATATACTCGCATTTGTATTACAACCGAATACAAATGCAACTGAGACAAACATATTATATCTCCTCAATATAATACTCGGATCCGGCTTAAACCAAAGCCGACCAGTATCATCTGCCCGAAAAATAACACGTGCGTAAACGCACGTGCATTTTCCGAACCCTGCCATAAAACCATACGGCCTCTACAACGTTTCGCCCGAACTTGGGAAACTGTCTGTGAGGGACTCTAATGACTCGTCAGTACCCTGGCAGTGGGTTTAACCACAAACCGTCAGCGGCACTAGCAATGCGTAACGGCTGCCCATGGACTGACCTCAAGGGAGGCCGATGAGCGAACTCATCCGGAAACCCTACTGAGCCTAACAGTGACAATGTATATACAGTCCGGTCCGTTCGTCAATGAGTATCGCATATCTGCCTAGGGGGCTAGTAACGTCAGACCCCAATAGCAGTATAAGTCGTGTCGGAGTGAAACCCAATAACACCCTGAGATACTACTGGAGTACCTACCAGTAAATCTCCTGCCACGGCCGTGGGCTATGTGTAATGGCTCTCCTAGACACAGCACGATCTCGCCCCCAATACCGGGAGAGACGAATCCCCTGCCGATCCGCTCACGTGCCTCCATATGGCTCGGGACTGTACCCAAAAACTACCTGTTTGCACGACTTCTTTGAGCCGTGGTAGGGTAGAAATCAAAGCACAGTGGGAACTCACACGAGACAAATGACGACCTCAGGTCGATGAACTAACCTGTACACATGTCACCAGGGAACTGCTATCTGACGATAGATATAGTACTAACTAGCAGATTCCCGGCGAGTCATGTCCGGTGTACTCATAACCCAATGAGCACCTGTATACATCTTAGGTGATCCAACTGACACCAGTGGCTTGTGAGACTGGCCACCGTCCCTCGCCGGGGTCTCGACTGTACACACTAGTCTACTCCGGAGTATCGATGCCCTGTCTCGAAACTCCCACGACTAGGGACCACAAGTAAGGATATGCATATAAACTACCCAACTCTCACGTATATGATCGCCATCATACTGTTGGTAGTAAAGCAAGATCCTAAGGCCTCTATCAAAGTGTAACATGTAATCAGTCACCTGAACATGTACACGACTGATAAAGGCAAACCAGATAGAATACTATCATTTCGAGTAAGACTGTCCTACTGGTATAGGTCCTCCGCAATCATTGCAATCACGTACCTGCGATCCAATAATTGACTCTGAGGGCACTATATCCAACACCGTCATCACCCGTGTAACACCTTAGAATGTGTTTTGTAGCTAATTATATTTTAATATATGGTTTTTAATAAAAAGTTTACCAAATTAAGTTTTAAATATTTTATCCTATTTAATGTGTATTTTATTAGAATTTTGTTAGGCACACACATACTTGTGCATGTAAACTAGAGTTGTTTTTGGGGTTAGACCATGTTTAGCAAGCATGATAATTAACCCATTCTCCTTATGTTAGTTTCATGATTTGTTTAAGTGTTTTGGGTTTTAAGTGTATGGTTGTAATTAGTAGTGTTGGTTTTAAAATGAAAAAGGAATTTTAAAAAGGGTTTCTTATTTTGTTTTGTTGACTTTGGGGAGAGAGAGAGAGGGAAAGCATGGGACAACATGGCTTGTGCCATGCTTCTTGATTGAGAGAGAGAGGGTGAGAAGAGGGGGTGTTGGAAATTCCTCTCATTCTCATTTCCCTCACTCTCATTCTCTCATCTCTCTCTCACACACACACACACACTCACTGCAGACAGAGAGAGAAGAAGCAGCAGCAACAGGCAAAGGCAGCAGCAGCTGCAGGGATCATCATCATCATCCTCATCATCAACAGCAACACAACAACATCAACAGCATCATCATCTC
This sequence comes from Agapanthus africanus, assembly GCA_030015575.1. NCBI lineage: Eukaryota > Viridiplantae > Streptophyta > Magnoliopsida > Asparagales > Amaryllidaceae > Agapanthus > Agapanthus africanus. Next base: position 250,728,555 of record JASDDO010000012.1, read on the forward strand.
AGCAGCAGCTTCATCATCATCAGCATCATTATCATCTTCGGCAGCAGCAACAGCAACAACAACAAAGATAACAACAACAACAGCAATATCAGCAGCAGCAGCAACAGGATCAGCAACAGCAACTTTTGGAGCTCCGGCAACTGCAGCAGCCTCATCTCCTCCATACACCTCTTCACCTGCTCTCTAGGGTCCAATAGGGTATATTTCCGAACCCTATTGTTTGATTGTGCAGCTTGTGTGCTAATTAGCTTGTTTAGTGCTAAATAGCTAAGTTTAGTGCTAATTGTGGTGTTTAAGTGGAATTGTGGATAATTGTTGATTTGGTTAGCTACCTTAGGTTGGTTTAGTGTTAGTTAGGCCACTTCAACTGAGAAATCCCCAGATTACACTAAAATACCATATAGTTTGTGTTTTGTGCAAAATTGTCGTTTTTAAGCGATATTTGTGACTTTTGTGATCTGCTATAGACCCGGACCTTGCAGAGTAAAATTGTGGAAACTGGGACATGATACCTAGGTCTAGAACACACCACCAGAAGACGAGCCCCTACCCCCTTGTCCAGGCCGCCAATTTCTCCAGATTGGCCGCAATTTGCGGCCAAGTTGGGGAGTTGGGTGTTGGTCTTTTGGCTAGGGGTCCCTGCTGTGTTGTTTAGGTCTTTGGCATGTATAGTTTTGCAATATCTTGCCTGTAGGAAAATCTGGGACTATATGTCGCTTTTGGTGTCCGTTGTGTTTGCGCGATACGCGCGATACGTGAGTGGGTTCTGTGATCCAGCGTATCGCGATGGTTTTAGATGCGTACGCACACGATTCAGCGTATCGTGCACACGCGCGCTTAGTTCGCGACGCGAGTTTCTCGTTTCGTTTCGATATCGCGATTCGCGAGATATCTTGGCTTATATGTGATTTTCATGTTATATTTACAGGTTTGCAGGCAGGAGCTACGGACACGGCTACAGGGGGAGCAAGTGATAGGATTCACCCAGCGTGGAGTTTAGGTGAGTAGATATAACATCTACAGGGGAATCCCCCGCATGGCGTTATGCGTCTGGGCTAGGATTCAATTTTCTGTCGCACATTCTACGTCATTGTAGAATTGCGCCTTACTGCATTTCCTAGGTATAGCTATATACTGTGACTAGCAGCCGTAGGACACTGCACACATTATTGACGGTTCATGTCGCACGAGTATGGATTGCATGCTACACACACACCGTCAATAATTGCCATGTCACACACTAACCCTTATAGCTACCATTGCTTGCCACACTTGACATCTAGTTTATCGGTATACCTATAGTGTATCATACCTTTAGTGATAGGTATATTTTCACTTTGCGATACAGCTACAGGTATACCTCATACATATTTTACCTATACTGGGAGGGATTTCCTACATATGTTACTTATACCCCGGGGGGTATACGACATCAGTTCTTATAGGTAGATACCTATACTTTGCTACACCTGTATGTTAGATACATATTCAGTTGTTGTCGCATATTCACATTTACTGATGTTACTTAGCTGTACCTTATCATGATTTCGCATACATCTGGTTCAGCTATATACTTGTGTTTACCTGCTCGCATTCAGATATATCGCATACATTTAATCCTGTATTTATGCGTTGTTTATCTGGATTTTATATGATGTTTTCGGGATTTGGGAACCGCGGGAGTTCATGAAATTATGCATACATGTAACAACCCGGTTTCCTTGATATGATATTTCGAGCGTCCCCCATGAGTTTTATCGGTGCTGATTCTATGCTCCATACGATGTGTGGTTGCCGTATGAGAGTACATGGTGGGGCCCGGTATGGTTCCCCTCGGCAAGAAGATCGATGGGTTTGCCGATTGAGCCTGGAGGCGGGCGAGTACCTACCGGTGATTGTTTGGACCTGGCAGTTGTCTGGAGGCTACTGGCCAGAGTAGAGAGGTGGATGCGGGATGACCTGTACTGTCGAGGCCGAGGGCCGACACTGCAGACGGACCCCGTGGGCTGATCCGGACTGACGGAGCCCCATATACGAGGATTTCTGTGTCGATGCTTGGCACACGGTTTCATGATATTTGTTTAACCCCTTTTTGTATATATAACAGGGGACTTAGCCGTTGTTATATATACCCTTACACCAATATTAGTGGAATGGGACGCTAATATATGTGTATTGCCCACATCATATTTATTTCTGTACATATATTTACCTTTAGGATGCTAGATACTTGCTTGAGATTGGACTTGGGATACTAGGTGATTCATTGGGATTTGGACATTGGATATACCTATGTGATTGGTGACTTGTACATTCGGGATATAGGAGATTACTCGACATTGTACATTGAGGAGATGTGAGACTTATTTGATGTGAGTGCCCAATGTGGGGCCTGGTTTGAGGATTTGGGATTGGAGTATCTTGGTGGATTGTGATCCTGCCACGACGTCAGGTTTCCGTGGAAAATGACATATTCCACCCTACACCTCACCATTACCTATCTTATGCACAGATTCATATATTGGTAGTACTTGTAGTGTACCCTTATGATAGTTGCATATTTGCTTTCTCATATCTCTATTGCATAGACATTGCATACTAATATCATGCCATCATTGCTTCACATATTGATTGTACCTGCTAGTGTACTCTCCCTAATTCAGCATTGCATGATATATTATTATTGTAATCGCATATCTTAGATTCATGCTGTACGTACATTCCTGCGATTACCTGCATATGTTTTATACTATTCACGAGTTGGCAACTCACCCCCGTTGTGGCACAGGTGTTTCAGGTTTTTCCCCAGAGTAGTCGAGGCAGGCTATTCCCCTATCCAGCTATCCAGCTACCATCTTTTGCTACAGATACCGCATCAGCTCACAGTACCCTTTTGCATAGGTGGGTTAGACGGTTATCTGTATTATATATTGTACCTTCGTTGTTTTGTACTCTCCATCTACTATTGTATTGTGGACTTAGAGACTTGGTGAGGATGTATTTGTATATTATTGTGGATTTGTTGTCTTTTTATATAGCTTTCTCTCTACTATCTTTATTTCTTCGCTACGGCGTCGTATATTTGTATTGTATTCGTCTTGGCTAGTTTTTACAAAAAGGGGTGTTGCTAAAATTTTAAAGAAAGAAAGTAAGACTTTTAAAGAATTTGGGTTGCGATTTCAAATGTTTCAAAACTTATATTATCTTTTCCGTATTTTTATGGTTTAGACTTCTGGGTTTTGGCTTTCTTTTATTACGTTACGTCTTAGGACGTTGCGTAGTATTAGGGCCGTCACGGGTCAATTTTGGGTCGTGACAACCCGTTAGGTTACTTAACTAACGACAGAGAGGGGACTGGACTAGCGCGTGTACAAAACATATACAACATCTACTAGAATATATATCAAAATATAATAATCGCTCTAGGTATGATAAATGCAACATCACACAAAAGCAATAAGCATCATAGAACAATACAGATAATCTGGGATCCCCGGGTTTCATTGAGCCACAAGTGAAATCCGACGTTCCCCTGGTCGTGTGGATAGCCTGTGCAATGAAAATCCTAGACCCCTACAAGCGCGGCAAGTTACCCGCCAAAACCTGAAGCGAGGCAGCCCACTTCAGCAACGTGAATGGACCACTCAGCACTTCATGGAATACGGTAACTTGAGCACCCCTCCTTAGGTCAACCTATACCCCCTATGAGTGCGGCGAATAACCCGCCAATTCTAGAGTGAATCTCCCTCCGTCGCAACGCCATAAGATGCGGACCCGTTGCCCTCTAGAACCCGACTATCCGTGCACCCCACCGCGGGGTAATCCTAGTACAGAAAAGAAAATATATACAACGGGTACATCGAGCTCATCCCGGTTGTGCCCCAAAAGAATAATATATAAACAGGCAGTTACGGCAGTCCACATGTCGGAAGCTCGTCCCGCAATATCAAATGTACAAATAAATCCAAACAGTACTAACATTGCACCAAGCTATCCACCACGATAAATCCGCAACAGCACAGCAAAACACAGAACATCAACGTGAATGTCACATTCGCAAAACCCGTCTAAAAAGACTATAGCAATTAGACAAGTTTTATCGATCGAATGACATTCACGGTCGCAGATATAATGTAACCACCGTAAACTTTAAACAATGTTTGAAAATATCGACTCCGGAAAACCACCCGAAAAGCCCCAAACAACCTGATAAAATCGTATCCAAATTTGGCTAAATAAATAATACCACTGCACAATTATTACAGAGACTAGATGCCAAGAGTGAAGAAAATGAGCTAAAAGAAATTTTCGGTTTAATGAAGAATGTGCCCTGGCTAAGGAAAAAGAAAAGGGCTTGTGAAGGAAGAAAGTGTGCAGAGCTTGAATTTGTGGGTGTGACGAATTAATCAAAAAAGCAACATAAGAATTCCTATCATGAATAACCTCAGCCCACCAAAAGCCCACGAAATCCTCACAAAAATCAGTCACTCACTAAATTTTGGCAAGGAAATGAGCCCAAAACAAAACTCACAATAATTTCCCTCATCATCAAGAATATCACTGGTATTGTTATTTCTGTTTCGATACTTCAATATTGTCTAAACAAACTAGAATACGGTTAATAACCTGTCTCTGATACCATGTTGGGCCACGGCGGCATCCCGGCCGTCAATTCGACGCCGGATGCGGAAAAAAAACTTTTTACGGAACCGGCGCCACCGCAGCCCAAATACCGGGATCGTTCCATTAACAGTAAACTAGCAATATGTAAAAAGAGTTAGGAAATTATATCGATCGATCCGTGTCCTTCGGTCTTCAATCTCCGTACCAAACTCCTCGCTGCTGCGCCGACGAGGTCCGCTCCATGATCGCGCCCGTCGGTGTGGCACCACATCTATGAATCTTTATACGGGCTCCCGTCTCGAACCGAGGCAACTCGGACATGAAGTTTGCCAGCCGACATGTCCAAGAATGAGGTAGAGAAGGTGTAGGATCTTTTATCTCAAGGCACCCAAACGATTGGATGGAGGTAATTGGAGTTGCCAAGGTGGATGAAAATGTGAGCAAATGATTTTGCAGTGAGAATCATTTCCTCACCCAAGAAATGGGATCGGCCAAAGATGGCACACAAAGTGCTCTTGGAATTTTTTGTGGAGAGTGTGTTAATGAATGAGGCAAGAATGAGGGTGTGGAAAAAAATGAATGAATGCAACTAAATCAAACCCCCATATTAAAACCTCACCACACTCAAGCCCCCAAAAGCTAACAGCCCCCACTTGTCCAAAGCCCACTCGTTACCACAAAAAAAAAATCTTTGCCATTTAAAACATGGCGAATTTGCAGAGAACCCCTCCCCTGTTAAAATCAGCCACCACAACAATAAACCACAATCATTTTAAAACAATGTCACTCCTAAATGGCCATGCCTCCTAAATCATGGCCATGCCTCCTAAATGAGGCAAGACCAATCAAGCATCAGCACCCCCTACCAAGAATTTCAGTGCAAGGCAAAATCAAAGTGGTCAAATCTCACAATGATTAAACAATGGACCAGACGGAAAAAAGAAAACTGGCAACTCCTAAAATAATCTCGTAACGAATTACGAGATTACTGCTCAACTGTAAATACATACTCACATTTGTATTCCGACCGAATACAAATGCAATGAGACAAAAAAATATTTCTACAATATAATAGTAGGATCCGGCTTAAACCAAAACCCGCTAGTATTATCCGTCCGATCATGATCCGTGCACAAGTGCACACATATGATCGAACCCCACCATATATCCTTACGGTCTCTACAATGTTTCGGCCGAACTTGGGAAACTGTCTGTGGTGGACTCTAATGACTCATCAATACACTGGCACTGGGTATAACCACTAGCACGTCTGAGGTACTAGCTGTACGTAACGGTTGCCTATGTATTGAATGAAAGAGAAGCTGATGAGCGAACTCATCCTGAAACCCTACTGAGCCTGACAGTGACAATATGCGTACAGTCCGGCCCGTTCGTCTATGAGTATCCTATATAGGGGCTAGGGGGCTGGTAAACGTCAGACCCCCAATAGCGGTATAAGTCGTGTCGGAGAGTAGCCCAGAACATCCTGAGAAACTACTGGAAAACCTACCAGTAAATCTCGATTGTCCTGACCAGGGATTTCGTGTAATGGCTCTCCTAGACACAGCGCGATCTCACCCCCAATACCGGGAGAGACGAATCCCTGACGATCGGCTCACTACCTCCATGTGGCTCGGGACTGTACCCAACTAAAACCTGTTTGCATGACTCCTTTGAGCCGTGGTAAGGTAGTAATCAAAGCACAGTGGAAACTCACACGAGACAAATGACGATCTCAGGTCGACTGACTAAGCTGTACACATGTCACCAGGGAACTGCTATCTGACGATATGTATAATACCAACTAGCATGTTCCCGGCGAGTCCTGTCCGGTGTACTCATAACCCTATGAGCACCTGTATACTTCTTAGGTGAACCAACTGACACCAATGGCTTGTGAGACCGGCCACTGCCCCTCGTCGGGGTCTCGACTGTATACACTAGTCTACTCTGGAGTATCGATGCCCTGTCTCGAAACTCCCACGACTAGGGACACTTTCAGGATGTGCTTATAGACCCCAGCTCCCACGAATATGATCGCCATCATACTGCTGGCAATCAAGCAAGAATCCTATGGGCTCTATCAACATGCAATAGTGAACTAAAGCATGTACACGATGATAAAGACAAACCAGATAGCATACTATCATCTCGAGCAAGACTGTCATATCGGTATAGGTCCTCCCTCAATCATTGCAATCACGTACCTGCGATCCAATAATTGACTTTGAGGGCACTATATCCAACAACTATACCCCAAGTCAACCTAGAACCATAGCTCAATTTCTATTTAGACTAATTTCACTATTTAAGCATTTTTCTTCGATATTTTCTAAAACCATTTGACAGTTTCATCTCATTTCAAAAACAATATTTTACATGTTAGTTTAGTGTGTCATGATGCGCAACATTTGCATCAACCCATTCCAATTTGTAATTATCCCTAATTAAATGTATTAGTGACGGCTTAAAATAATATTAAAATAATTAATTTCGGAAATTTTTTGAGAAATTTAGAAATTTTACAAGTGACTCAATAAACACCAAATACTAGCAATTACATAGCTAGAATTTGTATATTTAATTTTATATTAAAAGATATTTAATTCTTAATTTTTACGGAAAACACCCGTTATTTTACCGATTTTCCGAAATTTCACCTAAACGATTTTGAAAACGTTACAATCTTCCCCTCTTAAAAAAATTCGGTCCCCGAATTTAAATTAAAACTCCCCCCAAATACCAAAATATTTCATTAAAACCATCAAGTCGTCGGGGCTCCGAAATCATAAATACATAAATCATAAATGCATGCGCATGAAAAACGGATATATTAACCAAAATCAAAACTCCGTCAAGCATCCCGCAATTATCGGAGTTATGAGGAAGACATCAATGTCAAGATCCAATACGAAAACCAACATGATATACATCATTAAAGTATCTGGAAGCAATGCATGCCAAACATTTTTCAAATCGCCGTGCGATGTTCGCAACACTGCACAGTGGCGGACGTCCATTGTGAGAAAAAACTATATATATATATCCTTTTTGTTTAATATACACGTCCCGCCGTTTTGAAAGAAATTTTAGAAGGGTTCCCTTTAGAAAATGTTTCGTGTCATCTCGGACACGTAGGTAAATGTCACGACCCATCCCCAATACAGAGAGTATTGTCCGCTCTGGCCATAGCCGCTTGGTTTTGTCCTTCGGGGTGAACTGGACCCGACCAGGGGCCACTTCCCAGATGGTCACCCATCCCAGGACTTCCCTGGCCCGAGCATGCTTAACTACGGAGTTCTCAAACTCCTGTAGTGCCAGTTCACATAAAAGGCGCATCTGTATTGAAGAGTGACATCATTACATTTATAATACAGATCTACCCTCTTTCGGAATGTATTCCGAAGATTCCCCATTGTTTTACAGTGGGTCCCCATGCTGATCTGGTATAAATGGGTATACCAGATAATACATGGGGTATTACATTTTCCCCCACTTAGAACAATGGTTCTTCCTCGAACAACAGACCAACTATTGAGGAACCAGCTATGATACCATTCTGTCACGACCCACCCCCAATACAGAGAGTATTGTCCGCTCTGGCCGTAGCCGCACGGTTTTCTCCTTCGGGGTGAACTGGACCCGACCATGGGCTACTTCCCAAGAGGTCACCCATCCCAGGACTTCCCTGGACCGAGCACGCTTAACTACGGAGTTCTCAAACTCCTTTAATGCCAGTTCACTTAAAAGGCGCTTCTGTATTGAAGAGTGGCATCATTCCATTTATAATACAGATCTATCCTCTTTCAGAATGTATTCCGAAGATTCCCCATTGTTTTACACTGGGTCCCCATGCTGATCTGGTATAAATGGGTATACCAGATATTACATGGGGTATTACAGTAAATACTGAGACTATAGCTCCTCTTCTGAAATCCCTTCGATAACTATCAATGCATGCAAAAATATACTCAGGTACTGTCCTCTGACTAGTCCTGCTCAGTACTAAACCAAATAGTATGTATCATAAAATATACTGCTCCAAAAGAAATCAATCCCAAATATATATATGAATGCTACGTGCGTCTGGTGCGCACGGAAATCGAAATCCATGAATGTGCCATACATGTGCACGGAAACAAAATCTGAGTGCAATGGGTGTGCACGAAAACAAAATTCGAATATCACAATCGATATCGACGGTATACAAACATTTCAATCAAAATCCCAATCAGGTATACCGTGGTATAAAATCTCACCATCCTGTGCATCGGCGTGCACAAAAGCAAATCAAATAATAAAAGTGCATGAAAACTAAGCCGAAAGTATAAGTCAAATCATATGCTTGCCCTAGGCATGAAATCAAATATCATGAAACTCGGTAATCAAAACACAATCATGAAATAAATCACCAAAAAATACTGAAAATCCAAAGTGATGGATGCGTGATAGTCAATTACAAAATCACAATTCATAAATACTGTCGTCGATATGTCCGTCCTTCAAAGTCGGGAAGGTGTCGGTTCATCCAATTTTAGCAGAGCAAGATATCTACTTGCCTTCTGATCATGGCATGTCGCCTAGTGCCCTTAGGCTCTCATCTCTCACTGCAAATTGCTAAGTACATAGCTCCTCGGCTCAACGGTCCAATATAGAAACGATAACGAAAGTATTCCGCTCTGGCACATCCTCTAAAGATCTCTGGCCAACTCTTATGGTCACTCATAACATGTCTCGTCGACCATGCTGAACTCTGGCCAGCTGGGTGTGTGCAATATGACCGATCCTGGGTCCAAATCTTCTCGTATAGCAACCCACAAAGGTTCCGTCGAAGTCTCTCCCAAATCTCGTTTCTGTCGAACTGCCCGGAAGTCATCATCCTAACCAACTCTATTTCTTATTCTGGAACGGCTACATACTCATCACGACTCCTCCTGGAAGATATATCCATAGTCAATGCTTCTGCTTGCGTATCACATTTCTGATGTCGGCGGAGTGGAACGACATCTCATCAAGATCTCGTACGAACCTCTTACTCCACTTTTCTCTAATGTCGACTTAATCGGACTCGTCTCCTCGTGGCTGCATGGACTACGCTCCAACGGCTATACTAGTATCTGGAGTCTCCCAAGCAATGTATCCCATCATATGATATCCGAATGAAGTCGAACCATTCGATCGACTCGTCAAAACCTCATAATCCCCCAAGAGCTCAACATCTTGGGTACAGTTTAATAGCATCGAGTATATACCACAGCATCGGTGGACCAGCCGTAGAAGGGCAAACCCAAGCCTCACTAATGGCACCGCGGAACCGCCGCAAACCCTAAGGTTCAAAGGCTTTCGCACGGTCATTATGTCGAGTTAGGGTTTCATTCTTCTAGAGGGTCCATAGAATTGCTTGCATGTCTTTCCGAATACTTTCAACTTGGAATATGGGTTTCTGACAATCGATCGCCTCTATTGACTCTCAACGTACCTGCGTGATGTCGTCTCTAACTGAAATCAATCTATCTGATGGCCTCGCATCGGGGTAAGCGAACGAACCACATGTCCTAGTCATTCATCCTCGGGTGACTAGCGACCTTCTATCATATCTCTAACTACAACTCGTGCTGCAATAGCTCCAAGCATCTAGGGTGATATCTTTTCATTCTCTGAAATCACTGGCTCATTCGTCCGCACGCTGAACAGTGCCGCAATCGTCAAAATAATCTGTGCTCTGACGGTCATCACAATCTGGCTGGCCTATTGAAATGGCCCAATCTCCTGGTGCTGATCTGCACGTCCGAGAAATCTCGTAAAAGCGATCCATCAAACGCTCGTAGCGCGAAAACGCAATAAAATGACGCCTCTATGCAATCGTATGTCCTTGGAATCACGCCCTGGTCAGTCCTCGTTCGTGACGAGCTCGTGCTGACCGCAACTCTAGCCGCAGCTCTCTCTGCCTATACCACCATGATAACAAAACCATAAACTGGTACTGATGAGGCTAGATCATAGGAAGGAATATAATACTGTGCAAGGAAATGTACATCTTAAGCCTTCTTAAGCGGAGTATCGTATCGTAAATATGCCGCGGAACATACGTATGGTACGCCACTCTACTCAAGCTATCTACTCCATCAACCAAGGGTCATCCTACACTCCGATGGTAAAACCAAACGCTCTGATACCAACTTTGTCATGACCCGAAAAGTACGGAACATGACCGACACTTAAATTACGAAACGTCTCGTGGCGTACATAATCTAAATAAGCCAAAACCCAGAAATCAAAACCAAGAAGCAATAGAGTGAAGGAAAAACCAATTTAAAGCAAGTAGTTTTAACAATATAGGTCGACGTATGTACTTTTAAAATCTCAAGTATTTTCTGAAAATTTCGCCAGAGTCTCCTTTGTAAATACTGGCCCCAAACGGGATACAACATGAATAGTATACGAAATAAATAAAAAGGCATCCCCAAGCGGGAGCTAGCTCTTCGTCAATCGACGGTCACAACCACGCAAGCAATATAATATACAACGCCGAAGGGCGAGGATCAAAACTCAAAAGAACTCAAAATCAGCATGAAAACCATGATAATACAACGCGTGACTCTAAGGTCGAAAGAATAACAAGTATGGTCTTCTATCTCTATCAAATATATAATCTGGTTGATGGAGTTTCTAGATACAACTGAAATAATAAATAACCAATGGTGGTCCTGATGCAAAGAACCCACCTACCAAAGCAATCACCCGGAAGTAACAGTGTGCCAGCAAAGCCGCAACGAAACCTGTATGGAAAAACCTACAAGGAACTGTGGCACAACGGGGGTGAGCTGCCAACTCGTGAGTATAAAACATCTACGAGTAGAAATCGCATGCATAACGCTATCCTAGGTCATCAGGTAATATCCTCAAATAATATCCTGATCCATCTACATATAAGTGCAATACCACGTGTTTGTGTCAGTGCCTCAGATAGCAACATATCAAATATATATGATGTATGAATGCAATACGAATGAAAACAGAATATATAATGAGCGAGACAACTGTTTTCTTTAATCAATGGGATTTCTATATGTATATCAATCAAGTCTCATCAATGAAAGCAACAGAGAAATCAGTGTCAACATCGACACAAAACATAAGTCTCAGTATCTCAAGATCAAATCTAAATATCTAAAATCTCAGATCTCAAATATCAATAACTTAGGCATCCGTATCATCTGCGGGATCGGCTCGCGGGCTCCGGCAGAACGGATCAGCCTGTATCCATCTCATGACTCCGGACAGTATCTTCCGGATAACCGACGAGTCCAAGTAATATCACCGGTAGGTAGTGCTCCCCTGCCAGGCTCATCGACTACAACTCAAGCGTCTTGCCCCGGGGTACCATACCAGGTCCACCATGTACCCGAGACGATTCATCTAACTCCTCGAATCGGGTCTCAAAATCCAACAGCAATCATGAAAACTCATTGTGGACGACTCATATATCACGAGAAAACCGCAATTTGCATTTAAAAGTGATGATACTAACCTTTTATTAAATTCTTGAGGTTTTCCCCCAAATCCAGAAATCTCATGTAAATCCGAAATCATCAAAATCATGATACCAATAAACAGTGAATACCGGCATAAATTTCCATAATACTGCATAACCAATGAATATATGAATGCACCTAATATCATGCAACGAATGCAATATTTAATCTAGCATATGGAAGCTATAACATATTGCGACTATCAGTTATCAAGCTATGTCAATAAAAATATATTTTCTAAAGTGTACGTGACATGGCAATTACCGATGTTGATGTGTGTGAGCCGGCAAGCAAGTGTATGTGGAGCATACGCATCATCGGTAATGGTGCTGGTGTCCTAACAGCATGGTTTCATAATCACTAAGTACACAATAACATGTAATGAGGCGATAACAATCATAATAAGGCAAATGAATAGTAAATGCAACAATAATATTCGGAACATGAATAATAACGTAACAACAAGGAATCTACCTTACTATACATGTGTTATACTGTTTTGTCGTTTGAAATAGTATGAATCGTGGTGTTTGAAAATAAGGATTACGGTGTTTTTAAGAAAAGGTACGTCGTTTGAAATATCCGTAGTATCCCTTGGTATGTCTTTAAAATTCTCACGATTCGTTAGTTTTGGAAATAGGTATGACTCGGGTCCAATCTTATATCTACTAGGTAAACTACATATCTAACTAACAACCAATCGAAAGGGGTATGGAAACTACCTAAATCTGAGTCGATATATATATATGTGTGTGTATAATAGTCGGTGATCCCGCCTCAATAGTATCCCATACGATTCCCTATATAATATGACATTCTCGAGTCAAGAGTGCGGATCACCCGTGGAGTAAGACAACTCATTAGTGGGAATCGGGATCCAACTATCATCGTATGATAACGTGATGGAATCCACTCACGTTATCACACTCCAGAAGGTATGCGCATGCCTGGCAAGTTTCCTGTATGTTTGAAACTCCCGATATGATTTTTACCCCTAGAATCCAAGTGACCATGACAAGATCAACAAGTCAAAAGGGTCCTAGTCAAGTTCAGCCCGTCATTTTCTTGATTGCATTAGACCCACCCGCACAGACCCTTGACAAGGTCAACAAGGTCGAACGACTGTCCTAACCAAACCACATTTTCTTGCGACATAAAAGTATTACAGAGCTACCGCTCACTACGCCTTGACAAGGTCAACAAACGCAGCACGAATACTTAGCAATACTAATCAGAAATGACGGAGGGCTACGGCTGGTTCTTGGTGAAAAACCTTTAGCGTAATGAACTTGATATCGTTGAAGGAATCCAAGCGGTTTAATAAAAAAATATAGTGGCGAAAACCTCTGCTAAAGAGGTCACTCCCGGTGAAGGGATCTCAGCTCTTTCCCCGTCGAATGAGGTGCAGGATATTCCAAACTGAATACCACGAAGCAAAGAAAAAAGTAATCGACTATAGTGAAATTATTACCCTGACGCAAACCTCGGTCCAAGGGGTCATTTCCGATGAAGGGATCTCGGCCCTTGCCTCGTCGAATGAGGTGCTGGATATTCATAACCGAATACCACTGTGCAAAACAAAAGATAACGCCCTTGTAATTACAGCTTTTGAAAAATTGGTTCCAACAACATCAAAAACAGGTTTGTTTTCCTTGCATTGATAAGAATCAACGCAGTCCCATCAATTAATCACACCAGAAAAGAACGAAAATAAAATGTGTGTATATGCCATCTGCATTCGCCTCTCGGTCCCGTCATCACCCGTTAGGTTACTTAACTAACGACAGAGCGGGGACTGGACTAGCACGTGTGCAAAACATATACAACATCTACTAGTATATATATCAATATATAATAATCGCTCTAGATATGATAAATTCAACATCACACAAAAGTAATAAGCATCACAGAACAATACACATAACCTGGGATCCCCGGGTTTCATTGAGCCACAAGTGAAATCCGACGTTCCCCTGGTCGTGTGGATAGCCTGTGCAATGAAAACCCTAGACCCTTACGAGCGCGGCAAGTTACCCGCCAAAACCTGAAGCGAGGCAGCCCCCTTCAGCAACGTGAATGGACCACTCAGCACTTCATGGAATTCGGTAACTTGAACACCCTCCTTCGGTCAACCTATACCCCCTACGAGTGCGGCGAATAGCCCGCCAATTCTAGAGTGAAGCTCCCTCCATCGCAACGCCATGAGATGCGGACCCGTTGCCCTCTAGTACCCGACTATCCGTGCACCCCACCGCGGGGTAATCCTAGTACAGAAAAGAAAATATATACAACGGGTACATCGACCTCATCCCGGTCGTGCCCCAAAAGAATAATATACAAACCGGCAGTGACGGCAGTCCATATGTCGGACGCTCGTCCCGCAATATCAAATGTACAAATAAATCCAAACAGTACTAACATTGCACCAAGCTATCCACCACGACAAATCCGCAACAGCACAGCAAAACACAGAACATCAACGTGAATGTCACATTCGCAAAACCCGTCTAAAAGGACTATAGCAATTAGACAAGTTTTACCAATCGAATGACATTCACGGTCGCAGATATAATGTAACCACCGTAAACTTTAAACAATGTTTGAAAATATCGACCCCCCAACCCCCCTCCCCCCCACCGAAAGGCCCCAAACAACCTGATAAAATCGTTTCCAAATTGGGCTAAATAAATAATACCACTGCACAATTATTCCAGAGACCAGATGCCAAGAGTGAAGAAAATGAGCTAAAAGAAATTTTCGGTTTAATGAAGAATGTGCCCTGGCTAAGGAAAAAGAAATGGGCTTGTGAAGGAAGAAAATGTGCAGAGCTTGAATTTGTGGGTGTGACGAATTAATCAAAAAAGCAACATAAGAATTCCTATCATGAATAACCTCAGCCCACCAAAAGCCCACAAAATCCTCACAAAAATTCCAGCACACTCACACTAAATTTTGACAAGGAAATGAGCCAAAAACAAAACACACAATAATTTCCCTCATCATCAAGAATATCACTGGTATTGTTCCGGGGTTGTTTCGTTTTCGATACTTCAACATTGTCTAAACAAACTAGAATACGGTTAATAACCTGTCTCTGATACCATGTTGGGCCACGGCGGCGCCCCGGCCGTCAATTCGACGCCGGAAGCGGAACAAAAACTTTTTACGGAACCGGCGCCACCGCTGCCCAAATACCCGGATCGTTCCATTAACCGTAAACTAGCAATATGTTAAAGGAGTTAGGAAATTATACCGATCGATCCGTGTCCTTCGGTTTTCAATCTCCGCACCAAACTCCTCGTTGCTGCGCCGACGAGGTCCGCTCCATGATCACGCCCGTCGGTGTGGCACCATATCTATGAATCTTTATACGGGCTCCCGCCTCGAACCGAGACAACTCGGACATGAAGTTTGCTAGCCGACATGTCCAAGAATGAGATAGAGAAGATGTAGGATCTTTTATCTCAAGACACCCAAACGATTGGATGGAGGTAATTGGAGTTGCCAAGGTGGATGAAAATGTGAGCAAATGATTTTGCACTGAGAATCAATTCCTCACCCAAGAAATGGGCTCGGCCAAAGACAGCACACAAAGTTCTCTGGGAATTTTTTGTGCAGTGTGTTAATGAATGAGGCAAGAATGAGGGTGTGGAAAAAAATGAATGAATGCAACTAAATCAAACCCCCATCTCTTTACCACAAAAAAAAAACCTTTGCCATTTAAAACATGGCGAATTTGCAGAGAAACCCTCCCCTGGCAAAATCAGCAACCACAACAATAAACCACAATCATTTTAAAACAATGTCACTCATAAATGGCCATGCCTCATAAATCATGGCCATGCCTCATAAATGAGGCAAGACTAATCAAGCAGCAGCACCCCCTACCAAGAATTTCAGTGCAAGGCAAAAATCAAAGTTGTCAAATCTCACAATGATTATACAAGGGACGGGACGGAAAAAAGAAAACTGGCAACTCCTAAAATATTCTCGTAACGAATTACGAGATTACAGCTCAACTGTAAATACATACCCATATTTGTATTCCGACCGAATACAAATGCAATGAGACAAAAAAATATTCTTACAATATAATACTAGGATCCGGCTTAAACCAAAGCCCGCTAGTATTATCCGTCCGATCATGATCCGTGCACAAGTGCACACATATCATTGAACCCCACCATATATCCATACGGCCTCTATAATGTTTCGCCCGAACTTGGGAAACTGTCTGTGGGGGACTCTAATGACTCATCAATACACTGGCACTGGGTATAACCACTAGCACGTCAGAGATACTAGCTGAACGTAACGGTTGCCTATGTATTGAACGAAAGGGAAGCTGATAAGTGAACTCATCCTGAAACCCTACTGAGCATGACAGTGACAATATCCGTACAGTCCGGTTCGTTCGTCTACGAGTATCGCATATAGGGGCTAGGGGCTGATAAACGTCAGACCCCCAATAGCGGTATAAGTCGTGTCGTAGAGTAGCCCAGAACACCCTGAGAAACTACTGGAATATCTACCAGTAAATCTCGATTACCCTGACCAGGGATTTCGTGTAATGTCTCTCCTAGACACAGCGCGATCTCTGTAAGTTATATGTATGCCCTAGAGGCCATTACTCTACATACGATGTATATTGTAGTGGATGCTGGTACATATATATGGAGGACTTTCTTGCTCGACATGATAGTATGCTATCTGGTTGTACTTTATCTTAACATGTATTCTGATTGTCTCTATTACATGTTGATAAAGCCCTTAGGATATGTACTCGACTACTGGGACTATGATGAGATCATACTAGTGGGGCCACGGTAGTCGACGAGTACATCCTATAACTGTTCCTAATCGAGAGTGTATCGAGACAGGGCATCGATGTACCAGAGTAGACTAGCGTATACGCATCTTGACTCATATGATGGGCGATGGATGATCCCATATCCATCGGTGTTTGACATCAAGGATGGTGTACGGGTGCTCAGTGGAGACTGGGTACACTGGACGGACTCGCCGAGAACTCCCAGATTGTATTATACCTCACGTCAGATGGCAGTTCTCCGGTGACACTGGTACAGAGTAGTCTGTTGACCCGAGATCGTCATAGAGTCTTGTGTGATTCACACTGTGCTTTGATTTCCACCTTACCACGTCCAAGAGGGCATGCAAAACGGTGGTTTTTAGGTACAGTACCGAATCACATGGAGGCAATGAGCGATAGGAGGGGATTCGTCTCTCCCGGTATAGGGAGTTGATGTTGCGCTGTGTTCGATTGGCTATAACCGGAAATCCCTGGCCAGGGTTGCTGAGATTTACTGGTAAGTGTTACCAGTAGTTTCTCGAACTGTTATATACCTCATATCGACACGACTTATCGAGCTACTGGGGTCTGACGTTTACCACCCGTAGGCGAGATATGCGACATATCAGACGACGAGACCGGACTGTACGGTAGTGTTACTGATTGGATTCACAGGAGAACTAGCGGGCTTGCTTGTTGATCTTCTGATCGCTCAATAACCGGGTGGCCGTTATGTTTAGCACACCGCTTGCGGCTTGTGGGTGTTTGATATGATCATCACCTACTGCCGGCGTATTGACGAGTCTTTAGAGTCCTACACAGGGGTTTCCTGGCTCAAGAGAAACGGAGTAGGAGCACATATGTGATATGTGCGGGACCGAGATTAATAAGATATGAGATACCGTATTCTATTCTCGCGATTCGTGACATTGATCGGTTGTATGCGATATAGCCGGGTTATCGGATCAAGTGTTGATTCGATAAGTTGTTACATTTGATATTAGTCGGTTATAGCCGGATTATTAAATCAAGAGTTGATTTAATAATTTAATGCATAATTATATATTTGATATAATACATTGCATTAACTAGTATTAGCCCACTTATGATTTATTTTCTCACTAGTATATGCACATTGTTTATATATGATATATGCAAGTGTACATGTTTGTATCATACTTGATGATACACACAAGATGGGTATATGAGACTCATACCAAGATTAGGGTAAAGATTAGGGTTATTGTTTATCTTAAGATTTAACAAAAGGGTTTAACTTAGTCAAAGAAATCAATCTTGGAGAAGCTTTGACAAAGTCCACTCTTTTGTCATTTCTTTTGATATTCTTTAACCTAACCTTTAACCTAAAACCTTGGTTAATTCTCTACATGAGTTAAGCATGAGGGCTTAACTCAACCATGGTGCCATTTATTTATTGGATAAGTTTTCATTTGGATGGATAATTCTTTCTTCTTCTTCTTCATCATCAAGCTCCATCCAAAAGCTTACTAGCTCCAATGGTGCCATGAGCAAAAGAGTGAGAAAATCAATTCTAAAGTGAGCCCACTTCCTACTTCTTCATCCTCTACCACTTGCCATCTAGTAGAGTGTGTTCTCTTCACAAAGTTTATGACCTAGTGAAGGAATAGCTGGAGTTTGTGTCTCCCCGACGTAGATCATCTTCGGCCTCGAAGTCAACGTAGCAAGCACGTTCGTTTTTCTCGTGGAGCTTCTATAGAGTCCGAGATCCGGTTGATCGCAGCGGAGGGACGTCATCACGGAGCTAAAGAAGTGGATGACCGGATCTACAAAGGTTGTAGTCCCTTTCACTTGTAGTTAAGTTGTTAACTAGTTTTGTTTCGCCTATCCTCTATTTAACGATCTTGCATTAGAGTTTCTCGGCACATAAATTTTTGAATTTGGCATGGTAGATGCCTTGTAGAACCTCTTGAGTGTGCCTAGGAACCCTACAGTGGTATCAGAGCCTAGCTAGAGCTTTAGGCGAAGTGTAGACGAATTTAGAAACCCGATCGAACCCCGAAATCCTAAACTTGACCCCTCTCTGTACAATTTCTGAAATAGTGGATTTTTGAGAATTAAAAATGCTGAGAAAATAGAGCAGGAAATTCTAAGAACAACTGCAGAAAACGAAGCCCTAACTCTACTGTAGAGCCGCGCAACCGCGGCCATACCCTGCTATTGGCGGCGGTTCCGCGGCCGTATGTACTGATTAGGGGTTTATTTATATACAGTTATACCCGTAGCAGTTTCCTCTGTTCTTTGGGAATTTTTAATTTATATTCAACAGTTGAATTTTCTGGGTTGTTTTGGGGACTCGATGTTTCAATCGGATTGTTTAACTTTGTTTATGTTTTTCCGGGTAATTCAGAACATGTTAAAAAGTTCGACCGGATATAAATACCCACTTTTTCCCCTGCCGGGAAATTTCCAATTGTTGGATTTTTCCGTTGTTTAAGATCGTTCTAAGTAGTGCATGTAACGCGATGGACCCTCTAGAAGACAACAAACCTTAACTCGATTATGTGACCGTCTTGAACTGCCCTTTGAACCTTAGGGTTTGGGGCCGTATGGCGTGTTAGTTATATGTATGCCCTAGAGGCCATTACTGTATATTGGATGTATATTGTAGTGGATGCTGGGACATATATAGGTAGGACTTTCTTGCTCGACATGATAATACGCTATCTGGTTGCTCTATATCTTAACATGTATATTCTCTGTCTCTCTGATTACATGTTGATAAAGCCCTTAGGATGTGTACTCGACTTCCAGGACTATGATGCAGATCATACTAGTGGGGCCTGGGTAGTCAATGAGTACATCCTTCATTGTTCCTAGTCGTGGGAATATCGAGACGGGGCATCGATATTCCAGAATAGACTAGCGTATATCTTCTCGACCCATGTGATGGGCGATGGATGATCCCATATCCATTGGTGTTTGACATCGGAGATGGTATGCGGGTGCTCAGTGGAGACTGGGTACACTGAACAGACTCGCCGAGAACTCCCAGATGGTATTATACCTCACGTCAGATGGCAGTTCTCTGGTGACACTGGTACAGCTTAGTCTGTTGACCCGAGATCGTCATAGAGTTTTGTGTGTCTCCCACTGTGCTTTGATTTCCACCCTACCACGGCTCTACTGAGTTGTGCAAACAGGTGGTTTTTGGGTACAGTCTCGATTCACATGGAGGCAATGAGCGATAGGAGGGGATTCGCCTCTCCCGGTATTGGGGGTTGATGTTGCGCTATGCTCGACTGGCCATAACAGGAAATCCCTGGCCAGGGTTGCAGTGACCTACTGGTAAGTGTTATCAGTAGTTTCATGAATGTTATGGACCTCACGTCGGCATGACTTATCAAGCTACTGGGTTCTGACGTTTACCACCCCTAGGCGAGATATGCGACATATCAGACGAACAGACCGGACTATATGGAAAGTGTTACTGGTTGGATTCACAGGAGTGTGAGCGGGCTTGCTCGTCAATCTTCTGATCGCTCAATACCCGGGTGGCCGTTACGTTTAGCAGACCGCTTGCGGCTTGTGGATGTTTGATATGATCTTCATCCGCTGCCGGCGTATTGACGAGTCTTTAGAGTCCTACACAGAGGTTTCCAGGCTCAAGCGAAACGAAATAGGAGCGCATATGAGATATGTGCGGGACCGAGAATAATGCGTGTATGTGATACCGTATTTCATTCTCGCGATGAATGTGTCGAATGGTTGTATGCGATATAACCTAGTTATCGAATCAAGGATTGATTTGATAAGCCGATACATTGGATACTAGCCGGTTATATGCGATATGACCGGATCATTGAATCAAGTGTTGATTTAATGATTTAATGTATAATTATATATTTGATATATTACTTTGCATTAACTAGTATTGGTTCACTTTAAATGGATTTACTCACTTGGCTTGTGCACATTATATATGTGATATATTTACGCTACACAAGGGTTCGATTTGGATAGCAGAGGGAGATCATCGCGGAGCTTAGGAAGTGGTGGACCGGATCTACAAAGGTTGTTGTCACTTTCCCTTAGCATTTAATTCGATTACATGCTTGCTTCGCCTATATATCTAGTTAACGATCCGTATTAGGGTTTGTAGGCACAAGGAATTTATTGATTTGTGCATGTTTGATCACTTGTGAGACTTCATTAGTGTGCCTAGGAACCCTACACGGCGTGCCACATGTGAGGCGTTGGCTTGACCCTTCTACGGCTGGACCGTTGGTACTGTGGCATGAAATGAATGTTTTTAAACTTATTTCATGTGTTGAGCTGTTTTGGGAAAACTTGGGTGTTTGATTGTTCGATCGGAAAGTTTAACATTTTCTATTTATCTGGAATGTGATACAATATTTGGAATCCACAAATTGTTATGAGATAACTGATTTTAATGTTATAAACATAGCACTTTAGTCTCATTTGATCGGTTGCCACGGAATTTTGATGTGATCAAAAGTCCGTCGCAACCACGTAGCGTACGCGGATACTCGCCGGGTAAACTTAATAGACAGCCATGCCCCATAGCCCCGACCAAGTGACTGTAGGAGAACCCCGTCGCCAAAAGCATCCGTTCGGGTGCTCGCAGCAGCGGTGTTACGCCTTAGTGCACTTCGTCGACGGCATCCGGGGGTGCGGCCGTCTACTAAAGTTTGCGACGAGCATTCGATCAAAATGCCGGGAATCTTGTTGAATTGCCCGACTTGATATTGAAAAGTGTTTTTGATAATGAGACTAAAATGCGGGGTTTATAAATGTTAGGCATGTGATGTCTAAGGAATTCATTCGGTTAGGCATATGATGTCTAGTTAACGATCGCCGGTTTCGTTGCTATATGTCAACGACAATTGGGATGCGCATATTTACTTACGTTGATGACATGTGATGTTATGTGTTGCTGGATATGTTATATTGGATCGTCGTGTTTGAATAGCCGGGGTTTTTATGTGAGATGAGAGTTTTTCATTTTCATTCATGTAAATAATTTGTATGTAATATTCTTTTATTGGGGCACTTCCGGGATGAGGTTGATGTCACCAATTGTATATTATTTACTTTTCCGCATTAGGTAGACCCAAGGCGGGGAGCACAAGTAACCGGGTTCTAGGGTCCAGTGGGAGACCATCTCGAGGAGTCGAGACCAGGTCTCCTAACCCTAGAATTGGCAGTGTTGCTTGCCGCTCTCGTAGGGGTCTAGGGATGTGAGTTTGGCTATTCATCGCGACCGTGGAATCCGTGTTTTACACTGGCTCGTATTGAAAACACGGACGTCCTAGTATATCCAATATTTCATATATGTTTCTTCTGCTGCGATATCTGTGATGTGATCATTTGATATGTTGTGATAGATACTGTATATAGTATATACGATATATTATATAGACGTTACTTATGTTTTACACCTGCGCTAGCCCTGCCCCGCTCTGCCATTAGTTACCTAACCTAACGGTGCACGAGGGGACATCGAGGCGAATGCGGATGGCATAAGTGTATGTCGTATTTATCTGTAATGTTTAGGTGACTTAAATGATGGGATTTCATTAAGATGATTAATGAAAGAAAAGAAACCTAAAAGATGTCGTGGAATCGAATTTTCAAAAACAGGTAGCTACGGTTCTTGCTTTGCATCGCGGTGTTCCTTGTAGAACATCCTGCACCTTATTCGATAAGGAAAGGGCCGAGATCCCTTCATCGGGAGTGACCCCTTTAGCAATAACTGGCAGATGCTACAACCCTCGATTTTTCTTTTGATTGCTTCTATAGTTTTTGCTTTGCACAGCGGTATATGTGATATATCCTGCACCTTATTCGATGAGGAAAGGGCCGACGATCCCTTCACCGGGAGTGACCCCTTTAGCAAAACTAGAAAAGCCTCAAAAACACTCCATTTCAAAAATCATTTGATTCAACAACGATATCAAGTTCATTACGCAATAGGTTTTCAGAAAAACCTGTCGTAGCCCTCCGTCATTTCAGATAAGTTGTATATAGTATTCGTGCTACATTTGTTGGCTTTCGTCAAGGTGTAGTGTGCGGTAGCTATATACTGCTTATCTGCTGCATACGATGCGATTGGATTAGGGTAGTCGTACGGCTTTGTTGGCTTTCGTCAAGGGTCGTGCGGGTGGGTTTAATTCAGTCAAGAAATGTACGGGTTGAACTTGACTAGCGGGCTATGGTTTGTTGGCTTTCATCAAGTTCATAGCACGTTAGGGGCAAAATATTATCAGGAATTTCAAGTGTTGAAATTTGCAATGAGATTGCATACCTTCTATGAGATAGTTGGATCCCGATACCCGCTGCGAGTAAGAGTTACTCCCGGGAGAGTTTTACACATTACAATTAGCCGATCAAGTAGGTGTCTAGAAAGGTGTCAACGGGGTTACGCCTATGGGAAAACGAGGTTTACTGTAATTAGATCCGTGCGAAAGCACGGGGAACCTCCCTCAAAGTACCGACACTGGCCTGGTTGAAAGATTGGCGAACTTGTAGCGTGTAATTAATCTCGGCTAGTCTTTCCTTTTAGGGTTTGAAGGAAGATTTAATAAAAACAGTGGGAGCCATCCTGATTAGATAAAATAATAACCAATCTGATCTTGCAAGAGCGCACGCAGAGTGTTTTCTTCTCACTCTCTCCTGGTAGCGACCATGTCACGCCTTAATCAAGATAATAATACGGATGTATTGACCGAACCCGCTTGTTTTACTGAGCTGGGGAACGTTAGTCCCGGTCCAACTTATAACTGTTATAAGACAGAGCAGGAAATAGGGGAATACCAGATTTCCCGTGCCGCCCAAACGAAGAAAGTGCATGCTGATGCATCATCTTCGGGTGTGTTCATTACATAGAACTGTTTCTCAGTATCCTTTACGTCCTTGGTATTTGATACCGGATCAGGATCCCAGATATGTAATCTGTTACATAGGGCTACAGAAAGGTAGAGAACTGAGATCGGGTGATAAGTTTCATGAGACAGAAAACGGTGCAAGTATTGCAGCCAAGTCTGTTGGTCACTGTCATCCTGTATTCCAAATACATTGATTCTGAACGAATGTTATTAGATACCGAAACAAAATCATATCAGTCTCTTTATTAGTAAAGAAATGATAAAATTTTGTATTGTTGGATAATGTTTTGAACATTTCCTATATCAAAAGTTGATCGGTTCAGGCACGTTATCTAAAAGCATTGATGTTCTAAATCAAACTACAGTTCTTAGTATACGGAACACACACAAGAGGAAGATTTCAGAAATGAATGAATCCTTCTTGAGTTATTGTAGACTAGGTCATATCAATGCGACCCGACTGGCTGAAGTTACATTTAGATGCATATTTAAATTAATTTGAATTTACATCTTATGAAACTTGCCAGTTATGTCACAGAGATAAGATGACCATAGCTCTGTTTACTGGAAACAGAGAAAGAGTTAGTGAACTCTTGGGATGATACATGTTGATGTATGTAGGTACCCTGTCTACACATGCCAAGACCGGTTCTTTGTATTTCATTACATTCTCTGATAATCTCTCAAAATTCAGACATATGTTCCTGTTGAAACACAAGTCCGAACCTTTTGAGATATTCACAGAATATAAGTTAGAAATAGAGAACCAAAACGGGTATAAGTATTATGTCCTTTGATGCGATCAAGGAGGAGAATACTTGAGCACGGAATTCCTGGATTATTCTAAAAGAGAATGAGATTCTCTCTCAGCATTACTCCTCCCTATACACCACATCATGTCGGTGTATCGGGGCGGAGAAATAGCACCATATGTGATATGGTGTGCTCTATGATGAGTACTACTGAGTTTCCTATTTTCCTTTTAGGAGTTATGCACTTTAGAAGCTGCATACCTATTGAATAGGGTTTAAATCAAATTAGTTGCCTGCCACTTCATATGTGATATGGAAAGGGAAGAGCCCATATCTTAAGTTTGTTAAGATTTAGGGTTGTCCGGCCTGTCTAAAAAGCAAAATCCGGACAAGCTCGAGGCAAGGTTTGTTATGTAGCACTGGAAAAGTTCCAGTTATACAAACTACAGTTGATGATTTGGTAGAACCGAAGGATTCAATAGTTTCCAATGAACCTCAGCCTCTCTGCCTGTAACATTTCGAAATAATAAAAATATTATTTTTGGGAAATTGATAATTTAATATTATTTTATTGAATATTTTAATAATTCGGTATAATTAAATACAAATAAATAGGGAAAATTTTTGGAAAATTATGCAAAATTCTAAAATAGGGTAAATTAGAGAATTATGCCATTTCTAAGTTTAATTGATTAGTTATATGCTAATTTGGTGCTAATCGCGATTAAAAATCGCTAATCGGTTTTTTAGTAATTTTGTGCAAAACATGCACATATCACTTTTTCACACTTGTGCATTTTCTTGCCATGGTTCACTTTGGGTTTACTATTCTTGGGAGAAGGATTTTGAGAGAATAAGAAAAAGAAAAGGAAAATAAAATGGGAAAAGAACAAAGAATGAGGTTTGGTGAGAGAGAGAGGTATGGGCTCCTTTGACCAAACACTTGGCCATTTTCCTCCCCTCATTTCCCTCCCTCTCCCTCCATTGTTGCTGTTGCTCCTGCACCTCACCTCCCTCCCCTCTTCAACTCCTTAAATCACCTCTAAAACAACTCCAAAACCCCACTCTCATTTCATTAAAAGTGTGCACAAGCTCAAGATCTACACATTGGACCAAGGAAGCAAGGATTTTGGCCACTAGGGGCAACTCAAGAAAATTCTTGAGTTGCCAAATGAGGTATTTTCTGGACTATTAGCTTAGTTTTAGCATTACTTATACCCCCATGTTTAGATTGAACCGATATTGTTTGATATTATGGAGTTAAGGAAAACCTAGTTAGGGTTTGAGGAAATTATGAGTTGTAATGTGAAATTGAGTTCAGTAGAGGCTACACCAACACCCTAGTGCATGAATTGAGACCCTAACCTGAGACTTAAGGCCCGGAATACGGATTTAGAAACCGATATCGGAAAGCTTGTGGAATCTGTGAAGGTTATATGAGATCTGCTATCACCCGAGACATCCTAAAATAAAATTGATTGGACAATGAGATGTGCAGGCACCCAGGAAGCTAACCCCAAGACCCTATCCCCTGACTCCTAGACCCGGCCGCAGATTTATCCTGTTTGGCCGCAATTTGCGGCCAGACCTACCCCATTTTGGTTCGTCTTGGTTTTGGTGTTCCCTCATCAGTAGATTAGGCCCCTGGTATGTGTAGATTTGTCTAGTTTGACCTAGGGTGAAATCTGGAGCCTATTTCCTTAGTTGCTGTTCTGGATTCGTGTTTCCGTATTCCATATTTTTAGTTCTGAAATTGTGTATTGTGATTTACCTCGACTATTTGCCGTTTATACGACGATATCGAGGATTTGTTGATGGTTTTGAAGGCGTGCCCATAGGTTCTAACCTATAGGCCCCTTATCGTATCGTTTTGGGTTTCGTGTGCCGTTTTAGCTTTGATTTGGTTTTAATACGCATTTATGATATTATGACGTGTAGGTACCCCATGAAGACTTCGGGACGACAAGTAAAGCGCGTGGAGACGTCGACAAATGAAGACGCAAGGTGAGTAGATTATATCTACTGGGGGAAGTCGGGTGGATGGCGTATAGCACCCCCGCAGTCCGTAGTTGGTATACTATATTATGCTTGATAGTTATAGTGTGTCATGGATATGGTGTTAGGTGTATTATGGATAGTGTAGGGTTAGATGTGACTAGTGTAGTTCATAGTCGCGAACCCTAGAATAGATTTACACCTACACGCACACCCTTGCATATTCATTATACTTACACTGTGTTGATGATGATATTGGATGACATTGAAGATGAGTCGATGATTTTGGGCTTTGTGCCGTGAGATCGGTGATGTGATGTGATTTGTACTTGCGATACGACATGTGATCTTAGCGGGCCGTTGGGCATGTGTTTTACCCCTGCTTCCATACTTATATAGATGGTATTGATTTGTACTAGACTTAGATCTGTACCCTAGATTATATGATATGATGATAATGATACCTGATATTTGATGAGAGGAATGTGACACTGACCCATACCCAGCTATTGGGATGCCGTACGACGATTTACCGTACGAGCTTTACATTGATGATAGATCCGCACTCATGACTTGAGGATGTCATATGATATGTTGTATCGTACACGATACTATTGAGGCGGGATCACCGACTATTATATCTATATATCGACTCAAATATAGGTGGTTTCCACCCTCCCGATTGACTTGATACTTAGATCTGTAGTTTGCATAGTAGATGTTAGACTAGACCCGAGTCATTCTTATTTCAAATGGCATAACTGCATGACATATATATTTGGGTGTAGATTCTTTACTGTTACGTTGATTATTCGATTTCCGCATATTCATGCTATTCACATTGCTTTGCATATGTTTATTGCTATATTATTATCATGCTGTTAGGACACCAGCACCATTATCGATGATGCGTATGTTCCACGTACACTATTTGCCGGCTCACACACTTCATCATCGATAATTGCCATGCCACTACACTGTAGTACTGTTGCATTCATGATATGATTCTTGCATGGCATATTGTACACTTATACCTGTACACAAACATAGATAATTCTAACTTGATTAGAGATTTGGGAACCGTAAGATGTTCTTCAAAACTGATTCGTTTTAAAAGAGCGGTTTCCCTCGACATGTGCACATTACTATTCCATGCTACATGACTTCTGATATGCTTACCTTTCTTTACATGTCGCATACATCATGTTTTGATTATACGCATTGAGATATGTTGTTTCCATGATATTTCTGGATTTAGGAACCGTGGGTATTTCAAAAGAGAATATATAATTGTGTTAAAAACCCGGTTACCCTTGATATGATATTTCAGTGCGTCCACCATGTGTTTTCTCGGTGCTGAGAGCGACATGTGAAACCCGATTCGAGGAGGCGGATGAAGCCGATTGCGGGTACATGGTGGACCCGGTATGGTACCCCGGGGCGAGAACGGTTTCGCTGTGTAGTAGACGGTGAGCTTGGCAGAGGGACTACTACCTACCGGTGATTGGTTGGACCTGGCGGTTATCCAGAGGATACTGACCAGAGTCGATAAATGGATATGGGCGTACTGCCGGGGCCGAGGGCCGATTCCGCAGACATAGCCCGTGGGCTGATCCGGACTGACGGAACCCGATAGATGAGGATTTACGTGTCGATGCTAGGCACGGGTTTCATAATGTTTTCCATGATTTGATTATATCCTCATATTTACATACATGATGTTTATTGTCATTGGGTGACGGGTGGACGGGTTCCACGTTTATTGTCATTGGGTGACGGGTGGACGGGTTCCACGTTTATTGTCATTGGGTGACGGGTGGACGAGTTCCACGTTTATACAGACTTGATCACATACAGACTGGATTTACATTGATCATACTTCATGCAGACATACCTTATACTGATGACATGTTATTATCTGAGGCACTAGCACGAGTACTTTGCACTACCTACATGATTAGATGTTACATTGCTACTTTATCATGCTTCAGACTTACTCTTGAGGGTTTTATTATTATACTGATTGCTTGACCTAGGATTATGTCTTGCATTCGATTTCTGCTTATAGATATTTTCTATTCACGAGTTGGCAACTCACCCCCGTTGTGCCACAGTTCTTGCAGGGTTTGCCGTACAGGTTCTATAGCGGCATTTCTGGCACTGCTTTCCTTTGCGGGTGATTTGCTTGGTAGGTGGGTTCTTTGTATCAGAACCGCCGTTGTACATGTATTATTCATTGTATCTAGAAATTCCATCAACCAAAAACTTGTATATTGTTTCAGACTCAGACACTAGTGATGTTTTATTTCGACCTTAGAGTCGCGCTTAGTAGTGTTACAGTTTTCATGCTTATCTGGGTTTCTTTTGAATTTTGATCCTCGCCATTCGGCGTTGTATAGTATATTGCTTGTATGTTCATTTATCCTTAAATTGGTTTTAGATTTCTGGGCTTTTGGCTTACTTGGATCAGATGGAGTCCTATAGACTTCATTTGGTTCAAGGGCCAGTCACGTGCTCTTTCGGGTCGTGACACCGCCGATCTAGTAGGGTTCCTCACCCACCTGAGAGATACTTCGTTTTCTCTATGACAGTGGGAGCGAGGATTGCATCATGAGATGATGACCCAACTAGTTTTGGGCTGGCCATCAGGAGTGAGACTCTGTAAGAATGGCTGGATACTTATCGATCTGATATGGAATCCTTATACACCAACAAAGTATGGACTTTGGTTGCTTTATCTGAAGGGTTAAATCCCCATCAGGAGCAAGTATATCTTGAGAAGATTACTTGGTGTACATGAAAAAGTTGAGACTTTCAAAGCTAGACTTGTTAAAGCTTTGCATCATTAACCAGGTATGGATTATGATGAAACCTTTTCTAAGTAGCTATGCTTAAGTCCATCCAGATCCTACTTGCCACGGCTACATACCATGACTACGATATCTGGTGGTTGGGTGTCATGACTGCTTTTCTAAATGATTATTTAGAAGAGAGCGTCTATAAGTACACAGCCAGAGGGTTTCGTAGACAGTGGGAGCAGCGGAAACATGTGCAAGATGTTTTATGTGATAAAACAGGCATCGCGGAGTTGGAACATCTATTTTGATGTGGTAGTAAAAGAGTTTGACTTCATCAAAATGGTAGATGAACCTTGTATATACAAAAAGGTAGTAGGGAGTATGGTTGTGATCCTCGTAGAATACGTTGATGACATACTCTTGATAGGGAAGGAGTTTCCTATGCTACGCTCGGTCAATCTCCGCTTATCACAAGGATTCTCCATATAGGATCAAAATGATACCTCCTAAATTCTGGGTTTTGGATCTATGAGATAGATCTAATTGGATGTTAGGATACTCACTAGTTGTAGTGAGATGGTATCAATCGATCCTGGGGAGAATCACTGGAAAGGTTCCAGGGTGATAAGGACGACTGAATGTCAGTCGCAGGCATTGTCTTTACCCTCAGTGGAGGGACGGTATGTTGGAAGAGTTCCAAGCTAGATACCGTGACATACTAGACGATTAAAGGCATGATACATCATTACCAAGGATGCTACCAAAGAGGCAGTCTGGATATATGTAAGTTCATGAGATGAACTTCATTCCTACCATTGTGTGACAATGGATTTGTGGCTTTAGCCAAGGAACTACCGTCCTATCAGAAATCCATATATAATTCTTAGGCAGTATCACCTGATCATGGAGATGGTTGATCTTCAGGGAGATCGAGGTTAGGAGAGTAGACACAGAGGACAACAGCGCAGATCCACTCACAAAGGCCTTTTCCCAGAGAGAGACTTTTATGGGATGGTTGAGTATAAGATACTTCAACCATAGCTAATTGTTGGGTATGTGATACCACAACAGATGGCCCTAGTGCAAGTGGGAGATTGTTAGTTATATGTATGCCCTAGAGGCCTTTACTGTACATACGATGTATATTGTAGTGAATGCTGGGACATATATAGGGAGGACTTTCTTGCTCGACATGATAGTATGCTATCTGGTTGTACTTTATCTTAACATGTATTCTGATTGTCTCTATTACATGTTGATAAAGCCCTTAGGATATGTACTCGACTACTGGGACTATGATGAGATCATACTAGTGGGGTCACGGTAGTCGACGAGTACATCCTATAACTGTTCCTAGTCGAGGGTGTATCGAGACAGGGCATCGATGCACCAGAGTAGACTAGCGTATACGCATCTTGACCCATATGATGGGCGATGGATGATCCCATATCCATCGGTGTTTGACATTAAGGATGGTGTACGGGTGCTCAGTGGAGACTGGGTACACTGGACGGACTCGCCGAGAACTCCCAGATGGTATTATACCTCACGTCAGATGGCAGTTCTCCGGTGACACTGGTACAGAGTAGTCTGTTGACCCGAGATCGTCATAGAGTCTTGTGTGATTCCCACTGTGCTTTGATTTCCACCTTACCACGTCCAAGTGGGCGTGCAAAACGGTGGTTTTTGGGTACAGTCCCGAATCACATGGAGGCAATGAGTGATAGGAGGGGATTTGTCACTCCTGGTATAGGGAGTCGATGTTGCGCTGTGTTCGATTGGCTATAACCGGAAATCCCTGGCCAGGATTGCTGAGATTTACTGGTAAGTGTTACCAGTAGTTTCTCGAACTGTTATAGACCTCATATCGACACGACTTATCGAGCTACTGGGGTCTGACGTTTACCACCCCTAGGCGAGATATGCGACATATCATACGACGTGACCGGACTGTACGGTAGTGTTACTGATTGGATTCACAGGAGAACTAGCGGGCTTGCTTGTTGATCTTCTGATCGCTCAATACCCGGGTGGCCGTTACGTTTAGCACACCGCTTGCGGCTTGTGAGTGTTTGATATGATCATCACATACTGCCGGCGTATTGACGAGTCTTTAGAGTCCTACACAGGGGTTTCTTGGCTCAAGAGAAACGGAGTAGGATCACATATGTGATATGTGCGGGACTGAGATTAATACGATATGAGATACCGTATTCTATTCTCGCGATTCGTGATATTGATCGGTTGTATGCGATATAGCCGGGTTATCGGATCAAGTGTTGATTCGATAAGTTGTTACATTTGATATTAGTCGGTTATAGCCGGATTATTAAATCAAGAGTTGATTTAATAATTTAATGCATAATTATATATTTGATATATTACATTGCATTAACTAGTATTAGCTCACTTATGATTTATTTTCTCACTTGTATATGCACATTGTTTATATATGATATATGCAAGTGTACATGTTTGTATCATGCTTGATGATACACACAAGATGGGTGTATGAGACTCATACCAAGATTAGGGTAAAGATTAGGGTTATTGTTTATCTTAAGATTTAACAAAAGGGTTTAACTTAGTCAAAGAAATCAAGCTTGGAGAAGCTTGGAGAAGCTTTGACAAAGTCCACTCTTTTGTCATTTCTTTTGATATTCTTTAAGCTAACCTTTAACCTAAAACCTTGGTTAATTCTCTACATGAGTTAAGCATGAGGGCTTAACTCAACCATGGTGCCATTTATTTATTGGATAAGTTTTCATTTGGATGGATAATTCTTTCTTCTTCTTCTTCATCATCAAGCTCCATCCAAAAGCTTACTAGCTCCAATGGTGCCATGAGCAAAATAGTGAGAAAATAAATTCTAAAGTGAGCCCACTTCCTACTTCTTCATCCTCTACCACTTTCCATGTAGTAGAGTATGTTCTCTTCACAAAGTTTATGACCTAGTGAAAGAATAGCTTGAGTTTGTGTCTCCCCGACGTAGATCATCTTCGGCCTCGATGTCAACATAGCAAGCACGTTCGTTTTTCTCGTGGAGCTTCTACAGACTCCAGGATTCGGTTGATCGCAGCGGAGGGACGTCATCACGGAGCTAAAGAAGTGCAGGACCGGATCTACAAAGGTTGTAGTCCCATTCACTTGTATTTAAGTTGTTAACTAGTTTTGTTTCGCCTATTCTCTAGTTAACGATCTTGCATTAGGGTTTCTCGGCACATAAATTTTTGAATTTGGCATGGTAGATGCCTTGTGGAACCTCTTGAGTGTGCCTAGGAACCCTACAATCTCACCCCCAATACCGAGAGAGACGAATCCCTGACGATCCGCTCACTACCTCCATATGGCTCGGGACTGTACTCAACTAAAACCTGTTTGCATGACTCCTTTGAGCCATGGTAGGGTAGTAATCAAAGCACAGTGGGAACTCACACAAGAAAAATGACGATCTCAGGTCGACTGACTAACCTGTACACATGTCACCAGAGAACTGCTATCTGACGATATGTATAATACCAACTAGCATGTTCCCGGCGAGTCCTGTCCGGTAAACTCATAACCTTATGAGCACCTGTATACATCTTAGGTGAACCAACTGAAATCAATGGCTTGTGAGATCGGCCACTGCCTGTAACGTTTTGAAAATCGTTTCGGTGAAATTTCGAAAAAACGGTAAAATAAGGGGGTTTTCTGTAAAAAGCCAAAATACAAATATCTTTATTATAAAATTAAATATACATATTCTAGCTATGTAATTGCTAGTATTTGGTGTTTATTGACCCACTGGTGAAATTTCAAATTTTCTGAAAATTTTTCCGAAATTAATTATTTTAATATTATTTTAAGCCGTCACTAATATATTTAATTAGGGAAAATTACAAATTGGAATGAGTTAAAACAAATTTTGTGCATCATAAAACTTTAAATAAAATTTTATCATGTGGTTTTTGAAACGAAATCGTTTGCTAAAACGGTTTAGAAATTATTGAAGAAAAAAGTTTTTTTCGGTGAAATTAGTGTAATGGAAGTGGGTTACTACACTTATATCTTTTTCTCACCCAAACAAAACCCACAACCATTCCCCCAACATGCTTTGGCCGGCCCCCCTTGATCAGCCCAACATTCATGGGCCTCCCATTTCACACAATAAAGCAAACAAAAGAAAAGGAAATGAAAGAAATTGGACAATAAGGTATGGGCTTAGTTGACTTTGACAATTCCATTGACCCACACCATACATTCTCTCTCTCCCCCTCCCCATACCCAGCTGAAACCCATAGCCCCCTCTCAACAGCAGCCCCTCCCCTTTTCTCCTCTCATTTGTCTTCAAAAAAATGCTTCAAAATTGCTTCAAAATCCCTCAAAAAAATCCCAAAATCCAAATCCAACTCTTACCCATTTTAGCTTAGCCTAACAAGCATGGATTGTGGTGAAAAGAGAGCATTTTGAGAGGCTAGATTTCATGATTGATCCATGATCATGAGGTATAATTTAGACCTTATGCATATATTGTTGTTTAATTGCTTCTATGTTAACAAATTTGATGTTTAATTGGTTTTTATTGCAACTTTAGGAAATTCAAGACTAGGGTTTGAATTTAATTAGGGTTTTTATCATTAGTTTATGGTTGTAATGAGGAGATTAACATGTAATTGTATACAAAATCTAAGTTGGTTGCTACTTGCTAATTTGTTAAATTAAAATGGTGATAATTTTGCTAAATTGCTAACTAGGTTTTTAAAAATTATTTAAATATTGGGTTTAAAAATCTAATTAGGGTATTAATGGAATTATTAACATTTTTAAGTGTAGTTTAATACTTTAGTTCATGAAAATCCAAGCTAGATTGTAGTTTGTGCATTTTTGCTATAAAATTGTTAAAATTTAGGTATATTGTAAACTAGAATTTTGGAATTTATGGAAATTGATGAGAATAAATTATAGGAATGGTTTATATGACTTTGTTATGATATTTGGTGAATATTGTGGCCGCTAGATTCGTTTAAACATCAAGATGTTGTATTAAAGCGGTTAATTTTGCTTATTAGGTTTTCGGAAACATAGCTTTAAAGCGAATTTGAAGTTTTGGTGATTTTAACCCTATTTTATATATATAATTAAGGTGTTGTGAAACCACGATTGATACGTTTGAGTTTTTCTCGATGGTTTGGCGTTTGTACGCCGACGTCGAGGGTTTTTGGGTTGATTTGTGAAAGCAACCATAGGTTTTGACCTATGTGGGATTCACGTGTCGTTTTGGGTCATGAGTCGGATTTTAATACGAAACGGTGCATTATGATATGTAGGTACCCCATGTGGACTTCGAGACAACAAGCAAGCGCGTGGCGACGTCGGCACCGGCAAGCGAGGACCAGGTGAGTAGATTTATATCTACGGGGAGAAGTCGGGTGGATGGCGTATAGCACCCCCGCAGTCTGTGGTGGTGTATACGGATGCGTATACACACCAATAATTATTATATGTTATTTGGGATTAATAACGATGTTTAGGATGGTTATTGGTGTGTTGGATTATTTTAGTGTTGCGAACCCTAGGGCAGTGTTGCACTACACATACACACATACATACTTGCATACATTCCTATTTATATGTGCTCTTGGGATTCTTTATAGTTATGTGTTCACATGGGTATGGGACTATGTGTTCACATACGGAATTGAGGATGATACTTGGAATTGAGCTGAGTCGATGAGATTTGTTTTGTGGTTGTGATATCGGTGATATGGCAGGATTCGTACTTGAGGTACGTCCTGGTGTTATAGCGGATCTTGGGGCGGCGATACGGGTGAATAGTGTTATAAATAAAATGGTCGACATGTGATCGTGATACGAGGCATGATATGCTAGGACATTGATATTAGGCCGTATCGGGCGATGTATACCCCTTGATGATGATATGTGCTGACGATATCGGTTTGTACGAGATTGTCGATCAGTAGTCAGATCATGAGTATATTGAGGATATTAGTATTGTACTAGACATAGGTCAGTACCCTAGACTATGATCTTGGATAAAGAGGATACCAGAGGAATAGTGTGAGGAATATGATATTGACCCGTACCCAGAATTGGGGATGCCGTACGACGGATTTACGTACGAGCTATATCTTGATGATTGATCCGCACTCTTGACTTGGGATGTCTGATTATAGATATGGTATCGGATATGATATTTTTGAGGCGGGATCACCGACTAATATATATACAGGTATGTATATGTATCGACTCAGATGTTAGGCGGTTTCCTTACCTGTAGTCCAGCTTGTTAGCTTAGCCTTTAGTTTAGTTGTTAGATTAGATTACCTATTTCAAAAACTAACGAATCGTGGGTATTTTAAAAGACATCCCAAGGGATCCTACGGATATTTCAAAAGACGTATCTTTTCATAAAAACACAGTAGCCCCTATTTTCAAAACCCCATGATTCGTGTTATTTCAAAAGGCACCATTTTTAGGACTTATATTAGATTAGTGCAGATTAGTTATAGTTGCGTCTAGTATTCAGCTCCCGCTCATTATTGTGGTTCGCTTCGCATCGCATGCTTATATTATGTTTCATACTCCATTATTGATATCATGCTGTTAGGACACCAGCACCATTACCGATGATGCGTATGTACCACGTACACTTACTTGCCGGCTCACACACATCTTCATCGGTAATTGCCATGTCACGTACACCTTAGAAAATATTATTGCTTGACATAGCCTGTTAGCTAATAGTTTAGACATGATATTAGCGTACTTGCCTTATATGTTAGTTTAGACATTGTAGTTATTACCTGTTACTCCATGCATACCGTTATTCATTGTTATGCCGCATTCATGGATTCTCATACATATATTCACTATTTTACGTGTTATTGAGGTTTTGGATTCGGATTTCCATGAGATTTTCTGGATTTGGAGGAAAACCGCAAAAACATAAATAAACCTTTTCTCTCTTTTAAAATAAAAGTGCGGTTTTCCCATGATGTATGAGTCGTACACCATGAGTTTGCTGATGGATTTCGAAACCCGATTCGAGGAGTGGAGGAACCGTTTCGGGTACATGGTGGGCCCGGTGCGGTACCCCGGGGCAAGAGGATCGTGTTGTTGACGTTGAGCCTGGCAGGGGAGCACTACCGACCGGTGATATTACCCGACGCGTCGGATATCCGGAGGATACCGTCGTGGTCTTGAGATGGATGGTAGGGGCCGGTCTGGATTGACGGCGCCGTAGATATTGTGATTGAGATATTGAGATTTTGAGATATTGAGGTACAGAGATTGTGATACAGAGATATCGAGATATTTGGACACTTGTTTTGTGTCGATGCTGGGCACTGTTTTATGCTGATTTCATTTATGGTACTTCACTTTTAAAATACAGAAATCTCACTGATTTATGAAAGCAGTTTTCGTCAGTACATGCATTCTGTTCCATGCATTCATACCTCATTCATATGATATATTGCTACCTGAGGCACTGACATGGGCACATAAGATCACACTCGGGTTAGATATTACCCTAGCCATTGTTATAGGTTGCATGTTATTCATATATTTGAGGATATATTATGATCATTGACCTAGTTTGCGTTATTTATGCGATTTCTGTGCGTAGATGTTTTTCTATTCACGAGTCGGCAACTCACCCCCGTTGTGCCCCAGTTTCTTGCAGGTTTGCCGTACAGGTTTCATTACGACTTGCGGGCATAGTTTCCTTCGGGTGATTTGCTAGTAGGTGGGTTTACTTGTATCGTACCCCCCATTATATAACTTGTATATTATTACTCTGTTGTATCTAGAAGTTCCATCAACCAAACATGTATTTATTTTGAGATAGAGACCAGTGATGTTATTCCTTCGACCTTAGAGTCGCGCGTTATATTTCTGTGGTTTTCTTGTGGTTTTGAGTTTCCTTTTGAATTTTGATCCTCGCCGTTGGCGTTGTATATTATATTGCTTGTGTGGTTGTGACCGTCGATTGACGAAGAGCTAGCTCCCGCTTGGGGATGCCTTTTTATTGATTTCGTATACTATTCATGTTGTATTCCGTTTGGGGGCCAGTATTTACAAAGGAGACTCTGCCGAAATTTTCAGAAAATTTTTGATGTTTTTTTTGAAACCCGCATAATTCGGCTTATGCTATTAAAACTACTTATTCAAATTGGTTTTCCTTCACTCTACTACTTTTCTTGGTTTGCATTTCTGGGTTTTCGGCTTACTTGGATTACGTACGCCTCGAGACGTTTCGTAGTTTAAGTGCCGGTCATGTTCCGTACTTTCGGGACGTGACACTGCCCCTCGTCGGGGTCTTGACTGTATACACTAGTCTACTCTGGAGTATTGATGCCCTGTCTCGAAACTCCCACGACTAGGGACACTTTCAGGATGTGCTTATAGACCCCAGCTCCCATGTATATGATTGCCATCATACTGCTGGCAGTCAAGAAAGAATCCTATGGGCACTATCAACATGCAATAGTGAACTAAAGCATGTACACGATAATAAAGACAAACCAGATAGCATACTATCATCTCGAGCAAGACTGTCATATCGGTATAGGTCCTCTCTCAATCATTGCAATCACGTACCTGCGATCCAATAATTGACTTTGAGGGCACTATATCCAACAACTATACCCCAAGTCAACCTAGAACTATAGCTCCATTTCTATTTAGACTAATTTCACTATTTAAGCATTTTTCTTCGATATTTTCTAAAACCATTTGACAGTTTCATCTCATTTCAAAAACAATATTTTACATGTTATTTTAGTGTGTCATGATGCACAACATTTGTATCAACCCATTCCAATTTTTAATTATCCCTAATTAAGTGTATTAGTGACGGCTTAAAATAATATTAAAATAATTAATTTCGGAAATTTTTTCAGAAATTTAGAAATTTTACAAGTGGCTCAATAAACACCAAATACTAGCAATTACATAGATAGAATATGTATATTTAATTTTATATTAAAAGATATTTATATCTTAATTTTTACGGAAAACGCCCGTTATTTTACCGATTTTCCGAAATTTCACCTAAACGATTTTC
The DNA here is from genome assembly GCA_030015575.1 of Agapanthus africanus. Taxonomy (NCBI): domain Eukaryota; kingdom Viridiplantae; phylum Streptophyta; class Magnoliopsida; order Asparagales; family Amaryllidaceae; genus Agapanthus; species Agapanthus africanus. The sequence continues at coordinate 250,767,025 of JASDDO010000012.1, forward strand.
AAAACGTTACAATCTTCCCCTCTTAAAAAAATTCGGTCCTCGAATTTAAATTAAAACTCCCCCCAAATACCCAAATATTTCAGCAAAACCATCAAGTTGTCGGGGCTCCGAAATCATAAATACATAAAACACGTCGTAGCGCAATGCATGCGCATGAAAAACGGATATATTAACCAAAATCAAAACTCCATCAAGCATCCCGCAATTATCGGAGTTATGAGGAAGACATCGATGTCAAGATCCAATACAAAAACCAACATAATATACATCATTAAAACATCTGGAAGCAATGCATGCCAAACATTTTTCAAATCGCCGTGCGATGTTCGCAACACTGCACAGTGGCGGACGTCCATTGTGAGAAAAAAACTATATATATATATATATTCTTTTTGTTTAATATGCACGCCCCGCCGTTTTGAAAGAAATTTTAGAAGGGTTCCCTTTAGAAAATGTTTCGTGTCATCTCGGACACGTAGGTAAATGTCACGACCCACCCCCAATACAGAGAGTATTGTCCGCTCTAGCCGTAGCCGCACGGTTTTGTCCTTCGGGGTGAACTGGACCCGACCAGGGGCCATTTCCCAGGTGGTCACCCATCCCAGGACTTTCCTGGCCCGAGCACGCTTAACTACGGAGTTCTCAAACTCCTGTTGTGCCAGTTCACTTAAAAGGGGCATCTGTATTGAAGAGTGGTATCATTACATTTATAATACAGATCTGTCCTCTTTCGGAATGTATTCCGAAGATTCCCCATTGTTTTACAGTGGGTCCCCATGCTGATCTGGTATAAATGGGTATACCAGATAATACATGGGGTATTACATTCTCCCCCACTTAGAACAATGGTTCGTCCTCGAACAACAGACCTACTATTGAAGAACCAGCTCTGATACCATTCTGTCACGACCCACCCCCAATACAGAGAGTATTGTCCGCTCTGGCCGTAGCCGCACGGTTTTCTCATTCGGGGTGAACTGGACCCGACCAGGGGCTACTTCCCAAGAGGTCACCCATCCCAGGACTTCCCTGGCCCGAGCACGCTTAACTACGGAGTTCTCAAACTCCTTTAATCCCAGTGCACTTAAAAGGCGCCTCTGTATTGAAAAGTGGCATCATTCCATTTATATTACAGATCTGTCCTCTTTCGGACTGTATTCCGAAGATTCCCCACTGTTTTACAGTGGGTCCCCATGCTGATCTGGTATAAATGGGTATACCAGATAATGCATGGGGTATTACAGTAAATACTGAGACTATAGCTCCTCTTTTGAAATTCCTTCGATAACTATCAATGCATGCAAAAATATACTCAGGTACTGTCCTCTGGCTAGTCCTGCTCAGTACTAAACCAAATGGTAAGTATCATAAAAAATACTGCTCCAAAAGAAATCAATCCCAAATATATATATGAATGCCACGTGCGTCTGGTGCGCACGGAAATCGAAATCCATGAATGTGCCATACATGTGCACGGAAACAAAATCTGAGTGCAATGGGTGTGCACGATAACAAAAATCGAATATCACAATCGAAATCGACGGTATACAAACATTTCAATCAAAATCTCAATCAGGTTTACCGTGGTATAAAATCTCACCATCCTGTGCATCGGCGTGCATAAAAGCAAATCAAATACTAAAAGTGCATGAAAACTAAGCCGAAAGCATAAGTCAAATCATATGCTTGCCCTAGGCATGAAATCAAATATCATGAAACTCGGTAATCAAAACACAATCATGAAATAAATCACCCAAAAATACTGAAAATCCAAAGTGACGGATGCGTGATAGTCAATCACAAAATCACAATTCATAAATACTGTCGTCGATATGTCCGTCCTTCAAAGTCGAGAAGGTGTCGGTTCATCCAATTTTAGCAGAGCAAGATATCTACTTGCCTTCTGATCATGGCATGTCGCCTAATGCCCTTAGGCTCTCATCTCTCACTGCAGATTGCTAAGTACATAGCTCCTCGGCTCAACGGTCCAATATAGAAACGATAACGAAAGTAGTCCGCTCTGGCACATCCTCTAAAGATCTCTGGCCAACTCTTATGGTCACTCATAACATGTCTCGTCGACCATGCTGAACTCTGGCCAGCTGGGTGTGTGCAATATGACCGATCCTGGGTCCAAATCTTCTCGTATAGCAACCCACAAAGGATCCGTCGAAGTCTCTCCCAAATCTCGTTTCTGTCGAACTGCCCGGAAGTCATCATCCTTACCAACTCTATTTCTTGTTCTGGAACGGCTACATACTCATCACGACTCCTCCTGGAAGATATATCCATAGTCAATGCTTCTGCTTGCGTATCACATTTCTGATGTCGGCGGACTGGAACGACATCTCATCAAGATCTCGTACGAACCTCTTACTCCACTTTTCTCTAATGTTGACTTAGTCGGACTCGACTCCTCGTGGCTGCATGGACTGCACTCCAATGGCTATACTCGTATCTGGAGTCTCCCAAGCAATGTATCCCATCATATGATATCCGAATGAAGTCGAACCATTCGATCGACTCGTCAAAACCTATAATCCCCAAGAGCTCAACATCTTGGGTACAGTTTAATAGTATCGAGTATATACCACAGCATCGGTGGACCAGCCGTAGAAGGGTAATTCCAAGCCTCACTAATGGAACCGCGGAACCGCCGCAAACCCTAAGGTTCAAAGGCTTTCGCACGGTCATTATGTCGAGTTAGGGTTTCATTCTTCTAGAGGGTCCATAGAATTGCTTACATGTCTTTCCGAATACTTTCAACTTGGAATATGGGTTTCTGACATTCGATCGCCTCTATTGACTCTCAACGTACCTGTGTGAAGTCGTCTCTAGCTGGAATTAATCTATCTGATGGCCTCGCATCGGGGTAAGCGAACGAACCACATGTCCTAGTCATTCATCCTCGGGTGACTAGTGACCTTCTATCATATCTCTAACTACAACTCGTGCTGCAATAGCTCCAAGCATCTTGGGTGATATCTTTTCATTCTCTGAAATCACTGGCTCATTCGTCCGCACGCTGAACAGTGCCGCAATCGTCAAAATAATCTGTGCTCTGACGGTCATCACAATCTGGCTGGCCTCTTGAAATGGCCCAATCTCCTGGTGCTGATCTGCACGTCCGAGAAATCTCGTAAAAGCGATCCATCAAACGCTCGTAGCGCGAAAACGCAATAAAATGACGCCTCTATGCAATCGTATGTCCTTGGAATCACGCCCTGGTCTGTCCTCGTTCGTGACGAGCTCGTGCTGACCGCAACTCTAGCCGCAGCTCTCTCTGCCTATACCACCATGATAACAAAACCATAAACTGGTACTGATGAGGCTAGATCATAGGAAGGAATATAATACTGTGCAAGGAAATGTACATCCTAAGCCTTCTTAAGCGGAGTATCGTATCGTAAATATGTCGCGGAACATACGTATGGTACGTCACTCTACTCAAGCTACCTACTCCATCAACCAAGGGTCATCCTACACTCCGAAGGTAAAACCTAACGCTCTGATACCAACTTTGTCATGACCCGAAAAGTACGGAACATGACCGACACTTAAATTACGAAACGTCTCGAGGCGTACGTAATCTAAGTAAGCCAAAACCCAGAAATCAAAACCAAGAAGCAGTAGAGTGAAGGAAAAACCAATTTCAAGCAAGTAGTTTTAACAATATAGGTCGACGTATGTACTTTTAAAATCTCAAGTATTTTCTGAAAATTTCGGCAGAGTCTCCTTTGTAAATACTGGCCCCAAACGGGATACAACATGAATAGTATACGAAATAAATAAAAAGGCATCCCCAAGCGGGAGCTAGCTCTTCGTCAATCGACGGTCATAACCACGCAAGCAATATAATATACAACGCCGAAGGGCGAGGATCAAAACTCAAAAGAACTCAAATTCCGCATGAAAACCATAATAATACAACGCGTGACTCTAAGGTCGAAAGAATAACAAGTATGGTCTTCTATCTCTATCAAATATATAATCTGGTTGATGGAGTTTCTAGATACAACTGAAATAATAAATAACCAATGGTGGTCCTGATGCAAAGAACCCACCTACCAAAGCAATCACCCGGAAGTAACAGTGTGCCAGCAAAGCCGCAACGAAACCTGTATGGAAAAACCTACAAGGAACTGTGGCACAACGGGGGTGAGTTACCAACTCGTGAGTATAAAACATCTACGAGTAGAAATCGCATGCATAACGCTATCCTAGGTCATCAGGTAATATCCTCAAATAATATCCTGATCCATCTTCATATAAGTGCAATACCACGTGTTCGTGTCAATGCCTCAGATAGCAACATATCAAATATATATGATGTTTGAATGGAATACGAATGAAAACAGAATATATCATGAGCGAGACAACTGTTTTCTTTAATCAATGGGATTTCTATATGTATATCAATCAAGTATCATCAATGAAAGCAACAGAGAAATCAGTGTCAGCATCGACACAAAACATAAGTCTCAGTATCTCAAGATCAAATCTAAATATCTAAAATCTCAGATCTCAAATATCAATAACTCAGGCATCCGTATCATCTGCGGGATCGGCCCGCGGGCTTCGGCAGAACAGATCAGCCTGTATCCATCTCATGACTCCGGACGGTATCTTCCGGATAACCGACGAGTCCAAGTAATATCACCGGTAGGTAGTGCTCCCCTGCCAGGCTCATCGACTACAACTCAAGCTTCTTGCCCCGGGGTACCATACCAGGCCCACCATGTACCCGAGACGGTTCATCCAACTCCTCGAATCGGGTCTCGACATCCAACAGCAATCATGAAAACTCATGGTGGACGACTCATACATCACGAGAAAACCGCAATTTGCATTTAAAAATGATGATACTAACCTTTTATTAAATTCTTGCGATTTTCCCCCAAATCCAGAAATCTCATGTAAATCCGAAATCATCAAAATCATGATACCAATAAACAGTGAATACCGGCATAAATTTCCATAATACTGCATAACCAATGAATATATGAATGCACCTAATATCCTGCAACGAATGCAATATTTAATCTAGCATATGGAAACTATAACATATTGCGACTATCAGTTATCAAGCTATGTCAATAAAAAGATATTTTCTAAAGTGTACGTGACATGGCAATTAACGATGTTGATGTGTGTGAGCCGGCAAGCAAGTGTATGTGGAGCATACACATCATCGGTAATGGTGCTGGTGTCCTAACAGCATGGTTTCATAATCACTAAGTACACAATAACATGTAATGAGGCGATAACAATCATAATAAGGCAAATGAATAGTAAATGCAACAATAATATGCGGAACATGAATAATAACGTAACAACAAGGAATCTACCTTACTATACATGTGTTATACTGTTTTGTCGTTTGAAATAGTATGAATCGTAGTGTTTGAAAATAAGGAATACGGTGTTTTTAAGAAAAGGTACGTCTTTTGAAATATCCGTAGTATCCTTTGGTATGTCTTTAAAATTCTCACGATTCGTTAGTTTTGGAAATAGGTATGACTCGGGTCCAGTCTTACATCTACTAGGTAAACTACATGTCTAACTAACAACCAATCGAAAGGGGTATGGAAACTACCTAAATCTGAGTCGATATATATATATATATGTGTGTATAATAGTCGGTGATCCCACCTCAATAGTATCCCATACGATACCCTATATAATATGACATCCTCGAGTCAAGAGTATGGATCTATCATCAATGTATAGCTCGTACGGAAAATCCGTCGTACGGCCTCCCAAATCTGGGTACGGGTCAAATATCTCATTTATATCATTATTCGTCTGGTATCCTTTCCATCATAAATCATGATCTGAGGGTATTGATCTAAGTCTAGTACAACACTGATACCATCTATCTAATGCATGCGTGTGTATGGAAACACCACGCCTAAAGAACCCGCTAAAATATCATGTCGTATCTCAAATACGAACCATATCACATTACCAATCTCATGGCCTCAAGCCCAATCTCATCGACTCATCTCCAATCCAAAGTACTATCCTCATAATCCATGTATTTGTATACGTATATATATATACATAGTCCCATACCCATATGTATATATATATACATATCCCCATATACGCACAGGTAATAAAATGAATGCAGGTGTGTGCGTGTGGGTGTAAACCTATTCTAGGTTTCGCGACTAAGAAGCTATGCTAGTTCCCTTCTAATAACACCAAACTAACCATAAACACATAATCATAACTTGATAACCATCCACGGATCATAAACCACATATACATTCAATTATATATCCTAAATATACTACGAACTTCGGGGGTGCTATACGCCATCCACCCGACTTCTTCTCGTAGATATAAATCTACTCACATGATCTTCGCTCGCCGGTGCCGACGTCGCCACGTGCTTGCTTGTCGTCTCGAAGACCACCTGGGGGTACCTACGTGTCACAACGTATCGTATCGCATAAAAACCACATTCAAAATCGAAATGGCATACGAAAACCAAATCGGCACGCGCATCACGCATAGGTCAAAACCTATCGCCTACGCATGCAAGAATAACCAAACCAACCCTCGATGTCGATGTACAAACGTCAAACCATCGAGAAAAACCCAAACACACCAATAATGATTTCAAAACTCACTAATTATATAAGAAATAGGATTTAATTCATCAAAACCATAAAATTAAACAAATCGTTTTATTTCCCAAAAACCTAGTTAGCACAAATCCCCATTTCGGTTCAAAACTTGATGTTTTAACCAATCTAAATATTTTAACGATTCTAATGGCCAAAATGCTTATTAAATAACATAACTAGGTCGTACAAATCACTTCCATATTTCTAATCTCACTAATCATCATTAACACAAAATTCAAGTTTGCAAAAAAAAAATTCTAATTTTAACAATTTTAAAGCAACAATACACAATCAACCACTAACCTTGGTTTTGCATAACCTATGGTATTAAACCACTCATAATAATGCTAATGATGTGATGAAACCCTTACTATATTTTAAATTCTCAATTTTGAATTCAATTATCAAAACCTAGTTTGCAAAAACAAGTGATTTAGCTAAATTCTCAAGTAACAATTTCAAATTTAGCAACAAGATTACACTTTGCATGTCTTGAGATGTGAGACTACACATAATAACCATGATCCAAATACCTAAAACCCTAATTTGATCACAAACCACTCTCTTGAATTTTCAATCATGCAAATTGAACCCATTTAAAACCTAATTAAACCCTTAATTGAGATAACTTAAAGCAATTAACAACAAATTCACAAAAGAGTCTCAATTTATACCTCCCAATTTTGTAGATCTCACTTGAAATCTAGCCTCCCAAACATACTTCTAAGCTCCAAGATCAATGCTAGATCGGTCAAGAAATAATGGGTAGGGCTTGGATTTGGGTTTAGCTTTGAATTTGTGAGAGAATTGGTGGATTTTTTTTGGTTTTTTGATGAGAAATGGGAGGGGATTTTGGAGGGGGCTGCTGCTGGATGGGGATTGGGGTGGCTCAGCCACATGGGTGAGGTGGGGGGAGGGTAGAGAGAGAGTGTTGAAAAAGTAGCCCAAGTCAACACAAGTCAAAGCCCATACTCATTTTTAAAACCCCATGCTTTCTTTTCTTTTCTTTTCTTTTCTTATACATGAAGTGTGAGGGGTGTGGGGGCAGCCGTGGCTCGGCCAGCAGCAGTTAGGGATGGGTATGTGTTTGTATGGTGAGTAAAAAGATAAATACTATACCCCATGTTAACCTAGAACCATACCTCCATTTCTATTTAGACTAATTTCACTATTTAAGTATTTTTCTTCGATATTTTCTAAAACCATTTGAAAGTTTCATCTCATTTCAAAAACAATATTTTACATGTTAGTTTAGTGTGTCATAATGCACAAAATTTGTATCAACCCATTCCAATTTGTAATTATCCCTAATTAAATGTATTAGTGACGGCTTAAAATAATATTAAAATAATTAATTTCGAAAAATTTTCAGAAATTTAGAAATTTTACAAGTGGCTAAATAAACACCAAATACTAGCAATTACATAGCTAGAATATGTATATTTAATTTTATATTAAAAGATATTTATATCTTAATTTTTAGGGAAAACACCCATTATTTTACCGATTTTCCGAAATTTCACCTAAACGATTTTCAAAACGTTACAACATAGTACCTTTCGGGCGCTTGAGGTTACCCACCATATCTGTGGAGTGGCTAATGGAATGTCAAACCCAATTGAATGTTTAGGTTCTATTAAATTTTCAGTAATCGTTTGTGGTTCTGGAATCACTTCCAGTTCTACCATACTCCCACTACTGTTTTCTGAAAAAGTCCATTTTTGCTAAAACTGTGGCGAGTCAAGAACAATATCACTATTGATCTCCCAGATGGTAGAAAGTTAACCCTCGTCATAGCCCGGGATAACCCACAAACTGCCATTATTGAAATGTGCCTTGAGTTATCCAGAGTCTGGTTTTAAGCATAAGCCGAACAACTCCATATACCTTAACACCGTTAAGATATGAACCATTTTATATACAATATAGAAACAGAGGCACTGATTTAATTAGAACCAGATTCAAATCATGCAGTTGTCTCCAGTGCATGTAAACTAAATGGAGAGAGGTCGATCAGTATTACATAACTTAGGAGTACATCCTGATATGAGTAACCTGAAAGTGAAGCAAGTTCTCAAAACCATTAATATCAACTGAATACCAAACACAAGTATCTACATCTTCGATTACCTTGAAGAATTCTGATACTTGCAACACATGGTTCTCTAATTTATTCTTATACCTATAACTTCTCAAAACATGGATCTTGAATTTCTACGAAACACTTGTCTAAAACTAGAGAAGTCACAAATAAATAGAATAGAGTACGAGTACCATCCCCTTTGTCCTAATGGACACTGGACAACATACAATACTTTGTATAAGTCCCCTGAGTTGAATAACTCAAACCCTATGCGTCGTAGGTTGAAAACTGTACTATGGTTAAGAAGAATTACACCGCTGTTTAATGCTCCTTACCCAATCATCAACTGATATAGGTAAATGTCATGGACATAATTTCAAAAAGTTATATATCACTTTATGAAATAAACGTACAGATATATTAGTTTGAAATTGGTGCATAACAATGGATATTCAAAACCAAATAGTTGCGGTCCAGCAAAAACACAGCTGATTTCCACAAAAATCACCAATTACAACGAATTCCGATATAATGATGATATAATCACCAAATTCCCAATAACATACTCCCATTCATCATCTGTAAAACCATACAGATGTGAGAGTCAAACCTGGTAAATACATACCCTGGAGCGAGGATCTACTTGGAGAATCAGTTTTCTATTAACAACGCACAGTGAAACTGAAACATGAGAATTTTTCGATGGGGTATCCGGATATTCCTAGTAATGCCTCTTCCATTATCAGATTCACGACTGTAACTTTATATTTCATTGACATCTCTCCAAATCCATTTATTTGTCTTTACTCATTACCTTCTCTACACCACCCTTAGGCTAAATGGTTTTCTTCCTTCCCTACCATTCGACACCAGCCTATGGTTTGGAAGAAGACTATCCAATAAGCGTAATAGGTGTACTCTCCTAATCCTAGGAGTACTCGCAACCTGAGAGAAGGTAAAGATTAAAGATAACTGAATAATCCTTATTCTATTTCTCCTGAACCAGAATCCATCCTCGAACTGGAACAAGTTCCTTCGAGTTCGTATGTAACTATACGACGGATTATCCAATAACTGTGGATCTTCGTAGTGATATGGGGTGTTCTGGAGAAATACAAAGGTGAAGTAGGGGTGGCGATGAAATACGTGGTTTAGTCGTGAATGATAGCAGTTGCAATTTACTTTGCCCTCTTTCTAATCCTTTATATGTCTTTACTTATTACCTCCTGTACACCACACTTAGGCTTATTGGTTTTCTTCTTTCCCTACCGTTCGACACCTGCCTATGGTTTGGAAGAAGACTATCCAATAAGCGCAATAGGTGTACCCTCTCCTAATCCTACGAGCCCTCACAACCTGAGAGAAGGTAAAAGGAAAAGACAACTGAATTGTCCTATTTAATTTCTGCAGAACCGGAAACCATTCTCGAATCTGAAACAAGTTTCTTCGAGTTCTTAAGTAACTATACGATGGTCATATCCAATAAATGTGGATCTCCGTAGTGATACGGAATGTTCCGGAGAAAAGCAAAGGTTAAAAGTAGGAGTGGCAATGAGGTATGCAACTCAGAAAATCCAAAAGTCAATATGTTTTAAGAAGGTTCGGTTATCTGGGTTACTGAGTTATAGTCTTGGGTCGGGAAACGGTCGCTGCCAAAGAGAGAGAGGAAAGAAATACTCAGCGTGCACTCTAACCTAGATCAGAATGGTTAATCACTTTATCTAATCAGGATGTCTTCCACTGTATCCTCAAATTCTCCTCCAAACCTGAAAGAAGAATTAGTCGGGATCATCTAGAATCACCCGAGGAGTAAACCAACTCAACAGCGGTTATCGGGATCCAACTATCATCGCATGATAACCTGATAGAATCCACTCAAGTTATCACACTCCAGAAGGTATGCGCATATCTGGCAAGTTTCCTGTATGTTTGAAACTCCCGATGTGATTTTTACCCTATGCTTTTATAACCTTGACGAAGGCCAAGAAATCATAAGTCAGATGTCAAGTTCTACCCGTCATTGTCCAGGTTAATTTGAACCCAGCCGTACTCGCCCTTGATGAAGGCCAGCAAGGTTATACGATTGTCCCAAACCAACGCATCTATCTATGCAACAGAAAGGTAACAAGCAGCTACCATACACTATGCCTTGACGAAGGCCAACAAACATAGCATGAATACTAAGTGCTACCCGTCTGAAATGACGGAGCGCTATGAATGGTTTTTGTGGAAAAACCTTTAACGTAATAAACTTGATATCGTTGAAGGAACCGGATAGCTTTTAACAAATATATAGTGGCGAATACCTTTGCTAAAGAGGTCACTCCCGATCAAGGGATCTCGGCTATTTCCTCGTAGAATGAGGTGTAGGATATTCTCACTGAATACCATAACGCAAAGCAAAAAGTAATCGACTATAGTGAAGTTATTACCCTGACTCAAACTTCTGCCCAAGAGGTCACTCCCGGTGAGGGGATCTCGGCTCTTGCCTCGTCGAATGAGGTGCTGGATATATAATAATTTACTAGTATATATATGAAAATATATAATAATCTCTCCAGGTATGATAAATGAAACATCACAGAATAGCGATAAGCATCACAGAACAATACAGATAATCTGGGAGCCCCGGGTTTCCTTTGAGTAGCAAGTGAAACCCGACGTTCCCCTGGTCGTGTGGATATCCTGTGCAATGAAAATCTAGACCCCTACGAGTGCGGCAAGTTACCTGCCAAAACCAGAAGCAAGGCAGCCCCCTTCATCAAAGTGAATGGGCCCCCCGTCACTTCACGGAATCTGGTAACTTGAGCACCCCACCTTGGGTCAACCTGTACCCCTACGAGTGCAGCGAATAGCCTGCCAATTCTAGTGTGAGGCCCCTCCTTCTCAACGCCATGAGATGCGGACCCGTTTCCTTCCAGAACCCGGCTATCCGTGCACTCCACCATGGGGTAATCCTAGTACAGAAAAGAAAATATGTACAACAGTGACATCGACCACAACCCGGTCGTGCCCCAAACAAATAATATACAAACAGGCGGTGACGGCAGTCCACATGTCGGACGCTCTCCCCATGATATAAAATGTAGAAATAAATCCAAACTGTACTACCATTGCACCCAAGCTATCCACCACGACGATTCCGCAACAACACAGCACAACACAAAACATAAACGTGAATGTCATGTTTGCAATCCCGTCTAAATGACATATATCAATTAGACAAGTTGTACCGCTCTAATGACATTCATGGTCGTAGATAGTAATGTATGTACAGTAAACTATGACATTAGAATTTCGCACGCAATTAGCAAACTAAACTAATTTCCAAAACCATGAAAAAACAGTGTGCTAAAGTTCCAAAAACCGACCGTTTAAAGCCAATTCAGAAGTCCGAATCAAAACGAAATGCGCCCGAACCTTCACGGGATGTTAGAGCACGAAATTAACTTCGAGTCAAGGGGACTAGAGGGGGTACCCTACCCCTGAGGCCTGATTGTTAGAGATTCTGCGTGTTCAAGTTTAGTTAATTACCGCAATCAAGACGGTTTCGCTTGTAGCTAGCCGGTTGAGTACGGGTCGTCCGCAGGGAAATGGGAATCTTTTTCTAAGTGTTTTAACGAGTTAAGTCCAGTTTTTCAGATTTTGTTGTGATTAATTAAGTGTTAAAATGATATGTAAAGAGAGCTTGTTAGGGTTTGGATTAGGTTAGTTTGAGTTAGGAGTCGCTCACCTCTTTCGTTGCCACTCTTAATATCGGTGTTACGGTAATCGGCAACAACGGGGATTAGCACGACTAGGAAGGAACTTGCGAGTATAAGCTAGCCTTTCCAACGCATAAGTTCTTCCTTTTGGTGCTTGTCCGTCCGTTCTTGGCTCTTAGCTATAACCTCCGGTTAATTCAACCACAACCGGTCTCACTACGGAATCACCGCTATCATGTAGGATAGGGTGCCGTAAGGAGCGGATTGTGGTTCAATTAACGGGAGTCGATTTAAGATGTTGGGCAAGGAAAGAGTGAGAGAGATTTCCTTCTCTCAAACTTCCCTTATCCTACCCTAACAAGTATGAAACTACTCACACATCATAATGAAAAGAAAACAAAACAAAAGAGGAAGATAGAAAGAAAGAGATTAGAAGATAACAACTAGCTATTTGCGACCTCACCTTGGCAAGGATCAAGCGTAAGCATCATGGTTGTTTTAAGGATAAAGGAAAAGAGAAAAGAAAGAAACAACAAGAAATAACAACAACTAAGTTAACAAATGAAAATTACAAGCAATAATAAGAGAACAAGACAAGCATAATAATAAAATGAACTTCTTTATTCATCATTCTTCACTCACAAAAGCTCAATACAAGATTTTTAATGGAGAAGAGATGAGAGGAGGAAGAAGAACAACAACTAAATCCTAAAAAATAAATACAAGATTATGCCCCCTTTGGCTTCACAAGGTTCTGGGCTATTTATAGGCAGGGAAAAGGAAATCTAGGGCAACAATCAGAACAAGTATGAAAAGACAAATCTGCCCCTGAAAATTGGCCGGCTGATGCTACCATACGGCCGCGGAACCGCCGCCTATACCCCCTATTGGCCGCGGTTCCGCCGCCCTATAGGGGAGTTGGGCTGTCGGCTTTTGAGTGCTGCCCTGGTCTGCTGTCCCCTTTTGTCTGGTACATGTTTTTTCTGATAATCTTTCCACATTTCTTCCAGAATTCTAGTGGATCAAAAGGTGATTGGACATGGATCTTTTGTCATGATTTTCTCGAGCTCCGCATAGATTTCTTGGATCTTGTGTTGCCATTGAGCCTTGTGCATGAAAATGACATTGATTTGCCATTTTGTCTCTTAAACTGGTGTGTGGCAACAGACGGATAAAGAGCGGAGATCCGTGTTTTATCTGTGGTTGGCAGGAACCCGGGTTTTGTCGTGTTTTTCCATGAATTTCACCGTTTAGAGCCGAGAACCTGTATCCTGCAATTGACTAGAAAACACGGCTCAAGAGTACCTACCGATATGCAATGTGATAAAAATTGGGCGTTATGAAAATGCAAAAATCTGATATGAACAAATACCCCAAACTTATCATTTGCTCGTCCCGAGCAAAGCCAATTTATTCACAAAAAATTTCCTAACCTCACTTTCGCAGGGAACGCGATTGCACTGAGCATGTGCAACAAGCCGTTAAACCTCTAGGAGTCCCTAGTAGGAGGAGTGTTGTCTCCTGAGGGTTTTCAGCGTATACTACCCACAAAATCCAGTCAAGCTAGTTTTGTAAAATAACTAAGATTCAAACCCTAAAGTTTTGTTTCAGAAAATAACAATTCTATTATCCTAAGTCTAGACTATCGAACCTTTATTTTTCACACCTCGCTTCTTATTTAACTACAGATTTTATATGTCTTTACGTGCAGTGCAAATAGTGTCGTTAAGTTTCCAGAAGGATCGATTTACGTCATCATGTCACACAATAAAGCCCAGATAAAAATTTTGAAAGGATCACATAAGTTTTATAAAGAGTTAAGCATTTTTCAAGTTTCGTTTTCCAGTAAAGTTTCAACTTCAGAATTTCTATCTTCCCTAACAGGAAACTAGGTCTTATTTTTCACTCCACCTTTTTCTTGTTTTCATTTCATACACACCTCTGTGAACGTGCAATAGTCTTTATCATAGAATAAAACCTTCATATCTCTGCTAAATTTTTTTATAAAAGCCTGTCTTTTATCAAGATTATTCTCACACAAAGAACCGTTAGGAATTTTAACTCGGAGAGAACACTTGCTTGATTTTGTTTTAATCTGGACTTTCTAGGCTTCTTAGCGAGCTTTGGGCCAATGCTCCCAAACCAGTTGGTTTTAGGGCATTAGGTGTAGAAACACCCCAGCGGACTTAATTACTCAAGTTACCTAGGTCCAAAAACAAAAGACAGTTTGGCGTGAAAATCAGATGATTTAATACGAACGGAGATATAACCGGCAGTTCAGTTATTTTTTTGGATAAAAGACGTGTTTAGTGGGTTTGGTGTGTAATCATTCCAATCAAGTTCCAGATGGGTTATTTTTCAGACTTAGTTCCAATTACGGCATCAATAACATTCCTTCATATTCGCTTTACTTCATAAAATATTCTTGACATTACTTATTTCAGAACAAACCTATTTGATCCTCAGAGAATCATTTATCTGTTTAAAAGTTTTTAAACATAAAAGACTTGTCATCTAATTTCCAAAACTCACGACACGTGTAGTGTGATGTAAAAACGTATATCAGCTATAGTTAACTTCAAAGGAGAGTTATTTTTCAGGTTTTCAAAATCTAAACATAAGATTTAGTTATTCTTATTTTATCAAATAAAACCGTCGAAATGTTGAATCAGAGTCCTCCCACTAGCTCACTTGACAGAAAAGTTTTTATGTTTTTAGAAAATTTTCAGATTTTTATGGATTTTATGGATTTTAATATGCAGATGCAAAATATACATATGAATGCGAAGGTAAGAAATGCGTACCGAGCGTACCCCCAAACTTAAACTGGACAGTGTCCTCACTTTCATTGCATGAAGAGATCATTTGAAGAGTCAAAATTGTTGGTTAGCGATACACAATTTTTTTTTGTTTTTAAAGAAAAAGAAAAAGAATATCCACAAATATATACAAAATGGTTTATACATACCCCCAAACTTATTTGGAACAGTGCCCACTGTTCTTGGCTGGATAACCGAAGTTTGGAGGTAGGCAGAGGAAGATTATGCAGGGTAAACCGGCTCCTGTAAGAACAGGAGCTCCTCTGTTGGTTCGGCGCTTAGGTACGGTTTTAGTCGGTGTCCGTTCACTTTGAAAAATGAACCGTCCTTTGGATTTTCCAAATCCACAGCGCCCTGCGGATATACATTCCGCACAAAATACGGCCCTTTCCAGCGAGATCTGAGCTTTCCTGGATGGAAGTGAAGTCGGGTGTCGTAAAGCAGTACCTGTTGACCAGGTACGAAGGTTTTGCGCAAAAGGTGTTTATCGTGAAACACCTTCGTTCGATTCTTAACGACAACCGCGTTATCGTAAGCCTCATCCCTAAGCTCGCTCAGTTCGTTCAACTGCAGCTTCCGATGGCTGCCCTCATCTTCGAGAGACAGATTTAGTTCTTTTAACGCCCAAAATGCACGATGCTTTATTTCGACAGGTAGGTGGCAGGCTTTTCTGTACACAAGCCGATAGGGAGACATGCCAAGGTCGGTCTTATAAGCGGTTCGAAATGCCCAAAGGGCATCAGTGAGTTTCAGCGACCAATCCTTACGGTTCTTGGAAACCGTCTTCTCCAGTATCTGCTTGATTTGCCGATTTGAAACTTCGGCCTACCCGCAGGTTTGGGGGTGGTAGGGCATGGATAGCTTATGATTAATGGAGTATTTCCGCATCAAGGCCTCGAAAGTCTTGTTGCAGAAATGACTTCCATTGTCGCTAATGATCGCTCGGGGGTGCCCAAACCGGGAGAAAATGTTTTCTTTAAGGAACCTAACGACAACCTTGTTGTCGTTAGTCCGGCTAGGCACAGCCTCGATCCATTTAGAGACGTAATCAACAGCGAGAAGGATGTACAAGTTCCCAAAAGAGCTGGGAAACGGCCCCATGAAATCTATCCCCCAAACATCGAAAATCTCCACAACCAAGATTGGTTGGAGCGGCATCTCGTTCCTCCGGGATATCCGGCCCATGTGTTGGCACCGTGAGCAAGTCTTGCAATAGTCATGAGCGTCTTTGAAGAGTTGTGGCCAGTAGAAACCACATTGCAAGATCTTCTCAGCTGTCTTTCTGGGGCCAAAATGCCTGCTACACGCTTGATCGTGGCAAAACGACAGCACACTCTTGAATTCCTCGTCAGGGACACACCGACGAATAATCTGGTCGGGACAGTACTTGAACAGATAGGGTTCGTCCCAGTAAAAGTGTTTTACTTGGGATAAGAAGCGAAGTCTGTCCTGACTTGACCATTCAGTCGGTAGTAATCCCGTGGCCAAATAGTTCACAATATCTGCGAACCAGGGTTCGCAAGATACTGTCAAGAGCTGTTCATCCGGGAAAACGTCGTTGATCGGAATTGGAAACGAAGGAGAAGAAGGAAGTCGTGAGAGATGGTCGGCAACTACGTTTTCACATCCTCATTTTTCCTTAATGACAAGGTCGAACTCTTGAAGCAAGAGGATCCAACGTATTAACCGAGATTTTGCATCTTTCTTCGCAAAAAGATGGCGCAGAGCAGAATGGTCTGTGTAGACAATGACTGGAGAGCCGATGAGGTAGGGCATGAACTTTTCTAAAGCGAATACAACAGCCAAGAATTCCTTCTCAGTTGTTGTATAATTGAGTTGGGCGTCGTTCAGTGTTCGGCTCGCATAATAAATTACGTGCGGCATCTTGTTGATGTGTTGTCCAAGGACAGCACCAATGGCAAAGTCGGATGCATCACACATAATCTCAAATGGGTGCGTCCAGTCAGGTGAAGAAAGAACGGGAGCAAGTGAGTGAGCGTTTCAATGACTCGAATGCAGTCACACAGCTCGAGTTGAAGTCAAATGGCGTGTCCTTGGCCAGTAAAAGAGTCAAGGACCTAGCAATCTTGCTAAAGTCCTTGATGAACTGCCTATAGAAACCGGCATGGCCAAGGAAGGCTCGGATATCTCGGACGCATATGGGAGGAGTTAGATTGGAAATGACCTCAATCTTTGCTTTGTCAACCTCTATGCCATTTTGCGAAATGATATGTCCTAAGATAATACCTTCGCGCACCATGAAGTGGCACTTCTCCCAATTCAAAGTGAGATTCTTGTCCTTACATCGGGTAAGGACAGCGTCAAGATGCAGCAAACACTCGTTGAAGGAATCGCCGAAGATGGAGAAATCATCCATGAAAATCTCCAGAAATTTTTCCACCATGTCTGAGAAGATTCCCATTATACACCGCTGGAAGGTAGCGGGCGCATTGCATAACCCAAAGGGCATGCGGCGATATGCAAACGTGCCGAAAGGACAAGTGAAAGTGGTCTTGTCCTGGTCTTTTTCGGCGATGGGAATCTGATTATAGCCAGAGTAGCCATCGAGAAAGTAGTAGTACTCGTGTCCGGCCAATCGTTCAAGCATCTGGTCAATGAAAGGTAGCGGAAAGTGGTCTTTCCGCGTTGCGGCGTTGAGTTTTCTGTAATCGATGCATACTCGCCATCCAGTTTGGGTGCGAGTAGGGATTAATTCATTCGCCTCGTTGGTTATGACCGTGATAACTGATTTCTTGGGGACAACGTGAATGGGGCTAACCCACTGGCTATCAGAGATAGGGTAAATGATACCATTATCTAGACATTTTACGATCTCCTTCTTCACAGCCTCTTTCATGACTGGATTGAGACGTCTTTGTGGATCCCGGGCTGGTTTGGCATCATCCATCAGATGAATGTGATGCTCAACGATCAGGGGACTAATCCCCTTGATGTCCGCTATGGACCAGCCAAAAGCTTGCCTGTTGCTGTGCAAGACCGCAAGAAGGGCTTTCTCTTGCTCTGGAGCTAGAGAAGACGAAATGATGACAGGAGGGTCTCGTTCTCACCTAAGTAAGCGTACTTAAGGTGAGACGGCAAAGGATTGAGTTCGAGCGCTGGAGGTGAAACGATTGAAGGCAAGATTGGTGCAGAGGTCTCGAACTCAAAGGACTCCAGCAAAGGTTCAAAACGAGTGTACGCGACCGAGTTGGATGGTTCAGGTAACTCATCCGGAAATTCGAAAGATTCAAACTCGGGTTGTGCGCGGCTAAGATTGTTCGAGAATATGAAACACTCGTAGTCATTGTCAGGCGCAGAAACAGCAGCAGGTTCGAGGAGGAACGCATTAGTGGCGTTAAGATTATCGTGATCAAACAGAAACTCCTCGAATTCACATTCTTCTGGGGTGATCTCCTGGATCGAGCAGACGTCCAGTATATGAGCATTAGGTTCGGCGGGCTGATTCCCTAACCTAAAAATATTGAGTTCAATCGTCATGTTTCCAAAAGAGAGGTTCATCGAACCATTGCGACAATTGATCACAGCATTTGAGGTTGCAAGGAATGGGCGACCGAGTATCACCGGAATTTGATTCCGAGGGTTAGCTACAGGCTGTGTGTCTAAGACAATGAAGTCAACGGGGAATATGAAGTCCCCGAATTTTATTAACACATCCTCTAGCTCACCCCTAGGATGGGTGATCGATCGGTCGGCCATTTGGAGAGTGCAGTGTGTGGGTTTCAGCTCTCCTACGCCTAATTGCTCATATACTGAGTACGGAAGAAGGTTAACACTGGCACCAAGATCTAATAGTGCGCGGTTGATGTTCTTATCCCCAATGGTAATTGAAATCGTAGGACAGCCAGGGTCCTTCCGTTTTTGTGGTAAAGATTGGGTAAGGGCATCACTCACAGCACTAGCCAAAAAAACTTTCTTGGGTACCTGAGACTTCCTCTTTTTTGTGCACAAGTCCTTTAAGATTTTCGCGTAGGACGGGACTTGTTGGACAGCATCTAAAAGAGGAATGTTAATGTTAACCTGCTTAAATAACTCCAGAATCTTCTCCATCTGAGGATTTTGTTTATTAGACCTCAACCGGTTTGGAAATGGAACATTTTTAAAATTGGTTGAGTCTAATGTTGGAGGAGGAGATTGTGGAGTTGGAACGGATCCCAGAACAGGTGTTTTCGTGGAGTGAGAAGTGGGTCCGTTCAGAGCAGAAGAAGAGGAAGGAGAGCCTTGTGAAGAACGGAGAATAGGCTCAGAAGGCGAAGAAGCAGGAGAAGAAGAAGAAGTAGAAGAAGAAGCGGCCGGGGTGTCATCGTTGATCCGTGTGCCAATGTTGTTTTGCAGCATCCTTCCCGATCTCAATGTGGTCACGGCACTCACATTATGATTCTGTTGTTCAAGAGCAACATGTACATTATGTGGGTGACCGGGATTTGGGAGTGGCTGGGACGGGAGCTTCCCCTTCTCTCGCTCGCTTAAGGCCGCATTCAGCTGTGCAATCTGGGCCTCGATGGTCTTGATGCTTTGCCCGTGAGCGGCAGTGTGTTGCACTAAGGACTGAATGGAAGACTGGATGTTTGCGGTGGATTGGGTCGATTGTTTAACGAATGCCTCCAGACTTCGTTCGAGCGAGGAAACCTTATCGTTGTTTGACGGAACAAAGTTGTTTGTTGGAAAAGAATTGTTGGGTGGAAAGTTGTTCGTCTGATTTTGGAAAGGTTGGGGTTGGAAGGGCTGCTGAAACTGAGTTTGTTGTTGCGCTTGTTGTTGCGGCGGAGGGGCCCTTTGGAAATTGTTGCCTTGGAATTGATTCTGATTCTGATTCCAGGCGAAATTGGGGTGGTTCCTCCAACCGGGATTGTAAGTGGAAGAGTATGGATCATTCCTCAGTCTTTGCTGAAATGCAGCGTTAACCTGATCCTGTCCTTGCGATGGTGGATTGTAAGGACACTCTTCGGTCATGTGAGAAGGATATGAACAACAAGCGTAAATGGTACGAAGGGGGAGAACAGGGGTAGGAGCAGGAGAAGAAAATTTGCTCTCTATCGCTTCAAGCTTTCTCGTTATTGCAGCCATTTCAGCTTTCATCGCAATAGAGATATCAAGTTGGTGAATTCCTACCCTAGACTGACCGGTAGAAGTGGAGGTAGATGAAGAAGAAGAAGTCGGTCTGGTGCTCTCCCATTATAGCGTTTGCTCCGCAAGGTCGTCAAAAATTGCCACGCTTCCTCGTCAGATTTCGATAGGAAGTGGCCCTGACCGATGGTTTCCAACAACTGCTTCGTTGCTGGGTTCAGGCCCTCGTATAAGGTTTGGTACAGTTGCCATTTTTCTATACCGTGGTGAGGACACTGAACAAGAAGGTCTTTGTACCGGTCAAAGCACTTCCAGAAGGGTTCAGAAGGAAGCTGAGAGAATTGGCTGATTTCATTTCGAATTCTTGCGGTTTTATGATTCGGATAGAATTTTTTTAGAAACGCTTTAACAAACTCGTCCCAGCTGGTTATTGAGTGGGAAGTGGTGCTATACAGCCATTTTTCAGCAAGATCGCATAAAGTGAACGGAATGACCCTAGACGTATAGCATCGTCCGACAGCTGGGTGGTTTTCATCATGGCACAGACGTTTTGAAATTTATTGATGAAGATATAGGCATCTTCAGATTCAAGCCCATGAAATCGTGGAAGCATGTTGATGAAGTGGGGCTTAATTTCAAAATTATCCCCATTGGCCGGTGGAAGAGAAAGGCAGGTGGGAAGTGCAGAACGGGTGGGATAGAAACGATCCTGGAGCGCGATTCGCTGCGGCGCTACAACAGGCGGTGGTGGTGGGTTATTGGTCTCCGTAGGAGGTGGAGTCAATCCAGGGGTAGTCAAAGAGATGTTCGGATTAAATCCCGACATCGTGGAAGAAGAGGTTGGTGAAGGTGATGGTGAAGATGTATGAACAGAATTCCGGTCAACGTCGGAGTTGGCCGGCAAAGGAAGGGGTGAAAGAGGAGTGGATGGAGTTTCGACGTCTGAGTCGATCGCGTAGTCGGTAGCGACTAACGTAACGCGGACTAAATGGGCGCTAGTGTCCCGAGTCCAAGCGGACATACACTAAACGAGTTTAGTATAGTCAAAGCGGAGAAGGTGGGGGTAAGAAAACGTCAATGGAGAAAAACGATGAGTGGGATGAAAAATGGATTTGGCGACAAAGGGCAAGTTTTTATAAAAGTTATTGATTTTTTCCTTTTTTTTTCAGAAAGATCTTTACAGAAATATGTACGGACTTATGGCTTTAAGCAATCACAAATAAGATATGCACAATCTCACCTAGATCTAGGGTCACCTAGGTCTGCTAGACAGCTCCTAACTGTTCCAGAGGGCTAGAAATAGGACCTCAAACCGCCTCTTCTCCGTCTAATGCGGCCAGATAAGTGCCAGGTAAGTGGGAGGTTATCCAACGCTTTCGCGAAGTTCCTTAATTAAATAACCACTTTCCTTCGTCACACTTGCCTAGGTACCGCAAAAGTCAGATAGGATAAACGGCCGATGCCTGTAACTAGTCCTCTGTCCTATTGAGCGCGAAGTCCTTAGGGCTGAGTCTAGTATTTTTTAATTTAACAATGGTCAATGCATATGCTTTTTGTGATTTTTGGGGTCCTGGGAAGGGTGATGAAATCCCCAACCAATCTGAATTGGTTTCAAGCCCCTTAAGTCCGTATTAATGAATGCAAAGCGATAACAAATCAACTGCAAACAATTTTTATTTTTAGCGCGGCGCAAAGAATCCTGCACAAGAACAGTTTATTGGAAGGGGGAAGAGAGTTTGCGCAAAGAATGCTGCAGAAAACACAATTTATTGGAGTCCAGAGGAGTGGGGAGAAGAAGAGGGAAACTTACAGGGAGTTTGGCACCCTGAAGACACCAGACGGCCGCGGTTCCGCGGCCTAAGCCAGCTTATGCCGCGGTTCCGCGGCAAGATGGTGGGCTTGGGCCTTCAGGTTTTTGGGTAGTGCTCTGTTGGGTGTCCTCTTCTATTCTGGATTTCCTGAATCTTGAATTGTTCACTGTATCTGCTCCAGAATTTTTCAATAGACCGTCTTTTTCGTTTTGATCCGTCGCGGTGTAGCCGCGAAATATGGGTCTACCTTCCCACGTCTTTGGCACTGAACTTGAACTCCGTATTATCCTGCACACTTGCACAAAAACTAATCAAAAATAACAAGATGATTTTTTTACAAAGTATATTTTTTTGTTTTGTTTTTCGGTTATATTCACAAGTTAACCCGAAATTACACAAAGAAATAAACTACCGTCTCCCCGGAAACGGCGCCATTTGATTGTTAGAGATTCTGCGTGTTCAAGTTTAGTTAATTACCGCAATCAAGACGGTTTCTCTTGTAGCTAGCCGGTTGAGTACGGGTCGTCCGCATGGAGATGGGAATCTTTTTCTAAGTGTTTTAACGAGTTAAGTCCAGTTTTTCAGATTTTATTGTGATTAATTAAGTGTTAAAATGATATGTAAAGAGAGCTTGTTAGGGTTAGGATTAGGTTAGTTTGAGTTAGGAGTCGCTCACCTCTTTCGTTGCCACTCTTAATATCGGTGTTACGGTAATCGGCAACAACGGGGATTAGCATGACCAGGATGGAACTTGCGAGTTTAAGCTAGGCTTTCCAACGCATAAGTTCTTCCTTTTGGTGCTTGTCCGTCCGTTCTTGGCTCTTAGCCATAACCTCCGGTTAATTCAACCACAACCGGTCTCACTACGGAATCACCGCTATTATGTAGGATAGGGTGCCGTAAGGAGCGGATTGTTGTTCAATTAACGGGAGTCGATTTAAGATGTTGGGCAAGGAAAGAGTGAGAGAGATTTCCTTCTCTCAAACTTCCCTTATCCTACCCTAACAAGTATGAAACTACTCACACATCATAATGAAAAGAAAACAAAACAAAAGAGGAAGATAGAAAGAAGGAGATTAGAAGATAACAACTAGCTATTTGCGACCTCACCTTGGCAAGGATCAAGCGTAAGCATCATGGTTGTTATAAGGATAAAGGAAAAGAGAAAAGAAAGAAACAACAAGAAATAACAACAACTAAGTTAACAAATGAAAATTACAAGCAATAATAATAGAACAAGACAAGCATAATAATAAAATGAACTTCTTTATTCATCATTCTTCACTCACAAAAGCTCACTACAAGATTTTTAATGGAGAAGAGATGAGAGGAGGAAGAAGAACAACAACTAAATCCTAAAAAAATAAATACAAGATTATGCCCCCTTTGGCTTCACAAGGTTCTGGGCTATTTATA
Source organism: Agapanthus africanus (assembly GCA_030015575.1). Classification (NCBI taxonomy): domain Eukaryota; kingdom Viridiplantae; phylum Streptophyta; class Magnoliopsida; order Asparagales; family Amaryllidaceae; genus Agapanthus; species Agapanthus africanus. The sequence goes on from JASDDO010000012.1 coordinate 250,790,578, forward strand.
GGCAGGGAAAAGGAAATCTACGGCAGCAATCAGAACAAGAATGAAAAGACAAATCTGCCCCTGAAAATTGGTCGGCTGATGCCACCATACGGCTGCGGAACCGCCGCCTATACCCCCTATTGGCCGCGGTTCCACCGCCCTATAGGGGAGTTGGGCTGTCGGCTTTTGTGTGCTGCCCTGGTCTGCTGTCCCCTTTTGTCTGGTACATGTTTTTTCTGATGATCTTTCAACATTTCTTCCAGAATTCTAGTGGATCAAAAGGTGATTGGACATGGATCTTTTGTCATGATTTTCTCGAGCTCCGCGTAGATTTCTTGGATCTTGTGTTGCCATTGAGCCTTGTGCATGAAAATGACATTGATTTGCCATTTTGTCTCTTAAACTGGTGTGTGGCAACAGACGGATAAAGAGCGGAGATCCGTGTTTTATCTGTGGTTGGCAGGAACCCGGGTTTTGTCGTGTTTTTCCATGAATTTCACCGTTTAGAGCCGAGAACCTGTATCCTGCAATTGACTAGCAAACACGGCTCAAGAGTACCTACCGATATGCAATGTGATAAAAATTGGGCGGTATGAAAATGCAAAAATCTGATATGATCAAGGCCACCACGAGGTGGCCAGTAGGTGAGGTAGACCCGAAACTGCCCCAGGTGGGCGAGTTTCGGGTCCCCACTGCCTAGACCACCTTGTTATGGTCTTGGGGAGTGGGCCCAGCCATTCGGTCCCCCAGGGGTTCCCCAGGATGCCAATTCACCACTCCGCGGCTTCTTTGTTCAAACCGTAAGCCCGCGGGGTATGCAAACATCTCAAACTTTCAGTTTTCGGTACTGTTTTGGTCAGCAGTTTTTGCATGATAAAAACGGCGGATTTCTAATGTCGCAAAGAGTTAGTGTGGGGTTAATGGGTTGGCTCTGATACCATGTAAGGTTACGCCAGCGCACCGGTGATCAATCCGTGGCCAAACGCGGAACAAAAACTTTAATAATCCGGCGCTAACGTTACCCAATTCCCGGATCGACCCATTAACCCTTTACTAGTTCTATAAAAAGGAGTTTAAGAGATTATACTGATCGATCAATGTCCTTTGGTCTTCAACCTCTGTCCTAAGCTTGCCGCGGCTTCCTCGATCAAGTTTGATCTCCGGTCTCCCTCCATCGAAGAAGATCTACGTTGAGGGTTCTTAATACGGGCTCCCGCCTCTAAGCCGAAGCAACTCGAACATCTAGTTTGCTAGCCTAGATGCCCAAGATGAAATAGAGAGTGTGTGTGAATACTTTGTTTTAAAACACCTATGGATTCTCAACTCATGAGAGGGATGGTTGGAGGTTGAAGAAAATGCCCATGGAGGAAAGTGTGAGCTCAAGCAAAGAAGCAAGTGAAGAAATGGCTTAGTTATTGTGTGTGATATTTTGAGAGCTCATTTGCAACTAAAGAAAAATCCCTAGGTTAGAAAAGAACTGCCCTCTCTCACTAAAAATATCCCACACAATAATTCTAGCCCCAAAAACAATCTATGTCATAATAAATGATCATAAGACCCAACACATGTAAGTGCACGGCGGCGCCCCGGCCGTCAATCCGACGCCGGAATGCGGAAACGAAACTTTTATGAAACTTGCAAACCGGCACTACCGCGCACTATAAACCCGGATCGGACCATTAACCTACTACTAGCTAAATAGAGAATGGGTAGGAAGCTATACCGAGCGATCCGTGTCCTTCGGTCTTCGGCCTCCACTCCGATCTCCTCGCGGAATCTCCAGTCTTCAGCTCCTCGTCGGAACTGGCACCACATCGCCGCGTTCTTTTACGGGCTCCCACCTCTGGACCGAGGCAACTCGGGTACGAAGTTGGCGACCCGACGTGCCCAAGAATACTGTAGATGAAGTGTAGAAAACTTGTCTCAAGCGGGTATGAAGTTGCCATATATGATGGAGGAATGAACAATGAGCAAGAGGAAATGAGCTTTGGGATTTTTGGTGTAAGATAAAAATGAGATGAGTAATTTCCCCACACACAAAATGAATCCCCTCTCCTCCCAAAATGTAGCCGGCCATCCTCTCTAAAATGGTGGAGGAAAATTGCAAGAATAATGCAAGTGGGAAAATGTGTGATAAAGAGGAATAAAGATCACATCAAATTCTAATCCAATCCTTTCACAAATCCTTTCTCAATTAATGCTAGCCATGATGAAAAAAGAAAAGCATCTAAAGATGCTAGAACCATCATAATCTCTCATTTACAAAAGACACCCTCCACAATTGCTAATTTGCACAACTGCAAATTAGCCCCTCCATCAGAAAAATCCGGCCATGAAGGAACAAAGGAAAACCGGCCGAAACAGAATACAAACTTTCAACTTCAAAAAACCGATCCCGTAATAAATTACAGGAAAACTCCGCGAATGTATATACATACCCGCATTTTTATTCCGATCGAATACAAATGCAAAGAGACAAAATCTATACTGTATGATACTAGGATCCGGCTTAAACCAAAGCCCGCAAATAAAAAACCGTCCGATCACGATCCGTGCAACACCGCACGTATAAGATCGAACCCTGCCATATCTCCATACGGCCTCTACAGCGTTTCGCCCGAAACTTGAGAAAACGGTTTGTGGGGGACTCTAAAGACTCGTCAATACTTTGATTGTGGATTTAACCACTAGCACGTCAGAGGTATTAGCCATACGTAACGGGCTACCATGTATTGACCAAAAGGGACGTCGATGAGCGAACTCATCCTGACACCCTACTGGGTCTATCAGTGAAAATATACGTACAGTCCGGTCCGTTCGTCTATGAGCATCGCATGGCGGGCCTAGGGGGTTGGTGAAAATCAGACCCCCAAAAGCGGTACAAGTCGTGTCGAAGTGTAGCCCATAACACCCTGAGATATTACTGGAATACCTACCAGTAAATCTCCTGCCTTGGCCAAGGACATCGTGTAATGGCTGTCCTAGACACAGCGCGACCTCATCTGCAATACCGGGAGAGACGAACCCATGCAGATCCTCTCACTGCCTCCATGTGGCTCGGGACTGTACCCAACTAAAACCTGTTTGCACAACTCCTTTGAGCGTGGTAGGGTAGTAATCAAAGTACAGTGGGAACTCACACGAGACAAATGACGATCTCAGGTCGATGAACTAACCTGTACACATGTCACCAGGGAACTGCTATCTGACGTCAGGTATAAGACCAACTAGCATGTTCCCGGCGAGTCCTGTCCGGTGTACTCATAACCCAATGAGCACCTGTATACATCTTAGGTGAACCAACTGACACCAGTGGCTTGTGAGACCGGCCACCGCCACTCGTCGGGGTCTCGACTGTATACACTAGTCTACTCTGGAGTATCGATGCCCTGTTTCGAAACTCCCACGACTAGGGACCTTTTAAGGATGTTCTTATAGACCCCAGCTCCCACGTATATGATCGCCCTCATACTGCTGGCTGTCAAGAAAGAATCCTAAGGGCTCTATCAACGCGCAATAGTGACCTGTAAGGTCACCTAATCTCACGACCCGAAATTGGCCCGTGACGGCCCTAATACCACGCAACGCCTAAAGACGTAACGTAGTAAAAGAAAGCCAAAACCCAGAAATCTAAACCAAGGAAATTTAAGTTTTTGAAACATTTGAAATCGCAACCCAAATTCTTTAAAAGTCCTACTTTCTTTCTTTAAAATTTTGGCAACACCCCCTTTTTGTAAAAACTAGCCAAGATCAATAGAACACAAAAATATGACGCCGTAGCGAAGAAATAAAGACAATAGAGAGCAAGCTGTATATAAAAGACAACAAATCCACAATAATATACAATATCGTCCTCACCAAGTCTCTAATTCAACAACATAATAGTAGATGGAGAGTACAAGATACAACGAATGTACAATACAAAATACAGATAACCACCTAAACCCACCTAAGCAAAATAGTACTGTGAGCTGATGCGGTATCTGTAGAAAAAGAGGATAGCTGAATAGATGAATAACCTGCCTCGACTACTCTGGGGAACAACCTGAGACACCTGTGGCACAACGGGGGTGAGTTGCCAACTCGTGAATAGTAGATAACATATGCAGGTAATCGCAGGAATGTACGTACATCATGAATCTAAGATATGCGATTACAGTAATAACATGTCATATGAATGCAAAATAATGGAAAGTACACTAGCAGGTACAATCAATATGTGAAGCAATAGTAACATGAAAATAGTATGCAATAACCATGCAATAGGGATATGAGAATGTAGATATGCAACTATCATAAGGGTACACTAACAGGTACTGCCAATATATGAAACTGTGCATAAAATAGATAAGTGTGAGGTATGGGATGGAATATGTCATTTCGACGGAAACCTGACATCGTGGCTGGATCACAATCCATCAAGACTCTCAAATCCACAATTACTCAAATCAGCCCCCAACCTGGGCTCTCACATCATATTAGTCTCACATCACCTCAATGTACAATATCGAATAGCTCTCCTATATCTCGAATGTACAAATCAACAATCTCTTTCATATCCAATATCCAATCTCAAATAATCACCTATATCCCAAGTCGAATCTCAAGTAAGTTTCTAACATCCTAAATAGATATATATGGAGAAATAAATATGATGAGGTCAATACACATATATTAGCATCCCATTCAACTAATATTGGACTAAGGGTATATATAACAACGGCTAAATCCCCTGTTATATATAAAAAGGTATTAAAAGAAATATCATGAAAACAATGTGCCAAGCATCGACACAGAAATCCTGATAGGTACGTATCATACGCTGTCCCGAAAGCACGAGTGCTTAGCTCTGACCCTCGCCTTTTGACGTATGCATACGTGCATGACTCCCAACGGTGTCTCCATGACCCCCGCCGAGTCATCAGTACTGTCACCGGTAGGTACTAGCCCGCCTCTAGGCACAATCGGCAAAATCCATCGATCTTCTTGCCGAGGGGAACCATACCGGGCCCCACCATGTACCCTCTACGGCCTCGACGCCTCCTCGTAGGGGTATATATAATCAGCACCGATAAAACCCATGGTGGATGCGCAAATATCATATTAAGGAAACCGGGTTTTTCAATGTTTGCATAATTTCATGAACTCCCGCGGTTCCCAAATCCAGAAAACATCATGTAAAATCCAAATAATACTGCGCAATCCAGGAATAACCATATACGATATATCTGAAATGCGAGCATATAAATGAGAATATGTAGCTGAAACCAGATGCATGCGAAACCAATAAGGTACAGCTATGTAACATCAGTAAAGGTAAATATGTAACAGCAATTGAATATGTGTGTAACATACAGGCGTAGTAATGTATATGTATCTACCTATAAGAATTGATGTCGTATACCCCCTGGGTATAAGAAAAATATGAGTAAGATATACCTGTAGATGTATCGTAAAGGGTATGTGTACCTATCACTAATGGTACGATACTCTATAGGTATATAGGTATGGTAATGTCATATGTGATAAGCAGTACGAATCAATGTCACAAGGTCCCTAACCAAGCAATATAATGTCTATAATGGTTAGTGTCTGATATGGCAATTATTGACGGTGTGTGTGTAGCATACAATCCGTGCTCGTGCAACATGAACCGTCAATAATGTGTGCAGTGCCCTACGGCTACTAGTCACAGTACAACTATATCTAAGTAAATAGGTAAAGGCGCAATTCTAACAATGACGTAGAATATGCGACAAGTATTAGAATTCTAGCCCAGACGCATAACGCATTGCTGGCGATTACCCTGTAGATGTTAAATCTACTCACCTACACTCCACGCTAGGTGAATCCTACCATCTGCTCCCCCTGTAGGAGTGCCCGTAGTCCCCGCCTGCAATCCTGCAATTTGGACAAGGAAATCATATATAAGCCAAATATTCCGCAAAACGCGATATCGAACCAAAACGAGAAACTCGCGTCGCGAACTAAACACGCGTGTGCACGATACGCTAAAACGTGTGTGTACATGTCTAAAACCATCGCGACACGCCGCGATACGCTGGATCACAGAACCCTTTCACGTATCGCGCGTATCGCGCAAACACAACGGACATGCAAAACGATATATGATCCCAGATTTTCCTACAGGTAAAATCTTACAAAACTAGACATGCCAAAATACTAGACAACACAGAAGAGAGCCCTACACAAAACCCCAACACCCAAGCCCCCTACATGGCCGCAAATTGTGGCCAAACCGAATAAATCTGCGGCCAATGTTTTGAATTAGGGTTTCGTGTTCAGGTGGTGGTATCTAGACCTAGTGTACATGCCCCAGTTTTCTCAATTTTAACCTGAAGGTCCCGGGTTAAAAGAAGATCACAGAAAGCCAAAATATCACTTTAAAATCACCAATTCGCACTAAAAGGAAACCCTATGGTATTTTATTGTAATCCAGGGTTAAACTCAGTTAAGGTGACCCTAATAACACTTAAATAGGTAGGGTTTACCAACACATTCATCAATTTGCCACAACATCTCACAATTCACCATAATCTAGCACTAAACTAGCTATTTAACACAACCCGATGCCAAATACACACAAGCAAAGCAAACTAGGAAATTGGGTTCAAGAATTATACCCTATGGAACCCTAGGAAGCAGGTGAAGGTGAAGAATTGAGTTGCTACAGCTGCTGGTGATGTTGGTGCATGTTGTTGTTGCTGAAGTTGCTTGTGCTGCTGATGCTGATGCTGTTACTGCTACTGCTGCTCTTGCTTCTGGTGCTGCCTCTGCTGCTGAAGCTGCTGATGCCTCTGCTGTTGCTGCTGCCTGCTCGAGCTGCTGCTATTGGTGTTGTCTCGAGCTGCTGCTGCTAGCTGTTGTTGTTGCTTCTTATGCCTCTGCAGTTGTTGCTGATGTTGTTGTTGCTGCCACTGTTGCTTTCTCCTGGGGCTGCTGCTGCTGTTGTGTGTGTGTGTATGAGAGTGAGAGAACAAAGAAAATGAGTGCGAGGATGAGAATGAGAGGAATTCAAACACCCCTCTCTTCTCACTCTCTCTCACTTCATTAAAGAAGCATGGCACAAGCCATGTTGTCCTATGCCCTCTCTCTCCCAAAGTCAACAATTCAACCTTTTTTAAAATCCTTTTTCATTTTTATTAAAACCCTTTTTCATTATAACAACCATATACAAATAAAAACCCAAAGCACCTAAACAATATTATTTAACTTAAAGAGAATGTGTTAATCCATCATACTTGCTAATCATGGTCTAACCCTATCTCTAAACCCTAATTTACATGCACAAGTGTGTATGTGCCTAGAAAAATTCTAATAAAATATTCATTAAATAGGATAAAATAATTAAAAACCAAATTGGTTAACTTTTTATTAAAAACTATGTATAAAAAATATAATTAGTTACAAACACGTTCTAAGGTGTTACAATCTCCCCCCTTAAAAGAAATTCGTCCCCGAATTTAAAAATATACTAAGCGTACCTTCAAAGAGAAGATTACAAATCCCAAATCTCGCTCGCAGTCTCCCAAGTGACTATCTCACTATACGGCTATGCTTAAGAAAAACCCTTCACAGATGGTAAGACCCTTGACCGACGTTTCTCCACCCGCCGGGCCATTTACACACATGGCTGCCGGTGAGCGAAACGATCGCGTCCAAGCCAAATGGTCTGGTGCCAAATCATGTGAGAAAGGTCAAGAAGGTAATTGTAGAGTATCATCACAAGGAATACGGGGTGAAAATCCAACAATCTTGGCGGAAGTGCCAAATTAAAGGCAACGAAACTAATTCGATTATAGGATCTCGAAAGGACCTACAATCCTGGGACAAGCTCCCCACAATCCAACACGTCATTCATCGGAAAAGTCCGTAGGAATACATGATCTGTCCCTGCGAACTCGAGTCTATGACCAACACAGTCGGCATAAGACCTCAGTTCGCAATGGACAATTTCCATGCTGACCTAACACAACTGGACCATCTCCGAAGTCTCTAGACTAGCTGGGGTCCAAAGTCCTACTTACGCAGAGTCAGAAAAACAATAGACTGGTGATCGACACGACCTAACCCCTAAACCTAAAGGTGTCCAATTGGAGTGTCTCCTGATAACGGCTATCGAAGGAGAACCCTAACGATGGCGAGTGACGATCCCCAACTGCCGACAACAAACAACACAACATACAACTTAACAAAAACAACTGAGCACATTGAGTATAACCAGACGACAAGAATCCGAATGGAGTCACACCCTGACTAAACTTGGGTAGAAACCATAACGAAATTCGTGGAGATCTGCTCCCACTCCTACTTCGGAACGGTAAAAGGTTGCAACTCTCCAGCCGGCCTTAGATGCTCAACCCAAACACACAAAAGACAGACACCTTGAAACGAAACTTGAAACTTCTCTTTACATCCCTGCCCATCCGTAACTATCTCACAAGTCACGTCAATGTTGGTGGAACTTTAATGAATACAGAGAGTTGACTGATGTGCCTGTTCTAGGATTTCACGTCCCTACCTGATAATATCAGATAGACAAACGCGTCCCTAACTTAGCACACCATTGTCATAAATCAAGGACTCCGAATCATTACCCAGCCGAGTATGCTCAAGTATCTCTGACGAACGAGCATCGGTGGGCAGTGTCTCGCGAAAGCGATTTAAGGAAAGAGGTCGGGCGCGGACATGAGCAAGCTGTCCCCTCCGTAGAGACGAACTTAAGCTGTACTCAACGATCACACAAGAACTATAAATCTGCAGAAGACTATCACCACAATCAAAACCCGCTGCAGGAAGATGTACATTAAGCTCTGGTGGTCCGTGAAAATCTGACACGACTTCCGAACGAGTAGTGTCTCCAAATCTCCAACGCAAAACCACCGCGGCCATCTCCAGATCATGAGTGGAATATCCTTCTCGTACTTCCTCCAAATGTAGGGAAGCAAAAGCGATGACTCTGTAGTGTCACATCAGTACACACTCGAGCCCCACTCAAGAAACATTACAGTTAAACAAAAAGGTCGCCCGAACCAAAGGCAAAGAAAGAACTCATGCAGTTGTTAACAGAATCTTCAACTGCCGAAAACTCCACACACAAGCCTCAGTCCACAGAAAAGAAACCTCCCTTCCGGTCCATTCAGTCGACGGTGCAGCACTACTCTAGCAATCCTGCATGAAACGGCGGTAAAAACCTGCTAAGCCCAAAAATCTGCGGATCTCCGTCCTGCACACCAGTCTGGACCTAAGCTGTACGGCCACGATCTCCCTCGGAACCATACGAAACCGTCTCCCATGACAACAAGACCTAGGAGTCAACACAAACAAGCCTGAAGAAACACTCCGAGAATTTAGCAAACTGCTGGTGCTCTCCCAGTATCTGCATAACAAATCCTCAAGTGCTACTACTGACCCTCAAGACACATTAAATAGACCAGAATGTCGTAAATAACACAACAAAAACTGGTCGAGGAACGGCCATAAGAAATCTAGTTCATCATACCTACGAATGCTGCTAGGGCACCAGGGAATCCAATGACTCACTAAGACACACAAAGCCCGTAGCACGCACAAGGCAGTCTTCGGAATGCCATCACCCCGAATCCGCAATAATGATGACCTGATCCCAAACAAACTTAGAAAATGTCTCGCACTCTAGAGCTGATCGAAGAAATCGTCAATGCGAGATGAAGGATACCTATCTGCACCGTAAGCCGGTTCAATTAACGATCCGTCGATACGCAACCCTAAACTGCCGTCTTTCTCCTTGAAGAACAGAAATAGGAGCCTCCTAATGTGAAGCACTCAGACGCACAAAACTCCCCAAACCACAACTCTGCAGCTGATCCTTAAGCTCCCCAAGCTTCGCCGGCTCATCCGGAACAACGTCGGAAAAACTCTCGCACGAAAGGAACACGGGGACAACAAACCCTCTGTGGCTATGGTATCACGAATGAACGCCAAGAATCCACGACATCTCCTCAGAAGCCGACTAGCGAAAAAGGCTGAATTCAAGCTGTGAGAGGCGGCATAACTATCCACCAGCACAACAAGAACTGACCTGCCGGGAAAACAAACCTAACTGTTTCCTCACGGCAGTCCACAGACGCCTAACACGTAACTAACCAGTCCGTGCCCAGGAGAACGTCAAATCCAACATCTCTAGAAGGACCAAAACGACGGACGAATCTCTATCTCCTATCCGATTGGCACACAACTGAATACGTGTCGCGCAACAAAAGAATCGCTGACAGAAGTTAGCACAACTACGACTAACCTACCCAACCGCGGTACAAGCATGAAAAACAAACAAACACATCAAAAGAACAAGCGAATTAAAGATACCTGAAAACTCTGCATTGGACGTCTGCGCGTCCCGATGAGTAGAAGCAAACTCCTGTGTCTGCCCTCTACCCGCAACTGGCTGAACTCCTCTGGTAGACTGAGCCCTCTGAGCGAACCTTCCACGTCCACGGCCTCTCTGAATATGATCACGATGAGGTGCTAAGGAACAATCCCTGACGAAGTGCTGAAGGCTTCCGCATCGAAAACATCCACGCGCTGATTGCTGACCATCCTGGGGATGAGAGCTGAACGACTGTCCTCGTCCTAAGCCTCTGCTACTCCCGCGACGGCCACAAAATCTGTCTCGATGACCAAACCTCTGTCTCCGGGCTGGTACACTGGTATGAGTCCTCCACTGTCCTGGAACACTCTGAGCCTCTGGAATATATGCCTCATCAACTGGAGCTGCAACCACTGGTGCTATGTAGGTGACGGACTGCTGCATGCTGATCGCAAGTGACAATTGAGTAACAGGGGTGACAACCTCATGTCGTAGCTCCCGAACGACATCAACCAAAGAACTCATCGTCTGGCGGAAGTCCTGCATCTCTGCCACAAGCCTATCAATAGTATATGTCGTAGGCTGATCCGTCTGCACCTGTGCAACTAGAGTGCCATCCTGGTCAGTACTCGTCTCACCCGAGTCAACTCTGACCTCGGCCCTCGCTGCATCACTCTGAGTCCCCATAGTCATCGGCGGCAAGGCTATCAATAGATATAAGATTCGATGAGAATAAGGAAATCGAATCTCAAGGATATGAATCATCAAGGAAGGAATGTCAAGCAATTTGTACTTAGGTCACTTAAGGCGAAGTACTGTATCGTGGGTATGCTACAGACATACACACTCTACGTTACTTTGCTTAAGCTACCTACTCTATCATACTAAGGTCATCCTACACTCCGAAAGGTAAAACCTAGCGCTCTGATACCAACTTTTTCACGACCCAAAATTGGCCCGTGACGGCCCTAATACCACGCAACGCCTAAAGACGTAACGTAGTAAAAGAAAGCCAAAACCCAGAAATCTAAACCAAGGAAATACGGAAAAGATAATATAAGTTTTTGAAACATTTGAAATCGCAACCCAAATTCTTTAAAATTCCTACTTTCTTTCTTTAAAATTTTGGCAACACCCCCTTTTTGTAAAAACTAGCCAAGATGAATAGAACACAAAAATATGACGCCGTAGCGAAGAAATAAAGACAATAGAGAGAAAGCTGTATATAAAAGACAACAAATCCACAATAATATACAATATCGTCCTTACCAAGTCTCTAATTCAACAACATAATAGTAGATGGAGAGTACAAGATACAACGAATGTACAATACAAGATACAGATAACCACCTAAACCCACCTAAGCAAAATAGTACTGTGAGCTGATGCGGTATCTGTAGCAAAAGAGGATAGCTGAATAGCAGAATAGCCTGCCTCGACTACTCTGGGGAACAACCTGAAACACCTGTGGCACAACGGGGGTGAGTTGCCAACTCGTGAATAGTAGATAACATATGCAGATAATCGCAGGAATGTACGTACAGCACGAATCTAAGATATGCGATTACAGTAATAACATGTCATGTGAATGCAAAATAATGGAAAGTACACTAGCAGGTACAATCAATATGTGAAGCAATAGTAACATGACAATAGTATGCAATAACCATGCAATAGGGATATGAGAATGTAGATATGCAACTATCATAAGGGTACACTAACAGGTACTACCAATATATGAAACTGTGCATAAAATAGATAAGTGTGAGGTATGGGGTGGAATATGTCATTTCCACGGAAACCTGATATCGTGGCAGGATCACAATCCATCAAGACACTCAAATCAACAATTCCTTAAATCAGCCCCCAAACTGGGCTCTCACATCATATAAGTCTCACATCACCTCAATGTACAATATCGAATAGCTCTCCTATATCTCGAATGTACAAATCAACAATCTCTTTCATATCCAATATCCAATCTCAATGAATCACCTATATCCCAAGTCGAATCTCAAGTAAGTTTCTAACATCCTAAATAGATATATATGAAGAAATAAATATGATGGGGTCAATACACATATATTAGCGTCCCATTCCACTAATATTGGTGTAAGGGTATATATAACAACGGCTAAATCCCCTGTTATATATACAAAGGTATTAAAAGAAATATCATAAAAAAAATGTGCCAAGCATCGACACAGAAATCCTGATAGGTACGTATCATACGCTGTCCCGAAAGCACGAGTGCCTAGCTCTGGCCCTCGCCTTTCGACATATGCATACGTGCATGATTGCCAACGGTGTCTCCATGACCCCCGCCAAGTCATCAGTACTGTCACCGGTAGGTACTAGCCCGCCTCCAGGCTCAATCGGCAAAATCCATCGATCTTCTTGCCGAGGGGAACCATACCGGGCCCCACCATGTACCCTCTACGGCCTCGACGCCTCCTCGTAGGGGTATATATAATCAGCACCGATAAAACCCGTAGTGGATGCGCAAATATCATATCAAGTAAACCGGGTTTTTCAATGTATGCATAATTTCATGAACTCCCGCGGTTCCCAAATCCAGAAAACATCATGTAAAATCCAAATAATAATGCGCAATCCAGGAATAACCATATACGATATATCTGAAATGCGAGCATATAAATGAGAATATGTAGCTGAAACCAGATGCATGCGAAACCAATAAGGTACAGCTAAGTAACATCAGTAAAGGTAAATATGTAACAACAACTGAATATGTGTGTAACATACAGGCGTAGTAATGTATATGTATCTACCTATAAGAACTGATGTCGTATACCCCCTGGGTATACGAAAAATATGAGTAAGATATACCTGTAGATGTATCGTAAAGGGTATGTGTACCTATCACTAATGGTACGATACTCTATAGGTATATAGGTATGGTAATGTCATATGTGATAAGCAGTACGAATCAATGTCACAAGGTCCCTAACCAAGCAATATAATGTCTATAATGGTTAGTGTGTGATATGGCAATTATTGACGGTGTGTGTGTAGCATACAATCCGTGCTCGTGCAACATGAACCGTCAATAATGTGTGCAGTGCCCTATGGCTACTAGTCACAGTACAACTATATCTAAGTAAATAGGTAAAGGCGCAATTCTAACAATGACGTAGAATATGCGACAAGTATTAGAATCCTAGACCAGACGCATAACGCCATGCGGGCGATTCCCCTGTAGATGTTAAATCTACTCACCTACACTCCACGCTAGGTGAATCCTACCATCTGCTCCCCCCTGTAGCAGTGCCCGTAGTCCCCGCCTGCAATCCTGCAATTTGGACAAGGAAATCATATATAAGCCAAATATTCCGCAAAACGCGATATCGAACCAAAACGAGAAACTCGCGCCGCGAACTAAACGTGCGTGTGTACGATACGCTAAAACGTGTGTGTACGCGTCTAAAACCATCACGACACGCCGCGATACGCTGGATCACAGAACCCTCTCACGTATCGCGCGTATCGCGCAAACACAACGGACATGCAAAACGACATATGATCCCATATTTTCCTACAGGTAAAATCTTACAAAACTAGACATGCCAAAACACTAGACAACACAGAAGAGAGCTGTTCATATCAGAAAACTGCATTCTAATACCGCCCATTCATTATCTATTTGTTGTATTTATCGGTATTATTAACCAGTGTCTACTCAGTATTACAGATTACAGGTATCCATGACAAAATACTGGAACTGCATCCAAAAGCACGGATATATCACTTGAGGGACGACACTGCGACCAGAAACGCAAACCAACCAATACTTCAGGAGTTCCTTTACGCAACAAGTTGTGTGCACATTTTTTTTATCTAAATGGTCCAACACAACAAGTGTGTACACAAGAATTTTAAGCACATGTGGATATGATTTTATATGCATTCAAGGAGATGATTTTATATGCATATGATTTTATATGCATTCAAGACAAAAAAGTTTGTGTTCAAATCAAAAGGAATCAAACAAATCAGCATTAGCCATAATGAGGCAGCCATGAATCAAGCCACATGTGGGAATGGAGTAATGAGCATTTAATGGTGAAGATTATGTCTGTGATTTAAAGATTCAAATTTCCTTCCAAAACTGAGTGCAAATCAAATTCAAATAGACAAATCAGCATGGACCATGATGGGGAAGACAAGAATCAATTCACAAATGGAAATGAAGTAATGTGCATTCAATGCTAAAGATTTTGTGTTGATTTAAAAATTCGAATTTCCCTCCATTCTTTGGAGCCTATAAAAGCAGGCAGTGGGAAAAGGTTCAAGGGTCATTCTTTAGTCTTGGATTGTCATTCTTTGTCCAAGTTTTCTTTTCTCTTTTCTTGTAAATAGATTAGTCCCCTTGAAGTCTTAACCTTCTCTTGATCCTTCAACCTCTTCATTGAGCTTGAAAGTTTAAGGGTTGGTTATTGATCTCAAGGGGTTGTATTATTCTTGAAGTTTAATAAAGTGTTCTTTTGTGCTTCCTTCACCATGAGTTCTTTGCCCTCTCTTAATCTTGCAACCACTTTATTGAGCTTGCAAGTTTAAGTTTGGGTTATTGAACCCATGTCTTGCAATATGTTCTTTGGTTCCTAATCTTTTACTTACTTGCATTTTATTCTTTCTCTTTTAATTCTCGCACTTAAATTCCATGAACTTTAATTACTTGCTTGTAATCTTTTCTTTTCTTTGTTCTTCTCTTTTGTTATCTCTTTTTGGTTTGTTTTGTGAATGATGTGAATATTGTTGTTAGGAAAAGAGAAAGATATTGTAAGTTAACGTTTCGTTTTTCATTTCCTTTTCCCGTATTTTCCATTTGAAACTCCGCCCAAACCCTACGCAAGCGCTCCGTTAGGCACCCAATCCTACCAAGGTAAAGGTGATTCCTAACCGTGACCGGTTGCATTCGGTTTGGCCGGAGGCGAAAGCATTAGACAAGAACGGACGGACAAGGGTCAATAAGCTGGATTCCATTAATACCATGCTTAAGTCCCCTAATCCACGTTGTTGCCAATTGTTCTAGCTTCATTTGTTAAAGTTCGGCTCAAAGTACTTGAATACGGAATCCATTAACTTACATCATCCTATCGTCTCCTAACAAGCGTTATACTTGAATATACACATAGGTTAGATAACAAACAAATCCGCCACGCACGTTAACTCGTAAGAACAAGAACATAAAACGCTCCGTCTCCCTGTGGATCGACCCGTGCTCATCGCGGCTAGCTACAAAGCGACACCGTCCTGATCGCGGTTAAACTTTAGAACTTTTAAATATCCGACACGCTTTTGGCGTGCGATCAAATGGCGCCGTTGCCGTGGAGACGGTAACGTTTTTATTTTTGTTATTTCGGGTTAATCTTGTTAATATCCATCTAACCCTATTTTTCAAAACAAACTAAAAATTCAAAAAAAATAAAAAATTCAAAACCAAAACAAAAACTAACACAAGCTAACCATTTTGTTATGTTGATTTTATACCTGCTTGCACTCTGTAACTAAAATAAAAATATAAACAATACCAGTGTGGCATTAGTGGAACACTGAGACTACTGTTGAAATTTGGAGCCCTACCTCATCAAATTGGCCGGCGACATCATAACCAAATCCGGCGACGCCGACCCTTTCACCACCTCTTGCCTCCAATTTCTCCTCTGAGCTCCAGTGTTTCTATTTTTGTCCTATTTGTATTGTTTGGTTTTTATAATTTTTAGTGTGCATGTATTTGGGCATTCGTATCGTTTTTCCGCACTAATATCCATTTTTTCCGACATTTCAGATTTTGCGGATTTGCGAATGGCGATTATGGGGAGCAAAGTGTACGTTCAAAGCTAGGGTGATTACGAAATACAGTGCCAAAGATCCGGGTAGTTTGACCCTCGCAAGCGAGCTTTTCAAGCTACATGGATTCGATTCGACGGGGGTTTCTTAACCCACAACTTAACGGTACGTACTTTACTAACACCTTCTTCTCAAATCCGACGCTTCCAATATAAAATATTTGCAGGATTCTTTGCAAGTTCGCTAGCAAACGCCAAAAATTGACTAACCCATATTTGTTGCAGTGCAGAGCTTAAACTAAAAAAAAACGATTGTTTGATTCTTTGAATAAATTCTTTTCATTGAATTGCGCATTGCATACATTAATACGGATTTAAGGGCAAACGAACCCCACAACATACGGTAAAGGATTTCATCACCTTTTCCGTGGCCCACAAATCACGAACTTGAGCATAACATTTACCCGCACAAATTTTAAAAGAAATTAGACTTTAAGCCTTAAGGACTTCGCGCTCACTAGGAGAGGTTAATTGTGTTTAGAACACCGCTTAACGGTATATTATTTACGGGGTGTCTAGGAATGTGTTAACGGCGAAACCGCCAAAAGAGAAAGGGTTATTTAATTAAGGACCTTCGCGAAAGCGTCGGAAAACCTCCCCTTATCTCTGCACTTACCTGGCCTCGTGATCAGTATATCTTGAGCCCTTTTCTTGACATAGTTTTACTTCGAGAATCAAGTTCTTGAGCAGGTCTAGTTGACCTAGGTGAACCCTAGAACGATTAGGTGTGTGGTATTTTTGTGTCGTGATTGTTTTTGGTCCAGATTCTTTTTGTGTGTATATTTCATTCTTTTGTTAATAACTAACTAAAAAATAAAAAAAATAAAAAAATCACATTCTTTTCCCCCTCCTTTTCTCTTATTCTTCTTCCTCTCTTCATATCATGGGTACCCCACCTCGAAAAACCCTTGCCGAACTTTGGTGCCCACAACCAGACATAACTTCCTACGGTTCTTGCTTTGGCAGAACGTCGAACGATCCATCCATGCCAAAAATATCATTGAAAGATCGCATAGACACGTCTAGGACAAACACTTGCACTCCGCAATCCACTTTGTATCAATCATTTCAACCTTCACCAACCTCTTATGTTGATACCCCTTTTGCAAGTCGTCCTTTGTCCATCGCTGAACATATTGAACAATCCCTGTAGGGTTCCTAGGCACTCTCAAGAGGTCTCACAAGGCATCAACCATGCCAATTTCAAACTGTCTAGGTGCCGAGAAACCCGACTACGGATCGTTGGCTAGAAATCTAGGCGAAACATTAAACTAGTTAACACTTAACTATAAGAATACGGAAATACAACCTTTGTAGATCCGGTTCTCCACCTCCATAGCTCCACAACGAAGTATCCTCGCTGTCCAAATCGAAATCCGGGCTCTTGCGTCGGCTTCATCGGAGAAGAAGCGGGCTAGGTCATCGACGACGTGTCGAAGATGATCTACGTCGAAGCATCACTAGATCAAGCTCCACCTTCACCAAGCCATGAAAACTTGTGAAGGAAACACACTCTACTACTTGGCAAGAGGTAGAGGATGAAGAAATAGGAAGTGGGTAGACTTTAGAATTGGATTTCTCACTTGTTTCATCAATCCACCATTGATGAAGTCAAGCTTCTTCATGGAAGAAGAAGATGAAGATGAAGAAAGAATTATTATGATAGTTAATTAAAAAGAAAAGAAAAAGGATACTTATCATAATAATAACCATGATTAGGTGTAGAGAATAGACCATGGTTAATTGCAAGGGTTAGGGTTAAGCATGAGACAAAATGGTCACAAAGTCAAAGCTTCATGAAGTTTTAAAGAAAGAGACAAAACATGCAACCATTTCATTTCTAATCTTTTCCAAATAAATAAATAAATAAATGATTAAGAAAAAGAAAACCCTAATCATCAATTTAACCATGGTTTAATCTTTACACTTAACCAAGTTAACATGTATCATCAAACATGATACAAACATTTGCACAAAAAGTATATCACATATACAACTTGTACATCCAAGTGAGAAAATCCATATAAAGTGAACCAATACTAGTTAATGCAAAGTAATATATCAAATATATAATTATACATTAAATCATTAAATCAACACTTGATTTAACGATCCGGTCATATCGCATATAACCGACTAGTATCCAATGTATCGGCTTATCGAATCAATCCTTGATTCGATAACTAGGTTATATCGCATACAACCATTCGATACATTCATCGCGAGAATAGAATACGGTATCACATACACGCATTATTCTCGGTCCCGCACATATCTCATATGCGCTCCTATTTCGTTTCGCTTGAGCCAGGAAACCTCTGTGTAGGACTCTAAAGACTCGTCAATACGCCGGCAGCAGGTGATGATCATATCAAACACCCGCAAGCCGCAAGCGGTCTGCTAAACATAACGGACACCCGGGTATTGAGCGATCAGAAGATCGACGAGCAAGCCCGCTCAAACTCCAGTGAATCCAACCAGTAACACTTACCGTACAGTCCGGTCTGTCCGTCTGATATGTCGCATATCTTGCCTAGGGGTGGTAAACGTCAGACCCTAATAGCTCGATAAGTCGTGTCGATATGAGGTCTATAACAATTCGAGAAACTACTGGTAACACTTACCAGTAAATCTCAGCAACCCTGGCCAGGGATTTCCTGTTATAGCCAATCGAACACAGCGCAACATCAACTCCCTATACCGGGAGAGACGAATCCCCCCTATCGCTCATTGCCTCCATGTGATTCGGGACTGTACCCAAAAACCACCGTTTTGCACGCCCTATTGGACGTGGTAAGGTGGAAATCAAAGCACAGTGGGAACCACACAAGACTCTATGACGATCTCGGGTCAACAGACTACTCTGTACCAGTGTCACCAGAGAACTGCCATCTCACGTAAGGTATAATACCATCTGGGAGTTCTCGGCGAGTCCGTCCAGTGTACCCAGTCTCTACTGAGCACCCGTATATCATCTCTGATGTCAAACACCAATGGATATGGGATCATCCATCGCCCATCTGTATGGGTCGAGAAGGTACACGCTAGTCTACTCTGGTATATCGATGCCCCGTCTCGATACACCCACGACTAGGGACTTTGAAGGATGTACTTATGGACTACCATGTCCCCACTAGTATGATCCGCATCATAGTCCAGGTAGTCAAGTACACATCCTAAGGGCTTTACCAACATGTAACAGAGAGACAATCAATGTACACGTTAAGGTAAAGAGTAACCAGATAGCATACTATCATGTCGAGCAAGAAATTCCTCCCTATATATGTCCCAACATCCACTACAATATACATCCTATGTACAGTAATGGCCTCTAGGGCATACATATAACTAACAATCCCGTAGCCGATCTTGCACTCCATTCACCAGTACAAATTCTTTGGATCAACAATTCAATTCACCTTCTTATTTATATGTTGATCCTACACCTATCCAGCCATTCAATTCCTACGAGTCCTACCCAACTTTTGCATCTGCCCTAGACATTGCTTCTGAACAGCCTTTTGGGAGTTTCCAGTATCCAAACTACTTCAAATCTTTTACTGAAACCCCGTCACAACCTATGTCTAGTCTAGAACAGTCATTGGAAGACTTTAGGGTAGCGTCATGCCAACAGATGATGGATTTGAATGCGTCCATGGCTGCCCTCATACAACCTAGTGACCCGGAAGCTAGTTTCCAATTAGCTCCATATTTTACAATGTATGAAGAGGCGGTTGGACAGGTTGAGAATTTGAGTGGAGAGAGTGAGTTGTATACCCTTCCAAATCAAACCTACCCATTGCAAATTGAATATTACAACTCCTATTTTGAAAGTCTATCGAGTGTCCCAAATGATTTATCAATTGAAGATAGAAGGGTTAATGAGTTGTGCGACTTTGTAGTGTTTGATTTACCCGATTGTGAAGGGTCCCCTTTCACTGAAACCACGCCTAAACCTTTTGACCTCTACACCTCCATCTTAGAACCAGAATCGATTGAAGTCCATGCTTTTGATGAGGTGTCTAAGAATATTGATTTTCACTTGATTGAGGACATTGACGCTGGGAATATTTTGGATGACGAACCTGTAGATTTGGATGAGTTTTTCTCTCCAATTCATCATCCCGAGTCATTAACTATTTTTCCCGAACTTCATATGCGTCTTGATTTTGATGAAATATGCATGTATAGGCTTAACTTTGAGGAGAATTTTGAGGATATTTTTGAGGATGAAACAGTTCTAGATGATGAGTCGGATTTTCCAATTCATCCTGCTCGTTTCACTGACTGTGTACATGTTAGTTATATGTATTCCCTAGAGACCATTACTGTACATAGGATGTATATTGTAGTGGATGCTGGGACATATATAGGGAGGACTTTCTTGCTCGACATGATAGTATGCTATCTGGTTACACTTTACCTTAACGTGTACACTGATTGTCTCTCTGTTACATGTTGGTAAAGCCCTTAGGATGTGTACTTGACTACCTGGACTATGATGTGGATCATACTAGTGGGGAAAGGTCGAAAGAATGGCCATCTCGAAAGCAAAGTCCATACTTTGTTGGTGTATAAGGATTCCATCTCAGATCGATAAGCACCCAGCCATTCTTACAGAGTCTCACTCCTGATGGCCAGCTCGAAACTAGTTGGGTCATCATCTCATGATGCAATCCTTGCTCCCACTGTCATAGAGAAACCGAAGTATCTCTCAGGTGGGTGAGGAACCCTACTAAATCGGCGGAGAGGCTGAGGTTCGTTGGAAACTATTGAATTCTTTGGTTCTACCAAATCATCAGCTGCAGTTTGTATAGCTGGAACCATTCCAGTTGTACATAACAGACCTTGCCTCGAGCTTGTCCAGATTTTGCTTTTAGACATAAGCCGGACAACCCCAAATCTTAACAAACTTAAGATATGGGCTCTTCCCTTTCCATATCACATATGAATTGGTAGGCAACTGATTTGATTTGAACCCTATTCAATAGGTATGCAACTTCACAAGTGCATAACTCCCTAAAGGAAATAGGAAACTCAGTAGTACTTATCATAGAGCACACCATATCACATAGGGTGCTATTGCTCCGCCCCGATACACCGACGTGCTGTGGTGTATTCGAAGGAGTAAGGCTGAGAGAGAATCTCATTCTCCTTTAGAATAGTCCAGGAATTCCGTGCTCAAGTATTCTCCTCCTTGATCTCATCAAAGGACATAATACTTATACCCGTATTTTGGTTCTCTACTTCTAACTTATATTCTGTGAATATCTCAAAAGTTTCGGACTTGTGTTCCAACAGGAACATATGTCTGAATCTTAAGAGATTATCAGAGAATGTAATGAAGTAGAAAGAACCGATCTTGGCATGTGTAGACAGGGGACCTTCATACATCAGCATGTATCAATCCCAAGAGTTCACTAACTCTTTCTCTGTTTCCAATAAACAGAGCTGTGGTCATCTTATCTTTGTGACATGACCGGCAAGTTTCACAAGATGTTAATTCAAACTAATTTAAATATGCATCTATATGTAACTTAGCTAGTCGGGTCGCATTGATATGACCTAGTCTACAATACCTCAAGAAGGATTCGTTCATTTCTGAACTCTTCCTCTTGTGTGTGTTCTGTATACTAAGAACTGTAGTTTGATTTAGAACGTCAATGCTTTTAGATAACGTGCCTGAACCGATTAACTCTTGATATAGGAAATGTTCAAAACATTATCCAATCAATACAAAATTATATCCTTTCTTTACTAATAAAGAGACTGATATGATGTTGTATATCATGTTTGGTATCTAATAACATTTGTTCAGAATCGATGTATTCTGGTAATACAGGGTGATAGTAACCAACAGACTTGGCTGCAACACTTGCACCATTTTTTCTGTCTCATGAAACTTATCACCCGTTCTCAGTTCTCTACCTATCAGTAGCCCATGTAACAGATTACATATGCGGGATCCTGATCCGGTATCACATACCCATGACGTAAAGGATACTGAGAAACAGTTCTCTGTAATGAACACACCCGAAGATGATGCATCAATATGCACTTTCTTCGTTTGGGCGGCACGGGAAATCTGGTATTCCCCAATCTCCTGCTCTGTCTTATAACAATTATAAGTTAGAGCGGGACCAACGTTCCCCAGCTCAGTATAACAAGCGGGTTCGGTCAATATATCCGTATTATTATCTTGATTAAGGCGTGATATGGTCGCTACCTGGAGAGAGAGAGAAGAAAACACTCAGCGTATGCTCTTGCAAGATTAGATTGGTTATCTAATATATCTAATCAGGATGTCTCCCACTGTTTTAATCAAATCTTCCTTCAAACCCTTAAAGGAATGACTAGCCGGGATTAATTACACGCTACAAGTTCACCAATCTTTCAGCCAGGCCAGTGTCGGTACTTTGAGGGAGGTCCCCCGTGCTTTCGCACGAACCAAATTAAGGTAAACCTCATTTTCCCAGAGGCGTAACCCCATTAACACCTTTCTAGACACCTACTTGATCGGCTAATTGTAATGTGTAAAATTCTCCCAGGAGTAACTCTTACTCGCAGCGGGTATCGGGATCCAACTATCTCATAGAAGGTATGCAATCTCATTGCAAATTTCAACACTTGAAATTCCCAATAATATTTTTCCCTAAGCGTCCTATGACCTTGACAGAGGTCAACAAACCATAGGCTGCTAGTCAAGTTCAACCCGTCATTTCCTGATTGAAGTAAACCCACCCGCACGACCCTTGACAGAGGTCAACAAGGTCGCACGACTATCCTAAATCAATCACATCATATGCTTATACAGATAAGCACTAATCAGCTACTGCATACTACGCCTTGACAGAGGTCAACAAACGCAGCACGAACACTAAGTAGTACTTATCTGAAAAGACGGAGGGCTACGCAGGTTTTTAAGAAAACCATGAGCGTAATGAACTTGATATCGTTGTAGAATCGAGTGATTTTAAATGGAGTATTTTTGAGGCTTTTCTAGTTTTGCTAAAGGGGTCACTCCCGGTGAAGGGATCGTTGGCCCTTTCCTCATCGAATAAGATGCAGGATATATCATATATACCGCTGTGCAAAGCAAGAACTATAGAAGTAATCAAAAGACAAACCGAGTTTGTAGCATCTGCCAGTTATTGCTAAAGGAGTCACTCCCGGTGAAGGGATCTCGGTCCTTTCCTTATCGAATAAGGTGCTGGATGTTCTATAAGGAACACCGCTATGCAAAGCAAGAACTGGAGCTACCAGTTTTTATAAACAAGTTTCTACAACATCTTAGGTTTCTTTTATTTCATTAATCTCATTAATGAAATCCCATTTTATTATGCTTCGCAAGCATCACATTTGAAACGAAATCTGCAATATAACATATATCTCATATATATAATATAAACATTCGTCACAGGCAATAATATGATCTCATCACAGGACATTGCAGCAGAAGAACATATATGAAATATTAGATATACTAGGACGTCCGTGTTTTCAATACGAGCCTGTATAAAACACGGATTCCACGGTCGCGATGAATGGCCAAACCCACATCCCTAGACCCCTACGAGAGCGGCAAGTAACACTGCCAATTCTAGGGTTAGGAGACCCGGTCTCGACTCCTCGAGATGGTCTCCCACTGGACCCTAGAACCCGGTTACTTGTGCTCCCCGCCTTGGGTCTACATAATGCGGAAAAGTAAATAATATACAACGGTGACATCTTCCGCTACCTGGAAGTTCCCCAATAAAAGAATATTACATACAAATGAATTTTACATGAATGAAACAGAAAAAACTCTCATCTCACATAAAATCCCCCGGCTATTCAAAACACGACGATCCAATATAACATATCACAGCAACACATAATATCTCATATCATCAACGTAAGCAAGTATGCGTATCCCGATTGTCGTTGGTGTATAGCAACGAAGCCGGCGATACACCACATACTACGCTTACGGTCACAGAAAAGAAAGTGTAAAACTACAACAGTTGGAATCCGCAACCTCCTTAGACATCACATGCCTAACCAAATGAATTCCTTAGACATCACATGCCTAACAATTATAAACCCCGCATTTTAGTCTCTTTATCGAAAACTCTTTTCAATGTCAAGTCGGGCAATTCAACAAGATTCCCGACGTCCGGATCGAATGCTCGTCGCAAACTTTAGTAGACGGCCACACCCCCAGATGCCGTCGACGAAGTGCACTAAGGCGGAACACCGCTGCCGCGAGCACCCGAACGGATGCTTTCGGCGACGGGGTTCTCCTATAGTCACTTAGTCGGGGCTATGGGGCGTAGCTGTCTATTATGTTTACCTAGCGAGTATCCGCGTACGCTACGTGATTGCGACGGAATTTTGATCGCATCAAAATTCCGTGGCAACCGATTAAGTGAGACTAAAGTGCTGTGTTTATAACATTCATATTAGTTATTTCATAACTACCTGTGGATTCCAAATATTGTATCACATTCCAGATAAATAGACAAAGTTAAACTTTCCGATCGAATCATCAAACACCCAAGATTTCCCCAATATATCTCAACACTTGAAATCAGTTTAAAAACATCCATCACATGCCACAGAACCAATGGTCCAGCCGTAGAAGGGTCAAGCCAACGCCTCACATGTGGCACGCCGTACTGCCCCAAACCCTAAGGTTCAAAAGGCAGTTCAAGACGGTCACATAATCGAGTTAAGGTTTGTTGTCTTCTAGAGGGTCCACCGCGTTACTTGCACGACTTAGAACGTTCTTAAACACGAGAAAAAATCCAACTTTTGAAAAATTTTCCGACAGGGGAAAAAGTGAGTTATTGATATCCGTTCGAACTTTTTATGAGTTTCTAAAAGTTATCCGGACAAAACACAAAGACACAGTTAAAGTTCCCGATCGAATTATCGAATCTCCAATACAACCCAGAAAATTCAACAGTTGAATAAATATTAAAAATTCCCAATAAATACAGCACTAAAAGATAAGAATTACTGTGCAAATTTGAAATAGTGAAGTGACTAACTTGCCGCGGAACCGCCGCACAAGCCATGCTTGTGCCGCGGTTCCGCCGCGCTTTGGTGGAATCAGGCGCACGTGCTTCACAGTAACTCTTTTATTTCCCTGCTGATTTTTTTGAGCATTTTTAATATGAAAAAAATCACAGTTTTGAAAAATTTCTAGAAACTAGGGTATATCGGGTTTTCCGGGTTCGATCGGACTTTAAACTTCGTCTAGACTTCGCCTAAAGCTCTAGCTTGTCTCTGATACCACTGTAGGGTTGCTAGGTACGCGCACAAGGGTCTACGAGGCATCAACCATGCCCGATTAAATTTTAGCCATGCCGAACAACCCGAATACGGATCTTTGAACTAGGGTTTAGGCGAAAACGAACATGTTAAACGCTTTAACACTAAGTGAGAGGGATTACAACCTTTGTAGATCCGGTCCTTCACTTCTTAAGCTCCGTGTTGAGGTCCCTTCGCTGCGATCATCGTGTTCCCGACTCTCGAGAGGCTTCACGAAGAGAATGATGCAACCTTTGCTTCCGATCTTCGATACCAAGATGATCTACCTTGAAGTTTCGATAACACAAGCTAACATTCATAATATGAAGTGAACACCCTCATCTAAATGGCAAGGATAGATGAGGATGATGAAGTAGGATTTTTGCTCTCATTTATCATCTTTTTCTCACTCACTTTCATCACAAAAGAAAGCTTTTTCATGAAGAAGCTCAACGAAGAAGAAGAAGAATGAAGATGATAACTTTTTTCCTTTTGTGATGAACAATGAATTATTGTAATGGTTACAAATCTAACCAAGGGTTAAACATGAGAGAGTTAACCCTTGTAGAGAGTTAACTAGGGTTAATGGTTTGGATTGGGTTAACATAATATCTCACAAAAATATCAAGCAACCACAAAGTCAAAGCTTTATGCAAAAGCTAACCCTAATCCAAACCCTAACCAAGTTTAAACCCTAAACTATAGTTAAATTTGTAACCCTAACATGTTACAATATTATATATCACATATACAATATATTTTGTAACAATAGAAAATAATACAATTAACATATATCGCATATATATCAATGTATTATCCCGTGAGAAAATGAATCTTTTAGTGAGCTAATATTAGTTAATGTAATTTAATATATCATATATATTATTATACATTAAATTATCGAATCAACACTTGATCCGACAATCCGGCTATATCGCATATAACCGACTAATACGATGACTCGGCTATATCACATATACCCGGCCGATATCTCATATCGCGAGAATCTAATACGGTATCATATACCGCATTATCCTCGGTCCCGCACATATCACATATGTGCTCCTACTCCATTTTGCCTGAGCCAAGAAACCTCTGTGTAGGACTCTAAAGAATCGTCAATACGCCGGCAGTAGGTGATGATCATATCAAACACCCACAAGCTGCAAGCGGTCAGCTAAACGTAATAGCTACCCAGGTATTGAGCGCTCAGAAGATCAACAAGCAAGCCTGTAACTTCTCCTGTGAATCCAAACAGTAACACTCCCGTACAGTCCGGTCTCGTCGTTTGATATGTTGCATATCTCGCCTAGGGGTGGTAAACGTCAGACCCCAGTAGCTCGATAAGTCGTGTCGATATGAGGTCTATAACAGTTCGAGAAACTACTGATAATACTTAACAGTAAATCTTAGTAACCCTGGCCAGGGATTTCCGGTTATAGCCAATCGAACACAGCACAACATCAACTCCCTATACCGGGAGAGACGAATCCCCTCCTATCGCTCATTGCCTCCATGTGATTCGGGACTGTACCCAAAAGCCACCTTTTTGCATGCCCTCTTGGACGTGGTATGATGGAAATCAAAGCACAGTGGGAATCACACAAGACTCTATGACGATCTCGGGTCAACAGACTACTCTGTACCAGTGTCACCGGAGAACTGCCATCTGACGTGAGGTATAATACCATCTGGGAGTTCTCGGCGAGTCCGTCCAGTGTACCCAGTCTCTACTGAGCACCCGTACACCATCCTTGATGTCAAACACCGATGGATATGGGATCATCCATCGCCCATCATATGGGTCAAGATGCGTATACGCTAGTCTACTCTGGTGTATCGATGCCCTGTCTCGATACACCCTCGACTAGGAACAATTATAGGATGTACTCGTCGACTACCGTGGCCCCACTAGTATGATCTCATCATAGTCCCAGTAGTCGAGTACATATCCTAAGGGCTTTATCAACATGTAATATAGAGACAATCAGAGTATATGTTAAGATAAAGTACAACCAGATAGCATACTATCATGTCGAGCAAGAAAGTCCTCCCTATATATATCCAAGCATCCATTACAATATACATCGTATGTACAGTAATGGCCTCTAGGGCATACATATAACTAACAGGGTACCCCTCCAGGTTCAACCTATACCCCCTACGAGTGCGGCGAATAGCCCGCCAATTCTAGAGTGAAGCCCCCTCCGTCTCAACTCCATGAGATGCGGGCCCGTTGCCTTCTAAAACCCGGCTATCCGTGCACCCCTCCATAGGGTAATCCTAGTACAGAAAGTAAAATATACAACGGGTACATCGACCTCAGCCCGGTCGTGCCCCAAAAGAATAATATACAAACAGACAGTGACGACAGTCCACATGTCGGACGCTCGCCCCGCAATATCAAATGTACATAATACACCAAACTATACTCCCATTGCATCCAGGCTATCCCCCACGACCAATCCGCAATATCACAGCACAATACAGAACATCAACGTGAATGTCACGTTCGCAAATCCGTCTAAAAGGGTTATAGCAGATAGACAGGATTTAATGATCAAGTGACATTCACGGTCGCAGATATAATGTAAATACCGTGAACTAACATGTTTTAAAAATTTCGATCGACAAAGTTTCCCGAAGTGGGCCCCAAGTACAACTGTAGCACTCAAAAACATCTGGGCCCAAAAAGAATATACCAGAAACCCTATTTCCATGTCAAAGAGGCACTGTAAAAATTTGATGCAGTGAAGCCAAAATTAGGCGGCGGATCCGCGGCCAAAACGTGGTTTTGGCCGCTGATCCGCCATGCTACAGTAACTTCAGCCTACCAAATTTTCACAGAATGCATAAAAAACCCTGCACGTATTTTTACAATGTACAAAATAATTTTTAAAGCGCTGCAAAAATTCGACAGAAACTTGACATGGAAACGCGATTTTTTGAAAATCCGTTAGATCGAACTTGTAAACATGTTAGAGCAAGCTAGACTAGGTTAATGGCGTGGCTCTGATACCGGTGTAAGTGCACGGCGGCGCCCCGGCCGTCAATCCGACGCTGGAATGCGGAAACGAAACTTTTACGAAACTTGTAAACCGGCACTACCGCGCACTATAAACCCGGATCGGACCATTAACCAACTACTAGCTAAATAGAGAATGGGTAGGAAGCTATACCGAGCGATCCGTATCCTTCGGTCTTCGGCCTCCACTCCGATCTCCTCGCGGAATCTCCGGTCTTCAGCTCCTCGTCGGAACGGGCACCACATCGCCGGGTTCTTTTACGGGCTCCCACCTCTGGACCGAGGCAACTCGGGCACGAAGTTGGCGAGCCGACGTGCCCAAGAATACTGTAGATGAAGTGTAGAAAGCTTGTCTCAAGCGGGTATGAAGTTGCCATATAAGATGGAGGAATGAACAATGAGCAAGAGGAAATGAGCTTTGGGATTTTTGGTGTAAGCTAAAAATGAGATGAGTAATTTCCCCCACACAAAATGAATCCCTTCTCCTCCTAAAATGTGGCCGGCCATCCTCTATAAAATGGTGGAGGAAAATTGCAAGAATAATGCAAGTGGGAAAATGTGTGATAAAGAGGAATAAAGATCACATCAAATTCTAATCCAATCCTTTCACAAATCATTTCTCAATTAATGCTAGCCATGATGAAAAAAGAAAAGCATCTAAAGATGCTAGAACCATCATAATCTCTCATTTACAAAAGATACCCTCCACAATTGCTAATTTGCACAACTGCAAATTAGCCCCTCCATCAAAAAAATCCGTCCATGAAGGAACAAAGGAAAACCAGCCGAAACGGAATACAAACTGGCAACTTCAAAAAACCGATCCCGTAATAAATAACAGGAAAACCCCGCGACTGTATATACATACCCTCATTTGTATTCCGACCGAATACAAATGCAAAAAGACAAAATCTATACTTTTTGATGCTAGGATCCGGCTTAAAACAAAGCCCGCTAGTAAAAAACCGTCCGATCACGATCCGTGTAATACCGCACGTATAAGATCGAACCCTGCCATATCTCCATACGGCCTCTACAGCGTTTCGCCCGAAACTTGAGAAAACGGTCTGTGGGGGATTCTAAAGACTCGTCAATACTTTGGTTGTGGATTTAACCACTAGCACGTCAGAGGTATTAGCCATATGTAACGGGCTACCAGGTATTGACCAAAAGGGACGTCGATGAGCGAACTCATCCTGACACCCTACTGAGCCTGTCAGTGACAATATCCGTACAGTCCGGTCCGTTCGTCTATGAGCATCACATGGCGGGCCTAGGGGTTGGTGAAAGTCAGACCCCCAAAAGCGGTACAAGTCGTGTCGGAGTGTCGCCCATAACACCCTGAGATATTATTGGAATACCTACCAGTAAATCTCCTGCCTTGGTCAAGGACTTCGTGTAATGGATCTCCTAGACACAGCGCGACCTCACCCCCAATACCGGGAGAGACGAACCCCTGCAGATCCACTCACTGCCTCCATGTGGCTCGGGACTGTACCCAACTAAAACCTGTTTGCACAACTCCTTTGAGCGTGGTAGGGTAGTAATCAAAGTACAGTGGGAACCCACACGAGACAAATGACGATCTCAGGTCGATGAACTAACCTGTACACATGTCACCAGGGAACTGCTATCTGACGTCAGGTATAAGACCAACTAGCATGTTCCCGGTGAGTCCTGTCCGGTGTACTCATAACCCAATAAGCACCTGTATACATCTTCGGTGAACCAACTGACACCATTGTCTTGTGAGACCGGCCACCGCCCCTCGTTGGGGTCTCGACTGTATACACTAGTCTACTCTAGAGTATCGATGCCCTGTCTCGAAACTCTCACGACTAGGGACCTTTTAAGGATGTGCTTATAGACCCCAGCTCCCACGTATATGATCGCCCTCATACTGCTGGCTATCAAGCAAGAATCCTAAGGGCTCTATCAACGCGCAATAGTGACCTGTAAGGTCACCTAAAGCAGTACACGATGATAAAGATAAACCAGATAGGATACTATCATCTTGAGTAAGACTGTCCTACCGGTATAGGTCCTCCCGCAATCATTGCAATCACATGCCTGTGATCCAATAATTGACTCTGAGGGCACTATCTCCAACAACACCTTGAGTCACCAAGTGCATTCACCATCAAATAAATGCACAAGGCCAAAACTTAACCTCACATTTTCCTTACAATAAACATTAAACTAAATGTTTAAAGCAACAAAAAGAAATGGCATCAACTAAAGAAATCTTGTAACGAATTACAAGATTACCCCTTATCCTTATATACATACCCGTATCCGTATTCCGACTGAATACAAATACAACAAGACGAAAGTAATCCAACAATATAATACTAGGATCCGGCTTAAACCAAAGCCCACTAGTATTATCCGTCTGATCATGATCCATGCACTAGTGCACGTATATGATCGAACCCTACCATAAAACTATACGGCCTCTAAAACGTTTCGGCCGAACCAGGGAAACCCTCTGTGTGGGACTCTAAAGACTCGTCAATACGCTGGCAGTAAGTTTAACCACAAGCACGTCAGTGGCACTAGCTGTACGTAACAGCTACCCAGGTATTGAACGAAAGGGAGGCCGACGAGCAAACTCATCCTGAAACCCTACTGAGCCTGACATTGACAATATCCGCACAGTCCGGTCCGTTCGTCTATGAGTATCGCATATCGAGTATAGGGGGTGGATAAAGTCAGACCCCTAATAACTTGACATTTAGTGTCGGCATGAAACCTATCACCACCTGAGAAACTACCGATCCTAGATCGGTAATTCTCGTCTACCCCGGCCGAGGATTTCTAGTGATGGCCATCCGTGCACTCCGCGACCTCAACCCCCAATACCAAGAGAGACGAATCCCCTGACGATCTTCTCACTGCCTCCATGTGGCTCGGGACTGAACCCAACTAAAACCTGTTTGCACGACTCCTTTGAGCCGTGGTAGGGTAGTAATCAAAGCACAGTGGGAACTCACACGAGACAAATGACGATCTCAGGTCGATAGACAAACCTGTACACATGTCACCAAAAAACTGCTATCTTACAATAGATATAATACCAACTAGCATGTTCCCGGCGAGTCCGTCCGGTGTACTCATAACCTAATGAGCACCTCTATACATCTTAGGTTAACCAACTGACACCAATGGCTTGTGAGACCGTCCACCGCCCCTTGTCGGGGTCTCGATTCGTATACACTTGTCTACTCTTGGAGTATCGATGCCCAGTCTCGAAACTCCTACGACTAGGGACAATTTAAGGATGTGCTTATAGACCACCCAACTCTCACGTATTTGATCGCCATCATACTGCTGGCAGTCAAGAAAGAATCCTATGGGCTCTATCAACATGTCATAGTGATCTATAATGTCACCTGATGCATGTACACGATGATAAATACACACCAGATAGCATAGTATCATCTTGAGTAAGACTGTTCTACCGATATAGGTCCTCCCTCAATCATTGCAATCACATGCCTGCGATCTAATAATTGACTTGAGGGCACTATAGCCAACATCTGCAATGAAGGGGCCAACCCGATGGCGATACCAACCCTTGAAGGACCCCACAGGCCTCGGAAGATAGTAGGGCTCCGGGATCATAAAGAGGGAGCAAGTGTTTAATCGCATGAAATGGTGAATGACATCCTGAGTAACCTCCAGGGAGAGGGCATGCTCAACTAAAAATGCCTTGAGAGGATCGCCCTGGTTGTAGCCGAACTGCTAGGCGAAGCGATGCGGATTATACCGCATGAAGAGAGCAGTGTCATTCTGGCGGAACAGCAAATAACCCGGCCAGATTGAGTATAGATGCATAATTGTCACGACCCAAAATATTAGCTCGTGACCGGCACTTAAATTACGCAACGTCTACAGGCATAACGTAACCTAAGTAAGCCGAAACCTAGAAATCTAACCCTTACAATAGAAGTAAGTAAAGAAAACATTTACAACATTTAGAAATTTAAGTAAAAATCCTTAAAACTTCACTGAAATCTTTTCCTTGGTTTTCATAAAAATTTCGGCAGCACTTCCCTTGTAAAAACTAGCCCCGAAAACGGGTACAACAAAGAATATAATGAAAGCATCCCAAATGGGAGCAAAACACGCCCAACGCTGGAAACAACACCACAAGTATACAACGCCCAACGGCGAAGATCCACAATAAGAAATAAAGTAAAGCAAGACATTAACCCTAAAAGCGAACATAAAAACCCATCGCTCAAGTCTCGCAACTACAAGTCTTCTAAGTCTGCAACATATTCAATTACTAGTTTCTGATTTGATGGAGTGACTAGATACAATATGAATAACGAGTACGAGAGGGGAACGATCCAACATGTACCACTGTTCATATCATAATATTGCATTATTATATTCCCCATTCTTATTCGTTTTATAAATAAACAGGTGCTTTTGACGCATGTCTGCTGCATATTACAGGATACAGGTTCTTGGAACGAAAACAGTGAAAAAGACAAAAGATGATACAAAAGATGGACTTTTGACCAACAAGTAGAAGGGTCCGAGTCAAGCCTAGACGAAGAACAATTCACAATTGTACAAGGCAACGCATGGTCCGAAATGTCAAAGGAAACAGTTAAAAGACCACTACAAGTTTCACTGAAAGATCTGGAGAAAACCCAGAAGCCAAATGAAGAAAAGAACTATAGAAATAGAAAGCCCAAATCATCAAGAAAAAGCCCACAAACTTTAGTTCAATGATCCTACCAAAGGGCCGCGGAACCGCGGCCCTACCCCCACATATGCCGCGGTTCCGCGGCCTCCTGATGCACGTGTCAGTGCAGATTTATCCCGTCGGTGCGTCGGTGCGAAGGTTGTGATTTTTCGGGTGTATTTTTGTAATCGCACATGTGCGAATCCTGTAACCCTAAATTTTCCTATTTCCTTATAAATATGTAATCAAAATACTGTAATAGGGATGGCTCTTTTCAATTAATAAAAATTCAGAATCTTTTGAGGATTGAAGAGCATCATTTCCTGTAAGTTCATTTCATTTTCTGCCCTAGTTACAATTCATTTCTTTGCCCTAGCTCTATAATTTAATTACTGCCTTAGATAAATCATTCCTTTGCCTTAGTTAATTCTAGTATAGAATCTCTTAAAACTACAGTAGGAAATTAATCCAATAGATCTAAAAATGAATCTCAAAATGATGTTTTTAATAAATCCCCTAATGAGCGAGTAATTTCCTCGCTTGTTAGGGTTAGGAATAAGGGAGGGAATGAGAGATGAAGATCTCTCATCTCTTTCGTGCCCGATTATTTTTAATAACTAGAACTTCATGCATGCATGCATGATCCGCTCCCTACGGCACCCTACCCATGAGGTAACGGTGAAACCGTAGTATAAAGAACCGGACATCCATGTCTTCCATGAAGGTTAGAGCAAATATTAGGAAAGGACGGACAAGGATCTAGAGGAAGAAACTTCGTTTCTTCCTAATCATCCAAATCCCTTTTTCTAATAGTTGCTATAACTTCTAAAAGATATCATTTAGGGCATTGAAAGAGGTGTGACATTAAATCTTATCAAACTCCACCTTAGACCTAACCCTAGCAAGTTTCTTAACCATCGCACAACTTAGTTCCTTTTTTAGATTAAATTAAAAGACCAAACACCCATTTGAATCAGCTCGTAAGAACACTTAGGAAAATTACACATCCCTGTGGACCGACCCGTACTCACCGGCTAGCTTCATGCGACGCCGTTCTTGATTGCGGTAAAATATTTTTGATCGTTAAAATCCTACACTAAATAAAATGGCGCCGTTGCCGGGGATGGCGTAAAATTTCCTTTTTGTAATTTCGGGTTGATATAGATTTTAAAAATCATAAAAATCTGAAAATAGAAAAAGTAAAAAAAAATATTTTATCAATTTTTATCTGTTTGAAGGGTTTTATTGTTTGAATCTTGCAGGAACAGCGAAGAATCTCGTATCTGGAAATTTACAGAGGGCAAAACAGAAATTGGTACATCAGAACAGAGGAGTATTAGAACAGAGGAGAGGCAGATCTTTTCTCGGGAAGTGATCCTTCTACCAGACCACGGTTCCGCGGCATTTCTGCGCCCCAGACCGCGGTTCCGCCGCACTCCAGCCACGTCAGCTCCTCAAATTTGGTCGGTTTGTTCCTCATTCTCCCCTCTGCCAACCTCAATATATCTTTTGTGAAATTTTCTGCAGGATTTCTTTGCGCTAAAAATCTTCTTCCCCCTTCTCAATAACAGATTTTCTGCAGGTTTCTTTGCGCCGAGCTAAAAATAATTGATTGCAAGTGAATTTAATGTTTTGCATAATTTAATCGGACATTAAGGGGCTATTGACCAAACTCAGATTGGGTGGGGATTTCATCACCCTTCCCAGGATTCCAGAAAGCACTTAAAGCATTTGCATCGACCACTTTTAATTAAAAAATACTAGACTCAGCCCTAAGGACTTTGAGCTTAATAGGACAAAGGACTAGACATAGGCATCGACCGTTTATCCTAACTGACTTTGCGGTGTCTAGGCAAGTGTGTCAAGGCAAGTGGTTACTTAATTAGGACCGCTACTTGTGGCGGGGAGCCTCCCACTTACCTGGCACTTACCTGGCCGCAATTGGCGGTGAAGAGGCGGTTTGAGGTCATATTTCTAGCCCTAGTTAGGAGCTGTCTAGCGGACCCTTGATCTAGGCCTGATTGTGCATATGTGGTTGATCGCGTTTCCGTCTCAAGTCTCTTTTCAAAAACCACTTTGCAAAACTCTCAGATAAATGAAAAAAAAAGAAAAATCTTTTCAAAACTTGCAACTTGTCGCTAAAGAAAACTTGCACCTCACTTACACCACTTCCTTTCATTGACGTTCTCTTACCTCCACATTCTGTCTTTCATTTTTTTCTGACTACACTACCCCTTAAGTGTATGTCACATTGGACTAGGGACACTAACGCCCGATTAGTCCGTGTTTCGTTGGTACCGACCGACGAACCTTTCGACACCGAAGTCGAAATTCCATCCACTTTCTTACCTCCACCTTCAAATTCTTCCTCCGAAGGAATGTCGGGATTCAACCCCAACAATACCTTACCGACGGGAATGATTCCACCTCCGTTAGGTGCGAATAACCCGAATCAACCGCCTGTTGAAGCGCCCGCACGAGTTGCGCTCCAGGATCTCTTCTACCCTGTCCGCACTTCTTTACCTATCTGTCTTTCACCCCCACCGGCAAATGGGGACAATTTTGAAATAAAACCACATTTTATCAATATGCTGCCAAAATTTCATGGTTTGGAATCAGGCGATGCGTATATTTTTATTAATAAATTCCAAAACGTTTACGCTATGATGAAAACTACCCAATTAAGTGATGACGCTATAAGGCTAAGGGTCATTCCTTTCACCTTATGTGACCTAGCCTAGAAGTGGCTATACAGCACCGCATCACATTCAATTTTAAATTGGGACGAGTTTGTGAAAGCTTTTCTTAAAAAGTTCTATCCTCACCACAAAACTGCTAGAATCCGTAATGAGATTATACAATTCTCACAGCTTCCTTCCGAACCATTTTGGAAGTGTTTTGAAAGATTCAAAGACCTACTCGTTCAATGCCCTCATCATGGGATCGAAAGTTGGCAACTTTGCCAAACATTATACGAGGGATTGAACTCGGCAACGAAGCAGTTGCTAGAAACCATCTGTCAAGGTCACTTTCTCTCCAAATCTAGTGAGGAAGCGTGGCAGTTTCTTGAGGATCTTAGTGAACAAACAATTCAGTGGGAGAGCACCAAGACCACATCATCTTCTTCTGGTGGTCAATCTAGGGCATGCATACATCAAGTAGAGATGTCGATTGCCATGAAGGCCGAGATGGCCGCTCTTACGAAAAAGCTGGAAGCGATTGAGACCAAAATCTTATCGTCTTCTCCTGCCCATGTTGTGCCTCCATGAACTGTTTGTGCTTGTTGTTCGGCTCCATCACATCTCATCGAAGAGTGTCCTTACAATGCATCTACTCAAGGACAGGATCAAGTCAATGCTGCCTTTCAACAACGACAGAGAAACGATCCATACTCTTCGACATACAATCCGGGGTGGAGGAGTCACCCAAATTTCGATTGGAACCAAAATCAACAATTCTAAGGAAATAACAATTTTCAAGGGCCTCCTCCACAACAACAACAAGCACCGACACAAACTCAATTTCAACAACGTTTCCAACAGCAACCTTACCCTAATCAAGTGAACAATTTTGTGCCTAACAATTCTTACGCGCCAAACAATTTTGTTCAACCTAACAATGACAAGGTTAGATCGCTCGAAAGAAGTCTAGATGCATTCCTAAAGCAATCTACACAATCTACAGCAAGATTAGAGACTTCTATTCAATCTTTGGTGCAAAATAGTGCCTCACACGATCAAAGCATCAAATCTATTGAGGCACAAATTGCACAACTCAATGCAGCATTGAGCGAGCGAGAAAAAGGAAAGCTTCCATCTCAACCACTGCCAAATCCTGGTCACGCACATGCTGCATATCAACAGTAAACTCATAACGTAAACGCTGTGACCACGTTGAGATCGGGAAAAATGTTGCAAAACAATGTGGGTATTCAAGATGACACCCCTGCCGGTGGTTCTTCTTCACCTTCTTCTTCTTCGTTAGAGCCTGTTCTCCATCATTCACAAGGCTCTACTCCTCCTAGCTCGAACGGACCCACTTCTCACAACATGAACACATCTACACGGGGGTCCGTTCCAACTCAACAATCTGATCCGCAAAAATTGGACTCAAAAACAATTCAAAATGCTCCTTTTCCAAACCGGTTGAGATCCAATAAACCAACTCCACAAATGGAGAAGATTGTTGAGCTGTTCAAACAGGTTAGCATAAATATCCCTCTTTTGGATGCGATCCAACAAGTTCCTTCATATGCAAAAATCTTAAAGGACTTATGCACCAAAAAGAGGAAGTCACAAGTAGCAAAGAAAGTTTTTGTGGCTAGTGCTATTAGCGATGCTCTTGTCAATTCTTTAACCCAAAAGCAAAAGGACCCCGGTTGTCCTACTATTTCGATAACAATTGGGGACAAGAACATCAATAAAGCACTACTAGATCTTGGTGCTAGTGTCAATTTGCTACCTTATTCTGTGTACGAGCAATTAGGCATTGGAGAGCTTAAGCCCACTCACTGTACTCTCTAAATGGCTGATCGATCAATCACCCTTCCAAGGGGCGAGCTAGAGGATGTGTTGATCAAAGTTGGGGAGTTCATATTCCCAGTTGATTTTATTGTTATGGACACACAACCTGTTGCTAACTCACGGAACCAAATTCCGGTGATCCTCGGTCGACCATTTTTGGCCACTTCCAATGCCGTAATAAACTGTCGCGATGGCTCCATGACTCTATCCTTCGGGTAGACGTCTAGTGAGTTCAATATTTACAAGTTAGGAAGTTTGCCCCCCGTGCCTAATACTAGTACACGAGAAGTTTGCTCTATTCACGAAATCACGCAGGAGGACTGCGAGTTTGAAAGATTTTTGTTTGCTGAGAACAGCTTTGACGCCACTAGTGCGTCCCTCCTTGAGCCTACCACAGTTGACACAACCGATATTGATTATGAAAGTTTTACTTTTTCGGATAATGACGACTCACAGCCCGAATATGAGTCTTTTGAATTTTTGGATGAGTTAGTTGAACCATCCGAATCGGTTGTTTGCAGTGATTTCGAACCTGTGTTGGAGTCTTTTGAGTTCGAGGTAGATTCCGCAATGATTCTTTCGCCTCCGAAACTCGAACTTATGTCCTTGCCGTCTCACCTTAAATATGCTTACATAGGTGAGAATGAGACCTTTCCTATTATAATATCAGCCTCTCTAGCCTTCGAGCAAGAGAACGCTATTTTAAAAGTCTTACAAGATATGCGGCAAGTTTTTGGTTGGACTATGGCGGACATCGAGGAGATTAGTTCCCTCATAATTGAATATCATATGCAAATGATGGATGATGCCAAGTCAATAAAGGACCCACAGAAACATTTTGGGGATATTGTGGTGAGTCAACCTCCTCCTTTAGAAGTTGAACCACCCACATTTCTTTCAATAAGCTATGAGAATGCCAATATTCCACTGACTGCTGATCATTCTCATTCTCGTTTTGATTCATCACCACATCATATCTATCCACTTCCATACTTTTCCTACCATCACTCCTATCTTCCCCAATTCTTTTTGGATCGGTACAACATGTTCTTCCACCAACCAACACTCTTTACAGATAAATTTTTCGACCGGTTGGTGTTGATGTTTGGTCTGTGCAAAGTCTGGCAATAATGTCTAACATTGTTTCACTGAAGTTTGGGGGGGTCTTTCTGTATATATTTTTGTTTTTCTTTTAACAAAAGAAAAAATTATAAATAACTAAACAGGACATTGCCGACAATATCGACCCTACTGGTGCAGCATGACAGTGAGGACACTGTCAAGTTTATGTTTGGGGGTATGCTCGGTACGTTTTCTTCCTTCGCATTCATATGTACATATTTTTGCATTTGCATATTTATTTGAAAACCCATAAAAAAAATTGAAAATTTCAAAAATTATAAAAATTATTGTATTCAATTTTGACCATATTTAACTTGAGTTTGACAGATAGGTTAACTGGTCAGGAACAACTAGATCTTAGACCTAGTAAATTAAAAACCCTAAAAATAACCTTCTTTAAAGATTAACGGTAGAAAGTATATGTCTTTGTAGTTTATTTAGAAGTAGGAAAATTTTGAGTTCACTTTTTGGGCTAAGCTGAAATAAAGGAAAAATATTGATATTCTTATTAGAGTATAAGTTTGAAAAATAATTCCTAGCTTAAGTCTATACTCTGAAAATATATACCCTACAAATTGCACAATCACGCACCTTGAAACTTGGAATAGTAGAAGAGACCATGAAATGCTCTTGTCTAAAGTCCTTAGTACGAAGAAAATAAAAAAATGTGAATAAAGAAAAAATGAACACTGGTCTTTGTGATTACTTAAGGCTGCAAAAATAGAAAAATATTTAGCAAGGGTGCTTCATCACCTAGTGCCTTAGACCAACAGGTTTGGGAGTCACTGCTAAAAGCCTTGGGTGTTGCAAGACTAGGAATTACGCTTTAAAGTGCAAACATATCTTGTAATCGGTTGTTGGTACCTCAAGACGTATTAACAGTCGCATGAAGGATGTGAATTCACCAGTTAATTAGTGCTTTGGACAACGGACAAGAGTGTGATTGCTTGATTTGAATTTCCAAGTGTAGGGGTGATTTATACACACACGTGGGGATATATGACTAGAGCTGAGATAAGAGAAAGGAATGAAGAATAGAACTTGTATCTTTAGTAGAGTTGATAGAAAAATTCCAAGTGGAGATGGAACCTTAGAAGGAAAACTTAAGAAATGCTGAAAGCTGAGTGAGTCTATCGAACATATATAATCTTAAGTTAAATGATGAGGAAGTGTGAAGAATATGGGTGGTAATTTATGAGTCAATGATAATAGAATTCCTTGTTATAAAACCTAATTGGAGAATTAAAGTTAGTGGGCCTAATTGATAGGATTTTGGGGGTAGTATCCGCTGAAAACCCTCAGGAGACAACACTCCTCCTACTAGGGACACCTAGAGGTTTAACGGCTTGTTGCACGAGCTCAGTGCAATCGCGTTTCCCTGCGAAAGTGCGGTTAGGTTTTATCGAGAATAAAATAATAAGTTTGCTCGAGGACGAGCAAAAGATAAGTTTGCGGGTATTTGTTCATATCATAATATTGCATTATTATATTCCCCATTCTTATTCGTTTTATAAATAAACAGGTGCTTTTGACGCATGTCTGGTGCATATTACAGGATACAGGTTTTTGGAGCGAAAACAGTGAAAAAGACAAAAGATGATACAAAAGAGGGACTTCTGACCAACAAGTAGAAGGGTCCTAGTCAAGCCTAGACGAAGAACAATTCACAATTGTACAAGACAACGCATGGTCCGAAATGTCAAAGGAAACAGTTAAAATACCACTACAAGTTTCACTGAAAGATCTGGAGAAAACCCAGAAGCCAAATGAAGAAAAGAACTATAGGAATAGAAAGCCTAAATCATTAAGAAAACCCCCACAAACTTTAGTTCAATGATCCTACCAAAGGGCCGCGGAACCGCGGCCCTACCCCCACATATGCCGCGGTTCCGCGGCCTCCTGATGCACGTGTCGGTGTAGATTTATCCCGTCGGTGCGTCGGTGCGAAGGTTGTGATTTTTCGGGGGTATTTTTGTAATCGCACATGTGCGAATCCTGTAACCCTAAATTTTCCTATTTCCATATAAATATGCAATCAAAATACTGTAATTGGGATGCCTCTTTTCAATTAATAAAAATTCAGAATCTTTTGAGGATTGAAGAGCATCATTTCCTGTAAGTTCATTTCATTTTCTGCCCTAGTTTACAATTCATGCTTTGCCCTAGCTCTATAATTTAATTCTTGCCTTAGATAAATCATTCCTTTGCCTTAGTTAATTCTAGTATAGAATCTCTTAAAACCGCAGTAGGAAATTAATCCAATAGATCTAAAAATGAATCTCAAAATGATGTTTTTAATAAATCCCCTAATGAGCGAGTAATATCCTCGCTTGTTAGGGTTAGGAATAAGGGAGGGAATGAGAGATGAAGATCTCTCATCTCTTTCGTGCCCGATTATTTTTAATAACTAGAACTTCATGCATGCATGCATAATCCGCTCCCTACGGCACCCTACCCACGAGGTAACGGTGAAACCGTAGTATAAAGGACCGGGCATGCATGTCTTCCATGAAGGTTAGAGCAAATATTAGGAAAGGACGGACAAGGATCTAGAGGAAGAAACTTCTTTTCTTCCCAATCATCCTAATCCCTTTTTCTAATAGTTGCTATACCTTCTAAAAGATCTCATTTAGGGCATTGAAAGAGGTGTGACATTAAATCTTATCAAACTCCACCTTAGACCTAACCCTAGCAAGTTTCTTAACCATCGCACAACTTATTTCCTTTTTTAGATTAA
This sequence comes from Agapanthus africanus, assembly GCA_030015575.1. Lineage (NCBI taxonomy): Eukaryota > Viridiplantae > Streptophyta > Magnoliopsida > Asparagales > Amaryllidaceae > Agapanthus > Agapanthus africanus. The sequence continues at coordinate 250,832,193 of JASDDO010000012.1, forward strand.
ATTAAAAGACCAAACACCCATTTGAATCAGCTCATAAGAACACTTAGGAAAATTACACATCCCTGTGGACCGACCCGTACTCACCGGCTAGCTTCATGCGACGCCGTTCTTGATTGCGGTAAAATATTTTTGATCGTTAAAATCCTATACTAAATCAACCACCTACCAAAACAAATCACCCGAAAGCAATCTGTGTGCCAGCGATGCCGCTACTGATCCAAGCGGACAACCTGGAAGAATTGTGGCACAACGGGGGTGAGTTGCCAACTCGTGAGTAGAAAACATCAACAGGTAGAAATCGAAATAAACAACGATTCCTAGGTCAACTATATCATAAAGGTAATACTATGATATCTAGGGTGACCGTATCTGCATATGTGCCAACACAATATAAATGCCTAACAGCAAGTGTATATCACCCAACAATGAATCAATGCATGTATGCAGGTGGATCTCGTCAATAATAAAATCAATGCATGTATGCAGTGGATCTCGTCCACGTGTCAACCACTGACACAACACTCCTGCATGTAAATATCATAAAAGAATATGCAAGTAAATATGAGGATATCAAAGAATATGTGTCCCTCGCGACACAACAAAATCATGGAACTGGAGTGTCCACATCGACACTCGAAAACATCATGAAACCCGTGTCTAGCATCGACACGTAAATCCTCATGTCTCAGGCACCGTCACCATGACTGGCCCAGATGGCATGCCCGTACATCACTCCGGTCGGTATCCTCATGATAACCGCCGAGTCCAAATACTATCACCGGTAGGTAGTGGTCCCTCTGTCAGGCTTATCGTCTACACCACGAAATCACCACTCGCCCCAGGGTACCACACCGGGTCCACCATGTACCCGCAGACGGTGCCTCTCGCTCCTCGAATCGGGTTTCACATGCCAATCTCCGAACCGAGAAATCAAATGGTGGACGCACTGAAATATCATATCTAGAGAAACCGGGTTTTCAAACAACACATAATTTCTTGAAATACCCCCACGGTTCTCAAAACCATAAATCACATGAAATCCATATCTTAATGCGTAAATCCATGAAAAATGATATATGCAACATAAAAAAACAATATGAGCATATTAAGGAAAACCACTCTTTTAAATGAATCAATCTTTAAAAATATATCATGCGGTTCCCAAATTCTCCGAAAAAAAAGTGCAGCATCATTTGAGGTGTACTTGTAACTGTAGCAAGGTATAAGTATCTACATGTAAGCAGGTATGTATGATGCATCTTATAAGTGCAATGGCGCAATAGTCAACGTCTCAATATCACATGTCAATGCAATACCACCTAGGGGTATATGCAACTGTAGCGAGATGTACAGGTGTACATGTCAGTATGTATGCATGATGTACATGTAGCTGTAGCAAAGTATGTGGGTGTACTTGTCAATATATCATGCAACCTAGCATAGTGATATGAACATGGCAGTATATTATAGCATGATATAGCAATTCTACTGTGTAAGTGACATAGCAATTATCGATGAACAAGTGTGTGCGCCGGCAATCAGTGTAAGTGTAACATACGCATCATCGATAATGGTGCAGTGTACTTGCAGATGTATAAGAAATGCAATGAGAATAGCATGAATGCAGCATAATACATATAATGAATCAAATACTATGGGGTATACATATCAACAAGACCGAGTCGGTGAATTTATCAATCGGCATCCAGCCTCACAACATCGCGTACGGTACAATCCATCGTACGGCATCCTCTAATCAGGGGTATGAATAAATCAACAGGTAAAAGTTATCGCGTACGGTAATCTAACGTACAACAGCATAAACAAATAGGGATTCTATCAACCTATACAACATCGGGGGTACGGATCTAAGTTTCGTACGACATATCACTCTTTATGAAATCATTATCCATAAAAATATATATACCTATCTCACAGGTCACATCCATGTCAATCTCGTATCAGGGGACCTACAAATGTATCAACAATCACGTATCGACTCGAATCCATATAATGACATATCACACTAAGTCATCATAATCACATCGTATACTCGTCCATCACATTAATATCTCGCATCACATTAACTGAACATCACACTTGTTCTCTTTTAATTTATACCTATCATGATTCACTTATCATTTCATATTCTCCTAAACCAATATGTTCACTAGTGTCCACTTCTATCATATTATCTTGCAATTCCTACAATCATGTACATCGCATATCATTTATTAGGATATAATAATCAATGATCTTTCAATCCAATATTTGCGGGGGTGCTATACGCCATCCACCCGACATCCCCGGAAGATATAAATCTACTCACCTGCTAAACTCCTCGCTTAGCCGTAGTCGATGCACTTCGTCTCAGAATCCACGCGAAGGTACCTACAATCAATACGAATTCGCCAAGCTATTAACATCAAATTCCGAAATCCAAAATACGGCACGCGGTGCGCTCATAGGTTAGAACCTATAGCCTACACATGCAAAACAATCAACTACCCTTGTCGTTGATGTACAAACATCCAATGACCAAATACAACATCCAAAACTCAAAACCAATAATCCAAATATCGGAAAACGTAGCCGAAACCCTGAATAGGGTCGCTATACATGAAAACTGCCACATTAAAAACCAAATAATACCAATACGCATTTACAAACACAATAATTATCGTAGGTATTAATATTTACGTCATCTCCATTTTCATTTAAAACCCACGTCAAATTTTTCCGAAAAGCTAGTAAGCAGTTATATCATTTTATCTCAATTTAGCACAAGTCTAGAAATTTAACAAATATCATACTCACAAATTGAATAAAATTTCCAAGTTAACACTTCATGATTAACCACTTAATCACAACAAAACCATAACTTGATTTCACAATTATTATCATGAATTAATTTAAACATGAACTTTAAAGCTATAAAAAACACTTAATTAAGCAAGCTTAAAGAATTAAGAAACAGATTAGGATTAGGGTTAGGATTTATACCTCTTAAACAAGATCTCCATTTTATCAATATCACCAAAATTAACCCTCCAAAAAGATGTTTTTTTCAAGAAGATCCATGCTAGATTAGAGATGAAGAATAATGGGTAATGATTTATTTATGAATTTGTGGAATTATTTGTGGATTTTTGATCAATTTTAGAAGCTAGAAGATGAAGAAATTGAGTGAGGAATGAGAGAGGGCAGCATGGTGTTGGGTTCGGGCATGAAAGAAACATGGAGGGGGTTTTGTGAAATGAAGGAAAATTCTAGCTAAAATTAACATTAAATGCTAATAAATGCACTTATGTCCTTTTTTGCCACCTTTTCATTTCATTATTTTCTTTTTAAAATTTAAACCATTAGTCATCACAAAAAATCTAGATATTAAAACAGAAGGTTCTAAACTAATTCTAGTGATTAGATTAGCAATGATTCTTATTAAAAGTAATTACCACAATTTACGTGTATAATTTACCACTTAAAATAGTATTTTATTAGAGAAAAATTCTATTTGAACCAAAACATCCCATCGACCCCCAAAGCTCGCGCACTTGCTTTAGTTTAGCTAAACTAGGTGCCGGCAAGTTTATACGGAAATTTGATCAAAATCGGTTAAAACGGAAAATACCGTCTATTTTACCCTAAAACGGAAAAATTCGTATAACGATTTCAGAAACGTTACAATAATCTCCTTAGTCTTTCAATCCGGAACCCCATTCTTTGACAAATCAAACAATTGCTGAACGGGCCCTCCTGGAGCAGAGAGGACTCGATCGCTAAAAATCATTCCGCCTTCATTCGAGTATGGATTGAGCAGTACGCGGAGAGCCCCTAACTGGGTCAGATCGGGAGTGGAAGTATCAACCGACCTCATGATCCACGGGAAGGTATATGAATCATAAAAATCTAGCCGCCGGTGTGCAGCAAATGCTCCTAACACGTGCATCTCAATCCACGACGTGAAGTAGTGGAGGGAGAAATTCACGGTATCCGCACCCGTGCTCGAAATATTAGCGGCAACGCTTAACCTGTGATATAAATACGATAATCCCACAACTCCAACAGCTAATCGCGCCCCTTCGGATATGTGATGAGTAGGGTAGAAGACGGAGGCTCTCATGAAACGTCGATGCATCGGCATGGCAAACCAGCTGAGCCAGAGATTGATAAAGCCGATAAAGAAAGTTTCTTCGTCCATGCCAGAGGCCGCGATTGCATCGAAAGATACGGCCGACGAGTTTAGAATATAAAACTGCTGCATGTCTTCCTCTTTGGCCGGCAGTTTTTCAGCCTGAATCCAAAAGGGTCTTCAATTTTCGTGTATTTTGGTGCCTTCTTGGATAAGAGATCCTCGCGGGGAAAGCAGGTAATGAAAGCGTCAAAAGTGACACCTTTCCCTTCCGATTTCATAAAAAGTTTTTCAAAAATACCCAGGGCCTTGATCAGACCTAGGTGCTTATGTCGAACGGCGTTCTTAGTGGTCAGGTCATCAAGCATAGCAGGCACCATAGCAAACACATACTCATTAGGAGGCAGTAACTCTTCGTAATGCACTCCCCTGGTCGGCAACGCTGAAATTTCACGAAACTCCTCCAGTGAGATCGGAACTTCACGATCCCCTAGCAAGAACGTGTTTGTGGGAAGATTCCATTGGTTCAAGAAAGCCTTAACCCACCAGACGTGACGGGCGTGATAATAGAATAATGACGCGTACACTGCTTGGTACAACCCAACCTTCTGCAGCCGTGCGCATTGGACGGAGAGAATGTATTGAACCCAAGAAAGGTAGCCCACTGCGTGGCGCGGGGTAATGCCTACCTTATACACCTGCCCCCAGAGTCGGGCTTCACCCTGGCATATCCGACGCCCTAAGATATCAATGGCCATCATAGGTTGATTAGGTATCCCAGTCGTCGACGGCTCAAGCCGGCCCATGGGGGTCCAATTAACCGCTTCCACCGCATAAGCCGTGCGCGGACGCTCTATCAATGACATCGAGTGGATAGGTTCTGTTGGCACTCCACAAGTAAAGCTACGGTGGCCCCTGATGATATGACCATACCACCCCCCATAAGAAAAGACTCGTATGGCCCTTGTCATACGCCCTAATCATTGCCATAACTTCCTCGTCCGATGGCGATTGCGGAAAAGCGACTTCTGAGCGAGTGTACGGGAAGTCAAGAAGTGAGGCCATCGTTCCTGAAATAAGAGGGGAAAGAAAAAACCCATTTATTTAAAAATATATATAAAATAATAATATAATATAATATAATATAAAATAAACGTTTTTTTTTCATTGGACCATTGGCTGCAAATCTAATGGACCCCACAAAATCAATATGGCGGCTTACTAATGATGAGACAAGATAATCATTGTGAGAATCAAAAAGGATTCTCATTAAATAGACACTGGAGTTTAAACAAACTCTGGGCACCCTCAAAGAAAAATTGGTTCTGTTAAAATTCCCAACAAGTTCAAATTTGTGGAAATATGGGTAAAACCCTATAATGAAAATATACTCGAGAACACCAGGGAATATAATTCCCAAAAGGCCTTCTTGATCTTTCAGAGCTAAGCTCTTTGATAAGGAATTAAATTCCTTTTAAGCAATGGAATTAAATTCCAGAAACCCCCATGATGGGAAACGAAAAATGGAATTAAAATTCCAAAAATACACAAAGATCAAAGGAGAAATGCCCGATCTTCGAAAACAATGGGGTTACTACACAAAGATTATGTCTTTTTGGATCTCTAAGAGATCGGTTCCAGAGGAGAGCCAAGCTCTTGCGGTGGATTTAAAATCCAGATTTTTTTTTAAAGAAATGGGGTTTCTTGTTCCTAAGAGATAAATGTTGTTCAAGATCTTTACCCAAAACAATTTCTTTTTTTCAACCGGGTTTAATTCTGAAATTTCAACGGGCAGAGAACTGAGCTCTGAAAGGAGAATTAAATTCTCAAGAGAAAAGCTAAGGAAGAAGACGAAGAAATAGTGGCCATCTCAAGAGCCAAGCCCTCGGATTTACAAGACATGATGGGAACGGTTCATCTCCCCGTTCCCTAAGGCAATCCAACGGCTGTAAAAGTGGACAACGTTGCACTCACTTGCAAGCCACGTAAGAGCAACGCTATGGGGGTATTTGTTTCCTTATAAAAAAAAGAAGAAAAAGAAGATGAGAGAAAGAAAGGGGAAACTTCCCACTAAACAAGCCTCACGTGTTAACCACGTGAGCGCCTATATACAAAGCATATAGGCGCTGCAATTAACCTATAGATAGGCTAAACAAAGCCTTACGTGTTAAACACGTGAGCGCCTATATGCAAAGCATATTGGCGCTGCAATTAAACTACAGATAGGCTAAACAAAGCCTCACGTGTTAAACATGTGAGTGCCTATATGTAAAGCATATAGGCGTTGCAATAATACTACAGATAGGCTAAACAAAGCCTCTTGTGTTAAACACGTGAGCGCCTATATGCAAAGAAAATAGGCGCTACAATTAAACTACAAATAGGCTAAACAAAGCCTCACATGTTAAACACGTGAACGCCTATATGTAAGTCTACGGTAGCGCCCCAGCCGTCATTCTAACGCCAAACGCGGAACAAAAACTTTTATAACCGGCGCTATCGCATACTATAACCCGGATCTTTCCATTAACGCTAAACTAACAAACTGTAAAGAGGTAGAAAGGCTATACCGATCGATCCAAGTCCTTCGGTCTTTAGCCATCATCCCACGCTCCTCGCGGCAACTCCGATCTCCTGTCTCCTCGTCGAGGTAGCACCACGTCAACGGATCTTTAAACGGGCTCCCGCCTCTATACCGAGGCAACTCGGACATGAAGTATGCTAACCGACATGTCCAAGATGAAGTAGAGAATGAGTAGAATACTTTGTCTCAAACACCCTAAGGTTCTCATCACATGAGAGGGTTAGGGTGGAGGTTGAAGAAGATGCTTAGAGATAGAAATTATGAACTCAAGAAAAACTATCAAGAGAGCAAGAACTCAAGCATAAATAACTTGTGGTGACTTTTCTTTTGTGAGTAGATAAATATAAGGTTGTGTAAAGGAAATATCTCATGAAAAATATCTCCCCAAAATATCCACAAACCCTAAAATATCTACACCTAAAACAAACTATCATTAATTCTATCATGACTCACTTAGTGACTCATTAGCATGAGTCACTAATGAACATGCTAGAAGAAATGTGTCACCAAGAATGAGTCACACTTTCCAAAATCCATTTAATCATTTAAACCAAAATGATTAACCAAAAGAAATGCATCTTCTAAAATATTCTCGCAACGGATTACGAGAATACCCCTCACCTGTATATACATACCTATATCCGTATTCCGACCGAATACGAATACGATGAGACAAAAATATTCTGACTCAATATAATACTTGGATCCAGCTTAAACCAAAGCCCACCAGTATTATCTGTCCGAAATATGACACGTGCACAAGTGCACGTGCATTTTTGAACCCTGCCATAAAACCATACGGCCTCTACAACGTTTTTCCCGAACTTAGGAAACTATCTGTTGGGGACTCTAAAGACTCGTCAGTACCCTGGCAGTGGGTTTAACCACAAGCACGTCAGCGCCACAAGCTGTGCGTAACGGCTCCCCATGTACTGACCGAAAGGGAAGCCTGATGAGCGAACTCATCCTGGATCCCTACTGAGCCTATTAGTGACAATATACGTACAGTCCGGTCCGTTCGTCTATGAGCATCGCATATCGGGCCTAGGGGGCTGGTAACGTCAGACCCCCAATAGCGGTATAAGTCGTGTCGGAGAGTAGCCCTGAACACCCTGAGAAACTACAGTAGTACTTACCAGTAATTCTCACCTACCTTGGCCAAGGAATTGGTGTAATGGCTCTCCTAGACACAGCACGATCTCACCCCCAATACCGGGAGAGACGAATCCCCTGCTGATCTGCTCACTTGCCTCCATGTGGCTCGGGACTAAACCCAACTAAAACCTGTTTGCACGAATCCTTTGAGCCGTGGTAGGGTAGTAATCTAAGCACAGTGGGAACTCACAAGAGACAAATGACGACCTCAGGTCGATGAACTAACCTGTACACATGTCACCAGGGAACTGCTATCTGACGCTAGGTATAAATACCATCTAGCAGGTTCCCGGCGAGTCATGTCCGGTGTACCCATAACCCAATGGCACCTGTATACATCTTAAGTGATCCAACCGACACCAATGGCTTGTGAGACCGGCCACCGCCCCTCGTCGGGGACTCGACTGTATACACTAGTCTACTCCGGAGTATCGATGCCCTGTCTCGAAACTCCCACGACAAGGGACCACTCTTAAGGATGTGCTTATGGACTACCTAACTTTCACGTATATGATCGCCATCATACTGTTGGTAGTTAAGAAGGATCCTAAGGGCACTATCAACATGTAATAGTGATCATGTCACCTAAAGCTGTACACGACTGATAAAGAAAAACCAGATAGCATACTATCATCTTGAGTAAGACTGTCCTACCGGTATAGGTCCTCCCCCAATCATTGCAATCACGTACCTGCGATCCAATAATTGACTTTGAGGGCACTACATCCAACAATCTCCCACTTTCACTTAAGGCAAATTATTGCGATGTCGCATACTCACAGCCCGTGTGATACCGAACACCCAACTCCTCTACTAACCAGTTTCACAAAGCTCTTTTGCAAAACCCTTGTGTTCGAGAAATAGCCTCAATTAGAGGATCCGCCCTGATGTTTCTTTCTATATCTCTCTTAATCTCAAGTTCGTGGAGAAAGCCATCTCTCGAATTGAGTAATACCTGTCTTAGAATATGTCTGGATATCTGATGGGACCTAGTTCATAAATGAACTCCAAATCCAAACATCTTAGACTGTATCTACAACTGAAACTAATCAGTATCCAGCACCAAGCCTCCCACAGTACCCTCTTGTACCACCTGTCTATAATACTGCCCCTTTGTCAGAGGGAAAACTATAGCTCTGACAATCACTCTGTCATCCATGTCACCTTTGGAAGCCTGGAATGATAACCGTCTCCTGAAGGAGGCTGCCGTCATCAAATCCCTAGAACATCCACTTATGTTCTAAAACTTCTTCCGTATGTTTCTCCAGGAGTGGATTAATATAAACTTATCGCATCTAGTGCAAAAACAATATCTGGTGTGGTACTTGACATCTCACGATTGACTCAATTGCCTAAGCAAGTGATATGTCAATCATGCACATCCCTCTCCTTTTTTGTCTGTAAGACACCTTTAGAGAGGGTGACTCCATCACCTGCAGGTACGCCACCATGCCAGGAGTTATCTATTCTAAAATACTATTAGAATACTGTCAAAGTACCCACATTGGGAAACTACCCAAATTTAGATCTAAAAACCATAGATCTAGTAACCAGAATGTCAGATATTATATCCATATCCTTTGTGGAGAAACAACTGTGTGACAACTACAGTAGAACCGATCGTAGTATAGGAATTTTACTTCCTACTCTTTGTATGTCATCCAAATACCAGGACATCACACCCTACTACCTTCTTAACAGATCCATCCCTTATTCTGATGAAGTCAAACCTATGACTATCACATCAAAAATAGACGATCTATCTCCGCTATATCTGCTCTAGTTTATAAATAGACATAAGCTACTTGCTCACTATGCTTCTGTTTCTCCCACTGACCACAACAACCCTCTGGCAGAATAATATATACGTGCACTTCTAAATCTAGTTTAGAACGACGCTATACTTAACCTCCTGCCGGGTCTCATAGCCTGAAACAACAGTAGTATCAAGTCCGGGTAAACAAGAACCTCCCTGTCACCGTCCTTGAGGCTACCAAAGTACCTCTCGGGTGCCTGAGGTTACCCATCATATCTGCGGAGTGGCAATTGCAATGTCAAACCAGATTGAATCTTTAGGTCCTATTAAATTTTCCGTAATCGTTTGCGGTTCTGGAATCACTTCCAGTTCTACCATACTCCCACTACTGTTTTCTGAAAAAATCCATTTTACTAAAACTGTGGCGAGTCAAGAACAATATCACCATTGATCTTTCAGATGGTAGAAAGTCAACCCTCGTCATAGCCTGGGCCAACCCACAAACTGCCATTACAGAAACGTGCCCTGAGTTATCCAGAGTCTGGTTTTAAGCATTAGCCGGACAACTCCCCATACCTTAACATCGTTAAGATATGAACCATTATATATCCAATATAGAAACTTTGGCACTTATTTAATTGGAACCAGATTCAAATCATGCAGCTGTCTCCAGTGCATATCAACTTAATGGAGAGAGGCTAATCAGCATTACTCAACTTAGGAATACATCCAATTATGAGTAACCTGAAAGAGAAACAAGTTTCTCAAAACCATTACTATCAACTGAATACCAATCACAACTATCTACATCTTTGACCTCTTTGAAGAATCCCGATACTTGCGACATCTTGTTCTCTACTTTATTTCTATACCCACAACTTCTCAAAACTTAGACCTTGTATTTCTATGAAACACTTGTCTAAAAACTAGAGAAGTCACAAGTAAACAGAACATAGTACGAGGACCAACCCCCTTGTCCTGACGGACTCTAGACAGCATACAATACTCTGTATGAGTCCCCTGAGTCGAATAACTCAAAACCTGTGCATCGTAGGTTGAAAACTATACTTATGGTTAAGAACTACTCCACTGTCCAATGCTCCTTACCCAATCGTCAACTAATATAGGTAAATGTCACGGACATAATTTCAAAATTTTATATCTCACATTATAAAAATAAACGTACAGATATATTATTTTGAAATTGGTGCACAACAACGGATACTCAAAACCAAATACATGCCGTACGTCAAAAACCCAGGCGACTTTCTCAAATATTACCAATTGCAACGAATTCCGATATAATGAGGATGATCACCTAATTCCCAATAACTTACTCCCACTCATCATCTGTAAAACCACGCAGATGTGAGAATCATACCTGGTAAATACAAACCTTGGAGTAAGTATCTAATCGGGAAATCAGTTTTCCTTTAACAATGCACAGTGAAACTGAAACATGAAAATGTTTCGTAGGTGTATCCTGGTATTCCTAGTAATGCCTCTTCCATAATCTAATCCATGACTATAACCGTATATTTCATTGCCATCTCTCCAAATCCCTTTAATTGTCTTTAGTCGTTACCTTCTTTACACTATCGTTAGGCTAAATGGTTTTCTTCCTTCCCTACCGTTCGGCACCAGCCTATGGTTTTGGAAGAAGACTATCCAATAAGCGTAATAGGTGTATACTCCTAATCCTAAGAGCACTCGCAACCTAATAGAAGGTGATGATAAAAGACAACTGAATAATACCTTATTCTATTTCTCCCGAACTGGGGAAAAAAGCAAAGGTGATGTTGGAGTGGAGATGAAGTACGCAGTTTGGTCGTGAATGATAGCGGTCACAATTTACTTTGCCTTCTTTCTAATCCCTTTATTTTGTCTTTACTTATTACAATGTGTACACCCTACTTAGGCTAATTGGTTTTCTTCATTCCCTACCTTTCGGCACCTGCCTATGGTTTGGAAGAAGACTATCTAATAAGCGTAATAGGCGTACTCTCCTAAACCAAGGAGCCCTCGCAACCTGAGAGAAGGTGATGATAAAATACAACCGGATAAAACAATTCAATTTCTCCTGAACCTGGATCCATCCTCGAAGAAGTCCCTTCGAGTTCGTATATAACCATACGATGGATCTATCCAATGGAAGTGGATGTCCGTAGTAATACGGGGTGTTCTGAGAAATACAAAGGGTAAAAGAAGGAGCGGAAATGACTTAAGCAACTCAGACAATCCAAAAAGCCAGTATTTTAAGTAGGTTTGGTCAACTTGGTCACTGAGTCATAGTCTAGGGTCGGTCAATGGTCGCTGCCAAAGAAAGAGAGAAAAGAAACACTCTGCGTGCACTCTAACCTAGATCAGAATGGTTATCACTTTATCTAATCAGGAAACCTCCCACTGTACTGTCAAATTCTCCTCCAAACCTGAAAGAAGAATCAATCGGGATCACCCGAAGAGTAAACTAACTCATCAGTGGGAATCGGGATCCAACTCTCATCGTATGATAACGTGAAGATATCCACTCATGTTATCACACTCCAGAAGGTATGCGCATGCCTGGAAAGTTTCAGTTTCTTTAGAAACTCCCGATATAATTTTTACCCCATGTTCTTATGACCTTGACGAAGGCCAACAAATCATAAGTCATATGTCAAGTTCTACCCGTCATTATCTTGTCAATTTGAACCCACCCGTACATACCCTTGACGAAGGCCAACAAGGTAATACGACTGTCCCAAACCAACTCATCTATCTATGCAACAGAAAAGTAACAAGCAGCTACCATCCACTATGCCTTGACGAAGGCCAACAAACATAGCATGAATACTACGTGCTACTCGTCTGAAACGACGGAGGGCTACGGCTGGTTTTGAGCGAAAAACCATTAACGAAATGAACTTGATCTTGCTGAAGAAACCTGATAGGTTTTTATAAAAATATAGTGGCGAAAACCTTTTGCTAAATAGGTCACTCCCGGTGAAGGGATCTCGGCTCTTTCCCCGTAGAATGAGGTGCAGGATATTCCAACTGAATACCGCGATGCAGAGCAACATGTAATCGACTATAGTGAAGTTATTACCCTGACCCAAATTTCTGCCCAAGGGGTCACTCACGGTGAAGGGATCTCGGCCCATGCCTCGTCGAATGAGGTGCAGGATATTCCAACAGAATACCACTGTGCAAAACAAAAGAAAACATTCTTGTAATAACACTTTTTAAAACTGTTCCAACAACGTCCAAACAGGTTTGTTTTCCTTTGCATTGATCAGAATCAACGTAGTCCCATCAATTAATCATACCAGAAAAGAACGAAAATAAAATGTACGTATATACCATCCGCATTCGTCACTGGGTCCCGTCATCACCCGTTAGGTTACTTAACTAACGAAAGAGCAGGGACTGGACTAGCGCGGGTGTAAAACATATACAACATCTACTAGTATATATACCAATATACAATAATCGCTCCAGGAGTGATAAATACAACATTGCAGAAAAGTAATAAGCATCACAGAACAATACAGATAATCTGGCATCACCGGGTTTCACAGAGCCGCTACTGAAACCCGACGTTCCCCTGGTCGTGTGGATAGCCTGTGCAATGAAACCTAGACCCCTACGAGTGCAGCAAGTTACCCGCCAAAACCTGAAGCAAGACAGCCCCCTACATCAAAGTGAATGGACCACCCTGCATTTCACGGAATCCGGTAACTTGGGCACTCCATCTTGGGTCAACCTGTACTCCCTAGGAGTGCGGCGAATAGTCTGCCAATTCTAGAGTGAGGCCCCTTTGCCTCTCAAAGCCATGAGATACAGACCTGTTGCCCTCCAGAACCCGGCTATCCGTGCACTCCGTCGCGGGGTAAACCTAGTACAGAAATGAAAATTATGTACAACGGGTACATCGACCTCAGCCCGGTCTTGCCCCAAAAGAATATTATACAAACAGGCAGTGACGGCAGTCGACATGTTGGACGCTCACCCCGCAATATCAAATGTACAAATAAATCCAAACTGCACTACCATTGCACACATCTATCCACCACGACAAATCCGCAACATCACATCACAACACAGAACATCAACACGAATGTCACGTTCGCAAATCCGTCTAAAAAGACTATAGAAATTAGACACGATTTACCGCTCGAATGACATTCACGGTCGGAGATATAATGTAAGTATTGTAAACTAACAAGTTTAAAATTCCGATCGAGAAAACTTCCCGAAGTGGGCCCCACGTATAACTGCAGTACTCAAACAAAATCCGGGCCCAAAAAATATTCCGGAAACCACAATTCCCCATGAAAGACACTACTGTAGAAAAATGGTACTCTGTTGCTCCAAAACGGCGGCGGAACCGCGGCCAAACCATGGTTTGTGTGGCGGTTCCGCGGTAGTACTGTGGAGACAGTGAACCAAATTTCTACAATATCCTTAAAAAAGCCTGCACGATTTTATGAGATGCTCAAAATAATTTTTAGACGACGCTACAAAATCGACAAAAACTTTAACATTGAAATCGCGGTTTTGGAAATTTCATTCGATCGATGTTTTAAACACGTTAGAACAAGTTAGCAAAGGTTAATGGCATGGCTCTGATACCATGTAAGTCTGCGGTAGCGCCCCAGCCGTCATTTTGACGCCAAACGCGGAACAAAAACTTTTATAATTGGCGCTATCGCATACTATAACCCGGATATTGCCATTAACGCTAAACTAACAAACTGTAAAGAGGTAGAAAGTCTATACCGATCAATCCGAGTCCTTCGGTCTTTAGCCATCATCCCACGCTCCTCGCGGCAACTCCGATCTCCTGTCTCCTCGTCGAGGTGGCACCACATCAACGGATCTTTAAACGGGCTCCTGCCTCTATACCGAGGCAACTCGGTCATGAAGTATGCTAACCGAAATGTCCAAGATGAAGTAGATAATAAGTATAATACTTTGTCTCAAACACCCTAGGGTTCTCATCACATGAGAGGTTTAGGGTGGAGGTTGAAGAAGATGCTTAGAGATGGAAATTGTGAACTGAAGAAAAACTATCAAGAGAGCAAGAACTCAAGCATAAATAACTTGTGGTGATCTTTTCTTTTGTGAGTAGATATATATATATGGTTGTGTAAAGAAAATATCTCATGAAAAAATATCTCCTAAAAATATCTGAAAACCCTAAAATATCTACACCGAAAACAAACTATCATTAATTCTATCATGACTCACTTAGTGACTCATTAGCATGAGTCACTAATGAACATGCTAGAAGAAATGTGTCACCAAGAATGAGTCACACTTACCAAAATCCATTTAATCATTTAAACTAAAATGATTAACCAAAAGAAATGCATCTTCTAAAATATTCTCGTAACGGATTACGAGAATACCCCTCACCTGTATCCGTATTCCGACCGAATACGAATACGATGAGACAAAAATATTCTGACTCAATATAATACTTGGATCCGGCTTAAACCAAAGCCCACCAGTATTATCTGTCCGAAATATGACACGTGAACAAGTGCACGTGCATTTTCGTACCCGGAAATAAAACCATACGGCCTCTACAACGTTTCGCCCGAACATCGGAAACTATTAGTGGGGGACTCTAAAGACTCGTCAGTACCCTGGCAGTGGGTTTAACCACAAGCACGTCAGCGGCACTAGCTGTACGTAACAGCAGCCCATGTACTGACTGAAAGGGAAGCCTGATGAGTGAACTCATCCTGGAACCCTACTGAGCCTATTACTGACAATATACGTACAGTACGGTCCGTTCGTCTATGAGCATCGCATATCGGGCCTAGGGTGCTGGTAACGTCAGACCCCCAATACGGTATAAGTCGTGTCAGAGAGTAGCCCTGAACACCCTGAGAAACTACTGGAATACATACCAGTAATTCTCACTTGCCTTGGCCAAGGACTTGGTGTAATGACTCTCCTAGACACAGCACGATCTCACCCCAATACCGGGAGAGACGAAACCCTGCCGATCCGCTCACTTGCCTCCAGGTGGCTCGGGACTGTACCCAACTAAAACCTGTTTGCACGACTCCTTTGAGCCGTGGTAGGGTAGTAATCTAAGCACAGTGGGAACTCACACGAGACAAATGGCGACCTCAGGTCGATTAACTAACATGTACACATATCACCAGGGAACTGCTATCTTACGCTAGGTATAAATATCAACTAGCAGGTTCCCGACGAGTCCTGTCCGGTGTACTCATAACCCAATGAGCACCTGTATACATCTTAGGTGATCCAACTGACACCAATGGCTTGTGAGACCGGCCACCGCCCCTCGTCGGGGTCTCGACTGTATACACTAGTCTACTCCGGAGTATCGATGTCCTGTATCGAAACTCCCACGACTAGGGACCACTCTTAAGGATGTGCTTATGGACTACCCAACTCTCACGTATATGATCACCATCATACTGTTGTTAGTCAAGCAGGATCCTAAGGGCTCTATCAACGTTTAATAGTGATCATGTCACCTAAAGCTGTACACGACTGATAAAGACAAACCAGATAGCATACTATCATCTTGAGTAAGACTGTCCTACCGGTATAGGTCATCCATCACTACATCCAACACTATAAGGGCACTATAGGTCATCCATCACTACACGACCTCAGATTGCAATCACGTACTTGCGATCCAATAATTGACTTTGAGGGCACT
This sequence comes from Agapanthus africanus, assembly GCA_030015575.1. Classification (NCBI taxonomy): domain Eukaryota; kingdom Viridiplantae; phylum Streptophyta; class Magnoliopsida; order Asparagales; family Amaryllidaceae; genus Agapanthus; species Agapanthus africanus. The sequence continues at coordinate 250,848,508 of JASDDO010000012.1, forward strand.
ACATCCAACACTATAAGCAAAGCATATTGGCGCTGCAATCAAACAACAGATAGGCTAAACAAAGCCTCATTTGCTAAACACGTGAGGACACTTCCTTACGTAGAATTAAATCCTACTTAATGAACCGTTGGATCAAGGATCCAATGGTGATTAAACATTGAATTAAATTCTATTGGGATGAATATTTTCTGTTAGACAGAGAGTTAATGGATCAAAGATCCAAAATATTTTCAATATCTTTCTAAACAAAGAATGATTATACTCTGTTAAATTAAGCACCTTTGGATTAAAAATCCAATGGTGATTAAAATGTCACCGCTAGATAGAATTTGATTCTATGTATAAGAGAATATCCCCAATCTTGTTAAAAACAAGAACAATATCTTCTGTAAAGTAGAAGTCCTTGGACCAAAGATCCAACGGTGGGTAAAATTTCCCAAATCAATTCTGAAACAAATTAAATCAATGGGGATCTCTCAATGAAGGATTTTCTGAGAATCAAACAAACTTCTCTCCACTATATAAAGAGACAAAGACTTCAAGTCTTAAAAAAAAGAGAGAGGGAAACACACAGAAAGAGAGAAAAAAGGGAAAAAATGGACGAAAAATAGACAAGAGAATTTGATCCTCAGCGAAGACTTGTTTCGTCGAAAAAAAACTAGGTAAAGTAAAAACACAATGATCATTCTTTGCCTCTCTAAGGGTTTAACCCTTCACATAAGAACTTAGCACTTATAGAAAAGAGGGGGGTGTAAGTCGATGTGCAACACCCCACGACTTGTGGGGAGGCGGAAATATGAAAAACGATCTTGTTCTTTGCTTAAACATCGACTAACCGCATGAATCGAAGCTAAACGATAACTAATATCAAACATAGAAGTTCTAAACTACTATGTGAAGGGATTATACCTAAAGAACCGTGTCCTTCGTCTTTACGAACTCCACCTCCTCCTCGGCCTTCTCCAAGTAGTAGACGATTCACCACGAGAGCTATACTCCAAGCTTTGCCTCTAAACTTGAGGAAACTAGGTTTCTTTAAGTGCTAATCAAAGTACCTAGATGATATAGAGTGAGGGTTATGGATTAAGTAGTCTAACTAATCCTTGTACTCAACACATGAGAGGGGAGGATTAGGGTTTGAAGAGTGGAAGCTTGAGGAGAGAGAAGGTGAGAAGAATAATGAAATGAGAAAATGAGTTATCATAATATATATCAAGCATTATTGTTTTTCAAGAAAAGAAAAGAAAATGATTTACAACCATGCTTGATAAATATCTTATGGTGATTCATCTCCATGAGTCATTAAGCAATTATGAAGCATTAATGACATGGATGAATCATCCATATGACTCACTAATCTCATTTAATGTATATGCCACTTAAACCTCCTTAGTCACCATCTTCTAGAAGCTTCTCGCGCAATTACGAGAACACCCCTCCTATCCGTGAAAACACGGAAAAACTTTAGACTGTATAAATCCAATAACCGGATACTAGTAACTGGCTTAAACCAAAGCCGACTAGAAAAAACTGTCCGGATGTCGTACGTGCATAAATACACGTATGCGTCCGAACCCTTGTCGTAAAACCATACGACCTCTATATCGTTTCGCCTGGAGTAGGGAAACTCTCTGTGTGGGACTCTAGAGACTCGACTACTAAGCTGGCAGTGGGTTTAACCACAGACCGTAAGCGGCACTAGCTGTACGTAACGGTCCCCAGGTAGATGTCGATAAGAAGGCCGATGAGGAAACCCATCCGAACTCCTACTGAGTCTGATGTGACAATCTCCATACAGTCCGGTCCGTTCGTCTAAGACTATCGCATATCGGGCCTAGGGGGGCGGCAAGCGTCAGTCCCCTAATAGCGGTATAAGTCGTGTCGGAGCGAAGCCCATTACACCATGAGAAACTACTGGAACCTACCAGCAAATCTCGCTTGCCCTGGCCAGGGACTTTGCGTAATGGCTCTCTGACACAGCGCGATATCAACCCCCAATAACGGGAGAGACGAATCCTGTCTAACCGCCATTGCCTCCAAGTGCTCGGGACTGCACCCAACAGCTACTTGTTTGCACGACTCCTTTGAGCCGTGGTAGGGTAGCAATCTAAGAACAGTGGAACACACTCGAGGCGAAGTAGCAGTGTCAAGTCTGCGGACTATGCTCTACTCATGTCACATGGGAACTGTTCACTGACGACTTGTATAAAACCAACCAACAGTTCCCTGTGAGTCCTGTCCGGTGTACCCGTAACCTAACGAGCACCTGCATACTATCTCCAGTACGACGTACCGATGGCTGTGGGACAGACCATCTCCCCAACTGGGATGAGAAGCGTACACACTAGTCTACTCTGGAGTATCGATGCCCTGTCTCGATAATCCAACGACTAGGGACCTGAATAAGGATGTGCTTGTAGGCTACCCGGCCCCCACTAGTGTGAAACGCTGGTAGTCAAGCAAGATCCTAAGAGCTCTATCAATACGTATACTCACATATTAAGATAGAAAAACCAAGTAGAATACTACCATGTTTAGCAAGACTGTTATATACATGTGAATATCCCAAGCTTCCATTAAGTAATATACAAACTAGTATGATACAATAATGGCCCCTAGGGCATATACACTAACAATCTCCCACTTGAACTAGGGCCATGTACTGGCATATCGAAGACCGATGATCTCGAGTAGCCTCTCGAACTGAATCTGAGGTAGGGCCTTTGTGAATGGATCAGCAATGTTCTCTTCAGTAGCAACTCTCCGAACCTCGATCTCCTGACGATCAATGATCTCCCTGATCAGGTGATACCGCCTTAAGATGTGTCTGGACTTCTGATGGGACCATGGTTCCTTCGCTAAAGCTATAGCTCCGTTGCTGTCGCAATACAGAGGTATTGGATCAACTATGGTAGGAACCACCTAAAGTTCTGTTAGGAACTTCTTCATCCAGACTGCTTCTTTCGCGGTATCGCAAGAAGCTATATACTCCGCTTCCATCGTCGAGTCAGCAACGGTGTCCTGCTTGGAGCTCTTCCAGCACACCGCCCCTCCATTGAGGGTAAAGACATAACCCGACATGGACTTGGAATCGTCCTTATCACTCTGGAAGCCAGAATCAGCAAAGGCCTCCAACCTGAGGTCTTTTCCGCCGTAAACCAAGAACATCTCCTTAGTCCTTCTCAGGTACTTGAGAATGTTTTTTACTGCTATCCAGTGCTTCTCCCCTGGGTCTGACTGATACCGGCTTACCACGCTCAGTGCGTAAGCTACATCTGGTCGGTGCACGACATCGCATACATTATAGAGCCTACCGCAGAAGCGTAGGGTATAATAGACATGCGTTCCCTTTCCAAATCAGTCTTGGGAGACATCTCTTTGGAGAGGGTGATTCCGTGACAAGCCGGTAGATTACCGCGCTTAGAATCTTCCATACTGAATCTTTTCAGTACAGTGTCGATATACCTGGACTGCGAAAGTCCCAACATCCTCTTGGATCTATCACGATAGATCCGGATCCCCAGAATGTAAGAGGCATCACCCAGGTCTTTCATGGAGAACCTGTGTGACAAGAATACTTTGACAGATTGTAGCAAAGGAATGTCATTTCCTATTAATAGAATGTCATCCATGTACAAGACGAGGAATACGACACCTCTGGCTACAACTTTACTATATATGCCCGGTTCATCTGGATTTTTGATAAAGTCATATTCTTTGACTGTCTCATCAAAACAGATGTTCCAACTCCGCGATGCCTGCTTTAGTACATAAATGGACTTAAGCAGCTTGCATACTTTCCCACTGCTCCCACTCTGATTGAAACCCTCTGGCTGATCCATATAGACGCACTCTTCTAAATTTCCATTCAGAAAAGCCGTCTTTATGTCCATCTGCCAGATTTCATAATCATGGAAGGCAGCAATAGCAAGAAGGAGCCGAATGGATTTGAGCATAGCCACTGGAGAAAAAGTTTCGTCATAGTCCAGACCAGGTCTTTGACGAAAACCCTTTGCAACAAGTCTAGCCTTATAGGTTTCCACCTGTCCATCTACACCAATCTTTTTCTTGAAGATCCATTTGCATTCTATGGGTTTTACCCCATCTGGAGAAAAGTCCAAAGTCCATACTTTGTTGGTGTACATGGACTCCATTTCGGTCCGCATTGCATCTAGCCATCGTACCGAGTCGCCGCTCTGGATGGCCTGCTGGAAGTCAGTAGGTTTATCATCATCTATGATGCAATCCTCTCTATACCCATCTATGAGAAAACCGTAGTATCTCTCAGGCGGATGAGACGGCCTACTACTCCTGCGGAGGGGTGCCGGAATGTCCTGTTCTTCTTGAACTACCGGTTCTACCAAACTTTCAGTAGCAGTTTGTGGTTCTGGAATTTCTTCCAGTTCTATTTCGCTCCCACTTATTTCCTTTTCTAAAAACTGATATTCTAGAAAATGGGCATTACGAGAAACTAACACCTTTTGTTCCTCTGCGTAATAGAATAGATACCCTTTGGAGTTCTTTGGATATCCCACAAACTTACACTTTACTGATCGTGCCTCGAGCTTGTCCACATGCTGCTTTTTAACAAAAGTTGGACATCCCCATATTTTCAGATACTGAAGATAGGGTTTCTTCCCACTCCACATCTGATATGGAGTGGTAGGCACAGTCTTGGTAGGTACCATGTTCAGAAGATATGCTGCTGATTCTAGCGCATAACCCCAAAAAGATCGCGGTAACTCAGCATTACTCATGATGGATCGTACCATATCCAATAGAGTTCGATTCCGTCTCTCCGATCCACAGTTATGCTGTGGAGTGTATGGAGGAGTAAGCTGAGAGAGAATTCCTTTCTCTTTTAGGTAACCTAGGAACTCGGCACTCAAGTATTCACCACCTCGATCAGATCTTAGTGTCTTGATACTTTTGCCGGTTTGGTTTTCTACTTCATTCTTATACTCTTGGAATTTCTCAAAAGCCTCGGATTTATGTTTCATCAGATAAATGAATCCGTACCTTGAGTAATCATCCGTGAAAGTAATGAAATAGGAAAAACCACCTCTTGCATGTGTAGACATTGGACCACATACATCGCTGTGTATGAGTCCTAAGAGCTCACTCTCTCTTACTCCATGACCAGTAAATGGAGTCTTTGTCATCTTTCCATTGAGACAAGATTGATAAGTGTCATAAGTTTGATATTCGAACGAGTCCAAATATCCTTCTCTATGCAACTTAGTCAACCTTCTCTCATTGATGTGACCCAGTCTACAATGCCATAATAAACCTTTATTTAAATCTGGAGACTTTCTTTTTAGTGTATTCTGGACATTGAAAATTTGGAGTTGGTTTAACACATATATACCATTTTCCAGTGTACCGGACCCAATCAAACTATGATTAAGGTGGATGTTAACAACACCACTTCCAAACGTGAAATCATAACCTTTATTTGATAACAAGGAAACAGATATGATATTACACGTTAAGCTGGGTACACAAAAACAGTTATGTAAAACCAAAATGTGTCCACTCGTCAATCCCAGGTGATAATCCCCTACGTACACAGCTCCCACGCTAGCTCCGTTAGCAACCATCAGGGTCATATCACCTACCTTCAGCACTCTACGGTTTCTCAGTGCCTGCAATGAATTGCAAATATGAGATCCTGATCCAGTATCCAATACCCAGGAAGTAGAGTTGATTGACAGACAATTCTCAATTACAAACACACCTGAAGTCGAAGCCACAGCTTGCTTCGGTTCCTGGTTCTTGGCGTTCCACGCCTTGCAATCCTTTTTCCAGTGCCCTTTCCTGTGACTATGGAATCACTCATCCTGGCCCACTACCGGTACTGCAAACTTTTTCTTTCCCTTCCCTCCCACCTTACTAACACCTCCTCTAGGTTTGGTGGCGGCCTTCTTCTTCCTTCCTTTGGCCCTAGCCTTGGACCCGGAAGAAGATGCACCGCTAACAAACATAGCGGGTGTTTCCCTTGCCTTCCGCAAGATGCCCTCTCCACTCCTTAACATGTTCAGGAGTTCCGGAAGTTCAACTTCTTTTCTTTGAATGTTGAAGTTCAGGATAAACTGGGCGTAGGTGGAAGGAAGGGACTGGAGAATAAGGTCTGTATAGAGCTCATTATCCAAAGTCGTCCCAAGGTTTGCGAGCTCTTCTATATAGCCGATCATCTTTAGGACATGTTCTCCGACCGATGACCCGACAGCCAACCTCGCTCGAAACAAGTTCTTAGAGGTCTCGTATCTTGCTATACGAGATTGCTCTCCATAAAGTTCCTTTGTATGGAGAAATATGGCATCTAGTTCCATATCCTCGTGCCGCCTCTGATGTTCATTGTTCATCGAGGCAAGCACGATGCACTTGGCTTTCGCGCAATCGAAATCCCAGGTTTTGCGGATTTCCTTATCAGCATTACTGGATTTGGGACCAGGGACACCAGGTGCCGTAGCGGTGAGGACGTACCCCAATTTGTCATAGGTCAAAGCCATTTTGACATTCTGCAGCCAATCTTTATAGTTTGGCCCTGTCAGTATATTTTTCTCTAAAAGTAACTTAAGTCCAGTCATTTTCAGGGTCGCTGCAATTAGGAGAGAGAGAAGAAAACTCTTTAGCATGATGCTCTTGCAAGTTTAGAGTGGTTTTTAGTTTATCTAAACTGGATGGCTCCCACTGTTTCTCGAATCCTTCCTCAAACCATAAAAGAAGAATTAGCCAGGACTATTCTCACTGTACAATACTTGCTTAACCGTTCATCCAGGCTGGTGTCGGTACTTCGAGGGAGGTTTTCCAACGCTTTCGCGAAGTTCCTTAATTAAATAACCTCTTTTCTCTGGGGGCGTAACCCCGCTGACACCTTTCTTGACACCTACTTGGTTTATAGCATTGATCGTTAAGTGACGAATATCCTGATGAGTAGCATATACTCACAGTAGGATCGGGATCCAAATATCATCGTATGATAATGTTGAAGGAATGCTAACAACATTCATCAAACTCCAAATGGTATGCATCTCTTTGCAAATTTCAGTTTCTTTAGAAATTCCCGATATATATTTTTGCCCCATGCTCTTATGACCTTGGCGTTGGTCAAAATGTCATAAGTCACATGTCAAGTTCTACCCATCATTATCTTGTTAATTTGAACCCATCCGTACATATGCTTGACGTTGGCCAAAATGATCATACGACTGTCCCAAACTAACTCATCGATCTATGCAACAAATGAATACCCAGCAGCTACCAAACACTATGCCTTGGCGTTGGTCAAAATACATAGCTTGAATACTACTGAATACCCAGATGAAATGACGGAGGGCTAGGAATGGTTTTGGCGAAACCGTGAACGTAGTGAACTTGATATAACCGAAGGAACCTGATAGCTTTTTAAAAGGAGTGGTTAAAGCTCCGCATTTAAAAATATCTGTTTTTAAAATTAACCGAGTGGTTTCTTTTAAATTGTTCCAACGATTAAACTTTTGGTTTATTTTCTTTGCATTATAAATAATGCGTCCCATCATTAACCTATCATTGCAGAAAACAACGAAAATATGTTCTCTTATGCCATCCGTATTCGCCACGGGTCCCGTCATTACCCGTTAGGTTACTTAACTAACGACAGAGTGGGGGCTGGGCTAGCGCGGGTGTAAAACATAAGTGACGTCTAAATAGCTATCATATATAGATATTGTACATTCGTCAGACGCAATAATAGGCATTCCAGATCACAGATGAACTTTATTGGATTTACAAGCAATCCGTGTTTGTTTTGAGCCTGCAACAAAAGACGTATTACATAGTTGTGATGAATAGCCATTACCCCACCCAAGACCCCTACGGGTACGGCAAACTACCCACCCGGCAGTTTGTGAACCCCACCTTGGGTCTGTCCTAGGAGCAAAAACAGTAAAATGAAATAATACAACGGTGGCTACAACCGCAACCTGGATGTGCCCCGCAAAATAATATTACAACAAATTACATTTACATCAAATGAATTAAATAATAACCCATCACATAACCCCGGCTATACATCACAACATTCCAACACAGTTCATATCCACAAACAGTAAAAACCATTACAGAAATGTGCAACCCCCTGCCAACCGACATACTAGCAGTTAGGGGAGGTTTACGAACACATTATACAAACACAGATATAATCCAACAAGAAAATACCGTATAATTTCGATCGATTAAACACATTTAATTTTACTCCAATACTTCTTTGTAAATCTGAAACCTGAGCAAAAATTAAAAATTTCCAGAAAATACCAAATATCACAGAGAACCAACACAGGAAATTTGGGCTGATGAATCGGCAACTCGGCGGCGGAATCGCGGCGGATCGGTGGGATCCGCCGCGGTTCTGCGGCGCTTTAGTCGACTCATGATCCCAGATTTCTTGGGTGTTCTAATACTATCATTTTGAACTTTCTGAAGGTCCCTGAAAAATTTTTGGACCACATTTAAAAATCGAAAGAATACCATGTTATCGGGGTTTTCCGGTTTTGTTTTTTTCGTTCGAAATTCATACAATTTTGCAAGTGAGTTATTTACTGTTTAGCGAGGCTCTGATACCACTGTAAGTCGATGTGCAACACCCCACGACTTGCGGGGAGGCGGAAATATGAAAAACGATCTTGTTCTTTGCTTAAACATCGACTAACCGCATGAATCGAAGCTAAACGATAACTAACATCAAACATAGAAGTTCTAAACTACTATGTGAAGGGATTATACCTAAAGAACCGTGTCCTTCATCTTTACGAACTCCACCTCCTCCTCGGCCTTCTCCAAGTAGTAGACGATCCACCACGAGAGCTATACTCCAAGCTTTGCCTCTAAACTTGAGGCAACTAGGTTTCTTTAAGTGCTAATCAAAGTACCTAGATGATATAGAGTGAGGGTTATGGATTAAGTAGTCTAACTAATCCTTGTACTCAACACATGAGAGGGGAGGATTAGGGTTTGAAGAGTGGTAGCTTGAGGAGAGAGAAGGTGAGAAGAATAATGAAATGAGAAAATGAGTTATCATAATATATATCAAGCATTATTGTTTTTCAAGAAAAGAAAAGAAAATGATTTAAAACCATGCTTGATAAATATCTTATAGTGATTCATCTCCATGAGTCATTTAGCAATTATGAAGCATTAATGACATGGATGAATCATCCATATGACTCACTAATCTCATTTAATGTATATGCCACCTAAACCTCCTTAGTCACCATCTTCTAGAAGCTTCTCGCGCAATTACGAGAACGCCCCTCCTATCCGTGAAAACACGGAAAAACTTTAGACTGTATAAATCCAATAACCGGATACTAGTAACTGGCTTAAACCAAAGCCGACTAGTAAAAACTGTCCGGATGTCGTACGTGCGTAAACACACGTATGCGTCCGAACCCTTGACGTAAAACCATACGACCTCTATATCGTTTCGCCTGGAGTAGGGAAACTCTCTGTGTGGGACTCTAGAGACTCGACTACTACGCTGGCAGTGGGTTTAACCACAGACCGCAAGAGGCACAAGCTGTACGTAACGGTCCCCAGGTAGATGTCGATAAGAAGGCCGATGAGGAAACCCATCCGAACTCCTACTGAGTCTGATGTGATAATCTCCATACAGTCCGGTCCGTTCGTCTAAGACTATCGAATATCGGGCCTAGGGGGCGGCAAGCGTCAGTCCCCTAATAGCGGTATAAGTCGTGTCGGAGCGAAGCCCATTACACCCTGAGAAACTACTGGAACCTACCAGCAAATCTCGCTTTTCCTGGCCAGGGACTTTGCGTAATGGCTCTCTGACACAGCGCAATATCAACCCTCAATAATGGGAGAGACGAATCCTGTCTAACCGCCATTGCCTCCAAGTGCTCGGGACTGCACCCAACTGCTACCTGTTTGCACGACTCCTTTGAGCCGTGGTAGGGTAGCAATCTAAGAACAGTGGGACACACTCGAGGCGAAGTAGCAGTGTCATGTCTGCGGACTATGCTGTACTCGTGTCACCTGGGAACTGTTCACTGACGACTGGTATAAAACCAACCAACAGTTCCCTGTGAGTCCTGTCCGGTGTACCCGTAACCTAACGAGCACCTGCATACTATCTCCAGTACGACGTACTGATGGCTGTGGGACAGACCATCTCCCCAACTGGGATGAGAAGCGTACACACTAGTCTACTCTGGAGTATCGATGCCCTGTCACGATAATCCAACGACTAGGGACCTGAATAAGGTTGTGCTTGTAGGCTACCCAGCCCCCACTAGTGTGACTGCCATCACAACGCTGGTAGTCAAGCAAGATCCTAAGAGCTCTATCAATACGTATACTCACATATTAAGATAGAAAAACCAAGTAGCATACTACCATGTTTAGCAAGACTGTTATATACATGTGAATATCCCAAGCTTCCATTAAGTAATATACAAACTAGTATGATACAATAATGGCCCCTAGGGCATATACACTAACAGGGGGAATAAAACCCAAAGAGTAGCGCCCACATTTGGAGTGCCTCACGTGAGCGCCTCTGGAGTTTAGTGTTTAACACTGATCTAGCACCTCTTGTGGGATACACGTGAGTGCTGCATATACCAGTGCATAGCACTGTTAAGTAACTATAGAGACTCAGACCAAGCCCAAATTGGTTTAGTTTTCCTAAGGTCAAAACCTATTCGATTTCCAATCAACCGAGCCCCCTTGTGCTCATGATTCCCCGAATTGATCATAGTCCCAAACATGACTAATGATCTTTCAACTGATGATATCCAAAATGATATTCATCATATATCTCCTAAGATAATATTAGTCTAAAAAATGACTAATGATTCTTAGGTCCACAGCACCCCCCTCTCCCTCAAATACGGGATTTGGTATAAGGGTACATCTCTCCACACCTCTGATATATGTCATTGTAATTTCTCAACGTCTTCAGAGAGTGTTAGTGTTGTATGCCCTAGATGCCATTAATGTATGATACTGGCTTGTATATTACATTTTGGAAGCTTGGGATATATACACGGGTTTATAAAAGTCTTGCTCAACATAGTAGTATGCCACTTGGTTTGTATCTATCTTAATATGTGTATATGTTTCTTTTAGCATATCGCGAATACATATTGATAGAGCCTTTAGGATCTTGCTTGATAACCAGCGTTGCGATGTGAGTCACACTAGTGGGGGCTGGGTAGTCTACAAACACATCCTTTTTCAGGTCCCTAGTCGTAGGATTATCGAGACAGGGCATCGATACTCCGGAGTAGACTGGTGTATACGCTTCTTGTCCCAGCAGGGGAAATGGTCTGTCCTACAGCCATTAGTACGTTATACTGGAGATAGTATGCAGGTGCTCGTTGGGTTACAGGTACATCGGACAGGACTCGCCGGGAACTGTTGGTTGGTATTATACCCGCCGTTAGTGAACAGTTCCCAGGTGACATGAGTACAGTATAGTCCGTTGACTTGACACTGCTGCTTCGCCTCGAGTGTGTTCCAACTGTTCTTAGATTGCTACCCTACCACGTCTCTATTGAGTCGTGCAAACAGGTAGCAGTTAGGTGCAGTCCCGAAGCACTTGGAGGCAGTGGCGGTTAGATAGGATTCGTCTCTCCCGGTATTAGGGGTTGATATCGCGCTGTGATTGGAGAGCCAATACGCAAAGTCCCTGGCCAGGGCAAGCGAGATTTACTGGTAGGTTTTCCAGTAGTTTCTCAAGGTGTGATGGGCTACACTCCGACACGACTTATACCGCTATTAGGGGACTGACGCTTGCCTCCCCCATAGGCCCGATATGCGATAGTCTTAGACGAACAGACCGGACTGTACGAAGATTGTCACATCAGGCTCAGTAAGAGTTTGGATAGGTTTCCTCATCGGCCTTCTTATCGACATCTACCTGGGGAACGTTACGTACATCTAGTACCGCTTGCGGCCTGTGGTTAAACCCACTTCCACCGCAGTGTCGAGTCTTTAGAGTCCCACACAAAGGGTTTCCCTGCTTCAGGCGAAACGATATAGAGGTTGTATGGTTTTACGACAGGGTTCGGACATATACGTGTACTTGTGCACGTATGATGTTCGGAAAGATTATACTGGCAGACTTTGGTTTAAGCCAGATTCTAGCATTGGATTATTGAATTTATGCAGTCTCAGTATATCCGTGTTTTTCGTAAATACGGATAGGAAGTGCATTCTCGTAATTAGTCAAGAAGCTTCTAGAAGAAAGGTGACTCATTTAGTTTTAATTCATTTATGAAATAAGCTTAATGAGGTGGAGGAGATGATGTGTTATTTGCATTAAGTGAAATCATGACTCATGAGATGATTCATCCTTTTGTATTAAATGAAGCATGGTTGTAATTATGATGGATAATTATCATGCTTCATGATATACACAAATGAGATATATTTCATTTCATAATAACAAACACATTCTCTTTCCTCAAGCGCTCATCTTCTTCAACCTAAGCCTAATCCTCTCATGAGTTGATGCAACGTTTCAGAAATCGTTTTGCGAATTTTTCCGTTTTAGGGCAAAATTGTAGGTATATTCCGTTTTAACCCGATTTCGATCAAACGTCCGTAGAAACTTGCTGGCACCTATTGTAGCTAAAATAAAGCTTGTGCGTGAACTTTGGGGGTATTTGGAAGGTTTTGGTTCAGATAGAATTTTTCCCAAATAAAATATTATTTTAGCCGGTAAACTATGCATGTAAATCGAGAAATTTTTTCTAAATGAAAATTCTAAGAAATCATCACTACAATTATTTTGGAAGCTTCTTTTCTAAATATCTAGATATTTTTTTGTGCAAAAGGTTTTGAATTATAAAAAGAAAAGAAAAGAAAAGAAAAGGTGGCATTTGCATTTATTAGCATTAATTAGTGTTTTTAGCTAGAAAATTCCACACACTTCACCGAAATTCCCCCCATTCTTCCCTTGGCTGGCCCTTCCCTTCCCCTTGCTGCCCTCCATCATTTCCACCCTTTTTCAACTCATTTTGCATCAAATAAATCATGAAAAATCCAAATTAATTCATACAAACTCAAATATATTCATTTTCCTTCATTCTTGAACTCAAAGCTAGCTTGGATCTTCATTCAAAACATCATTTTGGAAGAAAAGATGATGAGTTTGGTTTCTTGGTTTTGATCTTTTGTGGAGGTATAAAAGCCTAACCCTAATCCTTTGTGTTCTTTCTAAATCTCTAATTAGCATACTAATTGTTTATTTAAGCTTTTAATTTCATGTTTGAAATTAAAGACTTGTTTTTTTATGATAATGTAGTTAGGGTAAATCTTGATTAAGTGTTTAATATTAATTAAAGTGTTAATTTTTGATTAGGAAAAGCTTAACCTAGTAGAAAATGTTAATTATTGTTAATGAATACTTTGTTTAATTATGATATTTTGCTTACTGGGTTTTTCTTAAATCTTATTTTGCAAGTGTTAAAAATATAGAATTGGTTTTGATAGCTTAGTTAAGCTATTTTAAGGTGTTTGTAATCGCTAGAAATGTGTTAGCTTGATTCTACTGCAAAATATTGCGATCAGTTGCTTACTAGGTTTCGGGGTTTTTCCTACGTGGGTTCGATTGGTCGTTGCGAGGGTATATCTATTTTATTCCTCGTAATTGTTTTTGTTGTGTTGCGCGATCGAGATGATCGGGGTCTAGACTTGGTGTTTTGTATGTTTAGCGAACCCAGTTAGGGTTTTTGGCCGATGTCGTGCGCGATAGATTGTGCTAAGCGCGCAGTGTAATTTTCCGGGCGTTTTCATCGCGTTTCGTTGTCTTTTCGTCATTGTAGGATGTTTTGCTTATGTGTTGTGTTTGTGAAATTTTAGGTTCGCAGGCTGGGACAACGGACACTGCTACAAAGGGAAAACAGGTGGTAGGCTTCACTTAGCCAGGAGCGTTGGTGAGTAGATTTAACATCTACAGGGGAATCGCCCGCATGGCGTTATGCGTTTGGGCTAGAGATGTTATTTCTGTCGCATATTCTATGTCATATTTAGAATTGCGCATTTACCCTATTACTTAGATAATGTTGTGCTTGGACTAGTATCCTTAGGACATTGCACATAATATTGACGATTCATGTTGCACGAGCACTGATTGTATGCTACACACACCGTCAATAATTGCCATGTCACGCACAACCCACTTATAGATATGATATTGCTAGGTTAGGGACATTGAGACTTTGATTCATATTTCTTTACGCATTGACATATAGCATACCTGTATACCTACATGCTTACACATATTCCTTGACATGCTTACATGCTAGTTACCTGTATACCTATAGAGTATTGTACCATTAGCGATAGGTACATACACATGTCATGACATAGCTACAGGTACCTTGCAAACATACTTCACTTATACCCAGGGGGTATATTACATCATTTCTATCAGCGATTCTTTAGTTGCGCAATACGTATTTCAGTCGTGTGCCAATCGGTTAGGAGATTCATCCGTCACTTGATCCTTCTAGAGATGTTGGATTTGACGTTCTCCTAGGCACGAACTGGTTAGCTACGTGCTAGGCGTCTGTGGACTACCGTGAGAAAACACTCAGGTTTGTTTTTCCCGGCAAGTCAGTTCTTGTTGTGCGGGAGGACAGTGGTGCCGCCTCTCACAGCTTGAATTCATCCTTTTTCGCTAGTCGGCTTTTTAGGAGAGGATGTCGAGGATTCTTGGCGTTCATTCATGACACCGGAGCCACAGTGGGTTTGTTGTACCGGGTTCCTTCTTGCGAGAGTTTTCCGACGTTGTTCCATATAAGCTGGCGAAGCTTAGGGAGCTTAAGGATCAGTTGCAGAGTTGTTTGTTGGGGGGATTGTGCGTCTGAATGTTTCGCATTGGGAAGCTCCTATTCTGTTCGTCAGGAGAAGGACGGCAGTTGAGGTTGTGTATTGATTGATCGTCAATTGAACCGGATTGCGGTGTGGATAGGTATCCATTACCTCGCATTGACGATTTCTTCGCTCAGCTTCCGAGTGTGAGACATTTCCTATGTTTGTTTGGGATCGGGTCATCATTGTTGCGGGTTCGGAGTGATGACATTCCGAAGACTGCCTTGTGCATGCTATGGGCTTTGTGTGTTTTGGTGGTGTCATTGGACTCACCAATTGCCTAGCAGCATTCGTAGATATGATGAACTGGATTTCTTCAGGCCGTTCCTCGACCAATTATTGTTGTGTTATTGACGTCATTCTGGTCTATTCAATGTGTCGTGAGGGACAGGAGTAGCACTTGACGATTTGTTTTGCAGACATTAGGAGAGCCCTAGCTGTTGCTAGATTCTCGGAGTGTTCCTTCAGGCTTGTTTGTGTTGACTCCTAGGTCTTATAGTTACAGGAGACGGTTTTTGTATGGTTCCGAGGAAGATTAAGGCCATACAGCTTTGGCCCAGACTTGTGTACGGATGGAGGTCCGCAGATTTTTGGGCTTAGCAGGATTTTACCGCCGTTTCATGCAGGATTGCTAGTGTAGTGCTGCACCGTTGACTGAACTGACCGGAAGGGAGGTTTCTTTTCTTTGGACTGAGGCATGCGTGCGGAGTTTTTCAGTAGTTGAAGACCCGGTTAACAACTGCATCAGTTCTTTCTTTGCTTTCTGGTTCGGGCGACTTTGTCGTTTAACTGTAATGTTTCGCGAGTGGGGCTCGATTGTGTACTGATGTAGCACTATAGAGTTATCGCTTTTGCTTCCTTACAGTTGGAGGAAGTACTAGCAGGATATCCCACTCATGATCTGGAGATGGCCGCGGTTGTCTTGCGTTGGAGATTTGGAGACATTACTTATTTAGAGAGTCGTGTCAGATTTTCACGGACCACCAGAGCTTAATGTACATCTTCCTACAGCGGGTGTTGATTGTTGAGACAGTCGTCTGCGGATTTTCAATTCTTGTGCGATCATTGAGTACAGATTAAGTTTGCCTCTACTGAGGGGACAACTTGTTCATGTCCGCGCCCGACCACTTTTCCTTAATCGCTTTGGTGAAGCACTACCGCCGATGCTCGTTCGTCAGAGATACTTGAGCATACTCGGCTCGGTAAGGGTTCGGAGTCCTTGATTTGTGACCAGATGTGCTACATTTTGGGATGCGTTTGCGTACCTGATACTATTGGGCAGAGACGCGAAATCCTAGAGCAGGCACATCAGTCTACTTTCGGTGTTCATTCAAGTTCCACCAATTTATAGCATGACTTGTGAGATAGTTACGGGTGGGCATGGATGAAGAATGAAGTTTCGGATTTCGTTTCGAGGTTTCTGTCTTGTTGTGTGTTAAGGTTGAGCATTTGAGACCGGCTGGAGAGTTGCAACCTTTAACCGTTCCGAAGTGGGAGTGGGAGCAGATCTCCACGAATTTCGTTATGGTGTCTACCCAGGTTTAGTCAGGGTGTGACTCCATTCGGATGCTAGTTGTCCGGTTATACTCGGGTTGCTCAGCTGTCCTTGGTTAAGTTTGTGCGTTGCACGGAGTTCCTTCATGGGTCATATCCAAATAAGGCACCCTATTCGTTTGCCGTTTTCGGCAGGAGCTTCAGGAAGCCTTGGGTACTTGTTGAGCTTTAGCTCTGTTTTCCATCCACGGGATGATGGTTTTGTGAGAGCGGGCTATACCGACTCTAGAGGATATGCTTGTGCGTAAGTATTAATTGTTGTCGGCAGTTGGGATCGTCACTTGCCATTGTTAGGATTCTCCTTCGATAGCTGTTAACAGGATGCACTCCAATTGGCAACCTTTAAGTTTTGTTTGTTAAGTTGTGTCGGTCACCAGTCTGTTTTTATTACTCTGCGTATGAAGGATTTTTGTACCCCAGCTAGTCTAGAGACTTCGGAGATGATCCAGTTGGTTCAGGTCAGGATGAGAGTAGCCCAGTGCAGACAGAGGTCTTATGCCGACCGTAGTGGTCGCAGACTTGAGTTCGCAGTGGGAGATCGTGTATTCCTACGGGATTTTCCGATGAATGACGTGTTGAGTTTTGGGAAGCTTATCCCGGGATTGTAGGTCCTTTTGAGATCCTCAAGCGAGTTGGGTCCGTTGCCTATAATTTGGCACTTCCGCCCAGATTTTTGAGTATTCATCCCGTATTCCTTGTGTCGTTACTTCGCAATTACCTTCATGACCTTTTTCACATGATTCAGCATCAGACCAATTAGCTTGGACGCGATCTTTCGTTCACCAGCAGCCGCTATTTATAGTGGATCGGCAGGTGGAGGAACTTCGGTCAAGGGTCTTGCCGTCTGTGAGGGTTCTTTAGCGTAGTTGTATAGTGAGGTGATCACTTAGCAAACTGCGAGCGAGATTTGGGTGATTTGTACTCATCTTCATGAAGGTAGGCGTAGATGAATTTTAATTCGGGGACCGAATTTCTTTAAGGGGGGAAGATTGTAACGTTTCAGAAATTGTTTTGCGAATTTTTCCGTTTTAGGGCAAAATTGTTGGTATTTTCCGTTATAACCCGATTTCGATCAAACGTCCGTAGAAACTTGCCGGCACCTATTTTAGCTAAAATAAAGCTTGTGCGCGGACTTTGGGGGTATTTGGATGGTTTTGGTTCAGATAGAATTTTCCCAAATAAAATATTATTTTAGCCGGTAAAATATGCACGTAAATCGAGAAATTTCTTCTAAATGAAAATTCTTGGAAATCATCACTACAATTATTTTGGAAGCTTCTTTTCTAAATATCTAGATATTTTTTTGTGCAAATGGTTTTGAATTAAAAAAGAAAAGAAAAGAAAAGGTGGCATTTGCATTTATTAGCATTAATTAGTGTTTTTAGCTAGAAAATTCCACATACTTCACCAAAATTCCCCCATTTCTTCCCTTGGCCGGCCCTTCCCTTCCCCTTGCTGCCCTCCATCATTTCCGCCCCTTTTCAACTCATTTTGCATCAAATAAATCATGAAAAATCTAAATTAATTCATACAAACTCAAATATATTCATTTTCCTTCATTCTTGAACTCAAAGCTAGCTTGGATCTTCATTCAAAACATCATTTTGGAGGAAAAGATGATGAGTTTGGTTTCTTGGTTTTGATCTTTTGTGGAGTTATAAAACCCTAACCCTAATCCTTTTTGTTGTTTCTAAATCTCTAATTAGCATACTAATTGTTTATTTAAGCTTTTAATTTCATGTTTGAAATTCAAGACTTGTTTTTTTATGATAATCTTGTTAGGGTAAAAATTGATTAAGTGTTTAATATTAATTAAAGTGTTAATTTGTGATTAGAAAAAGCTTAACGTAGTAGAAAATGTTAATTATTGTTAATGAATACTTTGTTTAATTATGATATTTTGCTTACTAGGTTTTTCCTAAATCTTATTTTGCAAGTGTTAAAAATATAAAATTGGTTTTAATAGCTTAGTTAAGCTATTTTAAGGTGTTTGTAATCGCTAGAAATGTGTTAGCTTGATTCTACTGCGAAATATTGCGATCAGTTGCTTACTATGTATCGGGGTTTTTCCGACATGGGTTCGATTGGTCGTTGCGAGGGTATATCTATTTTATTCCTCGTAATTGTTTGTGTTGTGTTGCGCGATCAGGACGATCGGGATCTAGACTTGGTGTTTTGTAAGTTTAGCGACCCCAGTTAGGGTTTTTGGACGATGTCGTGCGCGATAGATTGTGCTAAGCGCGTAGTGTAATTTTCCGGGCGTTTTCATCGCGTTTCGTTGTCTTTTCGTCATTGTAGGATGTTTTGCTTATTTGTTGTGTTTGTGAAATTTTAGGTCCGCAGGCGGGGACTACGGACACTGCTACAAAGGGAAAACTGGTGGTAGGCTTCACTTAGCCAGGAGCGTTGGTGAGTAGATTTAACATCTACAGGGGAATCGCCCGCATGGCGTCATGCGTCTACGCTAGAGATGTTATTTCTGTCGCATATTCTATGTCATATTTAGAATTGCGCATTTACCCTATTACTTAGATATTGTTGTGCTTAGACTAGTATCCTTAAGACACTGCACATATTATTGACGATTCATGTTGCACGAGCACTGATTGTATCCTACACACACCGTCAATAATTACCATGTCATGCACAACCCACTTATAAATATGATATTGCTTGGTTAGGGACATTGAGACTTTGATTCATATTTCTTTACGCATTGACATATAGCATACGTGTATACCTACATGCTTACACATATGCCTTGACATGCTTACATGCTAGTTACTTGTATACCTATAGAGTATTGTACCATTAGCGATAGGTACATACACACTTCATGACATAGCTACAGGTATACCTTGCACACATACTTCATTTATACCCAGGGGGTATATTACATCATTACTTATAAGTAGATACATATACCTTGCTATACCTTTATGTTTATACATATATCTGGTTATAGCTACACGTTTACCTTTACTTGATGTTATTTAGAATTGGAGAAAATAGGAACCGCATGATATTTTATATTAACTTGTTGCAGTTAATTAGCAGCTTTCCCTTTATATGCTTTCATTACAGTTTTATGTTGCATATATTATATTCATGGATTTTCGCATTAAGATATGAATTTTTCATGATGTTTTCTGTTTTTGGGGACAGTAGGAGTTCATGAAATTATGATTATTTGAAAACCCCTTTCCCTTGATATGATATTTCAGCAGCCATCATGAGATTTATCGGTTAAGATATATATATACCCCACGCGAGGAACGTAGGGGTCCGTGTGCTGGGGGCCCGGAGGTACCCGGGGCAAGAATCTCAGTGAGGAGATGAGTCAGTGGGAGAACCATACCATCCGGTGTCATTACCAATGACTCAGTGGTTATCATGGGGATACCGATGGGAGTCATGTATGTATAGATACATCGAGAGGCGAAGGTCAAAGCTAGGCACTCGTGCTTTCGGGATAGCGTATGATACGTACCTATCAAGGTGCCATTCCTGGTGGCAGCACCTGATAGACCTGCATTTCTGTGTCGATACTTGACACATTGGTTTCATGATATTTCTTTTTACTCCTTTGTATATATAACAGGAGTTTAAGCCGCTGTTATATATGCCCTTACACCAATATTAGTGGAATGGGACGCTAATATATGTGTATTGACATTAGAATTATATACATCATCATATTTATTCATGCAAATATATTTAGGATGTTAGATTTTTACTTGATAATTTGATTTGGGATATAGGTGATTCATTTGATATTGGATACAAGATATTTATGAGATTGTTGATTTGTACATTCAGGATATATGAGATTTATTCGATATTGTACATTCAGGATTTGTGAGACTTATATGATATGAGAGCCAATTTGGGGGATGATTTGAGGAATTGGGATTTGGATTTGTCTTGATGGATTGTGATCCTACCACGATGTCAGGATTCCGTGGAAATGACATATTTCATTCCATACACCAAATTTATTGTATATACACTGCTTCATGTATTAGTAGTACCTGTTAGAGTACCTTTCATGACTGTTGCATTTACATACCTTTATTTATATGCATTGCTTCATGTATTAGTAGTACCTGTTAGAGTACCTTTCATGACTGTTGCATTTACATACCTTTATTTATATGCATTGCTTCATGTATTAGTTGTTCCTGCTAGTGTACCTTTCGTGATTATTACATTCATATGACTTTTTATTGCTATTAATTCCACATGTTAGATTCACGTTGTACGTGCATACTTGGGATTACCTGCATATGTTATTTACTATTCACGAGTTGGCAACTCACCCCCGTTGTGCCAGTGTTTGCAGGTTGTTCCCCAGAGTAGTCGAGACAGGCTATTCATCTATCACATCATCTTTTGCAGCGGATACCGCCTCAGCTCACAGGGTGCAGTTTTGCTTAGGTGGGTTTTGAGGTTATCCAAACTTGTTTATTGTATTTTCGTTGTATCCTGTACTCTCCATCTACCATTATCTTTTATGACTTAGAGATTTGATGTGAGGACGATATTGTATATTTGGTGACTTGGATGTCTTTTATGCAGTTTAATTCTATCGTCTTTTATTTCTTCGCTACGGCGTCGTATATCTGTTGTGGTGGTTGTTTTCCGCCGTTGGGTATGGATTTGCTCCCGTTGGAGATGTTTTACTTTATATTTATATTGTACCCATTTTTGGGGTTGGTTTTAACAAAGGAGGTGCTGCCGAAATTTTCAAGAAAGTAAATTGGACTTAAAGAATTTATACTTGAGATTTTCAAAAGGTTAAATAATGTTTCTTATTTTTTTTTGTCTTTTAATGGTTTAGATTTCTGGGTTTTGGCTTTCTTTTACCGCGTTATGCCTGTAGACGTTGCGTAGTATTAGGGCCGTCACGTTCCAATTTCGGGTCGTGACAGTTGAGAAGCATAGGGTTAGCAAGACTAATAGATCCTTAATCCATCTCTATATCCTCTAGGTCACTTGGATTAGCAATCCTAACCACTTAGTTACCTCAAGTTAGAGGTTAAAGCTTGAAGAAGGAACTCTTGGGTGGATCTACTATTACATCGAGGAGCCGACGAGGTGGTACCATCCTTTTCACTCCAAGGAGCCCGCGTGGTGAAGGAGGACAGCGAAAGGAGAAGAAGGACTACTATTTTGAGGTATAACAATTCTTGCTTAGTAGTTAAACCTCATAGTTTAGTTCTAGCTAGGGTTTATGAATGAACCGTGGTTCTAGTCGATGTTGCGAAGCCAGTAAAAATCATTTTTTGCTCATTCCGCCTCCCCGCGAACATGTGGGGTGCGCAACATAGACTTAAAGAGAGGTGGCGGGTCTCAAGAGCCAACAATTCTTTGGTGCACTTCCAAATTGACGTGCACACCTCAAATAAAACCGCACCCCAAACTGGGTGCATCCCAAATCATCGTTGTTCATCCCGTCAAGTAACAAATACACATGCGTGCAAGATGGACAACAGACCGAGACGTCCTTAAACTAAAACCTCACCTCCAAAATGGTGATCAACGGACCGAGGCGTCCTAAAACTAAAACCTCACCTCAATAGACCGAGATGTCCTCAAACTAAAACTTCGCCTCCAAAATGGCGATAATGAATTGAAACGTCCGTAAACTAAAACAACAGAGCCCAAATTCTCTCTTGTTGGATCTGAAACAAAAATGATCTTAAAATATTGTAAAGTAGATCTTAGTATCAAATTGGACTTGTAAGTCTACGGTAGCGCCCCGGCCGTCTTTCTGAGGCCAAAATGCGGAAACGAAACTTTTTCAAACTAGAAACCGGCGCTATCGTATGCTTAAAAACCCGGATCGAACCATTAACCTATAACTAGCAACTAGAGAAAGGTTAGAAAAGCTATACCGATCGATCCGTGTCCTTCGGTCTTTAGCCACCTGATTGGTAGAGTTTTTGCGTGCTAAGTTTGTTACTGCAATCATGACGGTTTCTCTTGTAGCTAGCCGGTTGAGTACGGGTCGTCCGCAGGGAGATGGGAATCTTTTTCTATGTGCTTTAACGAGTTAAGTCCAAATGTCCAGGTTTGTTTTTAGATTAACTATGTGCTAAAATGATATATAAAGAGAGCTTGTTAGGGTTAGGATTAGGTTAGTTTGAGTTAGGAGTCGCTCACTTCTTTCATTGGCACTCTTAATATCGGTGTTACGGTAATCGGCAACAACGGAGATTAGCACGACTAGGAAGGAACTTGCGAGTATAAGCTAGGCTTTCCAACGTATAAGTTCTTCCTTTTGGTGCTTGTCCGTCCGTTCTTTGCTCTTAGCCTTAACCTCCTGTTAATTCAACCACAACCGGTCTCACTAAGGAATCACCGCTATCATGTAGGATAGGGTGCCGTAGGGAGCGGATTGTGGTTCAATTAACGGGAGTCCGAATTAAGATGTTGGGCAAGAAAAGAGTGAGAGAGATTTCCTTCTCTCAAACTTTCCTTATCCTACCCTAACAAGTATGAAAACTACTCACCCATTATAAGGAAAAGAAAATAAAAACAAAGGAGGAAGATCGAAAGAAAGAGGTTAGAAGATTACAACTAGCTATTTGAGGCCTCACCTTGGCAAGAATCAAGCTTAAGCATCATAGTTGTTTAAGGATAAAGAAAAAGAGAACAAGAAAGAAAAAAACAACAAATAACAATAACTAGATCAGCAAATGAAAATTACAAGCAATTATAATTAATCAAAAGAACAAGACAAGCATGATAACAAAGAGAACTCTTTTATTCATTCTTCACTCACAAAAGCTCACGACAATTTTTTAATGAAGAAGAGATGAGAAGAGGAAGAAGAACAACACATGTATTCTAAAATTCTAAATACAAGATTATGGACCCTTGGCTTTGGCAAGTTCTGGACTATTTATAGGCAGGGAAATGGAAACCCAGGGCAACAAACTGCCTCCATATAGAATGACCAAAATACCCATGAAACATCGTCCATTGAGGAGCCCGTACGGCCGCGGTTCCGCGGCCTAAGCATGCTTAGGCCGCGGTTCCGCGGCCTAAGCATGCTTATGCCGCGGAACCGCGGCCTTTTAGTGGAGTTAGGCCATGAAACTTGGTGGTTTTCTCCTGTTTGTTGTTGTATGCAGTGTGGTATATGTTTTTTCTCAGAAACTATTCACAATTTTTCCAGAATTTCAGCAGAACAAAAGGTGATGTGATGTGGATCTTTTGCCATGATTTCCTCGAGCACCGCGTAGATATGTTGGATATTGTGTTGACATTGAGCTTTGTGCATGAAAATGATATCGATTTGCCATTTTGTCCCTTAAACTGGTGTGCGGCAACATACAGATAGAGTGCGGAGGCCCGTGTTTTATCTGTGGTTGGCAGTAATCCGGAATTTGTCATGCTTTTCCATTAATTTCATTGTTTAGAGCTGAGAACCTGTATCCTGCAATTAACTAGTAAACACAGCTCAAGAGTACCTACCGATAAGCAATGTGATAAAAATTGGGCGGTATAAAAATGCAAAAATCTGATATGAACAAATACCCCCAAACTTATCATTTGCTCGTCCCGAGCAAAGCCAATTTATTCACAAAAATTCCTAACCTCACTTTCGCAGGGAACACGATTGCACTGAGCATGTGCAACAAGCCGTTAAACCTCTAGGTGTCCCTAATAGGAGGAGTGTTGTCTCTCGAGGGTTTTCAGTGGATACTACCCACAAAATCCGGTCAAGCTTGTTTTGTAAAATAACTACGATTCAAAACCCTTAAAGTTTTGTTTCAGAAAATAACAATTCTATTATCCTGAGTCTAGACTATCGAACCTTTATTTTTCACACCTCGCTTTTTATTTAACTTAAGATTTTATATGTCTTTATGTGCAGTGCAAATAGTGTCGTTAAGTTCTAGAAGAATCGATTAAAGTCATTATGTCACACAATAAAAGCCCAGAAATTTTTTTTAAAAGGATCACATAAGTTTTATAAAGAGTTAAGCATTTTTCAAGTTTCGTTTTCCAGTAAGGTTTCAATTTCAGAATTTCTATCTTCCTCAACAGGAAACTAGGTCTTATTTTTCACTCCACCTTTTTCTTGTTTTCAATTCATACACACCTCTGTGAACGTGCAATAGTCTTTATCATAGAATAAAACCTTCATATCACCGCTAGAAATATTTTTTTTATAAAACCTGTCTTTTGTCAAGATTATTCTCACACAAAGAACCGTTAGGAATTTTAACTCGGAGAGAACACTTGCTTGACTTTGTTTTTATCTGGACTTTCTAGGCTTCTTAACGAGCTTTGAGCCAATCCACCCAAACCAGTTGGCTTTAGGGCATTAGGTGTAGAGACACCCCAGAGGACTTAATTACTCAAGTTACCTAGGCCCAAAAACAAAAGACAATTTAGCGTGAAAATCATGATGATTCAATGCGAACGGATATATAACCGGCAGTTCAGTTATTTTTTTTTGGATAAAAGACGTGTTTAGTAGGTTAGGTGTGTAATCATTCCAATCAAGTTTCAGATGGGTTAATTTTCCGACTTAGTTCCAATTAAGGCATCAATAACGTTCCTTCAAATTCACTTCACTTCATAAACTATTCTTGATATTACTTATTTTAGAACAAACCTATTTGATCCTCAGAAAATCATTTATCCATTTAAAAGTTTTTAAACATAAAAGACTTGTCATCTAATTTCCAAAACTCACGACACGTGTAGTGTGATGTAAAGACGTATATCAGCATTAGTTAACTTCAAAGGAGAGTTATCTTTCAGGTTTTCAAAATCTAAAAATAAGATTTAGTTATTCTTATTTTATCAAACAAAACCGTAGAAATGTTGAATCAGAGTTCTCCAACTAGATAACTTGACAGAAAAGTTTTTATGTTTTTAGAAAATTTTCTGATTTTTATGGATTTTAATATGCAGATGCAAAATATACATATGAATGCGAAGGTTAGAAATGCGTACCGAGCGTACCCCCAAACTTAAGCTGGACAGTGTCCTCACTGTCATTGCATAAAGAGATCATTTGAAGGGTCAAAATTGTCGGTTAGATATATACATTTTTTTTTGTGTTTTTGTTTGTTTTTTCAAAGAAAAAGAAAAATAGTAAATATGGAAAAGAATATCTACAAATATATACAAAAAGGTATATACATACCCCCAAACTTATTTGGAACAGTGTTCACTGTTCTTGGCTGGATAACCGAAGTTTGGTTGTAGGTAGAGGAAGATTATGCACGGTAAACCGGCTCCTGTAAGACCAGGAGCTCCTCTATTGGTTCGGCGCTAAGGTACGGTTTAAGTCGGTGTCCGTTTACTTTGAAAAACGAACCGTCCTTTGGATTCTCTAAATCCACAGCGCCCTGCGGATACACATTCCGCACAAAATACGGCCCTTTCCAGCGAGATCTGAGCTTTCCTGGATGGAAGTGTAGCCGTGTGTCGTAAAGCAGTACCTGTTGACCAGGTACGAAAGTTTTGCGCAAAAGGTGTTTATCGTGAAACACCTTCATTCGGTTCTTAATGACAACCGCGTTATCGTAAGCCTCATCCCTAAGCTCGCTCAATTCGTTCAACTTCAGCTTCCGATGGCTGCCCGCATCTTCGAGAGACAGATTCAGCTTTTTTATCGCCCAAAATGCGCGATGCTCTATTTCGACAGGGAGGTGGCAAGCCTTTCCGTACACAATCCGATAGGGAGACATGCCAAGATCGGTCTTATAAGCCGTTCGAAATGCCCAAAGGGCATCAGTGAGTTTCAACGACCAATCCTTTCGGTTCTTGGAAATCGTCTTCTCCAGTATCTGCTTAATTTGCTGATTTGAAACTTCGGCTTGCCCACAGGTTTGGGGGTGGTAGGGCGTAGATAGCTTATGATTAATGGAATATTTCCGCATCAAGGCCTCGAAAGTCTTATTGCAGAAATGAGTTCCATTGTCGCTAATGATCGCTCGGGGGTGCCCAAACCGGGAGAAAATGTTTTCTTTAAGAAACCTAACGACAACCTTGTTGTCGTTAGTCCGACTGGGCACAGCCTCGACCCACTTAGAGACGTAATCAACAGCGAGAAGGATGTACAAGTTCCCGGAAGAGCTGGGAAATGGACCCATGAAATCTATCCCCCAAACGTCGAAAATCTCCACAACCAAGATTGGTTGGAGCGGCATCTCGTTCCTCCGGGATAACCGACCCAAGTGTTGGCACCGGGAGCAAGTCTTGCAATAGTCATGAGCGTCATTGAAGAGTTGTGGCCAGTAGAAACCACATTGCAAGATCTTCTCAGCTGTCTTTCTATGGCCAAAATGCCCGCCACATGCTTGATCGTGGTAAAATGACAGCACACTCTTGAATTCATCGTCAGGGACACACCGACGAATAATCTGGTCGGGACAGTACTTGAACTGATAGGGTTCATCCCAGTAAAAGTGTTTTACTTGGGATAAGAATCGAAGTCTGTCCTGACTTGACCATTCAGTCGGTAGTAATCCTGTGGCCAAATAGTTCACAATATCTGCGAACCAGGGTTCGCGAGATACTGTCAAGAGCTGTTCATCCGGAAAAACGTCGTTGATCGGAAGTTGAGGCGACGGCGAAGAAGGAAGTCGTGAGAGATGGTCGGCGACCACGTTTTCACATCCTCTTTTGTCCTTAATGACAAGGTCAAACTCTTGAAGAAAGAGGATCCAACATATTAGCCGAGATTTTGCATCTTTCTTCGCAAAAAGATGGCGCAGAGCAGAATGGTCTGTGTAGACAATGACTGGAGAGCCGATGAGGTAGGGCCTGAACTTTTCTAAAGCAAATACAACAGCTAAGAATTCCTTCTCAGTTGTTGTATAATTAAGTTGGGCGTCGTTCAGGGTTCGGCTAGCATAATAGATTACGTGCGGCATCTTGTTGATGTGCTGTCGAAGGACAGCACCAATGGAAAAGTCGGATGCATCGCACATAATCTCAAATGGGTGCGTCCTGTCAGGTGAAGAAAGAACGGGAGCAGAAGTGAGTGAGCTTTTTAATGACTCGAACGCTGTCACACAGCTCGAGTTGAAGTCGAATGGCGTGTCCTTGGCCAGTAGAAGAGTCAAGGGCCTAGCATTCTTGCTAAAGTCCTTGATGAACCGTCTATAGAAACCGGCATGGCCAAGGAAGGCTCGGATGTCTCTAATGCATCTAGGAGGAAGGAGATTGGAAATGACCTCAATCTTCGCTTTCTCAACCTCTATGCCTTTTTGCGAAATGATATGTCCTAAGACAATACCTTCGTGAACCATGAATTGGCACTTCTCCCAATTCAAAGTGAGGTTCTTCTCCTTACATCGGGTAAAGACAGCGTCAAGATGCAGCAAACACTCGTTAAAGGAATCGCCGTAGATGGAGAAATCCTACATGAAGATCTGCAGGAATTTCTCCACCATGTCTGAGAAAATTCCCATCATACACCGCTGGAAGGTAGCGGGCGCATTGCATAACCCAAAGGGCATGCGACGATATGCGAACGTGCCGAAAGGACAAGTGAATGTGGTCTTATCCTGGTCTTTTTCGGCGATGGGAATCTGATTATAGCCGGAGTAGCCATCAAGAAAGCAGTAGTACTCGTGTCCGGCTAATCGTTTAAGCATTTGGTCAATGAAAGGTAGCGGAAAGTGGTCTTTCCGCGTTGCGGCGTTGAGTTTTCTGTGATCGATGCATACTCGCCACCCAGTTTGGGTGCGAGTAGGGATTAACTCATTTGCCTCGTTAGTAATGACCGTTATGCCTGATTTCTTGGGGACAACGTGAATGGGGCTAACCCACTGGCTATCAGAGATAAGGTAAATGATACCACTATCCAGACACTTCACGATTTCCTTTTTCACAGCCTCCTTCATGACTGGGTTGAGTCGCCTTTGCGAATCTCTGGCGGGTTTGGCATCATCCATCAGATGAATGTGATGTTCAACGATCAGGGGACTAATCCTCTTGATGTCCGCCATGGACCAGCCAAAAGCTTGCCTATTGCTGTGCAAGACCGCAAGAAGGGCTTTCTCTTGCTCTGGAGCTAGAGAAGCCGAGATGATAACAGGGAGGGGCTCGTTCTCACCTAAGTAAGCATACTTAAGGTGAGACGGCAAAGGCATGAGTTCGAGCGTTGGAGGTGAAACGATTGAAGGCAAGATTGGTGAAAAGGTCTCGAACTCAAAGGATTCCAGCAAAGGTTCAAAACGAGTGTAAGCGACCGAGTTGGATGGTTCAGGTGACTCATCCGGAAATTCGAAGGATTCAAACTCGGGTGGTGAGCGGCTAAGATCGTTCGAGAATGTGAAACACTCGTAGTCATTGTCGGGCGCAGAAACTGCAGCAGGTTCGAAGAGGAACGTACTAGTGGCGTTAAGGTTATCGTGATCGAACAAAAACTCCTCGAATTCACACTCTTCATGGGTGATCTCCTGGATTGAGCAAACGTCTAGTATATGAGCATTAGGTTCGGAGGGCTGATTCCCCAACCTAAAAATGTTGAGTTCAATTGTCATGTTTCCAAAAGACAGGTTCATCGAACCATTGCGACAATTGATCAAAGCATTTGAGGTTGCAAAGAATGGGCGACCGAGTATCATCGGAATTTGATTCCGGGGGTTAGCTACAGGCTGTGTGTCTAATACAATGAAGTCAACGGGGAATATGAAGTCCCCAACCTTGATTAACACATCCTCTAGCTCACCCCTAGGATGGGTGATTGATCGGTCGGCCATTTGGAGATTACAATGTGTGGGTTTCAGCTCTCCTACACCTAATTGCTCATATACTGAGTACGAAAGCAGGTTAACACTGGCACCAAGATCTAATAGTGCGCGGTTGATGTTCTTATCCCCAATGGTAAAAGAAATCCTAGGTCAGCCAGGGTCCTTCCGTTTTTGTGGTAAAGATTGGGTCAGAGCATCACTAACAGCACTAGCCAAGAAAACTTTCTTGGGTACCTGAGACTTCCTCTTTTTCGTGCACAAGTCCTTTAAGATTTTCGCGTAGGACGGGACTTGTTGGACAACATCTAAAAGGGGAATGTTAATGTTAACCTGCTTAAACAACTCCAGAATCTTCTCCATTTGTGGATTTTGTTTATTGGACCTCAACCGGTTTGGAAATGGAACATTTTTAAAATTGGTTGAGTCCAATGCTTGTGGAGCTGGAACGGATCCCAGAGCTGGTGTTTTCGTGGAGTGAGAAGTGGGTCCGTTCAGAGCAGAAGAAGAAGAAGAAGTGCCTTTTGACGAATGGAGAATAGGCTCAGAAGACGAAGAAGAAGAAGAAGAAGCGGCCGGGGTGTCATTATCCTCATTTGCTGTGCCGATGTTGTTGTGCAGCATCCTTCCCAATCTCAATGTAGTCACGACACTCACATTATGGTTCTGTTGTTCAAGAGCAACATGTGCATTATATGTGTGACCGGGATTTGGGAGTGGTTGAGATGGAAGCTTCCCCTTTTCTCGCTCGCTTAACGCCGCATTCAGCTGTGCAATCTGGGCTTCGATGGTCTTGATGCTTTGCCCGTGTGCAGCAGTGTGTTGCACCAAAGACTGAATAGACGACTGGATGTTGGCGGTGGATTGTGTCGATTGTTTAACGAACGCCTCCAGACTTCGTTCTAGCGAGGAAACCTTATCGTTGTTTGACGGAACAAAGTTGTTTTGTGGAAAAGAATTGTTGGGTGCAAAGTTGTTCGTCTGATTTTGAAAAGGTTGGGGTTGGAAGGGCTGCTGAAACTGATGTTGAGTTTGTTGTTGCGCTTGTTGTTGCGGAGGAGGGGGCCTCTGGAAATTGTTGCCTTGGAATTGTTGCTGATTCTGATTCCAGGCGATATTGGGGTGTTTCCTCCAACCGGGATTGTAGGTGGAAGAGTATGGATCATTCCCCGGTCTTTGCTGAAATGCAGCATTAACCTGATCCTGTCCTTGGGATGGTGGATTGTAAGGACACTCTTCGGTTAAGTGAGAAGGATCGGAACAACAAGCACAAATGGTACGAAGGGGAAGAACATGGGCTGGAGCAGGAGATGAAAATTTGCTCTCTATCACTTCAAGTTTTCTCGTTATTGCAGCCATTTCAGCTTTCATCGCAATAGAGACATCGAGTTGGTGAATTCCTACCCTAGACTGACCAGTAGAAGTGGAGGAAGAAGAAGAAGTAGTAGGTCTAGTGCTCTCCCATTGAAGCGTTTGTTCCGCAAGGTCGTCGAAGAATTGCCACGCTTCCTCGTCAGATTTCGATAGGAAGTGGCCCTGACAAATGGTTTCCAACAACTGCTTGGTTGCTGGGTTTAGGCCCTCGTATAAGGTTTGGCAAAGTTGCCATTTCTCAATACCGTGGTGAGGGCACTGAACAAGAAGGTCTTTATACCGGTCAAAGCACTTCCAGAAGGGTTCAGAAGGAAGCTGGGAGAATTGGTTGATTTCATTACGGATCCTTGCGGTTTTATTATTCGGATAGAATTTCTTGAGAAACGCTTTCACAAACTCGTCCCAACTGGTTATGTAGTGGGAAGCGGTGCTATACAGCCATTTTCAGCAAGATCGCATAAAGTGAACGGAATGATCCGTAGCCGTATAGCATCGTCCGACAGCTGGGTGGTTTTCATCATGGCACAAACATTTTGGAACTTGTTGATGAAGATATAGGCATCTTCAGATTCAAGCCCATGAAATTTCGGAAGCATGTTAATGAAGTGGGGCTTAATTTCAAAATTATCCCCATTGGCCGGTGGAAGGGAAAGACGGGTGGGAAGTGCAGAACGGGTGGTATAGAAACGATCCTGGAGCGCGATTCGCTGCGGCGCTACAACAGGCGGTGATGGTGGGTTATTTGCATCCGTAGGAGGTGGAGTCAATCCCGGGGGAGTCCAAGAGATGTTTGGATTAAATCCTGACATCGCGGAAGAAGAGGTTGGTGATGGTGAAGGTGAGGATGTATGAACAGAATTCCGGTCAACGTCGGAGTTGGCCGGCAATGGTAAGGGTGAAAGAGGCGTGGACGGAGTTTCGACGTCTGAGTCGATCGCGTAGTCGGTAGCGACTAACGTAACGCGGACTAGGCGGGCGCTAGTGTCCCGAGTCCAAGCGGACATACACTAAACGAGTTTAGTATAGTCCAAGAGGAGAAGGTGAGGGTAAGAAAACGTCAATGGAGAAATACGATGGGCGGTGGGTGAAAAAATGGATTCTGACGACAAAGGGCAAGTTTTTATAAAAGTTTTTGGTTTTGTGTTTTTTTTTCTTTTTTTTTTATAGAAAGAGCTTTACAGAAATATGTACGGGCTTACGGCTTCAAGCAATCACAAACAAGATATGCATAATCACACCTAGATCTAGGGTCACCTAGGTCAGCTAGACAGCTCCTAACTGTTCCAAAGGTTTAGAAATAGGACCTCAAACCGCCTCTTCTCCAACAATTGCGGCCAGGTAAGTTCCAGGTAAGTGGGAGGCTCCCCACTACGTAAGTAGTGGTCCTAATTAAGTAACCACTTGCCTTGGACACACTTGCCCAGACACCGCAAAAGTCAGGATAGGATAAACGGCCGGTGCCTGTAACTAGTCCTCTGTCCTATTGAGCGCGAAGTCCTTAGGGCCGAGTCTAGTATTTTTTAATTTAAGCAATGGTCAATGCATATGCTTTTTGTGATTTCTGGGGTCCTGGGAAGGGTGATGAAATCCCCACCCAATCTGAATTGGTTTCAAGCCCCTTAAAGTCCGTATTAATATATGCAAAGCAGTAACAATCAACTGCAAACAATTTTTATTTTAGCGCGGCGCAAAGAATCCTGCACAAAAACAATTTATTGGAAGGGGGAAGAGAGTTTACGCAAAGAATGCTGCAGAAAACACAGTTCAGTGGAGTTCAGAGGAGTGAGGAGGAGATAAGGAACACTCACAGGTAATTTGGCACCCTGAAGGCACCAAACGGCCGCGGTTCCGCGGCCTAAGCCTGCTTATGCCGCGGTTTCGCGGCAGTTTGTTGGCCTTGGTGCTTGATTTTTCTTGTCGGTGCTTCCTTGGTTGTCCGCTGCTTGTTTGGATTTCCTGAATCTTGATTTACTCACTGTATCTGCTCTAGATTTTTACAGTAGACCGTTGGCTTCGTCTTGATCCGACGCGGTGTAGCCGCGAGATATGGGTCTAACTTCCCACGTCTTTGGCACTGAACTTGACCGTCTTTTTATCCTGCACACTTACACAAAAACTAATCAAAAATAACAAGATGGTTTTTTTACAATGTATATTTTTTTTGTTTTGTTTTTCGGTTATATTTATATTCATAAATTAACCCGAAATTACACAAAGAAATAAACTACTGTCTCCCCGGCAACAGCGCCATTTGATTGGTAGAGTTTTTGCGTACTAAGTTTGTTACCGCAATCAAGACGCTTTCGCTTGTTGCTAGCCGGTTGAGTACCGGTCGTCCACAGGGAGATGGGAATCTTTTTCTATGTGCTTTAACGAGTTAAGTCCAAATGTCCAGGTTTGTTTTTAGATTAACTATGTGCTAAAATGATATATACGGAGAGCTTGTTAGGGTTATGATTAGGTTAGTTTGAGTTAGGAGTTGCTCACTTCTTTCATTGGCACTCTTAATATCGGTGTTACGGTAATCGGCAACAACGGTGATTAGCACGACTAGGAAGGAACTTGCGAGTATAAGCTAGGCTTTCCAACGCATAAGTTCTTCCTTTTGGTGCTTGTCCGTCCGTTCTTGGCTCTTAGCCTTAACCTCCGATTAATTCAACCACAACCGGTCTCACTAAGGAATCACCGCTATCATGTAGGATAGGGTGCCGTAGGGAGCGGATTGTGGTTCAATTAACGGGAGTCCGAATTAAGATGTTGGGCAAGAAAAGAGTGAGAGAGATTTCCTTCACTCAAACTTTCCACATCCTACCCTAACAAGTATGAAAACTACTCACCCATTATAAGGAAAAGAAAATAAAAACAAAGGAGGAAGATAGAAAGAAAGAGGTTAGAAAATTACAACTAGCTATTTGAGACCTCACCTTGGCAAGGATCAAGCTTAAGCATCATAGTTGTTTAAGGATAAAGAAAAAGAGAACAAGAAAGAAACAAACAACAAATAACAACAACTAGATTAGCAAATGAAAATTACAAACAATTATAATTAATCAAAAGAACAAGACATGCATGATAACAAAGATAACTCTTTTATTCATTCTTCACTCACAAAAGCTCACTATAAGTTTTTAATGAAGAAGAACAACACATGTATTCTAAAATTCTAAATACAAGATTTTGGACCCTTGGCTTTGGCAAGTTCTGGACTATTTATAGGCAGGGAAATGGAAACCTGGGGCAACAAACTGCCTCCATATAGAATGACCAAAATACCCCTGAAACATCGTCCACTGAGGAGCCCGTACGGCCGCGGTTCCGCGGCCTAAGCATGCATATGCCGTGGAACCGCGGCCCTTTAGTGGAGTTAGGCCATGAAACTTGGTGGTTTTCTCCTGTTTGTTGTTGTATGCAGTGTGGTATATGTTTTTTCTCAGAAACTCTTCACAATTTTTCCATAATTTCAGCAGAACAAAGGGTGATGTGATGTGGATCTTTTGCCATGATTTCCTCAAGCACCGCGTAGATATGTTGGATATTGTGTTGACATTGAGTTTTGTGCATGAAAATGACATCGATTTGCCATTTTGTCCCTTAAACTGGTGTGCGGCAACATACGGATAGAGAGCAGAGACCCGTGTTTTATCTGTGGTTGGCAGTAATCCGGAATTTGTCGTGCTTTTCCATGAATTTCATTGTTTAGAGCTGAGAACCAGTATCCTGCAATTAACTAGCAAACACGGCTCAAGAGTACCTACCGATAAGCAATGTGATTAAAATTGGGCGGTATAAAAATGCAAAAATCTGATATGAACACCACCATCCCTAGCTCCTCACGGCATCTCCGATCTCCGGTCTTCTCGTCAGAAAGGGCACCACATCTTCGAGTCTTTTTACGGGCTCCCGCTTCATCCGAAGCAACTCGGGCACGAAGTTAGCTAGCCGACGTGTCCAAGGCGAAGTAGAGAATGTTTGTGACAACTTTTTCACTTGCATCCATTGTATGGATGGAGGTTGAAGATGAAGCCATCAATGGAGGTTGTGAGCTAGAAGAAGAAGAAGAAAAAGAAGAAGAAGAAGAAGAGGCTCTCGTTTTCTTTTCTTTTCTTGTGTTGAATTATTGTAAGAGGGCACTAGAATGAAACTCAAGAGCCAACCCAAAGAGATATGGCTACCTTTTCTCTTTCCATGCTTCAATTCAACATACAAATCCATCACATAATGTGACACATGCACAAAGAAAGAGACCATGAGTCACCACTTGTGCATGTGTCACAATTAATGCTCCTAATCATTATTTCTAGCTCATTATTTCCATTTGTAAACATTAACCCAAATGTTTACAACAATAAAAAGATACGGCAACATCTAAAGTAAACTCGTGACGGATCACAAGGATACCCCTCACCTGTATATACATACCAGCATCCGCATTCCGACTGAATGCGAATGCGATGAGACTAAAGTAATCCAACAAATCTAATACTATGATCCGGCTTAAACCAAATCCCACTAGTATGATCCGCCCGATCATGATCCGTGCACTACTGCACGTATATGATCGAACCCGGCAATATATCATACGGCCTCTACAATGTTTCGCCCGAAACATGAGAAACTGTCTGTTGGGGACTTTAAAGACTCGTCAATACTTTGGCTGTGGATTTAATCACTAGCACGTCAGTGGTACTAGCTGTACGTAACGGGATACCAGGTATTGAACAAAAGAGAGGTCAATAAGCGAACTCATCCTGACACCCTACTGAGCCTGTCAATGACAATATCCGTACAATCCGGTCCGTTCGTCTATGAGCATCGCATGGCGGGCCTAGGGGGTTGGTAAAAGTCAGACCCCCAAAAGCGGTACAAGTCGTGTCGGAGTGTAGCCCAGAACACCCTGAGATACTACTGGAATACCTACCAGTAAATCTCATGCCTTGGCTAAGGACTTCGTGTAATGGCTCTCCTGGACACAGCGCGATCTCACCCATAATACCGGGAGAGACGAAACCCCTACCGATCCGCTCACTGCCTCCATGTGGCCCGGGACTGTACCCAACTAAAACCTGTTTGCATGACTCCTTTGAGCCATGGTAGGGTAGTAATCAAAGCACAGTGGGAACTCATACGAGACAAATGACGATCTCAGGTCGATGAACTAACCTGTACACATGTCACCAGGGAACTGTTATCTGACGTCAGGTATAATCCCAACTAGCATGTTCCCGGCGAGTCCTGTCCAGTGTACTCATAACCCAATGAGCACCTGTATACATCTTAGGTGAACCAACTGACACTAATGGCTTATGAGACCGGCCACCGCCCCTCGTCGGGGTCTGGACTGTATACACTAGTCTACTCCGGAGTATCGATGCCCTGTCTCGAAAACTCCTATGACTAGGGATCTTTTAAGGATGTGCTTATAGACCCCATCTCCCACGTATATGATCGCCATCATACTTCTGGCCGTCAAGCAAGAATCCTAAGGGCTCTATCAACGTGCAATAGCGACCTGTAAGGTCACCTAAAGCAGTACCTGATGATAAAGATAAACCAGATAGCATATTATCATCTTGAGTAAGACTGTCCTACCGGTATAGGTCCTCCCTCAATCATTGCAATCACGTGCCTGTGATCCAATAATTGACTCTGAGTGCACTA
The DNA here is from genome assembly GCA_030015575.1 of Agapanthus africanus. Classification (NCBI taxonomy): domain Eukaryota; kingdom Viridiplantae; phylum Streptophyta; class Magnoliopsida; order Asparagales; family Amaryllidaceae; genus Agapanthus; species Agapanthus africanus. Next base: position 250,884,702 of record JASDDO010000012.1, read on the forward strand.
TATCCAACAATCTCCCACTTGCACTCAAGGATAATTATTGCGATGTCGCATACTCACAGCCCGTGTGATACCGAACACCTAACTGCTCTACTAATCAGTTTCACAAAGCCCGTTTGCGAAACTATTGCGTTCGAGGAATAGCCTTAGTGAGTGGATCCGCCCTGATGTTTCTTTCTATGTCTCTCTTTATCTCAAGTTCGCGGAGAAGGACATCTCCCGAAATGAGCTATACCTGTCTTAGAATATGTCTGGATATCTGATGGGACCTAGTTCATAAATGAACTCCAAATCCGAACTTCTTAGACTGTATCGTCAACTGAATTTGATCAGTATCCTGCGCTATGCCTCCCTCGGTATCCACTTGGACCACCTGTCCAAACTACTGCCCCTCGTCAGAGGGAAAACTATAACTCTGACAGTCACTCTGTCATCCAGGTCACCTTGGAAGCCTGGAATGATAACTGTCTCCTAAAAGAGGCTGTTGTTATCATATACATAGAACATCCACTTATGTTCTAAAACTGCTTCCGAACGTTTCTCCAGGATAGATTAATATCAACTTATTGCATCTAGTGCAAAAACAACATCTGGTGTGGTACTTGACATCTCATGATCAACTCAATTGCCTAAGCAATTGATCTGCCAATCATGCACATCCCTCTCCCCTTTAGTCTGTAAGACACCTTTAGAGAGGGTGACTCCGTCACCTGCAGGTATACTACCGTGCCAGGAGTCGTCCATTCTAAAACACCTTTAGAATACTGTTTATGTACCCAGATTGGGAAACTGCCCAAATCTAGATCTAAAGCCATAGATCTAGTAACCAGAATGTCTGATATTATATCTATATCCTTTGTGGAGAAACCACTGGGTGACAACCAAACTATAACCGATCGTAGTTTATGAATTTCACTTCCTACTCTGTGTATGTCATTCAAATACCAGGACGTCACACCTTACTACCTTCTTAACAGATCCATCCCCTATTCCGATGAAGTCAAACCTATGACTGTCAAATCAGAAATAGATGATCTATCTCCGCTATTACCGCTTTAGTCTATAAATAGACATAAGCCACTTGTCCACTATGCTTCCGCTGCTCCCACTGACTACGACAACCCTCTGGCAGAATAATATACACGTGCACTTCTAAAGCCAACTCAGAACGACGCTATACTCATCCTCCTGCCGGGTCTCATATTCTGGAACAACAGTAGTGTCAAGTCTGGGTAAACAAGAACCTCCCTGTCACCGTCTTTGAGCATACCGAAGTACCTCTCGAGTGCCTGAGGTTACCCACCATATCTGCGGAGTGGCCAATGGAATGTCAAACCAGATTGAATTGTTAGGTTCTTATCAAATTTTCAGTAATCGTTTGCGGTTCTGGAATCACTTCCAGTTCTACCATACTCCCAGTACTGTTTTCTGAAAAAATCCATTTTTATTAATACTGTGGCGAGTCAAGAACAATATCACTATTGATCTTCCTGATGGTAAAAAGTCAACCCTCGTCATAGCCCGGGTCAACCCACTAACAACCATTACATAAACGTGCCTTGAGTTATCCAGAGTCTGGTTTTAAGAATAAGCCGGACAACTCCCCGTACCTTAACATCGTTAAGATATGAACCGTTCTATATCCAATATAGAAACAGAGAAACTGATTTAATTGGAACCAGATTCAAATCATGCAGCTGTCTCCAGTGCATGTAAACTAAATGGAGAGAGGCCGGCCAGCATTACTCAACTTAGGAATACATCCAGATATGAGTAACCTGAAAGAGAAGCAAGTTCTCAAAACCATTACTATCAACTGAATACCATACAAAAGTATCTACATCTTCGATCACCTTGAAGAATCCTGATACTTGCAATACCTGGTTCTCTACTTTATTCATATACATATAACTTCTCAAAACTTGGACCTTGTATTTCTACGAAATACATGTCTAAAAACAAGAGAAGTCACAAGTAAACAGAATATAGTACGAGTACCAACCCCACTGTCCTAATGGACACTGGACAACATACAATACTCTGTATAAGTCCCCTGAGCCTAATAACTCATTCCCTGTGTTTCGTAGGTTGAAAACTGTACTTATGGTTAAGAAGAATTACACCGTTGTTTAATGCTCCTTACCTAACCATCCACTGATATAGTTAAATGTCATAGACATAATTTCAAAAAGTTATATCTCACTTTATAAAAAAAACATATAGATATTCAATTTGAAATTGGTGCATAACAACGGATATTCAAAACCAAATATTTGCCGTCCGGCAAACAACCCAGGCGATTTCCTCAAATATCACCAATTACAACGAATCCCGATATAATGAAGATGATCACCATATTCCCAATAACTTACTCCCACTCATCATCTGTAAAACCATACAGATGTGAGAATCAAACCTGGTAAATACATACCCTGGAGCAAGGACAAATTGGGAAATCAGTTTTCTTTTAACAGTACACAGTGAAACTTAAACATATAAATGTTTCGAAGGGGTATCCGGGTATTCCTAGTAATGCCTCTTCCATTATCAGATTCATAACTGTAACCATATATTTCTTTGCCATCTCTCCAAATCCTTTTATATTGTAAGTCCACGGTAGCGCCCCGGCCGTCTAACAGACGCCAAATGCGGAACAAAAACTTTTTACAACTGGCGCTATCGCGTACTATAACCCGGTTCTGCCATTAAAGCTAAACTAACAAACTACAAAGTGGGTAGAAGAGTTATACCGAACGATCCGAGTCCTTCGGTCTTCAACCATCATCCCACGCTTTGTTGCGGCTGCTCCGATCTCCTCGATCCCCAGTCTTCTCGTCCAGGTGGCACCACGTCGACGGAAGTTTAAACGGGCTCCCGCCTCTGAACCGAGGCAACTCGATAATCAAGTTTGCTAAAAGAGATGACCAAGATGATGTAGAGAATGAATAAAACACTTTGTCTCGTTACGTCCAAGGCTATGGACGAACGGCTAATGAAGTTGCCTTTTGATAATGTGATGGAATGGAATGAGCTATGAAATTTCCATACACCATAACTATCATAATCTTTTTTTTTTCATGCAACCATGAACCCCACCAAATGAATGGCCGGCCAAATATATAGAAGGAGGGAGGTGAGTGTAGGAGCAAGTGGTGACCATTAGAAAAGCTTCTCACAAAAGATCAAGAGGAAATAACTAAGCAAGAACAAAAATCATTAATGAAAAGGTGACTCACTAATTACACCTCATCATTCAATTAATGCAAAATGGTGACTCACTAATCTAGTCACCAAAACAAGAAGCTTCCACTAATGACTCACCTAATGACTCACCCTCAAGAAGAAAAGATAAATCCGCATTTAACCGAATGTCAAATACGGGTGATAGAAAACTGGAAACTGGCAACCTCCAAAAGTGATCCTGAAACGAATTTCAGGATAACCCCGTAACAGTATAAACATACCTGCATTTGTTTAATACCGAATACAAATGCAACTGAGACAACGATATTATATCTACACAATATAATACTCGGATCCGGCTTAAACCAAAGCCGACCAGTATTATCTGCCCGAAATATGACACGTGCGAAAACGCACGTGCATTTTCCGAACCCTGCTATAGAACAATACGGCCTGTACAACGTTTCGCCCGAACTTGGGAAAGTGTCTATGGGGGACTCTAATGACTCATCAACACACTGGCACTGGGTATAACCACTAGCACGTCAGAGGTATGAGCTGTACGTAACGTTTGCCTATGTTTTGATTGGAAGGGAAGCTGACGAGCGAACTCATCCATAAACCCTACTGAGCCTGACAGTGACAATATCCGTACAGTCCGGTCCGTTCGTCTAAAAAGTATCGCATATCGAGTCTAGGGGGGTGGATAAAGTCAGACCCCTCACAATGCGATAAATCGTGTCGGCATGAAGCCCATCACCATCTGATAAACTAGTGATCCAAATCAGTAATTCTCCATTATCTCGGCCGAGGATTTCTAGTGATGGTCACCCGTGCACAGTACGACATCAACCCCCAATACCGGGAGAGACGAATCCCCGATGATCCGCTCACTGCCTCCATGTGGCTCGGGACTGTACCCAAAAAATACCTGTTTGCACGTCTCCTTTGAGCGTGGTAGGGTAGAAATCAAAGCACAGTGGGAACTTACACGAGACAAATGACGATCTCAGGTCGACAAACTAACCTGTACACATCTCACCTGGGAACTGCTATCTGACGATATGTATAATACCAATTAGAATTTTCCCGGCGAGTCCTGTCCGGTGTACTCATAACCTAATGAGCACCTGTATACATCTTAGGTGATCCAACTGACACCAGTGGCTTGTGAAACCGGCCACCGCCCCTCGTCGGGGTCTCGACTGTATACACTAGTCTACTCTGGAGTATCGATGCCCTGTCTCGAAACTCCCACGACTAGGGACTCTTTAAGGATGTGCTTACAGACCCCAGCTCCTACGTATATGATCGCCATCATACTGCTGGCGGTCAAGCAAGAATCCTATGGGCTCTATCAACATTCAATAGCGAACTAAAGCATGTATACGATGATAAAGACAAACCAGATAGCATACTATCATCTCGAGCAAGACTGTCATATTGGTATAGGTCCTGCCTCAATCATTGCAATCACGTACCTGCGATCCAATAATTGACTTTGAGGGCACTATCTCCAACAATATCCCACTTGCACTTAAGACTAATTATTGCGATGTCGTATACTCACAGCCCGTGTGATACCGAACATCCAACTCCTCTACTAATCAGTTTCACAAAGCTAGTTTGTAAAACTCTTGTGTTCGAGAAATAGCCTCAGTGAGTGGATCCGCCCTGATGTTTCTTTCTATGTCTCTCTTAATCTCAAGTTCGCGGAGAAAGCCATTTCCCGAAACGAGTAATTCCTTTCTTAGAATATGTTTGAATATCTGATGGGACCTAGTTCATAAATGAACTCCAAATCCAAACTTCTTAGACTGTATCGATAACTGAACCTAATCAGTATCCAGCACCATACCTCCCACAGTATCTTCTTGGACCGCCTGTCCATAATATTGTCCCCCGTCAGAGGGAAAACTATAACTCTGACAATCACTCTGTCATCGACGTCACCTTGGAAGCCTGGAATGATAACCATCTTCCGAAGGAGTCTGCAGTCATCAATTCGTAGAACATGCACTTATGTTCTAAAACTGCTTCCTTATGTTTCTTCAGGACTGGATTAATATAAACTTATTGCATCTAGTGCAAAAACAACATCTGGTGTGGTACTTGACATCTCACGATTGACTCAATTGCCTAAGCAAGTGATCTGCCAATCATGCACATCCCTCTCCCCTTTAGTCTGTAAGACACCTTTAGAGAGGGTGACTCCATCACCTGCAGGTACATCATGTTAGTTGTATGTATGCCCTAGAGGCCAGTATTGTACAGATGATGTATATTATATTGTATGCTTGGACATATATAGAGAGGACTTTCTTGCTCGATATGATAGTATGCTATCTGGTTGCTCTTTACTTTAACATGTATACATGTCTCTTTATACTGTCTTATAGTTACATGTTGGTAAAGCCCTTAGGATGTGTACTTGACTACCTGGACTATGATGCGGATCATACTAGTGGGGACATGGTAGTCCATAAGTACATCCTTCAAGGTCCCTAGTCGTGGGTGTATCGAGACGGGGCATCGATATACCAGCGTAGACTAGCGTATAAGCTTCTCGACCCATGAGATGGGCGATGGATGATCCCATATCCATTGGTGTTTGACATCAAAGATGGTATACGGGTGCTCAGTGGAGACTGGGTACACTGGACGGACTCGCCGAGAACTCCCAGATGGTATTATACCTCACGTCAGATGGCAGTTCTCTGGTGACACTTGTGCAGGTTAGTCTGTAGACCCGAGATCGTCATAGAGTTTCGTGTGATTCCCATTGTGCTTTGATTTCCACCTTACCACGTCCACGAGGGCATGCAAAACGGTGGTTTTTAGGTACAGTCCCGAGTCACATGGAGGCAATGAGCGATAGGAGGGGTTTCGTCTCTCCCAGCATAGGGGGTTGATGTTGCGCTGTGCTCGATTGGCTGTAACAGGGAAGTCCCTGGCCAGGGCTGATTCAGAGATTTACTGGTAAGTGTTACCAGTAGTTTCTCGACCCGTTATGAGCCTCACATCGGCACGACTTATCGGTTATTGGGGTCTGACGTTAACCACCCCTAGACTTGATATGCGACATATCAGACGAGAAGACCGGACTGTACGGGAAGTGTTACCGGCAGGCTTTTACAGGAGTTGGAGCGGGCTTGCTTGCTGATCTTCTGATCGCTCAATACCCGGGTAGCCATTACGTCCATCTAGTACCGCTGACGGCTTGTGGGTGCTTGATGTGACCATCACCTACTGCCGGCGTTTTGACGAGTCTTTGGAGTCCTACATAGACGTTTTACTGGCTCAGGCAAAACGAAATAGGAGCGCATATGTGATATGTGCGGGACCGAGAATAATGTGTGTATGTGATACCGTATTATATTCTCGCGACTTTTTGTATCGGTCGGTTATATATGATATGACCGGGTTATCGAATCAAGTGTTGATTCGATAAGTCGATACGATGAATGTTAGTCGGTTATATGAGATATGACCGGATTATTAAGTCAAGTGTTGATTTAATAATTAAGTATATAATTGTATATTAGATATACTAGTTTACATTTACTAACACATGTTCACTTAGGGTTTTTTCTCACTTGTACACATTTTTACTATATATGATATATATGAAAATGTGTTGTATTTTTGTATCATGGTTGATGATACACTATACATGGGTGTATGAGAGTTACACTATGCTAATTTTTATTTTGGGTTTTTAATATCTAAAGTAATTACAAAATCAAGAGGAGGATTAGAAAATGCATGAAGCTTGTGGAAGCTTGTGGATGCATTGACTAATTCAACTTGGTTTTGTTTTTACTATAGATATTTCTTAACCCAACCATAAAGATTAGCCTAGGGTTAAGTCTCTACAAGGGTTAGTATATGATACTCTCTCACCATGGTTAGCTATGACACTTGATCATTATCCTCATTTTCTTTTCTTTGGTTAATCATCTTCTTCTTCATTGATCCAAAGAGAAAAAGAAAACTAGGGTTTGATCCAAAGTGAGAAAGGTTGTGAGAAACAAAAATCCAAAGAGAACCCACTTCCTATTTCTCCATCCTGTACTAGACTAGCACTTTAGTTAGGGTGTTTACTTCACTAATTCTCAAGTTAGTGAAGTAGGAGCTTGAGTCGGAATTCCCTCGACGTAGATCATCTTCGGCCTCAGAGACTTCAAGCAAGGTCGCATCCTTCGCGTCGTGAAGCCATGCAAGAGCCCGGGAGAACCTTGATCGCAGCGAAGGGACTTCAACAAGGAGCAAATGAAGTGGAGGACCGATCTACAAAGGTTGTATATCGCGTTCCCTTTAGTGTAAAGTTGTTTACTTGCCATTAGTTTCGCCTAAACTCTAGTTAACGATCTTGCTTAGGGTTGTGCGGCACATAAAATATTAATTTTGGCATGGTCGATGCCTTGTAGAGCCATGTTAGTGTGCCTAGTAACCCTACAGTGGTATCAGAGCCTAGCTAGAGCATTAGGCGATGTGTTAACGATGTTAAAATTCCGAACGAACCCGATAACGTCGAAATCAACCCCTCTCTGTACATTTTTTAAAATCTGGTATTTTTCCAAATTAAAAATGCTTAAAAAAGCAGCAGGAAAATATAAGGAAAACTGTTCAAAACGACAAAGATTGGTGCCCAAAGCGCCGTGGAACCGCGGCACGAGCATGGCTCCTGTGGCGGTTCCGCGGCCATATGGTGACGTCACCCTCGTCGTTTTGCGCAGTAAAGTTCCTATTTGTTTACTGATTTTTCTAGGTATTTTATATCTGACTCAAGTGTTGAGTAATTTTGGGGTTTATTTTGAAATCGTCGATTCGATCGGAGAATTTAATTTTGTTCTGTTATTCCGGATAATTTAGAAAGTACTAAAATGTTCGAACGGATATCATTAACTAAATTTTTCCCGACACAAAAAACATTCAAGTGTTGAATTTTTCTTGGGTTTAAATATTTCGGAAAAACTTGCATGTGATGCGATGGGCCCTCTAGAAGACAACAAACCTTAACTCGATTATGTGACCGTATTAAAATTTTAGGGTTGCTAGGCACGCGCACAAGGGTCTACGAGGCATCAACCATGCCCGATTAAAATTTTAGCCGTGCCGAACAACTCTAATACGGATCTTTAAACTAGGGTTTAGGCGAAATCATGCAAGTTAACAACTTTAACTACAACTGAAAAGGATTACAAGCTTTGTAGATCCGGTCCTTCACTTCATTAGCTCCGTGTAGACGTCCCCATCGCTGCGATCGTAAACTCCGGACTCTATAGAAGCTCCATGAGAAGAACGAACGTGCTTGCTACGTTGACTTCGAGGCCGAAGATGATCTACGTCGGGAAGACACAAACTCAAGCTATTCCTTCACTAGGTCATAAAATTTATGAAGAGAACACACTCTACTACATTGCAAGTGGTAGAGGATGAAGTAGTAGGAAGTGGGCTCACTTTAGAATTGATTTTCTCACTCTTTTTCTCATGGCACTATTGGAGCTAGTAAGCTTTTGGATGGAGCTTGATGATGATGATGAAGAAGAAAGAATAAAGAATAATCCCATCCAAATGAAAACTTATCCAATAAATAATGGCACCATGGTTGAGTTAAGCCCTCATGCTTAACTCATGTAGAGAATTTGTTAGTTATATATATGCCCTAGAGGCCATTACTGTATATAGGATGTATATTGTAGTGGATGCTGGGACATATATAGGGAGGACTTTCTTGCTCGACATGATAGTATGCTATCTGGTTACTCTTTACCTTAACGTGTACACTGATTGTCTCTCTGTTACATGTTGGTAAAGCCCTTAGGATGTGTACTTGACTACCTGGACTGTGATGTGGATCATACTAGTGGGGACATGGTAGTCCATAAGTACATCCTTCAAAGTCCCTAGTCGTGGGTGTATCGAGAAGGGGCATCGATATACCAGAGCAGACTAGCGTGTACCTTCTCGACCCATACAGATGGGCGATGGATGATCCCATATCCATTGGTGTTTGACATCAGAGATGATATACGGGTGCTCAGTAGAGACTGGGTACACTGGACGGACTCGCCGAGAACTCCCAGATGGTATTATACCTTACGTCAGATGGCAGTTCTCTGGTGACACTGGTACAGAGTCGTCTGTTGAGCCGAGATCGTCATAGAGTCTTGTGTGGTTCCCATTGTGTTTTGATTTCCATCTTACCACGTCCAAGAGGGCATGAAAAAACGGTGGTTTTTGGGTACAGTCCCGAGTCACATGGAGGCAATGAGCGATAGGAGGGGATTCGTCTCTCCCGGTATAGGGAGTTGATGTTGTGCTGTGTTCGATTGGCTATAACAGGAAATCCCTGGCCAGGGTTGCTGAGATATACTGGTAAGTGTTACCAGTAGTTTCTCGAATTGTTATAGACCTCATATCGACACGACTTATCGAGCTATTGGGGTCTGACGTTTACCACCCCTAGGCGAGATATGCGACATATCAGACGATCAGACCGGACTGTACGGTAGTGTTACTGGTTGGATTCACTGGAGTGTGAGCGGGCTTGCTCGTCGATCTTCTGATCGCTCAATACCCGGGTGGCCGTTACGTTTAGCAGACCGCTTGTGGCTTGTGGGTGTTTGATATGATCATCATCTGCTGCCTGCGTATTGACGAGTCTTTAGAGTCCTACACAGAGGTTTTCTGGCTCAAGCGAAACGAAATAGGAGCGCATATGAGATATGTGCGGGACCGAGAATAATGCGTGTATGTGATGCCGTATTCTATTCTCGCGATGAATGTATCGAATGGTTGTATGCGATATAATCTAGTTATCGAATCAAGTATTGATTCGATAAGCCGATACAATGTATACTAGTCGGTTGTGTGCGACATGACCGGATCATTGAATCAAGTGTTGATTTAATGATTTAATGCATGATTATATATTTGATATATTACTTTGCACTAACTAGTATTGGTTCACTTTAAACGGATTTTCTCACTTGGATTGTACACATTGTATATGTGATATACATTTGTGCACTTGATTTCATCATGTTTGATGATACATGTTTGCTGGGGTTTTTGTGTAAGAATTAAACCATGGTTAAACATATAATTAGGGTTTTATTTTTCCATTACTTATTTATTCATTTATTTGTTTATACATTTTGGAAAATAAATGGAAAAGAGAAAAGAATGGTGGCTTCTTTTGTTGTTTAGTTGAAGCATCATGAACCTTGACCTAGTCCACCATTCTTATCTCATCCTTAACCCTAACCATCCCTTTAACCTTGGTCAATTCTCTACACATAACCATAGTTAGAATTATGATAAGTATTGTTTTTCTATTCTATTCTAATTAACTTATCATAAGACTTTCTTCTTCTTCTTCATCTTCTTCCATGAAGAAAGCAAGCTCCATCAATGGTGATTGATGGAAACAAGTGAGAAATCCAATTCTAAAGTCTACCCACTTCCTATTTGCTTCATCCTCTACCTCTTGCCAAGTAGTAGAGTGTGTTTTCTTCACAAGTTTCTTGACTTGGTGAAGTCGGAGCTTGATTTAGCGATGCCTTGACGTAGATCATCTTCGGCATGGACATCGACGACCTAGCTTGCCCATTCTCCGACGAAGCCGACGCTAGAGCCCGGAAACTCATATGGACAGCGAGGAGACTTCATTGCGGAGCTATGGAGGTGGTGCACCGGATCTACAAAGGTTGTATTTCCGTATTCCCTTAGTTAAGTGTTAACTAGTTCATTTCTCGCCTAGAAATCTAGCCGACGATCCGTAGTCGGGTCTCTCGGCACCCGTAAAATTTTATATTGGCATGTTCGATGCCTTGTGAGACCACTATAGGGTGCCTAGGAACCTTTCTCTGGTATCAGAGCCTAGCTAGAGCCTTAGGCGAAGTCTAGACGGAATTTGAAGTCCGAACGAACCCGAAACCCGATCACAAAAATGCTCTCTGTCCTTTTTCCAAAAACTGGGATTTTTCCAGATTAAAAATTCCCAAAAAATTCAGCAGGGAATTGTATGAGTTACTGTGAAGCACGTGTTGATAACTCCACAAAGGAGGCGCGGAACTGCGGCCCCCCACCATGGGATTTGCGGCGGTTCCGCGGCCACTTTGTGGAATCACACCAAGTGGCTTGCACAGTAATTCATGTTTTGTAGTGCTGAGTCTTCTGGAAATTTTTAATATTTTATCCAGAGTTTTATTTTCTGGGTTGTTTTGGGGATTCGGTGTTTCGATCGGAGTATCAGATTTTGTCTATGTGGCTTTCTGGATAAATTTTAGAATATGTTAAAAAGTTCGACCGGATATAAATACCCAATTTTTTCCCTGTCGGGAAATTTCCAAGTGTTGGATTTTTCCGTAGTTTAAAGACTTTCTAAGTAGTGCAAGTAACTCGATGGACCCTCTAGAAGACAACAAACCTTAACTCGATTATGTGACCGTCTTGAACTACCCTTTGAACCATCGGGTTTGGGGCAGTACGGCGTGCCACATGTGAGGCGTTGGCTTGACCCTTCTACGGCTGGACCGTTGGTACTGAGGCACGAACTGAATGTTGTTAGACTTATTTCATGTGTTGATCTGTATCGGGAAAACTTGGGTGTTCGATTGTTCGATCGGAAAGTTTAACATTTTCTGTTTATCCGGAATGGGATACAATAATTGGAATTCACAAGAAGTTATGAGATAACTGAATGAATGTTATAAACATAGAAGTTTAGTCTCACTTGATCGGTTGCCACAGAATTTTGATGTGATCAAAAGTCCATCGCAATCACGTAGCATACGCGGATACTCGCCGGGTAAACTTAATAGACAGCCTCACTCCATAGCCCCGACCAAGTGACTGTAGGAGAACCCCGTCGCCGAAAGCATCCGTTTGGGTGCTCGCGGCAGCGGTGTTCCGCCTTGGTGCACTTCGTCGACGGCTTCGGGGGTGCGGCCGTCTACTAAAGTTTGCGACGAGCATTCGATCAGGATGTCGGGAATCTTGTTGAATTGCCCGACTTGATGTTGAAAAGTGTTTTCGATTTTGAGACTGAAATGCGGGGTTTATAATTGTTAGGAATGTGATGTCTAAAGAATTCATCTGGTCAGGCATGCGATGTCTAAGGAGGTTGCGGATTCCAACTGTTGTAGTTTTACACTTTCTTTTCTGTGACCGTAAGTGTAATATGTGATATCGCCAGTTTCGTTGCTATATGTCAACGACAATTGGGATACGCATGTTTACTTACGTTGATGACATGTGATGTTATGTGTTGCTGGATATGTTATATTGGATCGTCGTGTTTGAATAGCCGGGGGTTTTTATGTGAGATGAGTGTTTTTCATTTTCATTCATGTAAAAACTTGTATGTAATATTCTTTTATTGGGGCGCTTACAGGTTGCGGAAGTTGTCACCGTTTGTATATTATTTACTTTTCTGCACTTGGATAGACCCAAGGAGGAGGGCACAAGTAACCGGGTTCTGGAGTCCAGTGGGAGACCAACTCGACGAGTCGAAGCCGGGTCTCCTAACTCCAGAATTGGTAGGGTTGCTTGCCGCTCTCGTAGGGGTCTAGGGTTATGGGTTTGGCTATTCATCACGACCGTGGAATCCGTGTTTTATACTGGCTCGTATTGAAAACACGACGACCTAGTATATCCAATATTTCATATGATTCTTCTGCTGCGATATCTGTGATGTGATCATGTGATGTTCTGTGATAGATACAGTATATAGTATAATGATAATTATATAGACGTTACTTATGTTTTACACCTGCGCTAGCCCTGCCCGCTCTGCCGTTAGTTACCTAACTTAAACGTGCACGAGAGGACATCGAGGCGAATGCGGATGGCATAAGTGTACGTCGTATTTATCTGTGATGATTAGGTAATTTAAATGATGGGACTTCATTAATGTGATTAATGAAATAAAAGAAACTAAGATGTTGTAGAATCGAATTTCAAAATAAAACAGGTAGCTACAGTTCTTGCTTTGCACAGCGTGTATATATGATATATCCTGCATCTTATTCGATAAGGAAAGGACCGAGATCCCTCCACCGGGATTGACTCCTTTAGCAATAACTGGCAGATGCTACACACTCGGTTTTGTCTTTTGATTGCTTTTAAGAGTTTTTGCTTTGCACAGTGATATATATGATATATCCCGCACCTCATTCGACGAGGAAAGGACCGACGATCCCTCACCGGGAGTGACTCCTTTAGCAAAACAAGAAAAGCCTCAAAAGCACTACATTTCAAAATTCATTCGATCCTACAACGATATCAAGTTCATTTCGCAATAGGTTTTCAGAAAAACCTGTCGTAGCCCTCCGTCATTTCAGATACGCACTAGTTAGTATTCGTGCTGCGTTGTTTGGCATGCGTCAAGGCGTAGTGTACGGTAGCTAACTGGTGCTTATCTGCTAGCAATACGATGCGATTGAGTTAGGGCGTTGTTTGGCATGCGTCAAGGGTCGTGCGGGTGGGTTTGATTCAATCAAGAAATGTACGGGTTGAACTTGACTAGCAGACTATGGGTTGTTTGGCATGCGTCAAGGTCATAGCGAGCTAGGGGCAAAATATTATCGGGAATTTCAAGTGTTGAAATTTGCAATATGATTGCATACCTTCTATGAGATAGTTGTATCCCGATACCCGCTGCGAGTAATTGTTACTCCTGGGAAAGTTTTATACATTACAATTAGCCGATCAAGTAGGTGTCTAGAAAGGTGTCAATGAGGTTACGCCTCTGGAAAATGGGGTTTACATTAATTAGGTTCGTGCGAAAGCACGGGGGACCTCCCTCAAAGTACCGACACTGGCCTGGCTGAACGATTGGCGAACTTGTAGTGTGTAATTAATCCCGGCTAGTCTTTCCTTTAGGGTTTGAAGGAAGATTTGATAAAAAGCAGTGGAGCCATCCTGATTAGATAAAATAATAACCAATCTATTCTTGCAAGAGCGCACGCTGAGTGTTTTCTTCTCTCTCTCTCTCCTGGTAGCGACCAAATCACGCCTTAATCAAGATAATAATACGGATTATTGACCGAACCCGCTTGTTATACTGAGCTGGGGAACGTTGGTCCCGCTCCAACATATAATTGTTATAAGACAGAGCAGGAATTAGGGGAATACCAGAATTCCTATGCCGCCCAAACGAAGAAAGTGCATATGATGCATCATCTTCGGGTGTGTTCATTATACAGAACTGTTTCTCAGTATCCTCCGCATCCTTGGTATATGATACCGGATCAGGATCCCAGATATGTAATCTGTTACATAGGGCTACAAAAGGGTAGAAAAACTGAGAACGGGTGATAAGTTTCATGAGGCAGAAAACGGGGCAAGAGTTGCAGCCAAGTCTGTCGGTCACTGTCACCCTGTATTACAAATACATTGATTCTGAACGAATGTTATTAGATACCGAACCTGATATACAAAATCATATCAGTCTCTTTATCAGTAAAGAAATGATAAAATTTTGTATTCGTTGGATAAGGTTTTGAACATTTCTTATATCAAAAGTTGATCGGTTCAGGCAACGTTATCTAAAAGCATTGATGTTCTAAATCAAACTACAGTTCTTAGTATACGGAACACACACAAGAGGAATAGTTCAGAAATGAACGAATCCTTCTTGAGGTATTGTAGACTAGGTCAGATCAATATGACCCGACTAGCTAGAGTTACATAAAGATGCATATTAAATTAGTTTGAATTTACATCTTGTGAAACTCGCCAGTCATGTCACAAAGATAAGATGACCATAGCTCTCATTTACTGGAAACAGAGAAAGAGTTAATAAACTCTTGGGATGATACATGTTGATGTATGTAGGTCCCCTGTCTACACATACCAGGACTGATTCTTTATACTTCATTACGTGCTCTGATGATCTTTCGAGATTCAGACCTATGTTCCTGTTGAAACACAAGTCCGAACCTTTTGAGATATTCACAGAATATAAGTTAGAAGTAGAGAACCAAAATATGGGTATAAGTATTATGTCCTATGATGAGATCAAGGAGGAGAATACTTGAGCACGGAATTCCTGGATTATTCTAAAGGAGAATGAGATTCTCTCTCAGCATTACTCTTCCGAATACACCATAGCACGATGGTATATCGGGGCGGGAGCAGATACACCCTATTTGATATGGCGTGCTCTATGATGAGTATTACTGAGTTACCTTTTTCCATAGGGGGTTATGCTGCACTTGAGAAGTTGCATACACATTGAATAGGGTTCGAATCAAATCTGTAGCCTACCGCTTCATATGTGATATGGAATGGGAAGAGCCCATATCTTAAGGTTAGTTAAGATTTGGGGTTTGTCCGGCCTATGTCTAAAAGAAAAATCCGGACAAGCTCGAGGCATAGTCTGTAATGTAGAACTGGAAAAGGTTCCAGCTGTACAAGCTACAGCAGATGATTTGGTAGAACCGAAGGGATTCAGTAGATACCAACGAACCTCAGCCTCTCCGCCGATCTAGTAGGGTTCCTCACCCACCTGAGAGATACTTCTGTTTCTCTATGACAATGGGAGCGAGGATTGCATCATGAGATGATGACCCAACTAGCTTCGAGCTGGCCATCAGGAGTGAGACTCTGTAAGAATGGCTGATGCTTAGTGATCTGAGATGGAATCCATGTACACCAACAAAGTATGGACTTTGGTTGCTATATCTAAAGGGTTAAATCCCCATCAGGAGCAAGTATATCTTGAGAAGATTACTTGGTGTAAATGGAAAAGTTGAGACTTTCAAAGCTAGACTTGTTAAAGGTTTTCGTCATTGACCAGGCATGGATAATGATGAAACCTTTTCTAAGGAGCTATGCTTAAGTCCATCCAGATCCTACTTGTCACGGCTACATACCATGACTACGATATCTGGTGGTTGGGTGTCATGACTGCTTTTCTAAATGATGTTTTAGAAGAGTGCGTCTATAAGTACACAGCCAGAGGGCTTCGTAGACAGTGGGAGCAGCGGAAACGTGGTGCAAGATGCTTTATAGGATAAAGCAGGCATCGCAGAGTTGGAACATCTATTTTGATGCATTTGTCAAAGAAGTTGACATCATCAAAATGGTAGATGAACCTTGTATAAACAAAAAGGTAGTAGGGAGTATGGTGACGATCCTCGTAGAGTACGTGGATGACATACTCTTGATAGGGAAGGAGTTTCCTATGCTACGCTCGATCAATCTCCGCTTATCACAATGATTCTCCACATAGGATCGAAATGATACCTACTAAATCCTGGATTTTGGATCTATGAGATAGATTTAATTGGATGTTAGGATTCTCACTAGTTGTAGTGAGATGGTATCAATCGACCCTGGGAAGAATCACTGGAAGTGTTCCAGGGTGATAAAGACGACTGAATGTCAGTCGCAGGCATTGTCTTTACCCTCAGAAAGGGGACGGTATGTTGGAAGAGTTCCAAGCTAGATAACGTGACATACTAGACGATAAAGGCAAGATACATCGCTACTTAAGATGCTACCAAAGAGGCCGTTTGGGTGTATATTGGTTCATGAGATGAACTAGGTTCCTACCATTGTGTGACAATGGAGTTGTGGCTTTAGCCAAGGAACCCTGGTCCCAACAGTGACCCAGACGTATTCTAAGGCAGTATCACCTGATCATGGAGATGGATGATCTCCAGGCTGATCGAGGTTAGGAGAGTAGACTCAGAGGACAACACGGCGGATCCACTCACGAAGGCCTATTCCCAGAGAGAGACTTTTATGGGATGGTTGAGTATGAGATACTGCTACCACTGCTACAGATGGCCCTAGTGCAAGAGGGAGATTGTTAGTTATATGTATGCCCTAGAGGCCATTACTGTATATAGGATGTATATTGTAGTGGATGCTGGGACATATATAGGGAGGACTTTCTTGCTCGACATGATGGTATGCTATCTGGTTACTCTTTACCTTAACGTGTACACTGATTGTCTCTCTGTTACATGTTGGTAAAGCCCTTAGGATGTGTACTTGACTACCTGGACTGTGATGCGGATCATACTAGTGGGGACATGGTAGTCCATAAGTACATCCTTCAATGTCCCTAGTCGTGGGTGTATCGAAAAGGGGCATCGATATACCAGAGTAGACTAGCGTGTACCTTCTCGACCCATACAGATGGGCGATGGATGATCTCATATCCATTGGTGTTTGACATCAGAGATGATATACGGGTGCTCAGTAGAGACTGGGTACACTGGACGGACTCGCCGAGAACTCCCAGATGGTATTATACCTTACGTCAGATGGCAGTTCTCTGGTGACACTGGTACAGAGTAGTTTGTTGACCCGAGATCATCATAGAGTCTTGTGTGGTTCCCACTGTGCTTTGATTTCCATCTTACCACGTCCAAGAGGGCATGCAAAACGATGGTTTTTGGGTACAGTCCCGAGTCACATGGAGGCAATGAGCGATAGGAGGGGATTCGTCTCTCCCGGTATAGGGAGTTGATGTTGTGCTGTGTTCGATTGGCTATAACAGGAAATCCCTGGCCAGGGTTGCTGAGATATACTGGTAAGTGTTACCAGTAGTTTCTCGAATTGTTATAGACCTCATATCGACACGACTTATCGAGCTATTGGGATCTGACGTTTACCACCCCTAGGCGAGATATGCGACATATCAGACGATCAGACCGGACTGTACGGTAGTGTTACTGGTTGGATTCACTGGAGTGTGAGTGGGCTTGCTCGTCGATCTTATGATCGCTCAATACCCGGGTGGCCGTTACGTTTAGCAGACCGCTTGCGGCTTGTGGGTGTTTGATATGATCATCATCTGCTGCCGGCGTATTGACGAGTCTTTAAAGTCCTACACAGAGGGTTTCCTGGCTCAAGCGAAACGAAATAGGAGCGCATATGAGATATGTGCGGGACCGAGAATAATGCGTGTATGTGATACCGTATTCTATTCTCGCGATGAATGTATCGAATGGTTGTATGCGATATAATCTAGTTATCGAATCAAGTATTGATTCGATAAGCCGATACATTGTATACTAGTCGGTTGTGTGCGACATGACCGGATCATTGAATCAAGTGTTGATTTAATGATTTAATGCATGATTATATATTTTATATATTACTTTGCACTAACTAGTATTGGTTCACTTTAAACGGATTTTCTCACTTGGATTGTACACATTGTATATGTGATATACTTTTGTGCACTTGATTGCATCATGTTTGATGATACATGTTTGCTGGGGTTTTTGTGTAAGAATTAAACCATGGTTAAACATATAATTAGGGTTTTATTTTTCCATTACTTATTTATTCATTTATTTGTTTATACATTTTGGAAAATAAATGGAAAAGAGAAAAGAATGGTGGCTTCTTTTGTTGTTTAGTTGAAGCTTCATGAAACCTTGACCTAGTCCACCATTCTTATCTCATCCTTAACCCTAACCATCCCTTTAACCTTGGTCAATTCTCTACACATAACCATAGTTAGAATTATGATAAGTATTGTTTTTCTATTCTATTCTAATTAACTTATCATAAGACTTTCTTCTTCTTCTTCATCTTCTTCCATGAAGAAAGCAAGCTCTATCAATGGTGATTGATGGAAACAAGTGAGAAATCCAATTCTAAAGTCTACCCACTTCCTATTTCTTCATCCTCTACCTCTTGCTAAGTAGTAGAGTGTGTTTTCTTCACAAGTTTCTTGACTTGGTGAAGTCGGAGCTTGATTTAGCGATGCCTCGATGTTGATCATCTTCGGTATGGACATCGACGACCTAGCTTGCCCATTCTCCGACGAAGCCGACGCTAGAGCCCGAAAACTCATATGGACAGCGAGGAGACTTCATTGCGGAGCTATGGAGGTGGTGCACCGGATCTACAAAGGTTGTATTTCCGTATTCCCTTAGTTAAGTGTTAACTAGTTCATTTCTCGCCTAGAAATCTAGCCGACGATCTGTAGTCGGGTCTCTCGGCACCCGTAAAATTTTATATTGGCATGTTCGATGCCTTGTGAGACCACTATAGGGTGCCTAGGAACCTTTCAGAATTAACCAAGGCTTTAGGTTAAAGGTTAGGTTAAAGAATATCAAAAGAAATGACAAAAGAGTGGACTTTGTCAAAGCTTCTCCAAGCTTCTTCAAGCTTGATTACTTTGACTAAGTTAAACCCTTTTGTTAAATCTTAAGATAAAACAATAACCCTAATCTTTACCCAAATCTTGGTATGAGTCTCATACATCCAACTTGTGTGTATCATCAAGCATGATGCAAACATGTACACTTGCATATATCACATATAAACAATGTGCACAATCTAGTGAGAAAATAAATCATAAGTGAGCTAATACTAGTTAATGCAATGTAATATATCAAATATATAATTATGCATTAAATTATTAAATCAACTCTTGATTTAATAATCCGGTTATAATCGACTAATATCAAAAGTAACAACTTATCGAATCAACACTTGATCCGATAACCCGGCTATATCTCATACAACCGATCAATGTCACTAATCGCGAGAATAGAATACGGTATCTCATATCGTATTAATCTCGGTCCCGCACATATCACATATGTGCTCCTACTCCGTTTCGCTTAAGCCAGGAAACCCCTGTGTAGGACTCTAAAGACTCGTCAATACGCCGGCAGTAGGTGATGATCATATCAAACACCCACAAGCCGCAAGCGGTGTGCTAAACGTAACGGCCACCCGGGTATTGAGCGATCAGAAGATCAACAAGCAAGCCCGCTAGTTCTCCTGCGAATCCAATCAGTAACACTCCCGTACAGTCCGGTCTCGTCGTCTGATATGTCGCATATCTCGCCTATGGGTGGTAAACGTCAGACCCCAGTAGCTCGATAAGTCGTGTCGATATGAGGTCTATAACAGTTCGAGAAACTACTGGTTACACTTACCAGTAAATCTCAGCAACCCTGGCCAGGGATTTCCAGTTATAGCGAATCGAACACAGCGCAACATCAACTCCCTATACCGGGAGAGACGAATCCCCTCCTATCGCTCATTGCCTCCATGTGATTCGGGACTGTACCCAAAAGCCACCGTTTTGCACGCCCTCTTGGACGTGGTAAGGTGGAAATCAAAGCACAGTGGGGATCACAGAAGACTCTATGAAGATCTCGGGTCAACAGAATACTCTGTACCAGTGTCACCGGAGAACTGCCATCTGACGTGAGGTATAATACCATCTGGGAGTTCTCGGCGAGTCCATCCAGTGTAGCCAGTCTCCACTGAGCACCCGTACACCATCCTTGATGTCAAACACCGATGGATATGGGATCATCCATCGCCCATCATATGGGTCAAGATGCGTATACACTAGTCTACTCTGGTGCATCGATGCCCTATATCGATACACCCACGACTAGGGACCTTGAAGTATGTACTTATGGACTACCATGTCCCCACTAGTATGATCCGCATCATTGTCCAGGTAGTCAAGTACACATCCTAAGGGCTTTACCAACATGTAACAGAGAGACAATCAGTATATACGTTAAGGTAAAGGGTAACCAGATAGCATACTATCATGTCGAGCAAGAAAGTCCTCCCTATATATGTCCAAGCATCCACTACAATATACATCGTATGTACAGCAATGGCCTCTAGGGAATACATATAACTAACAATCTCCCACTAGCACTATGGCCATCTGTTGTGGTATCACATACCCAACATCTAGCTGTGGTTGAAGTATCTTATACTCAACCATCCCATAAAAGTCTCTACTGGGGAAAAGGCCTTTGTGAGTGGATCCACGTTGTTGTTCTCTGTGTCTGCTCTCTTAACCTCGATCTCCCTGGAGATCATCCATCTCCATGATCAGGTGATACTGCTTAAGAATTATATCTGGACTTCTGATGGGACGGGGGGGGGGGTTCCTTAGCAAAAGCCACAACTCCATTGTCACATAATAGTAAGAACGAAGTTCATCTCATGAACTTATATATATCCAGACTGCCTCTTTGGTAGCATCCTTGGTAACGATGTATCTTGCCTTTAATCGTCAAGTAAGTCACGGTATCTAGCTTGGAACTCTTCCAACATACCGTCCATCCACTGAGGGTAAAGACAATGCCTGCGACTGACATTCAGTCGTCCTTATCACCCTGGAACGTTTCCAGTGATTCTCCCCACGATCGATTGATACCATCTCACTACAACTAGTGAGAATCCTAACATCCAATTAGATCTATCTCATAGATCCAAAATCCAGGATTTAGTAGGTATCACTTTGATCCTTTATGGAGAATCCTTGTGATAAGCGGAGATTGACCGAACGTAGCATAGGAAACACCTTCCCTATCAAGAGTATGTCATCCACGTACTCTACGAGGATCATCACCATAATCCCTACTACCTTTTTGTATATACAAGGTTCATCTACCATTTTGATGAAGTCAAACTCTTTGACTACCACATCAAAACAGATGTTCCAACTCCGCGATGCCTGCTTTATCACATAAGACATCTTGCACACGTTTCCGCTGCTCCCACTGTCTACGAAGCCCTCTGGCTGTATACTTATAGACGCTCTCTTCCAAATCATCATTTAGAAAAGCAGTCATGACACCCAACCACCAGATATCGTAGTCGTGGTAAGTAGCAGTGGCAAGTAGGATCTGGATGGACTTAAGCATAGCTTTGAAAGTCTCAACTTTTCCATGTACACCAAGTAATCTTCTCAAGATATACTCGCTCCTGATGGGGATTTAACCCTTCAGATAAAGCAACCAAAGTCCATACTTTGTTGGTGTATAAGGATTCCATCTTAGATCGTTAAGCATCCAGCCATTCTTACAGAGTCTCACTCCTGATAGCCTGCTCGAAACTAGTTGGGTCATCATCTCATGATGCAATCCTCGCTCCCACTATCATAGAGAAATCGAGGTATCTCTCAGGTGGGTGGGGAAACCTACTAGATCAGCGGAGAGGCCGAGGTTCGTTGATTGCTATTGAATCCTTTGGTTCTACCAAATCAGCAGCTGCAGTTTGTATAGCTGGAACCCTTTCCAGTTCTACCTCATGTCCACTTATTTCTTCACAAGAAATTCCCTTTCATATAGGTGGCATGCTGGGAAACAAAACATTTTTGTTCCTCGGTTAGGTAGAAGATATTCCCTTGCGAATGCTTGGGATATCCTACAAACTTCCACAGAACTGACTTTGCCTCGAGCTTGTCCGGATTATGCTTTGTAGACATAGGCCGGACAACCCCAAATCTTAACTGAATTAAGAGATGGGCTCTTCCCTTTCCATATCTCATATGAAATGGTAGGCATCTGAATTGATTGGAAACCTATTCAATAGGTATGCAACTTCATAAGTGCATAACACCCTAAAAGGAAATAGGAAACTCAGTAGTACTCATCATAGAGTGCGCCATATCTCATAGGGTGCAATTGCTCCTCCCTGATACACCGTTGTGATGTGGTGTATGCGGAGGAGTAATGCTGAGAGATAATCTCATTCTCATTTAGAATAATTCAGGAATTTTGTGCACAAGTATTCTCCTCCCTGATCTTATCATAAGACATAATACTTATACCCATATTTTGGTTCTCTACTTCTAAATTATATTCTGTGAATATCTCAAAAGCTTCGGACTTGTGTTTCAACAGGAACATATGTCTGAATCTTGAGAGATTATTAGAGAATGTAATGAAGTACAAAGAACCGGTCATGGCATGTGTAGACAGGGGACCTTCATACATCAATATGTATCATCCCAAGAGTTCACTAACTCTTTCTCTATATCCAATAAACAGAGATATGGTCATTTTATCTTTGTGACATGACTGGCAAGTTTCATAAGATGTAAATTCAAACTGATTTAAATATGCATCTCAATGTAACTTAGCTAGTCGGGTCGCATTGACATGACCTAGTCTACAATACCTCAAGAAGGATTCGTTCATATCTGAACTCTTCCTTTTGTGTGTGTTCTGTATACTAAGAACTGTAGTTTGATTTAGAACGTCAATGCTTTTAGATAACGTGCCTGAACCGATCAATTCTTGATTTAGGAAATGTTCAAAACATTATCCAACAATACAAAATTATATCCTTCTTTACTAATAAAGAGACTGATATGATTTTGTATATCAGGTTCGGTATCTAATAACATTTGTTCAGAATCAATGTATTCTGGTAATACAGGGTGACAGTAACCAACAGACTTGGCTGCAACACTTGCACCGTTTTCTGTCTCATGAAACTTATCACTCGTTCTCAGTTCTCTACCTTTCTGTAGCCCATGTAATATATTACATATGTAGGATCCTGATCCGGTATCATATACACAGGACGTAAAGGACATTTGAGAAACAGTTCTCTGTAATGAACACACCCGAAGATGATGCATCAACATGCACTTTCTTCGTTTGGGAGGCATGGGAATCCTGGTATTCCCCTATTTCCTGCTCTGTCTTATAACAATTATAAGTTGGAGCGGGACGAATGTTCCCCAGCTCAGTATAACAAGCGGGTTCGGTCAATACATCCGTATTATTATCTTGATTAAGGCGTGACATGGTCGCTACCTGGAGAGAGAAAGAAGAAAACACTCTGCGTGCGCTCTTGCAAGATCAGATTGGTTATTATTTTATCTAATCAGGATGGCTCCCACTGTTTTAATCAAATCTTCCATCAAACCGTAAAAGGAAAGACTAGCCGGGATTAATTACACGCTACAAGTTCGCCAATCTTTCAGCCAGGCCAGTGTCGGTACTTTGAGGGAGGTCCCCCGTGCTTTCACACGAACCTAATTAATGTAAACCTCGTTTTCCCAGAGGCGTAACCTCGTTGACACCTTTCTAGACACCTACTTGATCGGCTAATTGTAATGTGTAAAACTCTCCCAGGAGTAACTCTTACTCGCAGCGGGTATCGGGATCCAACTATCTCATAGAAGGTATGCAATCTCATTGCAAATTTCAACACTTGAAATTCCCGATAATTTTGCCCCTAGCACCCTATGACCTTGACGGAGGTCAACAAACCATAGGCTACTAGTCAAGTTCAACCCGTCATTTCTTGATTGAATCAAACCCACCCGCACGACCCTTGACGAAGGTCAACAAGGTCGCACGACTACCCTAATCCAATCTGCATCATATGCATAAGCAGATAAATACTAGTTAGCTACCGCACACTACGCCTTGACGGAGGTCAACAAACGTAGCACGGATACTAAGTAGGACTTATCTGAAATGACGGAGGGCTACAACAGGTTTTTATGAAAACCTATTGCGTAATGAACTTGATATCGTTGTAGAATCAAATGATTTTTAAATGGAGTGTTTTTGAGGCTTTTCTAGTTTTGCTAAAGGGGTCACTCCCGATGAAGGGATTGTCGGCTCTTTTCTCATCGAATAAGGTGCAGTATATATCATATATATCACTATGCAAAGCAAAAACTCCAAAAGCAATCAAAAGACAAACCGATGGGTGTAGCATCTCCCAGTCATTGCTAAAGGGTCACTCCCGGTGAAGGGATCTCGGCCCTTTCCTTATCGAATAAGGTGCAGGATGTTCTACAAGGAACACCGCGATGCAAAGCAAGAACTGTAGCTACCTGTTTTTGAAAATTCGATTCCACAACATCATTAGGTTTCTTTTCTTTCATTAATCATATTAATGAAGTCCCATCAATTAAGTCACCTAAACATCACAGATAAATACGACGTACACTTATGCCATCCGCATTCGCCTCGATGTCCCCTCGTGCACCGTTAGGTTAGGTAACTAACGGCAGAGCGGGGCAGGGCTAGCGCGGGTGTAAAACTTAAGTAACATCTATATAATATATCGTATAAACTATATACAGTATCTATCACAACATATCAAAT
Organism: Agapanthus africanus; assembly: GCA_030015575.1. Classification (NCBI taxonomy): domain Eukaryota; kingdom Viridiplantae; phylum Streptophyta; class Magnoliopsida; order Asparagales; family Amaryllidaceae; genus Agapanthus; species Agapanthus africanus. Next base: position 250,909,763 of record JASDDO010000012.1, read on the forward strand.
GATCATATCACAGATATCGCAGCAGAAGAAACATATATGAAATATTGGATATACTAGGACGTCCGTGTTTTCAGTACGAGCCTGTATAAAACACGGATTCCACGGTCGCGATGAATAGCCAAACCCACATCCCTAGACCCCTACGAGAGCGGCAAGCAACACTGCCAATTCTAGGGTTAGGAGACCCGGTCTCGACTCCTCGAGATGGTCTCCCACTGGACCCCAGAACCCGGTTACTTGTGCTCCCCGCCTTGGGTCTACCTAATGCGGAAAAGTAAATAATATACAAGTGGTGACATTAACCTCATCCCGGAAGTGCCCCAATAAAAGAATATTACATACAAATGAATTTTACATGAACGAAAAAGAAAAACTCTCATCTCACATAAAACCCCCGGCTATTCAAATGTGACGATCCAATATAACATATCCAGCAACACATAACATCACATGTCATCAACGTAAGTAAACATGCGTATCCCAATTGTCGTTGACATGTAGCAACGAAACCGGCGATATCACATATTACACTTACGGTCACAGAAAAGAAAGTGTAAAACTACAACAGTTGGAATCCGCAACCTTCTTAGACATCATATGCCTAACCAAATGAATTCCTTTGACATCGCATGCCTAACATCTATAAACCCCGCATTTTAGTCTCATTATCGAAAAATATTTTCAATATCAAGTCGGGCAATTCAACAAGATTCCCAATATTTTGATCGAATGCTCGTCGCAAACTTTAGTAGATGGTCGCACCCCCGGATGCCGTCGATGAAGTGCGCTAAGGCGGAACACCGCTGCTGCGAGCACCCGCACGGATGCTTTTGGCTATGGGGTTCTCCTACAGTCACTTGGTCGGGGCTATGGGGCGTGGCTGTCTATTAAGTTTACCGGCGAGTATCCGCGTACGCTACGTGATTGCGGCGGACTTTTGATCACATCAAAATTCCGTGGCAACCGATCAAATGAGACTAAAGTGCTTTGTTTATAACATTCAAATCAGTTATCTCATAACAATTTGTGGATTCCAAATATTGTATCACAATCCAGATAAATAGACAATGTTATACTTTCCGATCGAATAATCAAACACCCAAGATTTCCCCAATATATCTCAACACTTGAAATCAGTTTAAAAACATCCATCACATGCCACAGTACCAATGGTCCAGCCGTAGAAGGATCAAGCCAACACCTCACATGTGGCACGCCGTACTGACCCAAACCCAAAGGTTCAAAAGGCAGTTCAAGACGGTCACATATTCGAGTTAAGGTTTGTTGTCTTCTAGAGGGTCCACCGCGTTACTTGCACGACTTGGAACGTTCATAAACTCGAGAAAAAATCCAACTTTTGAAAAATTTTCCGACAGGGGAAAAAGTGAGTTATTGATATCCGTTCGAACTTTTTAACAGTTTCTAAAAAATATCTGGAACAAACTAAACATAGTTAAATTATCCGATCGAATCAACGAGTCCCCAATACAACCCTTGAAAACTCAACACTTGAGTGGAATTAAAAAATTCCTAGAAAAAATTGCCAAGAAAGGACCTAAGAATAAATATATGAAATTCCAGAGACTAAGTCCAAATTTTGGCCGCGGAACCGCCGCCAAACCCTTGGTTTGGCCGCGGAACCGCCGCCAATCCCTTGGTTTGGCCGCGGTTCCGCGGTCATTTCAGGGACTTAGTGGACCGTACTTCACAGTAATTCTTAGTTTTTCCTGCTTGTTTTTCTGAGCATTTTTAATTCTTAAAAAATCACATTTTCAAATAATGTAAAGAGAAGGGTTTATATCAGGGTTTTCGGGTTCGATCGGACTTTAAACTTCGTCTAGACATCGCCAAAAGCTCTAGCTTGGCTCTGATACCGCTGTAGGTCAGGCAGCCACCCCATCCAATAGGGTCACCGTGGCACCAACGGGTCCCTCAGCAGCTACTTTTTACGCATGCCCCCTTGCGAGGGCTACAATCCGTCGGAACACCTTCCGGTCTCGGGACACCCTGGGGGTAAGAGCCTATGCTTCGCCACACTGTCACACAGTGAGAACCCCCCATAGGTCGACATCCAATGCCTAGTAGCTTTGATACCACTGTAGGGTGGCTAGGCACGCGCACAAGGGTCTACGAGGCATCAACCATGCCCGATTAAAATTTTTGCCTTGCCGAACAACTCTAATACGGATCTTTAAACTAGGGTTTAGGCGAAAGCAAGCAAGTTAACAACTTTAACTACAAGTGAAAGGGATTACAACCTTTGTAGATCCGGTCCTTCACTTCATTAGCTCCGTGTAGATGTCCCCATCGCTGCGATCGTAAACTCCGGACTCTATAGAAGCTCCACGAGAAGAACGAACGTGCTTACTACGTTGACTTCGAGGCCGAAGATGATCTACGTCGGGAAGACACAAACTCAAGCTATTCCTTCACTAGGTCATAAACTTTGTGAAGAGAACACACTCTACTACATGGCAAGTGGTAGAGGATGAAGAAGTAGGAAGTGGGCTCACTTTAGAATTGATTTTCTCACTCTTTTTCTCATGGCACCATTAGAGCTAGTAAGCTTTTGGATGGAGCTTGGTGTTGAAGAAGAAGAAGAAAGAATAAAGAATAATCCCATCCAAATGAAAACTTATCCAATAAATAATGGCACCATGGTTGAGTTAAGCCCTCATGCTTAACTCATGTAGAGAATTAACCAAGGCTTTAGGTTAAAGGTTAGGTTAAAGAATATCAAAAGAAATGACAAAAGAGTGGACTTTGTCAAAGCTTCTCCAAGCTTGATTACTTTGACTAAGTTAAACCCTTTTGTTAAATCTTAAGATAAAATAATAACCCTAATCTTTACCCTAATCTTGGAAGGAGTCTCATACATCCAACTTGTGTGTATCATCAAGCATGATACAAACATGTACACTTGCATATATCACATATAAACAATGTGCACAATCTAGTGAGAAAATAAATCATAAGTGAGCTAATACTAGTTAATGCAATGTAATATATCAAATAGATAATTATGCATTAAATTATTAAATCAACACTTGATTTAATAATCCGGCTATAATCGACTAATATCAAAAGTAACAACTTATCGAATCAACACTTGATCCGATAACCCGGCTATATCTCATACAACCGAACAATCTCACTAATCGCGAGAATAGAATACGGTATCTCATATCGTATTAATCTCGGTCCCGCACGTATCGCATATGTTCTCCTACTCTGTTTCGCTTGAGCCAGGAAACCCCTGTGTAGGACTCTAAAGACTCGTCAATACGCCGGCAGTAGGTGATGATCATATCAAACACCCACAAGCCGCAAGCGTTGTGCTAAACGTAACGGCTACCCGGGTATTGAGCGATCAGAAGATCAACAAGCAAGCCCGCAAGTTATCCTGTGAATCCAATCAGTAACACTCCCGTAAAGTCCGGTCTCGTCGTCTGATATGTCGCATGTCTCGCCTAGGGATGGTAAACGTCAGACCCCAGTAGCTCGATAAGTCGTGTCGATATGAGGTCTATAACAGTTAGAGAAACTACTGGTTACACTTACCAGTAAATCTCAGCAACCCTGGCCAGGGATTTCCGATTATAGCCAATCGAACACAGCGCAACATCAACTCCCTATACCGGGAGAGACGAATCCCCTCCTATCGCTCATTGCCTCCATGTGATTCGGGACTGTACACAAAAGCCACCGTTTTGCATGCTCTCTTTGACGTGGTAAGGTGGAAATCAAAGCACAGTGGGAATCACACAAGACTCTATGACGATCTTGGGTCAACAGACTACTCTGTACCAGTGTCACTGGAGAACTGCCATCTGACGTGAGGTATAATACCATCTGGGAGTTCTCGGCGAGTCCGTCCAGTGTACCCAGTCTCCACTGAGCACCCGTACACCATCCTTGATGTCAAACACCGATGGATATGGGATCATCCATCGCCCATCATATGGGTCAAGATGCGTATACGCTAGTCTACTCTGGTGCATCGATGCCCTATCTCGATACACCCATGACTAGGGACCTTGAAGGATTTACTTATGGACTACCATGTCCTTACTAGTATGATCCGCATCATAGTCCAGGTAGTCAAGTACACATCCTAAGGGCTTTGCCAACATGTAACAGAGAGACAATCAGTATACACGTTAAGGTAAAGGGTAACCAGATAGCATACTATCATGTCGAGCAAGAAAGTCCTCCCTATATATGTCCAAGCATCCACTACAATATACATCGTATGTACAGTAATGGCCTCTAGGGCATACATATAACTAACAGCAAGTAACCGGGTTCTGGAGTCCAGTGGGAGACCAACTCGAGGAGTCGAGTCTGGGTCTCCTAACTCTAGAATTGGTAGGGTTGCTTGCCGCTCTCGTAGGGGTCTAGGGGTGTGGGTTTGGCTATTCATCGCGACCGTGGAATCCGTGTTTTATAGAGGCTCAAAATAAAACACGGACGTCCTAGTATATCCAATGTTTCATATATTTCTTCTGCTGCGATATCGGTGATGTGATCATTTGATGTTCTGTGATAAATATTGTATATAGTATATATGATATATTATATAGGCGTTACTTATGTTTTACACCCGCGCTAGCCCTGCCCTGCTCTGCCGTTAGTTACCTAACCTAACGGTGCACGAGGGGACATCGAGACGAATGCGGATGGCATAAGTGTACGTCGTATTTATCTGTGATGTTTAGGTGATTTAAATGATGGGACTTCATTAATGTGATTAATGAAAGAAAAGAAACCTAAAAGATGTTATAGAATCAAATTTTCAAATAAAAAGGGTAGCTACAGTTTTGCTTTGCATAGCGGTATATATGATATACCCTACACCTTATTCGATGGGGAAAGAGCCGAGATCCGTTCACCGGGAGTGACCTCTTTAGCAAAACTGGCAGATGCTACAACACTCGGTTTGACTTTTGACTGCTTTTGGAGTTTTGTTTTGTATAGCGATGTATATGATATATCCTGCACCTTATTCCATAAGGAAAGAGCCGAGATCCCTTCACCGGGAGTGACCTCCTTAGCAAAACTAATGAAAGCCTCAAAATCACTCCATTTTAAAATTCACATGATTCTACGACGATATCAAGTTCATTACGCAATAGGTTTTCAGAAAAACCTGTCGTAGCCCTCCGTCATTTTAGATAAGTCCTACTTAGTATTCGTGCTACGTTTGTTGGCCTGCGTCAAGGCGTAGTGTGAGGTAGCTAACTAGTATTTATCTGCTTATGCATATGATGCAGATTGGATTAGGGTAGTCGTGCGACTTTGTTGGCCTGCATCAAGGGTTGTACGTGTGGGTTTAATTCAATCAAGAAATGACGGGTTGAACTTGACTAGCATACTATGGTTTGTTGGCCTGCGTCAAGGTCATAGGTCGCTAGGGGCAAAATATTATAGGGAATTTCAAGTGTTGAGATTTGCAATGAGATTGCATATCTTCTATGAGATAGTTGGATCCCGATACCCACTGCGAGTAATTGTTACTCCCGGGAGAGTTTTACACAGGACAATTAGCCGATCAAGTAGGTGTCTAGAAAGGTGTCAACGGGGTTACGCCTCTGGGAAAACGAGGTTTACTTTAATTAGGTCCGTGCGAAAGCACGGGGAACCTCCCTCAAAGTACCGACACTGGCCTGGCTGAAAGATTGGCGAAGTTGTAGGGTGTAATTAATCCCGGCTAGTCTTTCCATTTAGGGTTTGAAGGAAGATTTGATAAAAATAGTGGGAGCCATCCTGATTAGATAAAATAATAACCAATCTGATCTTGCAAGAGCATACGCTAAAGTGTTTTCTTCTCTCTCTCTCCAGGTAGCGACCATATCATACCTTAATTAAGATAATAATATGGATGTATTGACCGAACCCGCATGTTATACTGTGCTGGGGAACGTTGGTTCCGTTCTTTCTTATAAGAGTTATAAGACTGAACAGAATATAGGGGAATACCAGGATTCTCATGCCACCCGAATGAAGAAAGTACATGTTGATGCATTTTCTTCGGGTTTGTTCGTTACACAGAACTGTTTCTCCATTTGCTCTACGTCCTGGGTATTAGATACCGGGTCAGGATCCCATATATGTAATCAGTTACATGGGCTTAGGAAAGGTAGAGAACTTGGAGAAGGTGATAAAGACATAAGGGTTGGAAATGGTGCAATTGTTGCAGCTAAAACCGTCGGGGAATATCACCTTGTATTACCAACAGGTAATACATTGGTTCTGAACGAATGTTATTACATGCCGAACCTGATATGCAACATTATATCAGTTTCTTTGTTGAGTAAAGAGGGATATAATTTTATATTACAGGATAATGTTATGAACATTTTTCTAAACCAAAAGTTGGTTGGATCAGGCACGATGTGCAATGGCATTTATGTTCTAAATCAATCAACAGTTCTGAGCATAACAAACACACACAAGAGGAAGAGTTCAGAAATGAACGAATCCTTCTTGTGGCATTGTAGACTGGGTCACATCAATGCGACACGACTAGATAAGTTGCATAAGGATGGATATTTAAATCCATTTCAATTTTCATCTTATGACACTTGCCAGTCATGTCTCAAAGGCAAGATGACCAAAACTCCGTTTACGGGACACGGAGAAAGAGTTATGGAACTCTTGGGACTGGTACATAGTGATGTATGCGGCCCAATGTCTACACGTGCCAGGAATGGTTCTGCGTACTTCATTACATTCACTGACGATCTCTCTAGATTCGGATATTTGTTCCTGATAAAACACAAATCAGAAGCTTTTGAGAAATTTAGAGAATATAAACAAGAAGTCGAGAACCAAACCGGGAAAAGTATTAAAATCCTTCGATCTGATCGAGGAGGTGAATACTTGAGCAATGAATTCCTGGACTTCCTAAAAGAGAATGGGATTCTCTCTCAGCTGACTCCTCCTTATACACCACAGCACAACGGTGGATCTGAACGAAGGAACCGCACCCTATTAGCTATGGTGCGCTCAATGATTAGCACAGCTGAGATACCTATTTCCTTCCGGGGATATGCACTGGAAACAGCTGCAGACCTATTGAATATGGTTCCCACCAAATCTGTGCCAACCACTCCATATGAGATATGGAAAGGAAAGAGACCATGTCTTAATTATGTTAAGATATGGGGTTGTCCGGCCTATGTAAAAACACAAAATCCGGACAAACTCGCGGCAAGATCCATTCTATGTAAGTTTATTGGTTATCCTAAATATTTGCGCGGGTATATCTTCTACCAAACCGAGGAACATAAAGTATTTGTTTCTCGACATGCCACCTTTTTAGAAAAGGAATTTCTTGATAAAGAAATTAGTGGCATGGAGGTAGAACTGGAAGAGGTTCCAGCAATACAGACTACAACAGAAGATTTGGTTGAACCAGAGGATTCGGTAGTTCCCGATGAACCCCAGCCACTCCGCAGATCTAGTAGGGTTCCTGACCCACCTGAGAGATACTGCGGTTTTCTCATGGATGGTGGGAGCGAGGATTGCATCATGGTTGATGATGACCCAACTAGCTTCGAGCACGCCATCACGAGTGGGGACTCAGTGAAATGGCTGGATGCAATGCGGTCCGAGATGGAATCCATGTACACCAACAAAGTATGGACTTTGGAAGTTGCTCCTGAAGGGGTAAAACCCATTGGGAGCAAGTGGATGTTCAAGAAAAAACTTGGTGTAGATGGGAAAGTAGAGACTTTCAAAACCAGACTTGTTGCAAAAGGTTTTCGTCAAAGACTAGGTGTGGACTACGACGAAACCTTTTCTCCAGTGGCTATGCTTAAATCCATCCGGATCATGCTTGCCATCGCTGCATATCATGACTACGAAATCTAGCAAATGGATGTTAAGTCCGCCTTTCTAAACGGTGATTTAGAAGAGAGCGTGTACATGACTCAGCCAGAGGGCTTCGTAGATAGTGGGAGCAGTGGGAAGGTGTGAAAGCTGCTTAAATCCATTTATGGATTAAAGCAAGCATCGCGGAGTTGGAACATCTGCTTTAACGTCGTTATCAAAGAGTTTGATTTCGTCAAAAACGTAGATGAACCTTGTATCTACAAGAAGGTGTCAGAGAGTAAGGTTGTCTTCCTCGTATTGTACGTAGACGACATACTCTTGATAGGAAATGACATTCCTATGCTGCAATCGGTCAAGCTCTTCTTATCACAAATATTCTCAATGAATGATCTTGGTGATGCCTCCTGCATATTGGGAATAATGATCTATAGAGATAGATCTAAAAGGATATTGGGATTGTCCCAATCCAGGTACATTGACACCATACTAAAGAGGTTTAGTATGGAAGAGTCCAAACATGAGTTTTTACCAACGATCTCAGGGCTCACTCTCTCCAAAGAGATGTCTCCCAAGACTGATTTGGAGAGAGCTCGCATGCAAGGGATACCCTATGCTTCGGCTGTAGGATCTATCATGTATGCGATGCTATGTACCAGACCCGATGTAGCATACTCACTAAGTGTAGTGAGTAGGTATCAAGTTGATCCTGGAGAGAGTCACTAGACAGCTGTGAAGAGTATTCTCAAGTACTTACGAAGGACTAAAGAGATGCTCTTGGTGTATGGTAACGGAGAACTCCAAGTGGAGTCCTTTACCGATTCGAGCTTCCAGAGTGATAAGGACGGCTCTAAGTCGCAGTCAGGATTTGTCTTTACCCTTTACGGAGGGGCGGTTAGCTGGAAGAGTTCCAAGCAGGAAACCGTGGCAGACTCGACGATGGAGGCTGAATACATCGCTGCCAACGATGCTGCCAAAGAGGCTATCTGGATCAAGAAGTTCATTACTGAACTTGGAGTGGTTCCATCCATTGAGCATCCAATACCTTTGTATTGCGATAACAATGGAGCTGTGGCTTTGGCCAAGGAACCCAGGTCCCATCAGCGATCCAGGGATATTCTGATGCAGTATCATCTGATCCGGGAGATAGTTGATCGCCGGGAGATCGAGGTCAGGAGGGTTGATACGAAGAACAACACTGCGGATCCACTCACGAAGGCCATTTTTCAGATACAGTTTGAGAGACTCTTCGGGATGCTCGGTATGCGATACTATAGCACCTGGCCCTAGTGCAAATGGGAGATTGTTAGTTGTATGTATACCCTAGAGGCCAGTATTGTACATATGATGTATATTATATTGGATGCTTGGACATATATAGAGAGGACTTTCTTGCTCGATATGATAGTATGCTATCTGGTTGCTCTTTACTTTAACATGTATACATGCCTCTTTATACTGTCTTATAGTTACATGTTGGTAAAGCCCTTAGGATGTGTACTTGACTACCTGGACTATGATGCAGATCATACTAGTGGAGACATGGTAGTCCATAAATACATCCTTTAAGGTCCCTAGTCGTGGGTGTATCGAGACGGGGCATCGATATACCAGTGTAGACTAGCGTATACGCTTCTCTACCCATGAGATGGGCGATGGATGATCCCATATCCACTGGTGTTTGACATCAGAAATAGTATACGGGTGCTCAGTGGAGACTGGGTACATTGGACGGACTCGCCGAGATCTCCCAGATGGTATTATACCTCATGTCAGATGGCAGTTCTCTGGTGACACTTATGCAGGTTAGTCTGTAGACCCGAGATTGTCATAGAGTCTAGTGTGATTCCCACTGTGCTTTGATTTCCACCTTACCACGTCCATGAGGGCATGCAAAACGATGGTTTTTGGGTACAGTCCCGAGTCACATGGAGGCAATGAGCGATAGGAGGGGTTTCGTCTCTCCCGGTATTGGGGGTTGATGTTGCGCTGTGCTCGATTGGCCGTAACAGGGATGTCCCTGGCCAGGGCTGATTCATAGATTTACTGTAAGTGTTACCAGTAGTTTTTCGACCCGTTATGAGCATCACATCGGCACGACTTATCGGTTATTGGGGTCTGACGTTAACCACCCCTAGACTTGATATGCGACATATCAGACGAGGAGACCGGACTGTACGGGAAGTGTTACCAGCAGGCTTTTACAGGAGTTGGAGCGGGCTTGCTTGCTGATCTTCTGATCGCTCAATACCCGGGTAGCCGTTACGTCCAGCTAGCACCGCTGACGTCTTGTGGGTGCTTGATGTGATCATCACCTACTGCCGGCGTATTGACGAGTCTTTGGAGTCCTACATAGAGGTTTTACTGGCTCAGGCAAAACGAAATAGAAGCGCATATGTGATATGTGCGGGACCGAGAATAATGCGTGTATGTGATACCGTATTATATTCTCGTGACTTTTTGTATCGGTCGGTTATATATGATATGACCGGGTTATCGAATCAAGTATTGATTCGATAAGTCGATACGATGAATGTTAGTCGGTTATATGAGATATGACCGGATTATTAAGTCAAGTGTTGATTTAATAATTAAGTGTATAATTGTATATTAGATATACTAGTTTACATTTACTAACACATGTTCACTTAGGGTTTTTTCTCACTTGTACACATTTTTACTATATATGATATATATGAAAATGTGTTGTATTTTTGTATCATGGTTGATGATACACTATACATGGGTGTATGAGACTTACACTATGCTAATTTTTATTTTGGATTTTTAATATCTAAAGTAATTACAAAATAAAGAAGAGGATTAGAAAATGCATGAAACTTGTGGAAGCTTGTGGATGCATTGACTAATTCAACTTGGTTTTGTTTTTATTATGGATATTTCTTAACCCAACCATAAAGATTAGCCTAGGGTTAAGTCTCTACAAGGGTTAATATATGATACTCTCTCACCATGGTTAGCAATGACACTTGATCATTATCCTCATTATCTTTTCTTTGGTTCATCATCTTCTTCTTCATTGATCCAAAGAGAAAAAGAAAACTTGGGTTTGATCCAAAGTGAGAAAGGTTGTGAGAAATAAAATTCCAAAGAGAACCCACTTCCTATTTCTCCATCCTCTACTAGACTAGCGCTTTAGTTAGGGTGTTTACTTCACTAATTCTCAAGTTAGTGAAGTAGGAGCTTGAGTCGGAATTCCCTCGACGTAGATCATCTTCGGCCTCGGAGACTTCAAGCAAGGTCGCATCCTTCGCATCGTGAAGCCATGCAAGAGCCGGGGAGAACCTTGATCGCAGCGAAGGGACTTCAACAAGGAGCAAATGAAGTGGAGGACCGATCTACAAAGGTTGTATATCGCGTTCCCTTTAGTGTAAAGTTGTTTACTTGCCATTAGTTTCGCCGAAACTCTAGTTAACGATCTTACTTAGGGTTGTGCGGCACATAGAACATAGAATATTAATTTTGGCATGGTCGATGCCTTGTAGAGCCTTGTTAGTGTGCCTAGTAACCCTACACACCACCATGCCAGGAGTCAACTATTCTAAAATACTATTAGAATACTGTCAAAGTACCCACATTGCGAAACTACCCAAATCTAGATCCAAAACCATAGATCTAGTAACCAGAATGTCAGATATTATATCCATATCTTTTGTGGAGAAACAACTGTGTGACGACCAAAGTACAACCGATCGTAGTATAGGAATTTTACTTCCTACTCTGTGTATGTCATCCAAATACCAGGACATCACACCCTACTACCTTCTTAACAGATCCATCCCCTATTATGATGAAGTCAAAGCCATGACTGTTGCATCAAAATTAGACGATCTTATCTCCGCTATATCTGCTCAATCCTATAAATAGACATAAGCTATTTGTCCACCATGCTTCCGCTGCTCCCACTGACTACGACAACCCTATGGTAGAATAATATATACATCTACTTCTAAAGCTAGTTTAGAATGATGCTATACTTAACCTCCTGCCGGGTCTCATAGCCTGGAACAACAGTAATGTCATGTCTGGGTAAACAAGAACCTCCCTGTCACCGTCCTTAAGGCTACCTAAGTATCTCTCGGGTGTCTGAGGTTACCCACCATATCTGCGGAGTGGCTAATGGAATGTCAAACCTGATTGAATATATAGGTCCAATTAAATTTTCCGTAATCGTTTGCGGTTCTGGAATCACTTCCAGTTCTACCATACTCCCACAAACGTTTTCTGAAAAAATCCATTTTACTAAAACTGTGGCGAGTCTAGAATAATATCACTATTGATCTTCCAGATGGTAGAAAATCAACCCTCGTCAAAGCCAGGGTCAACCCACAAACTGCCATTACAGAAACGTGCCTTGAGTTATCTAGTGTCTTGTTTTAAGCATAAGCTGGACAACTCCCCGTATCTTAACATCGTTAAGATATGAACCATTCTATATACAATATAGAAATAGAGGCACTAATTTAATTAGAACCAGATTCAAATCATGCAGCTGTCTCCAGTGCATATCAACTTAATGGAGAGAGGCTAATCAACATTACTCAACTTAGGAATCCATCCAATTATGAGTAACCTGAAAGAGAAACAAGTTTCTCTAAACCATTACTATCAACTGAATACCTATCACAAGAATCTACATCTTTGATCTCTTTGAAGAATCCCGATACTTGCGATACCTGGCTCTCTACTTTATTCTTATACCCACAACTTCTCAAAACTTAGACATTGTATTTATACGAAACACTTGTCTAAAAATTAGAGAAGTCACAAGTAAACAGAATATAGTACGAGGACTTAACCCTTTGTCCTGACGGACACTGGACAACATACAATACTGTGTATAAGTCCGCTGAGTTTGAATAACTCAAAACCTATGCATCGTAGGTTGAAAATTGTACCCAGGCGATTTCCTCAAATATCACCAATTACAACGAATTCCGATATAATGAGGATGATCACCTTATTCACAATAACCTACTCCCACTCATCATCTGTAAAACCATACAGATATGAGAATGGAACCTGGTAAATACATACCCTGGAGTAAGTATCTAATTGGGAAATCAGTTTTCCATTAACAATGCTCTGAAACATGAAAATGTTTCGTTGGGGTATCCTGGTATTCTTAGTAATGCCTCTTCCATAATCCAATTGATGACTTTAACCGTATATTTTATTGTCATCTCTCCAAATCCCTTTATTTGTCTTTAGTCGTTACTTTATGTACACCATCGTTAGGCTAAATGGTTTTCTTCCTTCCCTACCGTTCGGCACCAGCCTATGGTTTGGAAGAAGACTATCCAGTAAGCATAATAGGTGTACTCTCTGTAGGGTTTCTAGGCACACTAATGAGGTCTCAAAAGTGATCAAACATGGCCAATTAAAATTTTACAAGTGCCGAGAAACCCTAATACGGATCGTTAACTAGATGTATAGGTGATGCGATGCAAGTAAACAACTTTAACTAAAAGGGAAGTGACTACAACCTTTGTAGATCCGGTTCTCCACTTCCTTAGCTCCACGTAGACGTCCCTCCGCTGTACAAATCGGATCTTGGACTCTCGCGGTGATTTCATCGAAGAAATGATCGGGCTAGGTCGTCGGCTTCGATGCCGAAGATGATCTACGTCGAGGCAACTCAAGATCAAGCTCCAACTTCACCAAGTCATGAAACTTGTGAAGAAAACACCCTATACTACTTGGCAAGAGGTAGAGGATGAAGAAATAGGAAGTGGGTTCAATTTTGAATTGGATTTCTCACTCATTTTCACAAGTTGCCATTGATGGAGGCAAGCTTTCTTCATTGTTGAAGATGAAGAAGAAGAAGAAAGAATATGATAAGTGTTATTTAAAATAGAAAACAATATGATACTTATCATAATCTTAACCTTAGTTAGTTGTAGAGAATTGACTATGGTTAGGTTGAATGGTTAGGGTTAAGCATGAGACAAGAATGGTGGACTTGTTCAAAGCTTCATGAAGCTTCAACAAACAAACAAAGAAAGCCACCATGATTTATTTATCTTTCCAACATGAAAAAATAAATAAATGAATAAGATAAAAGTAAACCCTAACCACTAACTTAACCATGGTTTAATTCTTTACACAAACCTAAGTGAGTATGTATCATCAAACATGATACAAACAAGTGCACAAAAATATATCACATATACATTGTGCATATCAAGTGAGAAAATCCTTTTTAAAGTGAACAAATACTAGTTAATGCAAAGTAATATATCAAATATATAATTATGCATTAAATCATTAAATCAATACTTGATTTAACGATCCGGTCATATCGCATATAACCGACTAATATCCAATGTATCGGCTTATCGAATCAATCCTTGATTCGATAACTAGGTTATATCGCATACAACCAATCGATACATTCATCGCGAGAATGGAATACGGTATCACATACACGCATTATTCTCGGTCCCGCACATATCTCATATGCTCTCCTATTTCGTTTCGCTTGAGCCAGGAAACCTCTGTGTAGGACTCTAAAGACTCGTCAATACGCCGGCAGTAGATGATGATCATATCAAACACCCACAAGCCGCAAGCGGTCTGCTAAACGTAATGGCCACCCGGGTATTGAGCGATCAGAAGATCGACGAGCAAGCCCGCTCACACTCCTATGAATCCAACCAGTAACACTTACCGTACAGTCCGGTCTGTTCGTCTGATATGTCGCATATCTCGCCTAGGGGTGGTAAACGTCAGACCCCAGTAGCTTGATAAGTCATGCCGACGTGAGGTCCATAACATTCGTGAAACTACTGATAACTCTTACCAGTATATCACTGCAACCCTGGCCAGGGATTTCCTGTTATGGCCAGTCGAGCATAGCGCAACATCCACCCCCAATACCGGGAGAGACGAATCCCTTCCTATCGCTCATTGCCTCCATGTGAATCGGGACTGTACCCAAAAACCACCTGTTTGCACAACTCAGTAGAGCCGTGGTAGGGTGGAAATCAAAGCACAGTGGGAGACACACAAGACTCTATGACGATCTCGGGTCAACAGACTAAGCTGTACCAGTGTCACCAGAGAACTGCCATATGACGTGAGGTATAATACCATCTGGGAGTTCTCGGCGAGTCCGTTCAGTGTACCCAGTCTCCACTGAGCACCTGCATACCATCTCTGATGTCAAACACTAATGGATATGGGATCATCCATCGCCCATCACATGGGTCGAGAAGATATACGCTAGTCTACTCTGGAATATCGATGCCCCGTCTCGATATTCCCACGACTAGGAACAATGAAGGATGTACTCATTGACTACCCAGGCCCCACTAGTATGATCTTCATCATAGTCCTGGAAGTCGAGTTCACATCCTAAGGGCTTTATCAACATGTAATCAGAGAGACAGAAAGTTTACATGTTAAGATAAAGAGCAACTAGATAGCGTACTATCATGTCGAGCAAGAAAGTCCTACCTATATATGTCCCAGCATCCACTACAATATACATCCAATGTACAGTAATGGCCTCTAGGGCATACATATAACTAACAATCTCCCACTTGCACTAGGGCCAACTATAGCAGTGGTTGCAGTATCACATACTCAACCATCCCATAAAAGTCTCTCTTTGGGAAAAAGCCTTCGTGAGTGGATCCGCTGTGTTGTCCTCTAATTCTACTCTCCTTACCTCGATCACCCTGGAGATCAACTATCTCCATGATCAGGTGATGCTTCTTCATAATATGTCTGGGTCATTGATGGGATCGGGGTTCCTGGGCCAAAGCCATACTTCCATTGTCATACAATGGTAGGAACCTAGTTCATCTTATGAACCAATATACACCTAAACTGCCTCTTTGGTAGTATCTATAATAGCGATGTTACCAGCCTTTATCGTCTAGTTTGCCACGGTATCTAGCTTGGAACTCTTCCAACATACCGTCCCTCCACTGAGGGTAAAGACAAAGCCCGCGACTGACATTCAGTCGTCCTTATCACCCTGGAACCTTTCCAGTGACTCTCCCTAGGATCAACTGATACCATCTCACTACAATTAGTGAGAATCCTAACATCCATTTAGATCTATCTCATAGACCCAAATCTCAGGATTTAGGAGGTATCACTTTGATCCTATATGGAGAATCTATGTGATAAGAGGAGATCGACCGATCGTAGCATAGGAAATTCCTTTCCTATCAAGAGTATGTCATCCACGTACTCTACGAGGATCATTACCATACTCCATACTACCCTTTTGTACATACAAGGTTCATCTACCATTTTGATGAAGTCAAACTCTTTCACTACCACATCAAAACAGATGTTCCAACTCCGCGATGCCTGCTTTATCCTGTAAAGAAATTTGCACATGTTTCCGCTGCTCCCACTGTTTACGAAGCCCTCTGGCTGTGTACTTATAGACTTTCTATTCTAAATCAGTATTTAGAAAAACAGTCGTGACACCCAACCACCAGATATCGCAGTCATGGTATGTAGCAATGGTAAGTAGGATCTGGATGGACTTAAGTATAGTCCCTGGAAAAAGTTTCATCATTTTCTACTCTTGGTCGATGACGAAAACCTTTAACAAGTCTAGCTTTGAAAGTCTCAACTTTTCCATCTACACCAAGTAATCTTCTCAAGATATACTTGCTCCTGATGGGGATTTAACCCTTCAGATATCGCAACCAAAGTCCATACTTTGTTGGTGTATATGGATTCCATCTCATATCGCTAAGCATCCAGCCATTCTTACAGAGTCCCTACTCTCGATGGCCTGCTCGATACTAGATGGGTCATCATCTCATGATGCATTCCTCGCTCCCACTGTCATCGAGAAATCGAGGTATCTCTCAGGCGGATGAGAAACCCTACTAGATCGGCGGAGAGGCTGAGGTTCATCGGAAACTATTGAATCCTTTGGTTCTGTCAAATCATCAGTTGCAGTTTTGTATAGCTGAAACCTTTCCAGTTCTACAGAACTGACCTCGCCTAGAGCTTGTCTGGATTTTGCTTTTAGACATAGGCCGAACAACCCCAAATCTTAACTAACTTAAGATATGGGCTCTTCCCTTTCCATATCACATATGAAGTGTTTATGCCCTAGAAGGCCATTACTGTATCATACTAGTTTGTATATTACTTAATGGAAGCTTGGGATATTCACATGTATATAACAGTCTTTCTAAGCATGGTAGTATGCTACTTGGTTTTTCTATCTTAATATGTGAGTATACGTATTGATAGAGCTCTTAGGATCTTGCTTGACTACCAGCGTTGTGATGGCAGTCACACTAGTGGGGGCTGGGTAGTCTACAAGCACATCCTTATTCAGGTCCCTAGTCGTTGGATTATCGAGACAGAGCATCGATTCTTCGGAGTAGACTAGTGTGTACGCTTCTCATCCCAGTTGGGGAGATGGTCTGTCCCACAGCCGTCAGTACGTCGTACTGGAGATAGTATACAGGTGCTCGTTAGGTTACGGGTACACCGGACAGGACTCACAGGGAACTGTTGGTTGGTTTTATACCAGTCATCAGTGAACAGTTCCCAGGTGACATGAGTACAGCGTAGTCCGCAGACTTGATACTGCTACTTCGCCTCGAGTGTGTACCACTGTTCTTAGATTGCTACCCTACCACGGCTCAAAGGAGTCGTGCAAACAGGTAGCAGTTGGGTGCAGTCCCGAGCACTTGGAGGCAGTGGCGGTTAGACAGGATTCGTCCCTCCCGGTATTGGGAGTAGATATCGCGCTGTGTCAGAGAGCCATTACGCAAAGTCCCTGGCCAGGGCAAGCGAGATTTGCTGGTAGGTTCCAGTAGTTTCTCAGGGTGTAATGGGCTTCCCTCCGACACGACTTATACCGCTATTAGGGGACTGACGCTTGCCGCCCCCTAGGCCGGATATGCGATAGTCTTGGACGAACGGACCGGACTGTATGGAGATTGTCACATCAGACTCAGTAGGAGTTCGGATGGGTTTCCTCATCGGCCTTCTTATCGACAACTACTTGTGGACCGTTACGTACAGCTAGTGCCGCTTGCGGTCTGTGGTTAAACCCACTGCCAGCGTAGTAGTCGAGTCTCTAGAGTCCCACACAGAGAGTTTCCTATTCCAGGCGAAACGATATAGAGGTCGTATGGTTTTACGACAAGGGTTCGGACGCATACGTGCGTTTACGCGCGTACGACTTTCGGACAGTTTTTACCAGTCGGCTTTGGTTTAAGCCAGTTACTGGTATCCGGTTATTGGATTTTTACAGTATAAAGTTTTTCCGTATTTTTGCGGATCGGAGGGGCGTTCTCGTAATTGTGTGAGAAGCTTCTAGAAGTGGTGACTAAGGAGGTTTAGGTGTCATATACATTGAATGAGTTATATGAGTCATGAGGGTGATTCATTCATATCATTAATGCAAATTAAATGCTTAATGACTCATGCTAATGAATCACCACTTGATATTTGTGAAGCATGATTATTCATCACTCTTTATTCTTTTCTTCATAAAAGAAAATGCTTCATATCTATTATGATACTCATAAGCTTTATTCAATTATCATTCTCACCTTCTCTCTTCTCAAGCTCTCCCTCTTCAAACCCTAATCCTCACCCCTCATGTGTTGAGAACAAGGATTAGTTTGGCTAAACAATCCATAACCATCACTCTATCTCAATCTATCTTCTTTGATTAGAAATCCAAGAAGGTTAGTTGCCTCAAGTTTAGAGGCTAAGCTTGGAGTTTTGCTCTCGGGTGGATCGTCTACTACAAAGTGAAGGCCGAGGAGGACAAGGAGATCGTAAAGACGAAGGAGTTGGTTCATTAGGTATAATCCCTAAACACAGTAGTTTAGAAACACTTTTTGTTTGGTTATTTATAGTTTAGCTTCGATTCAAGTGGTTAGTCGATGTTCGTTCACTAAACAAGTTCGTTTTTGAAAATTCCGCCTCCCCACAAGTATTGGGGTGTAGTACATCGACTTACAGTGGTATCAGAGCTTCGCTAAACAATAAATAACTTAATTGCAAAGTTGTACGAATTTCGAACGGAAAAACGAAGCCGGAAAACCCTAAAACTGTCAAGTTTCTATCGAAATTTAAATGAAGTCTAAAAATTTTTCAGGGTTGCTCATAAAGCTTGAAAAGGGTCCAGAAGAACACCCATGAAATTTGAGCCCATGAATCGGCTAAAGAGCCGCGGAAGCGCGGCGGATCCCACCGATCCGCCGCGGTTCCGCGGTCCTCTCTGGTGTTTGGGGTTTTCTGGAATATTTTAATTTTGCTCAGGTTTCCAGTTTACAGAGCAGTATTGGAGCAATGTTAAATGCGTTTAATCGATCGAAATTGTACAGTATTTGCATATTGGATTATATCTGTGATTGATAAATGTGTTCGTAAACCTCCCTTAACTGCTAGTATGTCGGTTGGCAGGGGGTTGCACATTTCTGTAATGGTTTTATCTGTTTGTGCATATGAACTGTTATTGGACTGTTGTGGTGTATAGCCGGGGTTTTGCAATGGGTTATTATTTAATTCATTTGTTGTAAATGTAATTTGTTGTAATATTATTTTGCGGGGCACATCCAGGTTGCAGTTGTAGCCACCGATGTATTATTTCATTTTACTGTTTTTGCTCCTAGGACTGACCTAAGGTGGGGTACACAAACTGCCGGGTGGGTAGTTTGCCGTACCCGTAGGGGTCGAGGGTGGGGTAACGGCTATTCATCACAACTGTGTAATCTGTCTTTTCTTGCAGGCTCAAAAGAAATACAGATTGCTTGCAAATCCACTAAAGTTTATCTGTGTTCTGGAATGTATATCATTGCGTCAGACGAATGTAAAATATCTATATATATGATAGCTATTTAGACGTCACTTATGTTTTACACCCGCGCTAGCCCAGTCCCCGCTCTGTCATTAGTTAAGTAACCTAACGGGTGATGACGGGACCCAGTGGCGAATGCAGATGGCATAAGAGGACGTCATATTTTCGTTGTTTTCTGCAATGATAGGTTAATGATGGGACGCATTATCTATAATGCAAAGAAAATAAACCAAGTTTAAATCGTTGGAACAATTTAAAAGAAACCACTCGGTTATTTTAAAAAAAGATATTTTAAATGTGGAGCTTTAACCACTCCTTTTAAAAGCTATCAGGTTCCTTCGGTTTTATCAAGTTCACTACGTTCACGGTTTCGCCAAAACCAGTCGTAGCCCTCCGTCATTTCTTATGGATGGTCAGTAGTATTCAAGCTATGCTTGTTGGCTTTCATCAAGGCATAGTGTTTGGTAGCTGCTGGGGTATTCATTTGTTGCATAGATAGATGAGTTGGTTTGGGACAGTCGTATAACCTTGTTGGCTTTCGTCAAGGGTATATACGGGTGGGTTCAAATTAACAAGATAATGATGGGCAGAACTTGACATGTATTTTATGATTTGTTGGCTTTCGTCAAGGTCATAAGAACATGGGGCAAAAACTTATATCGGGAATTTCTAAAGAAACTGAAATTTGCAAAGAGATGCATACCATTTTGAGTTTGATGAATGTTGGTAGCTTTCCTACAACATTATCAGACGATGATATTTGGATCCCGATCCTACTGTGAGTATATGCTACTTATCAGGATATTTGTCACTTAACGATCAATGCTATAAACCTAGTAGGTGTCCAGAAAGGTGTCAGCAGGGTTACGCCCCCAGAGAAAAGAGGTTATTTAATTAAGGAACATCGCGAAAGCGTTGGAAAACCTCCTTCGAAGTATCTACACTGGCCTGGCTGAACGGTTAAGCAAGTATTGTACGGTGAGAATAGTCCAGGCTAATTCTTCTTTTATGGTTTGAGGAAGGATTCGAAAAACAGTGGGAGCCATCCAGTTTAGATAAATTAAAAACCACTCTAAACTTGCAAGAGCATCATGCTAAAGTGTTTTCTTCTCTCTCTCTCATTGCAGCGACCTTGTGACCATGACTAGGTTACATCTAGATAACAAGATGACTGAATCTAACTTATATGACTGGCAAAGGTCTGTCCAGATGACCATTGCCTATGACAAGCTGGACCACCCTATTACTACTCAAGATCCCACCGTCCCAGGTCCAGTTTCCATCGTCGCGGATATGGATATCCGTCAGACGAAGGAAAAGAAAAAAGCGAAAGCCAAGTGCCTCGTGTTGGCTTCAGTTGATGGTAGATACCAGAAGCAGCACAAAAAGATGGACTCTGTTTCCATCTTTCTCCATAACAAAGATTAATATGGAGAGCAATCTCATATCGCAAGATATGAGGCCTCGAACGAATTGATTCAAGCGAGGTCGGCTGACAGGTCATCTGTAAGGGACGACGTCCTTACGATGACTAGCTATATTGATGAGCTCAAGGACCTGGAGACCACGTTGGGAAACAGGTCATACACTGACTTATTTCCACAGTCCGTACCCTCTACTTACACCCTGAAAGAAACCAGGGAGACACAAGCTCTTCTTAATAGGGGACCTTCTTCTTCTTCATCCAAGGCGAAAGCAAAGGGTGAAAAGAAGAAGACCTCTACAAAGCCGATATACGGTGTCAGCAAAGTAGGAGGAAAGGGAAGAGAAACAGTTTCGGGACTTGGTATAGGTAAGGAGGGATATTCCTATTGTTATGGGAATGGACATTGGCAGAAGGATTGCAGGGCTTTGGAAGCCAGTAGCCAGGATACGAAGCATGTTGTGGCTTCAGCCTCAAGTGTGTTTGTAATTGAGAACTGTTTGTCAATTAACTCTACTTCCTGGGTACTAGATACCGGAGCAGGATCTCATATCTGTAATTCGTTACATGCTTTGAGAAACCGTAAAGTTATAAGGATAGGTGATTTGTCTCTCAGAGTTGCAAACGGAATGAGCGTGGATGCTGGATCCGTGGGAGAATATCGCCTAGGTTTGACAAGTGGGCAGATATTGATTCTACGTAACTGTCTGTATGTACCTAGTTTGACTTGTAATATCATATCAGTGTCCTCACTTTCAAGAGAGGGATATGACTTTACATTAGTAAGCGATGTAGTTCACATCCACCTAAATCAAGTTCTGATTGGGTCCGGTACATTAGATGACGGTATATACGTATTGAATCAAGCTCAGGTTTTCAATGTCCAGAACACACTTAAAAGAAAGTCTCCAGAAGAAAATCAGGCTTTCTTATGGCATTGTAGACTAGGTCACATCAATGAAACACGGTTAACGAAGTTACATAAAGAAGGATATTTGAATCCGTTCGAATATCAATCTTATGCCACTTGTGAATCTTGTCTCATGGGAAAGATGACAAAGACTCCGTTTACTGGACACGGAGTAAGAGCGAGCGAGCTCTTAGGACTCGTACACAGTGACGTGTGCGGTCCGATGTCTACAAATGCGCGAGGTGGTTATTCCTACTTCATTACTTTTACGGATGATTTCTCTAGGTATGGACATATCTTCTTGATGAAGCATAAATCCGAGGCCTTTGAGAAATTCCAAGAATACAAGAATGAAGTGGAAAACCAAACAGGCAAAAGTATTAAGACACTGAGATCTGATCGAGGTGGTGAATACTTAAGTGCCGAGTTCCTGGGTTACCTAAAAGAGAAAGGAATTCTCTCTCAGCTTACCTCTCCATACACACCACAACACAACGGTGTATCAGAAAGGAGGAATCGAACCCTATTAGATATGGTTCGTTCCATGATGAGTAAGGCTGAGTTACCGCGATCATTCTGGGGTTATGCGCTAGAATCAGCAGCATATCTTTTGAACAAGGTTCCAACCAAGACTGTGCCTACCACGCCATATCAGATGTGGAGTGGGAAGAAACCCCATCTTCAGTACCTGAAGACATGGGGATGTCCAGCTTTTGTAAAAAAGCAGCATCCGGACAAGCTCGAGGCACGCTCAGTAGAGTGTAAGTTTGTGGGATATCCAAAGAATTCCATGGGATATTGCTTCTACTACGCAGAGGAACAAAAGGTTTTTGTTTCTCGTCATGCCCGCTTCTTAGAAATTGAATTTTTAGAAAATCAGAAGAGTGGGAGCGCAGTAGAACTGGATGAAATTCCAGAACCACAAGCTGTTACTGAAAGTTTGGTGGAACAAGAAGTTTCAGAAGAAAGGGACATACCAGCACCTATCCGCAGAAGTAGTAGGCAGTCTCATCCGCCCGAGAGATACTACGGTTTTCTCATAGACGGGGATAGAGAAGATTGCGTCATTGATAATGATGACCCTACTAGCTTCCAGCAAGCCATTCAGAGCGGTGACTCGGTAAAATGGCTGGATGCAATGCGGACCGAAATGGAGTCCATGTACACTAACAAAGTATGGACTTTGGACACTGCTCCAGATGGGGTGAAACCCGTAGGATGCAAGTGGATCTTCAGAAAGAAGATTGGTGTAGATGGACAGGTTGAAACCTATAAGGCTAGACTTGTTGCAAAGGGTTTCCGTCAAAGACCTGGTTTGGACTATGACGAAACCTTTTCTCCTGTGGCTATGCTGAAATCCATTTGGGTCCTTCTTGCTATTGCTGCCTTCCACGATTATGAAATCTGGCAGATGGACGTAAAGACGGCTTTTCTAAATGGAAGTTTAGAAGAGAGCGTCTATATGGATCAGCCAGAGGGATTCATTAAGAGTGGGAGCAGCGGTAAAGTATGCAAGCTGCTCAAATCCATTTATGGACTAAAGCAGGCATCGCGGAGTTGGAACATCTGTTTTGATGATACTGTCAAAGAATTCGACTTTATCAAAAATCCAGATGAACCATGCATATACAGTAAGATTGTAGGGAGAGTTGTTGTATTCCTCGTCTTGTACGTGGATGACATTCTTCTAATAGGAAATGATATTCCTATGCTACAGTCAGTCAAAAGATTCTTGTCACAGAAATTCTCCATGAAGGACCTGGGTGATGCCACCTACATTCTGGGGATTCAGATCTATCGTGATAGATCAAAGAGGATGTTGGGACTTTCACAGTCCAGGTACATAGACACCATATTGAAAAGATTCAGTATGGAAGATTCAAAGCGCGGTAACCTACCGGCTTGTCACGGAATCACCCTCTCCAAAGAGATATCTCCCAAGACTGATTTGGAAAGGGAACGCATGTCGATTATACCCTACGCTTTTGCGGTAGGCTCTATAATGTATGCGATGTTATGTACCAGAACAGATGTAGCATACGCATTGAGCGTTGTAAGCCGGTATCAGGCAAATCCAAGGGAGAATCACTGGATAGCAGTAAAGAACATTCTCAAGTACCTGAGAAGGACTAAGGAGATGTTCTTGGTTTACGGCGGAAAGGACCTCAAGATGGAGGCCTATGCTGATTCCGGCTTCCTGAGTGACAAGGATGACTCCAAGTCCATGTCGGGTTATGTCTTTACCCTCAATGGAGGGGCGGTCTGTTGGAAGAGTTCCAAGCAGGACACCGTTGCTGACTCAACGATGGAAGCGTAGTACATAGCTGCTTGCGATGCCACAAAAGAAGCTGTCTGGATGAAGAAGTTCCTCACAGAACTTCAGGTGGTTCCTACCAGTGTTGGTCCAATACCTATGTATTGCGACAACAACGGCACTATAGCTTTAGCGAAGGAACCCAGGTCCCATCAGAAGTCCAGACATATCTTAAGGCGGTATCACCTGATCAGGTAGATCGTAGATCGCCAGGAGATCGAGGTAAAGAGAGTAAATACGGAGGATAACATTGCTGATCCATTCACTAAGGCCCTACCTCAGATTCAGTTCGAGAGGCTACTCGAGATCATCGGTCTTCGATACGCCAGTACATGGCCCTAGTGCAAGTGGGAGATTGTTAGTGTTTATGCCCTAGAAGGCCATTACTGTATCATACTAGTTTGTATATTACTTAATGGAAGCTTGGGATATTCACATGTATATAACAGTCTTGCTAAACATGGTAGTATGCTACTTGGTTTTTCTATCTTAATATGTGAGTATACGTATTGATAGAGCTCTTAGGATCTTGCTTGACTACCAGCATTGTGATGGCAGTCACACTAATGGGGGCTGGGCAGTCTACAAGCACATCCTTATTCAGGTCCCTAGTCGTTGGATTATCGAGACAGAGCATCGATACTCCGGAGTAGACTAGTGTGTACGCTTCTCATCCCAGTTGGGGAGATGGTCTGTCCCACAGCCGTCAGTACGTCGTACTGGAGATAGTATACAGGTGCTCGTTAGGTTAATGGTACACCGGACATGACTCACAGGGAACTGTTGGTTGGTTTTATACCAGTCGTCAGTGAACAGTTCCCAGGTGACATGAGTACAGCGTAGTCCGCAGACTTGACACTGCTACTTCGCCTCGAGTGTGTCCCACTGTTCTTAGATTGCTACCCTACCACGGCTCAAAGGAGTCGTGCAAACAGGTAGCAGTTGGGTGCAGTCCCGAGCACTTGGAGGCAGTGGCGGTTAGACAGGATTCGTCCCTCCCGGTATTGGGAGTAGATATCGCGCTGTGTCAGAGAGCCATTACGCAAAGTCCCTGGCCAGGGCAAGCGAGATTTGATGGTAGCTTCCAGTAGTTTCTCAGGGTGTAATGGGCTTCCCTCCGACACGACTTATACCGCTATTAGGGGACTGACGCTTGCCGCCCCCTAGGCCGGATATGCGATAGTCTTGGACGAACGGACCGGACTGTATGGAGATTGTCACATCAGACTCAGTAGGAGTTCGGATGGGTTTCCTCATCGGCCTTCTTATCGACAACTACCTGGGGACCGTTACGTACAGCTAGTGCCGCTTGCGGTCTGTGGTTAAACCCACTGCCAGCGTAGTAGTCGAGTCTCTAGAGTCCCACACAGAGAGTTTCCTATTCCAGGAGAAACGATATAGAGGTCGTATGGTTTTACGACAAGGGTTCGTACGCATACGTGCGTTTACGCGCGTACGACTTTCGGACAGTTTTTACCAGTCGGCTTTGGTTTAAGCCAGTTACTGGTATCCGGTTATTGGATTTTTACAGTCTAAAGTTTTTCCGTATTTTTGCGGATCAGAGGGGCGTTCTCGTAATTGTGCGAGAAGCTTCAAGAAGTGGTGACTAAGGAGGTTTAGGTGTCACATACATTGAATGAGTTATATGAGTCATGAGGGTGATTCATTCATATCATTAATGCATATTAAATGCTTAATGACTCATGCTAATGAATCACCACTTGATATTTGTGAAGCATGATTATTCATCACTCTTTATTCTTTTCTTCATAAAAGAAAATGCTTCATATCTACTATGATACTCATAAGCTTTATTCAATTATCATTCTCACCTTCTCTCTCCTCAAGCTCTCCCTCTTCAAACCCTAATCCTCACCCCTCATGTGTTGAGAACAAGGATTAGTTAGACTAAACAATCCATAACCATCACTCTATCTCAATCTATCTTCTTTGATTAGCAATCCAAGAAGGTTAGTTGCCTCAAGTTTAGAGGCTAAGCTTGGATTTTTGCTCTCGGGTGGATCGTCTACTACAAAGAGAAGGCCGAGGAGGACAAGGAGATCGTAAAGACGAAGGAGTTGGTTCATTAGGTATAATCCCTAAACACAGTAGTTTAGAAACACTTTGTGTTTGGTTATTTATAGTTTAGCTTCGATTCAAGCGGTTAGTCAATGTTCGTTCACTAAACAAGTTCGTTTTTGAAAATTCCGCCTCCCCATAAGTATTGGGGTGTAGTACATCGACTTACAATCGAGGTATCTCTCAGGCGGATGAGAAACCCTACTAGATCGGCGGAGAGGCTGAGGTTCATCGGAAACTATTG
This sequence comes from Agapanthus africanus, assembly GCA_030015575.1. NCBI lineage: Eukaryota > Viridiplantae > Streptophyta > Magnoliopsida > Asparagales > Amaryllidaceae > Agapanthus > Agapanthus africanus. The sequence continues at coordinate 250,936,390 of JASDDO010000012.1, forward strand.
AATCCTTTGGTTCTGTCAAATCATCAGTTGCAGTTTTGTATAGCTGAAACCTTTCCAGTTCTACAGAACTGACCTCGCCTAGAGCTTGTCCGGATTTTGCTTTTAGACATAGGCCGAACAACCCGAAATCTTAACTAACTTAAGATATGGGCTCTTCCCTTTCCATATCACATATGAAGTGGTTGGCAACTGATTTGATCGGAACCCTATTCAATAGGTATGCAACTTCATAAGTGCATAACTCCCAAAAGGAAATAGGAAACTCAGTAGTACTCATCATAGAGCACACCATATCTATTATTGTGCGATTGCTCCACCCCGGTACACCGTTGTGCTGTGGTGTATTCAGAGGAGTAACACTGAGAGAGAATCTCATTCTCTTTTAGAATAGTCCAGGAATTCTTTGCACAAGTATTCTCCTCCCTGATCTCATCATAGGACATAATACTTATACCCGGTTATTGGTTCTCTACTTCTAACTTATATTCTGTGAATACCTCAAAAGCTTTGGACTTATGTTTCAACAGAAATATATGACTGAATCTTGAGAGATTATCAGAGAATATAATGAAGTATAAAGAACCAGTCCTGGCATGTGTAGACAGGAGACCTTACATACATCATCATGTATCAGTCCCAAGAGTTCATTAACTCTTTCTCTGTTTCCAATAAACAGGGCTATGGTCATCTAATCTTTGTGACATGACTGGCAAGTTTCACAAGATGTAAATTCAAACTGATTTAAATTTGCATCTAAAATGTAACTTCAGCCAGTCGGGTCGCATTGATATGACCTAGTCTATAATGCCTCAAGAATGATTCGTTCATTTCTGAACTCTTCCTCTTGTGTGTGTTCTGTATACTAGGAACTGTAGTTTGATTTAGAACATCAATGCTTTTAGGTAACGTGCCTGAACCTATCAACTTTTGATATAGGAAATGTTCAAAACATTATCCATCAATACAAAATTCTATCATTTCTTTAATAAACAAAGAGATTGATATGATTTTGTATATCAGGTTCGGTATCTAATAGCATTTATTCAGAATCAATGTATTGGTAATACAGGGTGACAGTGACCAACAGACTTGGCTGCAACACTTGCCCCGTTTTCTGTCTCATGAAACTTATCACCCGTTCTCAGTTTTCTACCTTTTTGTAGCCCTATGTAACAGATTACATATCTGGGATCCTGATCCAGTATCAAACACCCAGGATTCAAGGGATACTTAGAAACAGTTCTTTATAATGAACACACCCGAAGGAGATGCATTATATGCACTTTCTTCGTTTGGGCGGCATAGGAAATCCGGTATTCTCTATTTCCTGCTCTGTCTTATAACAATTATAAGTTGGAGCGGGACCAACTTTCCCCAGCTCAGTATAACAAGCGGGTTCGGTCAATACATCCATATTATTATCTTGATTAAGGCGTGATATGGTCGCTACCTGGAGAGAGAGAGAAGAAAACACTCTGCGTGCGCTCTTGCAAGATTAGATTGGATATATATTTTATCTAATCAGGATGGCTCCCACTGTTTTTATCAAATCTTCCTTCAAACCTTAAAAGGAAAGACTAGCCGGGATTAATTACACTCTACAAGTTCGCCAATCTTTCAGCCAGGCCAGTGTCGGTACTTTGAGGGAGGTTCCCCGTGCTTTCGCACGGACCTAATTACAGTAAACCTCATTTTCCCAGAGGCGTAACCCCGTTGACACCTTTCTAGACACCTACTTGATCGGCTAATTGCAAAGTGCAAAACTCTCCCAGGAGTAACAATTACTCGCAGTGGGTATCGGGATCCAACTATCACATAGAAGGTATGCAATCTCATTGCAAATTTCAACACTTGAAACTCCCGATAATGGTTTTTACCCCTAGCACCTATGACCTTAACTATGATCAACAAATCATAAGCACTAGTCAAGTTCTACCCGTCATTTCATGATTAATTAGACCCACCCACATGACCCTTAACTAAGATCAACAAAGTCACGCGACTGTCCTAACTAATCGCATCATATGCGGTGTAGGAAGACATCACTTAGCTACCGTACACTGTGCCTTGACTATGGTCAACAAACACAGCACGAATACTAAGTACTCTACTTCCTAAAATGATGGAGGGTTGCGAATGGTTTTTATGAAAACCTTTAACGCTTTGAACTTGATCTCGTTGCGGAATCAAATGGTTTTTAAATGGAATGTTTTTGAGGCTTTTCTAATTTTGCTAAAGGGGTCACTCCCGGTGAAGGGATCGTCGGCCCTTTCCTCGTCGAATGAGGTGCGGGATATATCATATATATCACTGTGCAAAGAAGAAACTATAGAAGCAATCAAAAGACAAACCGAGTGTGTAGCATCTGCCAGTTATTGCTAAAGGAGTCACTCCCGGTGAAGGGATCTCGGTCCTTTCCTCATCAAATAAGGTGCAGGATGTTCTACAAGGAACACCGCGATGCAAAGCAAGAACTGTAGCTACTTGTTTTTATTTTGAAATTCGATTCCACAACATCAATTAGGTTTATTTTCTTTCATTAATCTCATTAATGAATATCCCATCATTTAAGACCACCTAAACATCACAGATAAATATAACGTACGCTTATGCCATCCGCATTCGCCTCGATGTCCCGTCTGTACCGTTAGGTTAGGTAACTAACGCCAGAACGAGGCAGGGCTAGCGCGGGTGTAAAACATAAGCAACATCTATATAATATATCATATATACTATATATAATATCTATCTGAACAAATCACATGATCACATCACAGATAACGCAGCAGAAAATATCATATGAAATATTGGGTATACTAGGACGTCCGTGTTTTCAATACGAGCCAGTATAATACACGGATTCCACGGTCGTGATGAATAGCCAATCCCACACCCCTAGACCCCTACGAGAGCGGCAAGCAACCCTACCAATTCTAGGGTTAGGAGACCCGGACTCGACTCCTCGAGTTGGTCTCCCACTGGACCCCAGAACCCGGTTACTTTTGCTCCCCTCCTTGGGTCTATCCTAATGCGGAAAAGTAAATAATATACAAATGGTGACAACATCCGCAACCTGGAAGTGCCCCAATAAAAGAATATTACATACAGGTTTTTACATGAATGAAAATGAAAAGCACCCATCTTACATAAAAAAAACCCGGCTATTCGAACACGACGATCCAATATAACATATCCAGCAACACATAACATCACTTGTCATCAACGTAAGTAAATATGCGCATCCCAATTGTCGTTGACATATAGCAACGAAACCGGCAATATCACATATTACACTTACGGTTACAGAAAAGAAAGTGTAAAACTACAACAGTTGGAATCCGCAACCTCTTTAGACATCGCATGCCTAATCAAATGAATCCCTTAGACATCGCATGCCTAACAATTATAAACCCGGCATTTTAGTCTCATTATCAAAAACACTTTTCAATATCAAGTCGGGCAATTCAACAAGATTCCCGAAAAACTGATCGAATGCTCGTCGCAAACTTTAGTAGGAGGCCGCACCCCTGATACCGTCGACGAAGTGCACTAAGGCGAAACACCGCTACCGCGAGCACCCGAACGGATGCTTTCGGCGACGGGGTTCTCCTACAGTCACTTGGTCGGGGCTATGGGGTGAGGTTGTCTATTAAGTTTACCCGGCGAGTATCCGCGTACGCTACGTGATTGCGACGGACTTTTGATCTCATCAAAATTCCGTGGCAACCGATCAAGTGAGACTAAACTGCTATGTTTATAACATTCATTCAGTTATCTCATAACTATTTGTGAATTCCATGTATTGTATCACATTCCGGATAAATATAAAATGTTAAAATTTCCGATCGAACAATCGAACACCCAAGTTTTCCCGATACAGCTCAACACATGAAATAAGTCTAAAAACATTCAGTTCGTGCCTCAGTACCAACGGTCCATCCGTAGAAGGGTCAAGCCAACGCCTCACATGTGGCACGCCGTACTGCCCCAAACCCTAAGGTTCAAAGGGCAGTTCAAGACGGTCACATAATCGAGTTAAGGTTTGTTGTCTTCTAGAGGGACCATCGCGTTACTTGCACTACTTAGAAAGTGATTAAACTACGGAAAAATCCAACAATTGGAAATTTCCCGGCATGGGAAAAAGTGGGTATTTATATCCGGTCGAACTTTTTAACATATTCTAAAATTACCCGGAAAAACACATAGACAAAGTTTGACAATCCGATCGAATCTACGAACTCCCAATACAACCCAGAATACTCAACTCTGGAGTTCAGATTAAAAATTCCCAGGAAAACCAGCACTGCAAAATAGGAATTACTGTGCAGAAATCATCTGAAGAAGTGATTAATTGGCCGTGGAACCGCCGCATTAGTTCTCTACACCTAACTAAGGTTAAGATTATGATAAGTATCATATTGTTTTCTATTTTAAATAACACTTATCATATTCTTTCTTCTTCTTCTTCATCTTCAACAATGAAGAAAGCTTGCCTCCATCAATGGCAACTTGTGAAAATAAATGAGAAATCCAATTCCAAAGTGAACTCACTTCCTATTTCTTCATCCTCTACCTCTTGCCAGGTATTATAGGGTGTTTTCTTCATAAGTTTCATGACTTGGTGAAGTTGGAGCTTGATCTTGAGTTGCCTCGACGTAGATCATCTTCGGCATCGAAGCCGACGACCTAGCCCGATCATTTCTTTGATGAAATCACCGCGAGAGTCCAAGATCCGATTTGTACAGCGGAGGGACGTCTACGTGGAGCTAAGGAAGTGGAGAACCGGATCTACAAATGTTGTAGTCACTTCCCTTTTAGTTAAAGTTGTTTACTTGCATCGCATCACCTATACATCTAGTTAACGATCTGTATTAGGGTTTCTCGGCACTTGTAAAATTTTAATTGGCCATGTTTGATCACTTGTGAGATCTCATTAGTGTGCCTAGGAACCCTACAGTGGTATCAGAGCACAGTGGGAGGCACACAAGACTCTATGACGATCTCGGGTCAACAGACAAAGCTGTAAAAGTGTCACCAGAGAACTGCCATCTGACGTGAGGTATAATACCATCTGGGAGTTCTCGGTGAGTCCGTTCAGTGTACCCAGTCTCCACTGAGCACCCGCATACCATCTCTGATGTCAAACACCAATGGATATGGGATCATCCATCGCCCATCACATGGGTCGAGAAGATATACGCTAGTCTACTCTGGAATATCGATGCCCCGTCTCGATATTCCCATGACTAGGAACAATGAAGGTTGTACTCATTGACTACCCAGGCCCCACTAGTATGTGTTAGTTATATGTATGCCCTAGAGGCCATTACTGTACATACGATGTATATTGTAGTGGATGCTAGGACATATATAGGGAGGACTTTCTTGCTCGACATGATAGTATGCTATCTGGTTGTACTTTATCTTAACGTGTACTCTGATTGTCTCTATGTTACATGTTGATAAAGCCCTTAGGATATGTACTCGACTACTGGGACTATGATGAGATCATACTAGTCGGGCCATGGTATTCGACGAGTACATCCTATAACTGTTCTTAGTCGAGGGTGTATCGAGACAGGGCATCGATACACCAGAGTAGACTGTCGTATACGCATCTTGACCCATATGATGGGCGATGGATGATCCCATATCCATCGGTGTTTGACATCAAGGATGGTGTACGGGTGCTCAGTGGAGACTGGGTACACAGGACGGACTCGCCGAGAACTCCTAGATGGTATTATACCATACGTCAGATGGCAGTTCTCCGGTGACACTGGTACAGAGTAGTCTGTTGACCCGAGATCGTCATAGAGTCTTGTGTGATTCCCACCGTGCTTTGATTTCCATCATACCACGTCTAAGAGGGCGTGCAAAAAGGTGGCTTTTGGGTACAGTCCCGAATCACATGGAGGCAATGAGCGATAGAAGGGGATTCGTCTCTCCCGGTATAGGGAGTTGATGTTGTGCTGTGTTCGATTGGATATAACCGGAAATCCCTGGCCAGGGTTGCTGAGATTTACTGGTAAGTGTTATCAGTAGTTTCTCGAACTGTTATAGACCTCAAATCGACACGACTTATCAAGCTACTGGGGTCTGACGTTTACCACCCCTAGGCGAGATATGCAACATATCAGACGACGAGACCGGACTGTACGGGAGTGTTACTGTTTGGATTCACAGGAGAAGTTACAGGCTTGCTTGTTGATCTTCTGAGCGCTCAATACCTGGGTAGCTGTTACGTTTAGCTGACCGCTTGCAGCTTGTGGGTGTTTGATATGATCATCACCTACTGCCGGCGTATTGACGATTCTTTAGAGTCCTACACAGAGGTTTCTTGACTCAGGCAAAACGGAGTAGGAGCACATATGTGATATGTGCGGGACCGAGGATAATGCGATATGTGATACCGTATTCTATTCTCGCGATATTTGATATCAGCCGGGTCATCGGATCAAGTGTTGATTCGATGAATCGGTACGGATTAATATTAGTCGGTTATATGCGATATAGCCGGATTGTCGGATCAAGTGTTGATTCGATAATTTAATGTACAATAATATATTTGATATGTTAAATTACATTAACAAATATTTGCTCACTAAAAGATTCTTTTTCTCACTAGGGTAATACATTGATATATATGCGATATATGTTAATTGTATTATTTTATTTTGTTGCAATAAATATTGTATATGTGATATATAATATTGTAACATGATATGATAAATAATGCAACTTGTTTAGTAGAGATTAAACATGGTTAGGGTTTGATTAGGGTTAAGGCTTTCTAGAAGATTCTAGATGTTTTCTTTCTTTGTCTTTGTTAAGATATTATGCTAGATATTTCCAAAACCCTAACCAAATCTTTAACCCTAGTAAAGTCTCTACGAGGGTTAGTTTGAACCATGGTTGCATAATTCTATCATATTATTATTTTCCTATTCATCACAAAAGGATATTCATTATTCATCATCTTCTTCCTTCTTCTTCTTTGCTTGAAAATTGTTTCTTGCTTTGATTTTGCGATGGATAAATGTGAGAAATATAAATAAAGAGAGCAAAAATCCTACTTCATCATCCTCATCTTCCCTTGCCATTTAGATGAGGGTGTTCACATCATTTCATGAGTGTTAGCTTGTGTTAAAGAAACTTCGAGGTAGATCATCTTAGTATCGAAGATCGGAAGCAAAGGTTGCGTCTTTCTCTTCGTGGAACCTCTCGAGAGCCCGGAACCCGATGATCGCAGCGAAGGGACCACAACACGGAGCATATGAAGTGAAGGACCGGATCTACAAAGGTTGTAATCCCTCTCACTTAGTGTTAAAATGTTTAGCATGCTTGTTTTCACCTAATCTCTAGTTTAAAGTTCCGTATTCGGGTTGTTCGGCACGGCTAAATTTTTAATCGGGCATGGTTGATGCCTCGTGGACCCTTGTGCGCGTGCCTAGCAACCCTACAGTGGTATCAGAGCCAAGCTAGAGCTTTAGGCGAAGTCTAGACGAAGTTTAAAGTCCGAACGAAACCCGAATCCCCGTTAAAACCCGCTCTCTGGACTTTTTCTAAAAACTGGGATTTTTCCAAATTAAAAATGCTCAAAAAATTCAGCAGGGAATTCTAAGAATTACGGTACAAAATTTTTTTGATGAACAGTAAATCTCGCGGCGGAACCGTGGCATAAGCATGCATTCTGCGGCGGTTCCGCGGCGCGATGCTGACGTCATCAACTACTGTTTGCACAGTAACTTCTATTTAATTATGCTGGATTTTCTGGGAATTTTTAATATTTATTCAAGAGTTGAATTTTCTGGGGTTGTTTTGGGGATTCGATGTTTCGATCGGAGTATCAGATTTTGTCTATGTAATTTTCCGGATGACTTTTAGAAACTGTTAAAAAGTTCGAACGGATATCAATAACTCACCTTTTCCCCTGTCGGAATTTTTTTCAAAAGTTGGATTTTTCCTCGTGTTTAAGAACGGTCTAAGTCGTGCAAGTAACTCGGTGGACCCTCTAGAAGACAACAAACCTTAACTCGATTATGTGACCGTCTTGAACTGCCCTTTGAACCATAGGGTTTGGGGCAGTACGGCGTGCCACATGTGAGGCGTTGGCTTGACCCTTCTACGGCTGGACTATTGGTACTGTGGCATGTAATGGATGTTTTTAAACTGATTTCAAGTGTTGAGATATATTGGGGAAATCTTGGGTGCTTGATGATTCGATCGGAAAGTTTAACTTTTTCTATTTATCTGGAATGTGATACAATAATTGGAATCCACAGGTAGTTATGAGATAACTGTTTTGAATATTATAGACATAGCAGTTTAGTCTCAGATGATCGGTTGCCACGGAATTTTGATGCGATCAAAAGTTCGTCGCAATCACGTAGTGTACGCGGATACTCGCCGGGTAAACTTAATAGACAGCTACGCCCCATAGCCCCGACCAAATGACTGTAGGAGAACCCCGTCACCGAAAGCATCCGTTCGGGTGCTCGCGGCAGCGGTGTTCCGCCTTAGTGCACTTCGTCGACGGCATCTGGGGGTGCGGCCGTCTACTAAAGTTTGCGACGAGCATTCGATCAGCACGTCGGGAATCTTGTTGAATTGCCCGACTTGATATTGAAAAGGGTTTTCGATAATGAGACTAAAATACGGGGTTTATAATTGTTAGGCATGTGATGTCTAAGGAATTCATTTGGTTAGGCATGCGATGTCTAAGGAGATTGCGGATTCCAACTGTTGTAGTTTTACACTTTCTTTTCTGTGACCGTAAGCGTAGTATGTGATGTATCGCCGGCTTCGTTGCTATACATCAACGACAATCGGGATATGCATACTTGCTTACGTTGATGATATGAGATATTATGTGTTGCTGTGATATGTTATATTGGATCATCGCGTTCTGAATAGCCGGGGGTTTTATGTGAGATGAGAGTTTTTCTTTTTCATTCATGAAAAATTCATTTGTATGTAATATTCTTTTATTGGGGCACTTCCAGGTAGCGGAATATGTCACCGTTGTATATTATTTACTTTTCCGCATTAGGTAGACCCAAGGCGGGGAGCACAAGTAACCGGGTTCTAGGGTTCAGTGGGAGACCATCTCGAGGTGTCGAGACCGGGTCTCCTAACCCTAGAATTGGCAGTGTTACTTGCCGCTCTCGTAGGGGTCTAGGGATGTGGGTTTGGCTATTCATCGCGATCGTGGAATCCGTGTTTTATACTGGCTCGTATTGAAAACACGGACGTCCTAGTATATCCAATATTTCATATATGTTCTTCTGCTGCAATGTTCTGTGATGAGATCATATTACTGCCTGAGACGAATGTTTATATTATATATATGAGATATATGTTATATTGCAGATTTCGTTTCAAATGTGATGCTTATGAAGCATAATTAAAATGGGACTTCATTAATGAGATTAATGAATTAAAAGAAACCTAAGATGTTGTAGAAACTTGTTTATAAAAACTGGTAGCTCTAGTTCTTGCTTTGCATAGCGGTGTTCCTTGTAGAACATCCAGCACCTTATTCGATAAGGAAAGGACCGAGATCCCTTCACCGGGAGTGACTCCTTTAGCAATAACTGGCAGATGCTACAAACTCTGTTTGTCTTTTGATTGCTTCTATAGTTCTTGCTTTGCACAGTGGTATATATGATATATCCTGTACCTTATTCGATGAGGAAAGGGCCGACGATCCCTTCACCGGGAGTGACCCCTTTAGCAAAACTAGAAAAGCCTAAAAAACATTCCATTTAAAATCACTCGATTCTACAACGATATAAAGTTCATTACGCAAAGGGTTTTCTTAAAAACCTGTCGTAGCCCACCGTCATTTCAGATAAGTAATAGTTAGTATTCGTGCTGCGTTTGTTGACTCAGTCAAGGCGTAGTGTGCGGTAGCTGATTAGTGCTTATCTGCAAAGCATATGATGCGATTGGATTAGGGTAGTCGTGCGGCCTTGTTGACTCAGTCATGGGTCGTGCGGGTGGGTTTAATTCAATCAAAAATGTACGGGTTGAACTTTACTTGCGGTCTATGGTTTGTTGACTCAGTCAAGGTCATAGATCGCTTGGGGCAAAATATTATTGGGAATTTCAAGTGTTGAAATTTGCAATGAGATTGCATACCTTCTATAAGATAGTTGGATCCTGATACCTGCTGCGAGTAAGAGTTACTCCTGGGAGAGTTTTACACATTACAATTAGTCGATCAAGTAGGTGTCTAGAAAGGTGTTAACGGGGTTACGCCTCTGGGAAAATGAGGTTTACTGTAATTAGGTTCGTGCGAAAGCACGGGGGACCTCCCTCAAAGTACCGACACTGGCCTGGCTGAAAGATTGGCGAACTTGTAGTGCGTAATTAATCCCGGCTAGTCTTTCCTTTTAGGGTTTGAAGGAAGATTTGACTAAAACAGTGGGAGACATCCTGATTAGATATATTAGATAACCAATCTAATCTTGCAAGAGCATACGCTGAGTGTTTTCTTCTCTCTCTCTCCATGTAGCGACCATATCACGCCTTAATCAAGATAATAATACGGATATATTGACTGAACCCGCTTGTTATACTGAGCTGGGGAACGTTGGTCCCGCTCCAACTTATAATAGTTATAAGACAGAGCAGGAAATTGGGGAATACCAGATTTCCCATGCCGCCCAAACGAAGAAAGTGCATGCTGATGCATCTTCTTTGGGTGTGTTCATTACACAGAACTGTTTCTCAGTATCCTTTATGTCCTGGGTATGTGATACCGGATCAGGATCCCGTATATGTAATCTGTTATATGGGCTACAGATAGGTAAAGAACTGAGAACGGGTGATAAGTTTCATGAGACAGAAAACGGTGCAAGTGTTGCAGCCAAGTCTGTTGGTCACAGTCACCCTGTATTACCAGAATACATTGATTCTGAACAAATGTTATTAGATACCGAACCTGATATACAAAATCATATCAGTCTCTTTATTAGTAAAGAAAGGATATAATTTTGTATTGTTGGATAATGTTTTGAACATTTCCTATATCAAGAGTTGATCGGTTCAGGCACGTTATCTAAAAGTATTGACGTTCTAAATCAAACTACAGTTCTTAGTATACGGAACACATACAAGAGGAAGAGTTCAGAAATGAACGAATCCTTTTTGAGGTATTGTAGACTAGGTCATATCAATGCGACCAGATTGGCTGAAGTTACATATAGATGCATATTTAAATTAGTTTGAATTTACATCTTGTGAAACTTGCCGGTCATGTCACAAAGATATGATGACCACAGCTCTATTTATTGGAAACAGAGAAAGAGTTAGTGAACTCTTGGGATTGATACATGCTGATGTATGAAGGTCCCCTGTCTACACATGCCAAGACCGGTTCTTTTTACTTCATTACGTTCTCTGATAATCTCTCAAGATTCAGACATGTGTTCCTGCTGAAACACAAGTCCGAACCTTTTGAGATATTCACAGAATATAAGTTAGAAGTAAATAACCAAAATATGGGTAAAAGTATTATGTCCTTTGATGAGATCAAGGAGGAGAATACTTGAGCACGGAATTCCTGGACTATTCTAAAGGAGAATGAGATTCTCTCTCAGCATTACTCCTCCGTATACACCATAGCACGATGGTATATCGGGGCGGAGCATTAGCACCCTATTTGATATGGTGTGCTCTATGATGAGTACTACTGAGTTTCTTATTTCCTTTTGGGTGTTATGCGCTTGAGAAGCTGCATACCTATTGAATAGGGTTCAAATCAAATCAGTTGTCTACCGCTTCATATGTGATATGGAAAGGGAAGAGCCCATATCTTAAGTTTGTTAAGATTTGTGGTTGTCCGGCCTATGTCTAAAAGCAAAATGCGGAGAAGCTCGAGGCAAGATCTGTTATGTAGAACTGGAATGGTTCCAGCTATACAAACTGCAGCTGATGATTTGGTAGAACCAAAGGATTCAATAGTTTCCAACGAACCTCAGCCTCTCCGCCGATCTAGTAGGGTTCCTCACCCACCTGAGAGATACTTTGGTTTCTCTATAACAGTGAGAGCGAGGATTGCATCATGAGATGATGACCCAGCTATTTTCGGGCTGGACATCAGGAGTGGGACTCTGTAAGAATGGCTGGGTGCTTATCGATCTGAGATGGAATCCTTATACACCAACAAAGTATGGACTTTGGTTGCTTTATCTGAAGGGTTAAATCCCCATCAGGAGCAAGTATATCTTGAGAAGATTACTTGGTGAACATGGAAAGGTTGAGACTTTCAAAGCTAGACTTGTTAAAGGTTTGCATCATAGACCAGGTATGGATTATGTTGAAACCTTTTCTAAGGATCTATGCTTAAGTCCATCCAGATCCTACTTGCCACGGCTACATACCATGACTACGATATCTGGTGGTTGGGTGTCAAGACTGCTTTTGTAAATGATGTTTTAGAAAAGAGCGTCTATAAGTACACAGCCAGAGGGCTTCGTAGACAGTGGGAGCAGCGGAAACGTGTGCAAGATGCTTTATAGGATAAAGCAGGCATCGCGGAGTTGGAACATCTGTTTTGATGTGGTAGTCAAAGAGTTTGACTTCATCAAAATGGTAGATGAACCTTGTATATACAAAAGGTAGTAGAGAGTATGGTGGTGATCCTCGTAGAGTACGTGGATGACATACTCTTGATAGGGAAAGAGTTTCCTATGCTACGATCGGTCAATCTCCCCTTATCACAAGGATTCTCCATATAGGATCAAAGTGATACCTACTAAATCCTAGGTTTTGGATCTATGAGATAGATCTAATTGGATGTTAGGATACTCACTAGTTGTAGTGAGATGGTATCAATCGATCCTGGGGAGAATCACTGGAATGGTTCCAGGGTGATAAGGACGAATGTCAGTCGCAGGCTTGTCTATACCCTCAGTGGAGGGACGGTATGTTGGAAGAGTTCCAAGCTAGATACCGTGACTTACTAGAGGATTAAAGGCAAGATACATCGTTACCAAGGATGCTACCAAAGAGGCAGTCTGGATATATATAAGTTCATAAGATGAACTTCGTTCCTACCATTGTGTGACAATGGAGTTATGGCTTCAGCCAAGGAACTACCGTCCCATCAGAAATTCAGATATAATTCTTAGGCAGTATCACCTGATCATGGATATGGTTGATCTCCAGGGAGATCGAGGTTAGGAGAGTAGATACAGAGGACAACAGGGCGGATCCATTCACAAAGGCCTTTTTCCCAGTAGAGACTTTTATGGGATGGTTGAGTATGAGATACTTCAACCGCAGCTAATTGTTGGGTATGCGATACCATAACAGATGGCCCTAGTGCAAGTGGGAGATTGTTAGTTATATGTATGCCCTATAGGCCATTACTGTACATACGATGTATATTGTAGTGGATGCTAGGACATATATAGGGAGGACTTTCTTGCTCGACATGATAGTATGCTATCTGGTTGTACTTTATCTTAACGTGTACTCTGATTGTCTCTATGTTAAATGTTGATAAAGCCCTTAGGATATGTACTCGACTACTGGGACTATGATGAGATCATACTAGTGGGGCCATGGTATTCGACGAGTACATCCTATACCTGTTCCTAGTCGAGGGTGTATCGAGACAGGGCATCGATACACCAGAGTAGACTAGCGTATACGCATCTTGACCCATATGATGGGAGATGGATGATCCCATATCAATCGGTGTTTGAAATCAAGGATGGTGTACGGGTGCTCAGTGGAGACTGGGTACACTGGACGGACTCGCCGAGAACTCCCAAATGGTATTATACCATACGTCAGATGGCAGTTCTCCGGTGACACTGGTACAGAGTAGTCTGTTGACCCGAGATCGTCCTAGAGTCTTGTGTGATTCCCACCGTGCTTTGATTTCCATCATACCACGTCCAAGAGGGCGTGCAAAAAGGTGGCTTTTGGGTACAGTCCCGAATCACATGGAGGCAATGAGCGATAGAAGGGGATTCGTCTCTCCCGGTATAGGGAGTTGATGTTGTGCTGTGTTCGATTGGCTATAACCGGAAATCCCTGGCCAGGTTTGCTGAGATTTACTGGTAAGTGTTATCAGTAGTTTCTCGAACTGTTATAGACCTCAAATCGACACGACTTATCAAGCTACTGGGGTCTGACGTTTACCACCCCTAGGCGAGATATGCAACATATCAGACGACGAGACCGGACTGTACGGGAGTGTTACTGTTTGGATTCACAGGAGAAGTTACAGGCTTGCTTGTTGATCTTCTGAGTGCTCAATAACTGGGTAGCTGTTACGTTTAACTGACCGCTTGCAGCTTGTGGGTGTTTGATATGATCATCACCTACTGCCGGCGTATTGACGATTCTTTAGAGTCCTACACAGAGGTTTCTTGACTCAGGCAAAACGGAGTAGGAGCACATATGTGATATGTGCGGGACCGAGGATAATGCGATATGTGATACCGTATTCTATTCTCGCGATATTTGATATCAGCCGGGTCATCGGATCAAGTGTTGATTCGATGAATCGGTACGGATTAATATTAGTCGGTTATATGCGATATAGCCGGATTGTCGGATCAAGTGTTGATTCGATAATTTAATGTACAATAATATATTTGATATATTAAATTACATTAACTAATATTTGCTCACTAAAAGATTCTTTTTCTCACTCGGGTAATACATTGATATATATGCGATATATGTTAATTGTATTATTTTATTTTGTTGCAATAAATATTGTATATGTGATATATAATATTGTAACATGATATGATAAACAACTTGTTTACTAGAGATTAAACATGGTTAGGGTTTGATTAGGGTTAAGGCTTTCTAGAAGATTCTAGATGTTTTCTTTCTTTGTCTTTGTTAAGATATTATGCTAGATATTTCCAAAACCCTAACCAAACCTTTAACCCTAGTAAAGTCTCTACAAGGGTTAGTTTGAACCATGGTTGCATAATTCTATCATATTATTATTTTCCTATTCATCACAAAAGGATATTCATTATTCATCATCTTCTTCCTTCTTCTTCTTTGCTTGAAAATTGTTTCTTGCTTTGATTTTGTGATGGATAAATGTGAGAAAAATATAAATAAAGAGAGCAAAAATCCTACTTCATCATCCTCATCTTCCCTTGCCATTTAGATGAGGGTGTTCACATTATTTCATGAGTGTTAGCTTGTGTTAAAGAAACTTCGAGGTAGATCATCTTAGTATCGAAGATCGGAAGCAAAGGTTGCGTCTTTCTCTTCGTGGAACCTCTCGAGAGCCCGGAACCCGATGATCGCAGCGAAGGGACCACAACACGGAGCATATGAAGTGAAGGACCGGATCTACAATGGTTGTAATCCCTCTCACTTAGTGTTAAAATGTTTAGCATGCTTGTTTTCGCCTAATCTCTAGTTTAAAGTTCCGTATTCGGGTTGTTGGGCACGGCTAAATTTTTAATCGGGCATGGTTGATGCCTCGTAGACCCTTGTGCGCGTGCCTAGCAACCCTACAGTATGATCTTCATCATAGTCCTGGAAGTCGAGTACACATCCTAAGGGCTTTATCAACATGTATTCAGAGAGGCCGAAAGTATACATGTTAAGATAAAGAGCAACCAGATAGTGTACTATCATGTCGAGCAAGAAAGTCCTACCTATATATGTCCAAGCATCCACTACAATATACATCCAATGTACAGTAATGCCCTCTAGGGCATACATATAACTAACACTCTCCTAATCCTAGGAGTACTCGCAACTTGAGAGAAGGTGATGATAAAAGACAACTGAATAATACTTTATTCTATTAAAGGTGAAATAGGAGTGGCGATGAAGTACGCGGTTTGGTCGTGAATGATAAAAGTCGCAATTTACTTTGCCCTCTTTCTAATCCCTTTATTTTGTTTTTAGTTATTACCTTCTGTACACCCTACTTTGGCTAATTGGTTTTCTTCATTCCCTACCTTTCGGCACCAGCCTATGGTTTGGAATAAGACTATCTAATAAGCGTAATAGGTGTACTCTCCTAAACTAAGGAGCCCTTGCAACCTGAGAGAAGGTGATAATAAAAGACAACTGAATAAACCAATTCTATTTCTCCTAAACCTGGATCCATCCTCGAAGAAGTCCCTCCGAGTTCGTATATAACCATACGATGGATCTATCCAATGGAAGTGGATGTCCGTAGTAATACGGGGTGTTCTGAGAAATGCAAAGGGTAAAAGAAGGAGCGGCAATGATTTATGCAACTTAGACAATCCAAAAGCCAGTATTTTAAGAAGGTTCGGTCAACTTGGTCACTGAGTCATAGTCTAGGGTCGGTCAATGGTCGCTGCCAAAGAGAGAGAGAGAAAAAAGAAACACTCTGCGTGCACTCTAACCTAGATCAGAATGGTTATCATTTTATCTAATCAGGAAACCTCCCACTGTAATCTCAAATTCTCCTCCAAACCTGAAAAAAGAATTAGTCGGGATCACCCGAAGAGTAAACCAACTCATCAGTGAGAATCGGGATCCAACTATCATCGCATGATAACTTGATGGAAGCCACTCAAGTTATCACACTCCAGAAGGTATGCGCATGCCTGGCAAGTTTCCTATATGTTTGAAACTCCCGATGTGATTTTTGCCTCATGCTCTAATGACCTTGACGAAAGCCAACAAATCATAAGTCACATGTCAAGTTCTGCCCATCATGATCCAGGTTAATTTGAACCCACCCGTACATACCCTTGACGAAAGCCAACAAGGTAATACGACTGTCCCAAACCAACACATCTATCTATGCTACAAATGAATACCCTAGCAGCTACCAAGCATAATGCCTTGACGAAAGCCAACAAACATAGCTTGAATACTACTGACCATCCATAAGATACGACGGAGGACTACGGCTAGTTTTTGGCAAAAAACCTTTAATGTAATGAACTTGATCTCGCTGAAGGAACCTGATAGCTTTTTATATAAATATAGTGACGAAAACCTTTGCTAAAGAGGTCACTCCCGGTGAAGGGATCTCGGCTCTTTCCTCGTGGAATGAGGTGCAAGATATTCTAACTGAATAGCACGATGCAAAGCAACTTGTAATCGACTATAGTGAAGTTATTACCCTGACGTAAACTTCTGCCCAAGGGGTCACTCCCGGTGAAGGGATCTCGGCCCTTGCCCCGTCGAATGAGGTTCAGGATATTCCAACTGAATTCCACGATGCAAAACAAAAGGAAACATCTTTGTAATAACACCTTTTAAAATTTGTTCCAACAACATCAAATATAGGTTTGTTTTATCCTTGCTTTGATAAAAATCAATGAAATCCCATCAATCAATCACACCAGAAAAGAACGAAAATAAAATGCACGTATATGCCATCCTCATTCGCCACAGGGTCCCGTCATCACCCGTTATGTTACTTAACTAACGACAGAGCGGGGACTGGACTAGCGCGGGTGTAAAACATAAACAACATCTAATAGTATATATACCAATATACAATAATCGCTCCAGGCGTGATAATATGCAACATTACAGAAAAGTAATAAGCATCCCAGAACAATACAGATAATCTGGGATCCCCGGGTTTCACAGAGCCGCTACTGAAACCCGACGTTCCCCTGGTCGTGTGGATAGCCTGTGCAATGAAACTTAGACCCCTACGGGTGCGGCAAGTTACCCGCCAAAACCTGAAGCGAGGCAGCCCCTTACAGCAAAATGAATGGACCACCCGACACTTCATGGAATCCGGTAACTTGAGCACCCCTCTTTGGGTCAACCTGTAGCCCCTACGAGTGCGGCGAATAGTCTGCCAATTCTAGAGTGAGGCCCCTCTGCCTCTCAAAGCCATGAGATACGGACCCGTTGACCTCCAGAACCCGGCTATCCATGCACTCCTTCGCGGGATAAGCCTAGTATAGAAATAAAAATATGTACAACGGGTACATCGTCCTCAACCCGGTCGTGCCCCAAAAAATATTATACAAATAGGCAGTGACGGCAGTCCACATGTTAGACTCTCGCCCCGCAATATCAAATGTACAAATAAATCCAAACTGCACTACCATTGCACACTGCTATGCACCATGACAAATCCGCAACATCACAGCATAACACAGAACATCAACGCGAATGTCACGTTCGCAAATCCGTCTAAAAGGACTATAGCAATTAGACGCAATTTACCGCTCAAATGACATTCCCGGTCGGAGATATAATGTAATTACTGCATACTAACAAGTTTAAAATTTCGATCGACAAAACTTCCCGAAGTAGGCCCCACGAACATCTGCTGTATAGTAATAAAATATGGGCCGAAAAAAAATATTCCAAAAGCCACAATTTGCCATTTAGAACATACTGTAGAAATTTGGCTCACTGTTCCCACAAAAGCGCGGCGGAACCGCTGCCAAACCCTGGTTTGGGCCTCGGTTCCGCGGCCGTTCTGTGGGATCACATGACCAAATTTCACCAGTTTGCTTAGAAAAGCCTGAACAATTTTCTGTGATGCTCAAAATAATTTTTCGACCAGATTTAAAATCGACAGAAACTTTGTACAGAAAAATTGCATTTTTCGAAAATCCGTTCGATCGATGTTTTAAACGTGTTAGCACAAGTTAGTAAAGCTTAATGGTGAGGCTCTGAAACCAGTGTAAGTCCACGGTAGCGCCCTGGCCGTCTAACAGACGCCAAATGCGAAACAAAAACTTTTTACAACTGGCGCTATGGCGTACTATAACCCGGATCTGCCATTAAAGCTAAACTAACAAACTACAAAGTGTGTAGAAGAGTTATACAGAACGATCTGAGTCCTTCGGTCTTCAACCATCATCCCACGCTTTGTTGTGGCTACTCTGATCTCCTCGATCTCCCGTCTTCTCGTCCAGGTGGCACTACGTCGACGGATCTTTAAACGGGTTCCCGCCTCTGAACCGAGGCAACTCGATCATCAAGTTTGCTAAAAGAGATGACCA
The DNA here is from genome assembly GCA_030015575.1 of Agapanthus africanus. Taxonomy (NCBI): domain Eukaryota; kingdom Viridiplantae; phylum Streptophyta; class Magnoliopsida; order Asparagales; family Amaryllidaceae; genus Agapanthus; species Agapanthus africanus. Next base: position 250,955,352 of record JASDDO010000012.1, read on the forward strand.
AGATGATGTAGAGAATAAGTAGAACACTTTGTCTCATTACGTCCAAGGCTATGGACGAACGGTTAATGAAGTTGCCTTTTGATAATGTGATGGAATGAAATGAGCTATGAAATTTCCATACACCATAATTATCATAATCTTTTTTTTTCATGCAACCATGAACCCCACCAAATGAATGGCCGGCCAAATATATAGAAGGAGGGAGGTGAGTGTAGGAGAAAGTGGTGACCATTAGAAAAGTTTCTCACAAAAGATCAAGAGGAAATATCTAAGCAAAAACAAAAATCATTAATGAAAAGGTGACTCACTAATTACACCTCATCATTTAATTAATGCAAAATGGTGACTCACTAATCTAGTCACCAAAAAAAGAAGCTTCCACTAATGACTCACTCTCAAGAAGAAAAGATAAATCCGCATTTAACCGATTGTCAAATACGGGTGATAGAAAACTGGAAACTGGCAACTTCCAAAAGTGATCCTGAAACGAATTTCAGGATAACCCCGTAATAGTATAAACATACCCGCATTTGTATTATGACCAAATACAAATGCAACTGAGATAAAGATATTATATCTACACAGTATAATACTTGGATCCGGCTTAAACCAAAGCCGACCAGTATTATCTGCACGAAATATGACACGTGCGAAAACGCATGTGCATTTTCCGAACCCTGCCATAAAACCATACGGCCTCTACAACGTTTCGCCCGAACTTGGGAAAGTTTCTGTGGGGGACTCTAATGACTCATCAACACACTGACACTAGGTATAAAAACTAGCACGTCAGAGGTATGAGCTGTACGTAACGTTTGCCTATGTATTGATTGGAAGGGAAGCTGACGAGCGAACTCATCCATAAACCCTACTGAGCCTGACAGTGACAATATCCGTACAGTCCGGTCCGTTCGTCTAAAGAGTATCGCATATCGAGTCAAGGGGTGTGGATAAAGTCAGACCCCTAATAATGCGATAAATCGTGTCGGTATGAAGCCCATCACCATCTGAGAAACTACTGATCCAAATCAGTAATTCTCCATTACCTCGGCTGAGGATTTCTAGTGATGGCCACCCATGCACTGTGCGACATCAACCCCCAATAACGAGAGAGACGAATCCCCGATGATCCGCTCATTGCCTCCATGTGGCTCAAGACTGTACCTAAAAAATACCTGTTTGCACGTCTCCTTTGTTGGAGATAGTGCCCTCAGAGTCGATTATTGGATCACAGGCACGTGATTGCAATGATTGAGGAAGGAACTATCCCGGTAGGACAGTCTTACTCGAGATGATAGTATGCTATCTGGTTTACCTTTATCATCGTGTACTGCTTTAGGTGACATGACAGGTCACTATTGCACGTTGATAGAGCCCCTAGGATTCTTGCTTGACTACCGGCAGTATGAGGGCGATCATATACGTGGGAGCTGGTAGTCTATAAGCACATCCTTAAAAGGTCCCTAGTCGTGGGAGTTTCGAGACAGGGCATCGATACTCCAGAGTAGACTAGTGTATACAGTCGAGACCCCGACGAGGGGCGGTGGCCAGTCTCACAAGCCACTGGTGTCAGTTGGTTCACCTAAGATGTATACAGGTGCTCATTGGGTTATGAGTACACCGGACAGGACTCGCCGGGAACATGCTACTTGGTCTTATACCTGACGTCAGATAGCAGTTCCCAGGTGACATGTGTACAGGTTAGTTCATCGACCTGGGGATCGTCATTTGTCTCGTGTGAGCTCCCACTGTGCTTTGATTACTACCCTACCACGGCTCAAAGGAGTCGTGCAAACAGGTTTTAGTTGGGTACAGTCCCAAGACACATGGAGGCAGTGAGCGGATCTTCGGGGGTTCGTCTCTCCCGGTATTGGGGGTGAGGTCGCGCTGTGTCTAGGAGAGCCATTACACGAAGTCCTTGTCCAAGGCAGGAGATTTACTGGTAGATATTCCAGTAGTATCTCAGGGTGTTCTGGGCTACACTCCGACACGACTTGTACCGCTTTTGGGGGTCTGACTTTTACCAACCCCCTAGGCCCGACATGTGATGCTCATAGACGAACGGACCGGACTGTACGGATATTGTCACTGACAGGCTCAGTAGGGTGTCAGGATGAGTTCGCTCATCGACTTCCATTTTGGTCAATAGCTGGTGGCCCGTCACGTATTGGCTTATACCTCTGACGTGCTAGTGGTTAAATCCACAGCCATAGTATTGACGAGTCTTTAGAGTCCACCACACTTTCAGTTACTCAAGCTTTCGGGCGAAACGCTGTAGAGGCCGTATGGAGATATGGCAGGGTCCGATCAGATACGTGCGGTATTGCACGGATCAGGATCGGACGGTTTGTACTAGTGGCCGTATAGATATATGGCAAGGTTCGATCGGATACGTGCGGTATTGCACGGATCAGGATCGAACGGATATTACTAGCCGGCTTTGGTTTAAGCTGGATCCTAGTATAGTACAGTGTAGATTTTGTCTCGTTGCATTTGTATCCGGACGGAATACAGATGCGGGTGTGAATGCACAGTATGGGGGTTTTCCTGTAATTTATTACGGGACCAGTTTTCTGGAGTTGCCAGTTTGCATTCCGTTCCGGCCGGTTTTCCTTTGTTCTTTCCCGGCCGGACTTTTCCGATGGAGGTGTTATTTGCAAGTTTGCAAATAACACATTGTGGAGGATTTTCTTGCAAATGTTTTAATTATGAAAGCATCTTTTGATACCATTCTCATCACTTGCTTTTTGTTGATTAGAAGTGATTTGGAGTTGATGTGAGATGGTTATGATGGTGTTTAGGATATGGTCACTCTCTCTCTTTTCCTACACTCACCTCCCTCTTGCTTATGTATTTCTTTTCCTCCACCATTTTTTTGATATGAGAAGGTTGAACACATTTGAGAGAGAAAAAGATGAGATCTTCATTTTGAGAGGGTAGCATTTTGATCTCTTTTCATGTTAAGAAAAATGCAAGCACCATTTTTCTTATCTTGTTTCCTCCATCATCTTCAAATGGCAACGAACCCAAATGAGACATAGCCTCTACACTACACTTCCTACAGCAAATCTTGGACGCGTCGGCTAGCCTACTTCGCGCCCGAGTTGCCTCGGTATTGAGGTGGGAGCCCGTAAAAGATACAGGCGATGTGGTGCCCTTTCGGCGAGGAGGCGACGACCGGAGTTTCCGCAGGAGATCGGGACGACGACGAGAAGACCGGAGGACTCGAATCATTCGGTATATCTCTAACCCGTCTTGTAGTTAGCTAGAATAAGTTTAATGGTTCGATTCGGGTGTTTAGTGCGCGGTGGTGCCGGTTTGCTAAGTTCGCAAAATTAAAGTTTATCACCGTTTCCGCATTTGGCCGTCGGATTGACGGCCGGGGCTCCGCCGTGCACTTACAGTGGTATCAGAGCCTCGCCATTAACTTCGTCTAGCTTTGTTTGATGTGTTTTTCAGTTCCGATCGACCAAAATTCCAAAAACCCAATTTTAGTTCACATCAGTTTTCTGTTAAAATTTTTTGGTGTCTAAAAATTTTTCAGGTTGTAAAAAACTAATGTACTGGAAATTCTAAGACTACTGGAAAAATTCGACACATTCAGTGGACCAATGAAGCGCGGAACCGTGGCCAAACCCCTCTTGGGCAGCGGTTCCGCCGCACATTGGTGTCCTCAATGCATCATTTTTTTCCAGTGGGCTTCTGGGCTATTTTTAGGGGTTTTGGAATATTAAAATTGGGCCCAGAATTTCTGTGAGTGCTACAGTATTGCTTGGGGGCCCACTTTTTAATTTTTGATCGATCGGATATTTTAAACACATTATTTCACAGTATTTACATTATATCTGCGACCATGAATGTCACTTGATCGGTAAATCCGGTCTAACTGCTATAGCCCGGTTAGACGGATTTGCGAACGTGATTTTCACGTTGATGTTCTGTGTTTATGCTGTGATGTTGCGGATGGTCGTGGGGGATAGCCTGGATGCAATGCTAGTACAGTTGTGGTTGTATTATGTACATTTGATATTGCGGGGCGAGCGTCCGACATGTGGACTGCCGTCACTGCCTGTTTGTATTATTCTTTTGGGGCACGACCTGGTTGCGGTCGATGTACCCGTTGTATGTATATTTTACTTTCTGTACTAGGATTACCCCGCGGAGGGGTGCACGGATAGCCGGGTTCTAGAGGGCAACGGGCCCGCATCTCAGGGCATTGAGACGGAGGGGGCTTCAGTCTGGAATTGGCGGGCTATTCGCCGCACTCGTAGGGGGTACAGGTTGACCCAGGAGGGGTGCCCAAGTTACCGAATTCCGTGAAGTGGTGGGTGGTCCATTCACGGTGCTGAAGGGGGCTGCCTCGCTTCAGGTTTTGGCGGGTGACTTGCCGCGCCCGTAGGGGTCTAGGATTTCATTGCACAGGCTATCCACACGACCAGGGGAACGTCGGGTTTCAGTAGTGGCTCTGTGAAACCCGGGGATCCCAGATATCTGTATTGTTCTGTGATGCTGTACATTTCTGTTATGTTGCATTTTTATCACGCCTTGAGCGAATATAATATATTGGTATATATATTAGTAGATGTTGTATATGTTTTACATCCACGCTAGTCCAGTCCCCGCTCTGTCGTTAGTTAGCTAACCTAACGGGTAATGACGGGACCCAGTGGCGAATGCGGATGGCATATACGTACATCAGTATATTTTCGTTCTTTGTGGTGTGATCATTTGATGGGACTGCGTTGATTCGGATCAATGCAAGATAAACAAACCTATTCTGATGTTGTTGGAACACTTTTCAAAAAGCTGTTATTGCAAGGACGTTCACTTTTGTTTTGCATCGTGGTATTCATTTGGAATATCCTGCTCCTCAGTCGACGAGGCAAGGGCCGAGATCCCTTCACCGGGAGTGACCCCTTGGACAGAAGTTTGCGTCAGGGCATTAACTTCACTATAGCCGATTACTTTTGCTTTGCATCGTGGTATTCATTTGGAATATCCTGCACCCCATTCTACGGGGAAAGAGCCGAGATCCCTTCACCGGGAGTGACCTCTTTAGTAAAGGTTTTCATCACTATATTTTCTAAAAAGCTATCAGTTCCTTCAACGATATCAAGTTCATTACGTTAAAGGTTTTCGCCAGAAACCATTCGTAGCCTTCCGTCGTTTCATATGGGTAGTCAATAGTATTCAAGCGGTGTTTGTTGGCCAAAGTCAAGGCACAGTGTTTGGTAGCTGTTGGTTATTCATATGCAGCATAGATAGATGTGTTGGTTTGGGGCAGTCGTATAGCCTTGTTGGCCAAAGTCAAGGGCTTGTACGGGTGGGCTCAAATTAACCTGGAGAATGACGGGCAGAACTTGACATGTGACTTATGATTTGTTGGCCAAAGTCAAGGTCATAAGAGCATGGGGTAAAAATCACATCGGGAGTTTCAAAAGAACTGAAACTTGCTAGATATGAGCATACCTTCTGGAGTGTGGTACCGTGAGCGGATTCCGTCACGTTATCATGCGATGATAGTTGGATCCCGATTCCCACTGATGAGTTGGTTTACTCCTTGGGTGACGCCGACTAATTCTTCTTTCAGGTTTGGAGGAGAATTTGAGGTACAGTGGGAGGTTTCCAGATTAGATAAATTGGTAACCATTCTGATCTAGGATAGAGTGCACGCTGAGTGTTTCTTTTCTCTCTCTCTCTGGCAGCGACCATTGACCCGACCCTAAGACTACGACTCAGTGACCAAGTTGACCGAACCTTCTTAACACTGGCTTTTGGATTGTCAGAGTTGCAGACCTCTTTGCCACTCCTACTTTTATCCTTTTCTCGAAGACACCCCGTATTACTACGAACGTCCACTTCCATTGGACAAAACCATCGTATGGTTAGATACGAACTCGAAGGAATTCGAGGATGGTTTCCGGTTCTGGAGAAAACGGATAGGATTATTCAGTTGCCTTTTCCTTTTTCCTTCTCTCAAGTTGTGAGTACTCCTTGGTTTAGGAGATAGTCCACCTATTACGCAAATTGGATAGTCTTCTTCCAAACCTTAGGCTGGTGCCGAACGGTGGGGAATGAAGAAAACCAATTAGCCAAACGATGGTGTGCAGAAGGTATTAAGTTAAGACAAAGCAAGGGATTAGTAAGAGGGCAAAGTAAATTGCGACTGATATTCACGACCAAACCAAGTATTTCTTCGCCAATCCTAAATCATCTTTGTATTTCTCCAGGACACTCCGTATCACTACGAAGATCCACAGTTTATTGGATACTCCATAGTCTGGTTATATACGAACTCGAAAGGAACTTGTTCCAGTTCGGGGATGGATTCTGGTCCAGGAGAAAAAGGAACAAGGTTTATTCAGTTGTCTTTTATTTTCACCTTCTCTCGCGTTGCGAGTGCTCCTAGGACTAGGACAGTACACCCATTATTCTTATTGGATAGTCTTCTTCCAAACCATAGGCTGGTGCCGAACGGTAGGGAAGGAAGAAAACCATTTGGCCTAAGGGGTGTGCAGAAGGTAATGACTAAAGACATATAAAGGGATTTGGAGAGGTGGTAAAGAATTATACGGTTATAGTTGTGAATCTGGATAATGGTAGAGGCATTACTAGGAATACCAGGATACCCCATCGAAACATTTCAATGTTTCAGTTCAACTGTGTACTGTTAAAAGAAAACTGATTTCCCGATTAGACACTTGCTCCAGGGTATGTATTTACCAGGTTTGATTCTCACATCTATATGGTTTTACAGATGATGAGTGGGAGTAAGTTATTGAGAATAGGGTGATCATCCTCATTATATCGGGATTCTTTGTAATCGGTGATATTTGAGGAGATCACCTGGGCCGTTTGCCGGTCGGCAAATATTTGGTTTTGAATATCCGCTGTTGTGCACCAATTTCAAATTGATATATCTGTACGTCTATTTTCATAGAGTGAGATATACCTTTTGATATTATGTCGATGACATTTGCCTATATCAGTGGATGGTTAGGTAAGGAGCATCAGACAGCGGTGTAATTCTTCTTAACCATAAGTACAGTTTTTAACCTACGATGCACAGTGAAAGAGTTGTTAGACTCAGCGGACTTATACAGAGTATTGTATGTTGTCCAGTGTCCATTAGGACAGAGGGGTTGGTCCTCATACTATATTCTGTTTACTTTTAACTTCTCTAGTTCTTAGACATGTGTTTCGTAGAAACACAGGGTCTAAGTTTTGAGGAGTTATAGGTACTTGAATAGAGTAGAGAACCAGGTATAGCAAGTATCGGGATTCTTCAAAGTGATCGAAGATGTAGATACTTGTGTATGGTATTCAGTTGATAGTAATGATAAAGAGAAACTACTTCTCTTTCAGGTTACTCATAATTGGAAGCATTCCTAAGTTGAGTAACGCTGATCGGCCTCTCTCCATTTAGTTGACATGCACTGGAGACAGCTGCATGATTTGAATCTGGTTAAATTAAATCAGTGCCTCTGGTTCTATATTGGATATAGAACAGTTCATATCTTAACGTTGTTAAGGTACGGGGAGTTGTCCGGCTTATGATTAAAACCAGACACTGGACAACTCAAGGCACGTTTCTGTAATGGCTGTTTGTGGGTTGACCCAGGCTATGACGAGGGTTGACTTTCTAGCATCTGGCAGATCAATAGAAATATTGTTCTAGACTCGCCACAGTTTTATTAAAATTGGATTTTTTCCAAAACAGTAGTGGGAGTATGATAGAACTGGAAGTGATTCCAGAACCGCAAACGATTACTGAAGATTTGATAAGGAACCTAAAGATTCAATCTGATTTGACATTCCATTGGCCACTCCGCAGATAAGGTGGGTAACCTCAGGCACCCGAGAGGTACTTCGGTAGCCTCAAGGACGGTGGCAGGGATGTTCTTGTTTACCTACACTTTCCATTGCTGTTGTTCCAGGCTGCGAGACCCGGTGGGAGGATGAGTATAGCGTCGTTCTAAACTAGCTTTAGAAGTGCACGTCTATATGACTCTGCCAGAGGGTTGTCGTAGTCAGTGGGAGCAGCGGAAGCATTGGTGGACATCAGGCTTATGTCTATTTATAGACTAAAGCAGATGTAGCGGAGATAGATCATCTATTTCTGACGTGACAGTCATAGGTTTGACTTCATCAGAATAGGGGATGGATCTGTTGAGAATGTAGTAGGAAGTGATATTCCTATACTACGATCGGTTATACTTTGGTCGTCACACAGTGGTTTCTCCACAATGGACTTGGACATTATATCAGACATACTGGTTACTGGATCTATGGTTTTAGATCTAGATTTGGGTGGTTTCCCAATCAGGGTACTTTGACAGCATTCTAAGAGTATTTAGAATGGACGACTCTTGGCACGGTAGTATACCTGCAGGTAATGGAGTCACCCACTCTAAAGGTGTCTTATAGACTAAAGTAGAGAGGGATGTGCATGATTGGCAGATCACTTGCTTAGGCAATTGAGTCAATCATGAGATGTCAAGTACCACACCAGATGTTGTTCTTGCACTAGATGCAATAAGTTGATATTGATCCAATCCTGGAGGAACAGTCGGAAGCAGTTTTAGAACATAAGTGAATGTTCTAGGGATATGATCACGGCTGCCTCCTTTAGGAGACGGTTATCACTCCAGGCTTCCAAGGTGACATGGACGACAAGGAGGTTGTCAGAGTTATAGTTTTCCTTCTGACGAGGGGCAGTATTTTGGACAGGTGGTCCAAGGCAATACTGAGGGAGGCATGGCCCAGGATACTGATTAAGTTCAGTTGACGATACAGTCTAAGAAGTTTGGATTTGGAGTTCATTTATGAGCTCGGTCCCATCAGACATCCAGACATTCTAAGACAGGTATTGCTCATTTTGGGAGATGGTTTTCTCCGCGAACTTGAGATATAGAGAGACATAGAAAGAAACATCTAGGCGGTTCCACTCACCGAGGCTATTCCTCGAACGCAATAGTTTCGCAAACGGATTTTGTGAGACTGACTAGTAGGGGAGTTGGGTGTTCGGTATCATACAGGCTGTGAGTATGCGACATCGCAATAATTAGCCTTGAGTGCAAGTGGGAGATTTTTAGAGATAGTGCCCTCAGAGTCGATTATTGGATCACAGGCAAGTGATTGCAATGATTGAGGGAGGACCTATCCCGGTAGGACAGTCTTACTCGAGATGATAGTATGCTATCTGGTTTACCTTTATCATCGTGTACTGCTTTAGGTGACATGACAGGTCACTATTGCACGTTGATAGAGCCCCTAGGATTCTTGCTTGACTACCGGCAGTATGAGGGCGATCATATACGTGGGAGCTGGTAGTCTATAAGCACATCCTTAAAAGGTCCCTAGTCGTGGGAGTTTCGAGACAGGGCATCGATACTCCAGAGTAGACTAGTGTATACAGTCGAGACCCCGACGAGGGGCGGTGGCCGGTCTCACAAGCCACTGGTGTCAGTTGGTTCACCTAAAATGTATACATGTGCTCATTGGGTTATGAGTACACCGGACAGGACTCGCCGGGAACATGCTAGTTGGTCTTATACCTGACGTCAGATAGCAGTTCCCAGGTGACATGTGTACAGGTTAGTTCATCGACCTGGGGATCGTCATTTGTCTCGTGTGAGTTCCCACAGTGCTTTGATTACTACCCTACCACGGCTCAAAGGAGTCGTGCAAACAGGTTTTAGTTGGGTACAGTCCCGAGCCACATGGAGGCAGTGAGCGGATCTTCGGGGGTTCGTCTCTCCCGGTATTGGGGGTGAGGTCGCGATGTGTCTAGGAGAGCCATTACACGAAGTCCTTGTCCAAGGCAGGAGATTTACTAGTAGGTATTCCAGTAGTATCTCAGGGTGTTCTGGGCTACACTCCGACACGACTTGTACCGCTTTTGGGGGTCTGACTTTTACCAACCCCCTAGGCCCGACATGCGATGCTCATAGACGAACGGACCGGACTGTACGGATATTGTCACTGACAGGCTCAGTAGGGTGTCAGGATGAGTTCGCTCATCGACTTCCCTTTTGGTCAATAGCTGGTGGCCCGTCATGTATTGGCTTATACCTCTGACGTGCTAGTGGTTAAATCCACAGCCATAGTATTGACGAGTCTTTAGAGTCCACCACACATTCAGTTACTCAAGCTTTCGGTCGAAATGCTGTAGAGGCCGTATGCAGATATGGCAGGGTCCGATCAGATACATGCTGTATTGCACGGATCAGGATCGGACGGTTTGTACTAGTGGCCATATAGATATATGGCAAGGTTCGATCGGATACGTGCGGTATTGCACGGATCAGGATCGAACGGATATTACTAGCCGGCTTTGGTTTAAGCCGGATCCTAGTATAGTACAGTGTAGATTTTGTCTCGTTGCATTTGTATCCGGACGGAATGCAGATGCGGGTGTGTATGCACGGTATGGGGGTTTTCCTGTAATTTATTACGGGACCAGTTTTCTGGAGTTGCCAGTTTTCATTCCGTTCCGGCCGGTTTTCCTTTGTTCTTTCCCGGCCGGACTTTTCCGATGGAGGGTGTTATTTGCAAGTTTGCAAATAACACATTGTGGAGGATTTTCTTGCAAATGTTTTAATTATGAAAGCATCTTTTGATACCATTCTCATCACTTGCTTTTTGTTGATTAGAAGTGATTTGGAGTTGATGTGAGATGGTTATGATGGTGTTTAGGATATGGTCACTCTCTCTCTTTTCCTACACTCACCTTCCTCTTGCTTATGTATTTCTTTTCCTCCACCATTTTTTTGATATGAGAAGGTTGAACACATTTGAGAGAGAAAAAGATGAGAGCTTCATTTTGAGAGGGTAGCATTTTGATCTCTTTTCATGTTAAGAAAAATGCAAGCACCATTTTTCTTATCTTGTTTCCTCCATCATCTTCAAATGGCAACGAACCCAAATGAGACATAGCCTCTACACTACACTTCCTACAGCAAATCTTGGACGCGTTGGCTAGCCTACTTCGCGTCCGAGTTGCCTCGGTATTGAGGTGGGAGCCCGTAAAAGATACAGGCGATGTGGTGCCCTTCCGGCGAGGAGGCGACGACCGGAGTTTCCGCAGGAGATCGGGACGACGACGAGAAGACCGGAGGACTCGGATCATTCGGTATATCTCTAACCCGTCTTGTAGTTAGCTAGAATAAGTTTAATGGTCCGATCCGGGTGTTTAGTGCGCGGTGGTGCCGGTTTGCTAAGTTCGCAAAATTAAAGTTTATCACCGTTTCCGCATTTGGCCGTCGGATTGACGGCCGGGGCCCCGCCGTGCACTTACATCCTTTGAGCCTGGTAGGATAGAAATCAAAGCACAGTGGGAACTCACACGAGACAAATGACGATCTCAGGTCGACTAACTAACCTGTACACATGTCACCAGGGAACTGCTATCTGACGATATGTATAATACCAACTAGCATGTTCCCGGCGAGTCCTGTCCGGTGTACTCATAACCCAATGAGCACCTGTATACATCTTAGGTGATCCAACTGACACCAGTGGCTTGTGAGACCGGCCACCGCCCCTCGTCGGGGTCTCGACAGTATACACTAGTCTACTCTGGAGTATCGATGCCCTGTCTCGAAACTCCCACGACTAGGGACTCTTTAAGGATGTGCTTACAGACCCCTGCTCCCACGTATATGATCGCCATCATACTGCTGGCAGTCAAACAAGAATCTTATGGGCTCTATCAACATGCAATAGCGAACTAAAGCATGTATACGATGATAATGACAAACCAGATAGCATACTATCATCTCGAGCAAGACTGTCATATCTGTATAGGTCCTGCCTCAATCATTGCAATCACGTACCAGCGATCCAATAATTGACTTTGAGGGCACTATCTCTAACATATATGTCTTTAGTCATTACCTTCTGTACACCCTCTTAGGCTAAATGGTTTTCTTCCTTCCCTACCGTTCGGCACCAGCCTATGGTTTGGAAGAAGACTATCCAACAAGCATAATGGGTGTACTCTCCTAATCCTAGGAGTACTCGCAACCCGAGAGATGGTAAAGATAAAAGACAACTGAATAAAACCTTATTCCTATTTCTCCTGAACCAGAATCCATCCTCGAACTGGAACAAGTCCCTTCGAGTTCGTATATAACTATACGATGGAGTATCCAATAAACTGTCGATCTTCGTAGTGATACGGAGTGTTCTGGAGAAATACAAAGGTGATGTAGGATTGGCGAAGAAATACTTGGTTTGGTCGTGAATAGCAGTCGCAATTTACTTTGCCCTCTTACTAATCCCTTTATTTGTCTTTACTTAATACCTTTTGTACATCTTTTAGGCTAAATAGTTTTCTTCATTCCCTACCGTTCGGCACCTGCCTATGGGTTGGAAGAAGACTATCCAATAAGCGTAACAGGAGACTATCCCTTAATCCAAGGAGCACTTACAACCTGAGAGAAGGTAAAAGGAAAAGACAACTGAATAGTCATATTCATTTTCTCCAGAACCGGAAACAATCCTCGAATCTGGAACAAGTTCCTTCGAGTTCATATATAACCATACGATGGTTTTATCCAATGTAAGGGGATGTTCGTAACAATACGGGGAGTTCTGGAGAAAAAGGGTAAAAGTAGGAGTGGCAATGAGGTATGCAACTCAGACAATCCAAAAGCCAGTTATTTAAGAAGGTTCGGTTAACTTGGTCACTAAGTCATAGTCCAGGGTCGGGTCATGGTCGCTTCCAAAGAGAGAGAGAGAGAAAAAAAACACTCTACTTGCACTCTAACCTAGATCAGAATGATTATCAATTGATCTAATCAGGAAACCTCCCACTGTAACCTCAAATTCTCCTCCAAACCTGAAAGAAGAATTAGTCGGGATCACCCGAGGAGTAAACCAACTCATCAGTGGGAATCGGGATTCAACTATCATCGCATGATAACGTGATGGAATCCACTCATATTATCACACTCCAGAAGGTATGCGCATGCCTGGCAAGTTTCAGTTTCTTTAAAAACTCCCGATGTGATTTTTACCCCATGCTCTTATGACCTTGACTTTGGGCAACAAATCATAAGTCACATGTCAAGTTCTACCCGTCATTATCCAGGTAAATTTGAACCCACCCGTACATACCCTTGACTTTGGCCAACAAAGCAGTACGACTGTCCCAAACCAACGCATCTATCTATGCAACAGAAAGGTAACAAATAGCTACCATACACTATGCCTTGACTTTGGCCAACAAACATAGCATGAATACTAAGTGCTACCCGTCTAAAATGATGGAGGGCTGCGAATGGTTTTTGGCGAAAAACCTTTAACGTAATGAACTTGATATCGTTTAAGGAACCGGATAGCTTTTTATAAAAATATAGTGGCGAAAACCTTTGCTAAAGAGGTCACTCCCGGTGAAGAGATCTCAGCTTTTTCCCCATAGAATGAGGTGCAGGATATTCCAACTGAATACCACGATGCAAAGCAAAAAGTAATCGTCTATACTGAAGTTATTACCCTGACGCAAACTTTTGTCCAAGGGTTCACTCCCGGTGAAGGGATCTCGGCCCTTGCCTCGTGGACTGAGGAGCTAGATATTCAAAACCGAATACCACTGTGCAAAACAAAAGAGAACGTCCTTGCAATAACAGCTTTTCAAAAAATGTTCCAACAACATCATACATGTTTGTTTATCTTGCATTGATCCGATTCAATGCAGTCCCATCAATTAATCACACCACAAAAGAACGAAAATACGATGTACGTATATGCCATCCGCATTCGCCACTGGGTCCCGTCATCACCCGTTAGGTTACTTAACTAACAACAGAGCGGGGACTATACTAGCGCGGGTGTAAAACATATACAACATCTACTAGTGTATATATCAATATATAATATTCGCTCATGGCATGATAAAATGCGACATCACAGAAATGTAATAAGCATCACTGAACAATACAGATTATCTGGGATCCCCGGGTTTCATAGAGCCGCTACTGAAACCCGACGTTCCCCTGGTCGTGTGGATAAGCCGTGCAATGAAAACCTAGACCCCTACGGGCGCGGTAAGTTACCTGCCAAAACTTGAAGCGAGGCATCCCCCTTCAACAAAGTGAATGGACCACCCAGCACATCACGGAATCCGGTAACTTGAGCACCCCTCCTTGGGTCAACCTGTACCCCCTACGAGTGCGGAGAATAGCCCGCCAATTCTAGAGTGTAGCCCCCTCCGTCTTAAAGCCATGAGATGCGGGCCCATTGCCCTCTAGAACCCGGCTATCCGTGCACCCCACCATGGGGTAATCCTAGTACAGAAAGTAAAATATATACAACGGGTAAATCGAACTCAGCCCGGTCGTTCCCCCAAAGAATAATATACAAACAGGCAGTGACGACAGTCCACATGTCGGACGCTGGCCTTGCAATATCAAATGTACATATACAACCAAACTGTACTACCATTGCACCAGGCTATCTACCATGACAAATCCGCAACATCACAGCACAACACAGAACATCAACGTGAATGTCACGTTCGCAAATCCGTCTAAAAGAACAATAGCAATTAGACAAGATTTACATATCAAATGACATTCATGGTCGCAGATATAATGTAAATACTGTGAACTAACATGTTTCAAATTTTTGATCGACAAAATTTCCCGAAGTGGGCCCCAAGCACAATTCCCAGTACTCAAACAAATCTGGGCCCAAACAAAAAATACCAGAAACCCCAATTCCAACTCAGAGACCACTGTAGAAATTTTGGTGGACTGATGCTACAGTACGGCGGCAGAACCGCAGCCAAAACGTGGGTACGGCCGCGGTTCCGCGGCGCTACAGTGAGCTCTCTCCACAAAATTTCTGCAGTGTTCATAAAAAAGGCTGCCAGATTTTCTGCAATACATAAAATAATTTTTCGACGACAAAAAAAATTCGACAGAAACTGCACAAATTGGAATCGCGGTTTTGGAAATTTCGTTCGATCGAAGTTCTAAACACGTTAGAGCAAGCTAGTAAAGGTTAATGGCGTGGCTCTGATACCATGTAAGTCTACGGTAGTGCCCCGGCCGTATTTCCGAGACCAAAATGCGGAAACGAAACTTTTTCAAACTAGAAACCGGTGCTATCGTATGCTTAAAAACCTGGATCGAACAATTAACCTATAATTAGAAACTAGAGAAAGGTTAGAAAAGCTATACCGATCGATCCGTGTCCTTCGGTCTTTAGCCACCATCCCTAGCTCCTCGCGGCATCTCCGATCTTCTCGTCGGAAAGGGCACCACATCTTCGAGTCTTTTTACGGGCTCCCGCTTCATCCGAAGCAACTCGGGCACGAAGTTCGCTAGCCGACGTGTCCAAGGCGAAGTAGAGAATGTTTGTGACAACTTTGTCTCGTGCATCCATTGTATGGATGGAGGTTGAAGATGAAGCCATCAATGGAGGTTGTGAGCTAGAGGAAGAAGAAGAAAAAGAAGAAGAGGCTCTCTTTTTCTTTTCTTTTCTTGTGTTGAATTATTGTGAGAGAGCACTAGAATGAAAACTCAAGAGCCAACCTAAAAAGATTTGGCTTCCTTTTCTCTCTCCATGCATCAATTCAACAAACAAATCCATCACATAATGTGACACATGCATAAAGAAAGAGACCATGAGTCACCACTTGTGCATGTGTCACAATTAATGCTCCTAATCATGATTTCTAGCTCATTATTTCCATTTTTTAACATTAACCCAAATGTCTACAACAATAAAATGATACGGCAACATCTAAAGTAAACTCGTGACGGATCACTAGGATACCCCTCACTTGTATATACATACCTGCATCCGCATTCCGACTGAATGCGAATGTGATGAGACTAAAGTAATCCAACAAATCTAATACTAGTATCCGGCTTAAACCAAAGCCCACTAATATGATCCGCCTGATCATGATCCGTGCACTACTGCACGTATATGATCGAACCCTGCCATATATCATACGGCCTCTACAACGTTTCGCCCGAAACTTGAGAAACTGTCTGTGGGGGACTCTAAAGACTCATCAATAATTTGGCTGTCGATTTAACCACTAGCACGTCAGTGGTACTAGTTGTACGTAACGGGCTACCAGGTATTGACCAAAAGTGAGGTCGATGAGCGAACTCATCCTGACACCCTACTGAGCCTGTCAGTGACAATATCCTTACAGTCTGGTCCGTTCTTCTATGAGTATCGCATGGCGGGCCTAGGGGGTTGGTAAAAGTCAGACCCCCAAAAGCGGTACAAGTCGTGTCGGAGTGTAGCCCAGAACACCCGGAGATACTACTGGAATACCTACCAGTAAATCTACTGCCTTGGCCAAGGACTTCGTGTAATGGCTCTCCTAGATACAGCGCGATCTCACCCCCAATACCGGGAGAGACGAAACCCCTGCCGATCCGCTCACTGCCTCCATGTTGCTCGGGACTGTACCCAACTAAAACCTGTTTGCACGACTCCTTTGAGCGGTGGTAGGGTAGTAATCAAAGCACCGTGGGAACTCACACGAGACAAATGATGATCTCAGGTCGATGAACTAACCTGTACACATGTCACCAGGGAACTGCTATCAGACGTCAGGTATAATACCAACTAGCATGTTCCCGGCGAGTCCTGTCCGGTGTACTCATAACCCAATGAGCACCAGTATACATCTTAGGTGAACCAACTGACACCAATGGCTTGTGAGACCGGCCACCGCCCCTCTCGACAGTATACACTAGTCTACTCCGGTGTATCGATGCCCTGTCTCGAAAACTCCCACGAATAGGGATCTTTTAAGGATGTGCTTATAGACCCCAGCTCCCACGTATATGATCGCCATCATACTGCTGGCCGTCAAGCAAGAATTCTAAGGTCTCTATCAACATGCAATAGAGACCTGTAAGGTCACCTAAAGCAGTATACGATGATAAAGATAAACCAGATAGCATATTATCATCTTGAGTAAGACTGTCCTACCGGTATAGGTCCTCCCTCAATCATTGCAATCACGTGCCTGTGATCCAATAATTGACTATGAGGGCACTATATCCAACAGGACTAACGTATCTTTAACTACAAACCAACCGAGCCCCAAATGCTTACATACGTTTAAGTGGATCTTAATCTCAAAATAGATTAACGCTCCTTAAATAAAAAAACCCCAAATCAAAGAAATACGGATTTGGACTAATCCATGCCCTACGGGGGACAACATAAATTAGTCTCCATATACAATCCACGGGCAACCTAAACAAATAAAAAAATACAAACGACACGAAGTGAACTTCCGGAGCAGGAGAAAGTGGTTATCGTGATGCGATAACGTAATTAACTGCAGGGACTCGCGCCTGCAGGGAAGAGCGTCCCCACAATCAAAAACCCCTCGATACACGAGGGGGAATCTGACAAAGTAATGCTACAACTGCCGCATTCGTCCAAACCTCCGATATATAGTGCCATAAATCAACTTGGCATCTTCGGAGAGGTGGAAGGATAAATCCAAATAGCATCTGCCCCAAATTCAGGCAGAACTATCCATCCCAGTTTCGTCACCGTTTTCGGCGGTGAACACCTTCATGACTCTTCTCACGCGATTCAACACCAGACCTTCCAGCTGGACCGCGATCTTTCTTTCACCGATCAGCCGATAGTTATTTTCGATCGGCAGGTGAACAAAAATTCGGTCAAAGGTCTTGCCGTCAACGAAAGTTCTATGGCGTGGCCCGAACAACGAAGAGGTCACCTCGGAAGCCGAGAGCGTGAGGCGGAAGAAGTTTTCCCAGCTCTTCGAAGTTACGCGTAGTAAGATTTTAAATTCGAGGACCGAATTTCTTTAAGGGGAGGATTGTAACGCCTTAAAATGCGATTAGGGTTAATTAATTGATATAATGTGGGTTTTCAATAAATTTAACTAATAATTATTTTTCACATATTTTATTATAATTAATTAATATGATATTTAATTATTTTTGTACTTATTGTGGTTATGCAGACGCATATGCATGCTAATCTTGGGTTAATGGTGTGTTAACCATGCTTTGCTAGCTATAGCACTTAACCATTTTATGCCATGTTATATATATACATATTTATTTTAAGTACATGGTTTTATTTTTTTTTAAAAAGGAAAAAAGAATATAATAAGGAGGCATGGGAGGCATAGGGGACAAGGTATGGGAGGCATTAAATGAAGAAAAAGAGAGAGAGCGTGGCTCTCAGGAGCCATCTCTCATCTCACAACTCTCATTCTCTCATTCCTTTAACACTCTCTCGTTCTCTTCCACTTCTTCTTCTTCCACTCACACAAAATCCTTTCTTGAATAATTATTCCCACTAACCTTGTACCTAAACCAACATCAAATCTCACTAAACCCTTAACTAATCATGTATAAACTCTCTGGAGAAGTCTTGGAGCTTGCATGGTTAAGGTTTCATCTAAGTTTTGGTGAGGTAATGATGTTACACTCTTCATTAGGCTCTAAGGAAGGTTTTTGTGTTAACTAGTTTCACTAAAATACCTTAATGTTTTAATTTAGAGTTAATGTCCTATTTTGTTAAACTTAGGTCTCTGTTTGAATCTGGTATCGACCCAAATATCTTTTTGAGAAGTTTTCATCAAAGAGAGATAGCATATGGACCTAGAACCTAACCCCAAAACCTGAGCCCATCCCTTCGCCTTTAGGCAGCAAATTTAATCGTTCTGGCCGCAAATTGCGGCCAGATTAGGGAGACTTGGTGTGATTCTTGGTCATGGGTCTTTGGGGTTACGTGTAGGCTTATGGCATGTGCAACTTTCTCTAATTACTTGTGTAATCTGGGACCGTTTTGATATAATTCAAGCGTTTCGATAAAGTGCGATGAGAATTTTTCCGACACTCGTTTAAGTTTTTTGTGCGATTAGTAGCCAAAGGAGTGGTCTAGGATGTCGCTGTACACATTTAGCCCGCTAAGCTAACAAAAGGTAGCTTGTGAGAGTCGATTTGTTGGGTTGGTGTTTGTGTCCGTGTGTTATCGAAAATTTACTAATTTCTTGCGTTATGGTTTTGTGTGATGCTAGGATCACTTGCGGGGACGTCGGACGCAGCCAGGAAGGGGAAAGAGGTGATCGGATTCACATAGTTCGAGATCGTTCGGTGAGTAGATTTAACATCTATGGGGGAATCGCCTATATGGCGTTAAGCGCCGATGGCTAGATTCAATTGAAAATATCTTGTGCTAAATGTTTATATTGTGATTGTACAAGAGTATCATATTGTGCACTCTATTACCTGTTGTATATTGATATATTATTAATAGGTCACCGCACCATTACTAATGGTTCATGTTGCACGAGCACTGATTTATATACCATACACACCGTTGGTAATTGCCATGTCACGCACACTATAGAAATTGCCATGAATAACTATATTGTACCACACTAGTAATTAACAGTTAGACACTGTTCATTGTACCAGTACGCATCATGTTAGCAGCATATATACATTGCTATAGTGCCATATCTCATATGATGTTTAATGAGATTTCTGTTTCGTCGATTTGGGAATCCGCAAAGTACATTTTGAAAACTTGAAATATTTAAAAGGTTCAGCATTCTCTTGATATGATATTCCATGTCCACCATGGGTTTTCTCGGTTTTTATCTATGTGATACCCGATTCGAGGAGTGAGGAGGAACCGTCTGCGGGTACATAGTGGGCCCGGTAAGGTACCCCGGGGCAAGAAGTTCATAGTGTAGACGATGAGCCTGGTAGGGGGAGCACTGCTTACCGGTGACTGTATGGAAACTCGGCGGATATCCGGAGGATTCCGTTCGGAGTTATATGATGAGATGGATATGTGGGCCGATCAGAGTGACGGCGCCTGAGATATTGGGATTTTGGGTGTCGTTGATGGACACCGTATTTCTATGATGATGAGTTCTTGAGGATGACTCTGTTTTATCCTACACTCGGTTCTAATTATGACATGTGGTGGTTATATAGTTGTTGTACCCTGATGTTGTACCTTGTTTACGATTATATTGCATATCCAAATTGTTATATATATGCCATCATAACTGCATATTACGGATTATCGTTTTTCGTGCATGCTTATGATTACTTATATGATGTTATTTACTATTCATGAGCTGGCAACTCACCTCCGTTGTGCTACAGTGTTTTGCAGGGTTTACCCACAGCGTAGTCGCGGTAGGGCTCTTTATTGCATCAATTTCTGCGGATACCGCTCCTTTTGAGCGCATGATTTTGTGTACGTGGGTTTTTTAGAGGATTCGTATGATTCTACTTATATATCTTATTTTGTACCTAGTACTCTCCATCTATCACTTGTATGTGTTTGAGTTAGAGACGAGACTGAGAGATTCGATATTTGTATTATTTGTGACTTTGGTTGACACGCTCGTGTGAGCCGACTTTTATATTATGTTGATACATTGTTTTCACTTCTTATTTGCTTATTTCTTCGCCTACGGTGTCTTATATATACCTGTTTTCGTTGTGTTCCACCTTTAGGCATGAATTGCTCCTAATTGGGGATGCCGTTTATATTATATGTTATGTATCCGTTTTGGACCAGTTTTTACAAAGGAGATGCTGCAAAATTTTTTTTTTAATAACTTGATATTTTAAGAGAGATGTGATGTTTTGAAACAAATGTTTGACCACTCTACTCCTATTTTCGTGGTTTAGATTTCTGGGTTTCGGCTTGAATTACGTTACGTCTTTAAAAGTTGCGTAATTTAAGTGCCGGTCGCGTTCCTAATTTGGGTCATGACACAAGGTTACATAACTGTCCTAACCAATCGCATCGTATGCTCCAAATAAACAGTACTCAGTTACCGTACACTACACCTTGACACAGTCAACAAACACAGCACGAATACTAAGTATTACTTATAGGAAATGACGGAGGGCTACGGCTGGTTTTTGGCGAAAAACTTTAACGTAATGAACTTGATATCGTTGAAGGAACATAGTTTTGAAAAAGAGCGGTTTACGCTCCGTTTTTAAAAACTAGTGGTTTTGAAGAAAACCGAGTAATCTACAGTATAAACTTTTGCTCAAGAGGTCACCCCCGCGAAGGGATATAGGCTTTTGCCTCCTCGAATGAGGTGCTGGATATTCCTAAACGAATACCACTATACAATGCGAAAGAGTTTGACTATAGTTTTTTGAAAATTGTTCCAACAACATCTTTTAGGTTTCTATTCTTGAATTAATCAAAATTAATGTGGTCCCATCAATTAATCTCTATTACACCAGAAAAGAACGAAAATACAAGGTACGTATATACCATCCGCATTCTCCACGGGGCCCCGTTATGCACCGTTAAGTTACTTCGTCCCAGGCAGAGCGGGGGCTGGACTAGCGCGGGTGGAAAACATATACAACATTTATTAGTGTATATATATATATATATATATATATATATATATATAACATTCGTCCCAGGCATGATATAAGCAACATCACATAACATCAATTAGCAACATGGAATGGCGGATAATCTTGGAGCCTGGGGTTTCATTTGAGCCGCAAATGAGACTCGACGTTCCCGGTCGTATGGATAGCCCGTGCAATGAAAAACCTAGACCCCTACGAGCGCAACAAGTTACCCGCCAATTCCAAAAGTGAGGCAGCCCCAATCAATAAAGTGAATGTGCCACCCAGCACTTCACGAAATCCGGTAACTTGAGCGCCCCTCCGTGGGCCATCCTATACACAATCGAACAGAAACGGCTATCTACATGTCGAACGCTCGCCCCGCAATAATGAATATACAAATGAATCTGAATTACACTACTACCATTGCACTATAGGCTATCCACCACGACAATGAAAGTGTTTGTTAGCACCACCACTGGGTTTTACTCGCATCAAGCATGCCATTTTAAAAAATTTTGGGGTGCTAATTAGCACTAGCTAAGATCATAAACTAGATGATTAGGATTTAAGCTAGATATTATAAGACTATACTAAGAGATGGATGGCTACAACCTTTGATGACCGTGTCCTTCTCTTCTCATGCTCCGTGTAGTATGTAAGTCCATGCTACCTCTCCCGGTACTTTCGGCAATGCGGAATTTGGTAAAAAACGATTTTTATAGAGGTGGTAACATGGACCTAAAACCCGGATCTTGGTTAAACATCTATCTAACAACCTAACTACGAGTTTCTAGCTACTCGGTTAGGGGGTTATACCTTGCTTGTCTCGAACTCCTTCGTCTTCAAGCTCCGATGGTGGTCCGGATTGGCTTCTTCTCGTCGTCTCCGTACGCCGAAGATAGATCCACCTGAAAGCTCCAACCTTTGGCTCCTTCTTCGTTCTTTGAAGAAACTAGTTCACTCGGTTTGCTAAACCTTGTGAACTAGAGTGAGTAGAGAAGAGTTTGTATGGGATTTTATCTATGGTTCTTGATTCTCAACTCATGAGACAAGAGAACCATAGATTAAAGAGAGGGAAAAAGAGCAAGTGGGTGAGAGCAAAAACAAGAGAGCTCAAGAACAAGAGAGAGAATGAGCAAGAAAGAATGAGCAAGTCTTTTGTCTCTCACCCTCTCATAATCCAAAGTCATGATAACGCATCATACCAAATAAGTCTTATGTGATGGTTGAAGCAACCATAACCATATCATTTCATGCACTCATTTTACACAAATGAGCAAGCAAGCAAAAGTCTTTGCCATGAAATGATAGCTATGGTTATCATGATGGTCAACTAGTCAAGCCTAGTCAACCGGTCAACAAAGTCAACAAGTCAACAAAAGTCAACAAGTCAACAAAGTCAACAAAAGTCAACAACCATGTCACCATAATACTTAATTAATATAATAGTTAATCACATATCATATTCTCATTAGGGTTGAGCAAAAAGTCAAATAGTCAACGGTTAACTGTCAACAACCCTAATGAGAATCCGCTGCCTCTGCCTTCCTGTCAACTGTGCATACACACCTGCATCCGCGTTCCGAGGAACACGAATGCATACTGGATAAATCCAATCCCAAAAGGTACACTAGGATCTGGCTTAAACCAAAGCCCGCTAGTGTAAACTGTCCGGACACTATATGTGCACAAGTGTACGGATGTGACCGAACCCTGCCGCAAAACCATGCGACCTGTCGCAATACCATGCGACCTCTACTCTTTTGCCTAAAGGCGAAAAGCTTTCTGTGTGGGACTCTAAAGACTCGACACTACGCTGGCAGTGGGTTTAACCACAGACCGCAAGCGGCACTAGCTGTGCGTAACGGTCCCCAGGTAATGCCGACAAGAAGACCGACGAGGCGAAACCCATCTGAACTCCTACTGAGCCTGAGTGTGACATTCTCAGTACAGTCCGGTCTGTTCGTCTGATACATCGCATGGCGGGCCTAGGGGGCGGTAAACGTCGGTCCTCCAATAGCGATACAAGTCGTGCCGGAGCGAAGCCCAAAACACCCTGAGATAACTCTGGAAGCCTACCAGTATATCTCGTTTGCCCTGGCCAGGGACTACTCGTGTAATGGCTCTCCTAGACACAACGCGATGTCAACCCCCAATACCGGGAGAGACGAATCCTGTTTAACCGTCACTGCCTCCAAGTGCTTCGGGACTGCACCCAACCACTACCTGTTTGCACGACTCCTTTGAGCCGTGGTAGGGTAGTGATCAAAGTACAGTGGGAACACACTCGAGGCGAAGTGACAGTGTCAAGTCAGCGGACTAAGCTGTACTCATATCACCTGGGAACTGATAACTGACGATAGGCATAATACCAACTAGTCAGTTCCCGACGAGTCCTGTCCAGTCTACCCGTAACCTAACGAGCACCCGCATACTATCTCAAGTACGACGTACTGACGGCTGTGGGACAGACCGTCTCCCACACTGGGATGAGAAGCGCATGCGCTGGTCTACTCCGGAGTATCGATGCCCTGTCTCGATAGTCCTGCGACCAGGGACCTGCATAAGGATGTGCTTATAGATTACCCAGCCCCACTAGTGTGACGGCCATCACATCGCTGGTAATCAAGCAAAGATCCTAAGGGCTCCACTAATGTGTATAGGCGATATACAAAAATAAACACATATACACATTGAAGTAGAAACAAACCAAGTAGCATACTACTATTTTGAGCAAGATTGTATATACAAGGTGAATATCCCAAGCTTCCATTAAGTAATATACAAACTAGTATGATACAGTAATGGCCTCTAGGGCATATACACTAACAATCTCCCACTTGCACTAAGGCCATGAACTGGCGTATCGAAGACCTATCATCTCGATCAGCCGCTCGAACTGAGTCTGGGGCAGGGCCTTGGTGAATGGATCTGCAGTGTTATCCTCTGAAGCGACTCTCCGAACCTCGATCTCCTGGCGATCTACGATCTCCCTGATCAGGTGATACCGCCTCAAGATGTGTCTGGATCTCTGATGGGACCTGGGTTCCTTCGCTAAAGCTATAGCCCCGTTGTTGCCGCAATACAGAGGTATTGGATCAACAATGGACGGAACCACCTGAAGCTCTTTCAAGAACTTCCTTATCCAGACAGCTTCTTTTGCGGCATCAGATGCAGCGATGTATTCCGCTTCCATCGTCGAGTCTGCAACGGTTTCCTGTTTGGAACTCTTCCAACACACCGCCCCTCCATTGAGGGTAAAGACAAAACCCGACATGGACCTGGAATCATCCTTGTCACTCTGGAAGCTGGAGTCAGCAAAGGCCTCGATCTGGAGGTCTTTTCCGCCATACACCAAGAACATCTCCTTAGTCCTTCTCAGGTACTTGAGAATGTTCTTTACCGCTATCCAGTGTTTCTCCCCAGGGTTTGACTGATACCGTCTTACCACACTCAGTGCATAAGCTACATCTGGTCTGGTACACAACATCGCATACATTATAGAGCCTACCGCAGAAGCGTAGGGTATAATAGACATGCGATCCCTCTCCAAATCAGTCTTGGGAGACATCTCTTTAGAGAGGGTGATCCCGTGACAAGCCGGTAGGTTACCGCGCTTGGAATCTTCCATACTGAATCTTTTCAGTACGGTGTCGATGTACCTGGACTGTGAAAGTCCTAATATCCTCTTGGATCTATCACGGTAGATCCGGATACCCAGAATGTATGAGGCATCACCCAGGTCTTTCATGGAGAACCTGTGTGACAAGAACCCCTTGACAGATTGTAGCATAGGAATGTCATTTCCTATTAAGAGAACGTCATCCACGTATAAAACGAGGAATACTACAGTTCTCGCTACAAATCTACTATAGATGCATGGCTCATCTGGATTTTTGATAAAGCCAAATTCTTTGACCGTCTCATCAAAACAGATGTTCCAACTCCGCGATGCCTGTTTTAGTCCATAGATGGACTTAAGCAACTTGCACACCTTTCCGCTGCTCCCACTCTGAATGAAACCCTCTGGCTGGTCCATATAGACACACTCCTCTAAATTTCCATTTAGAAAAGCTGTCTTTACGTCCATCTGCCAAATCTCATAATCGTGGAAGGCAGCAATGGCAAGAAGGATCCGAATGGATTTCAGCATGGCTACTGGAGAAAAGGTTTCGTCATAGTCCAAGCCAGGTCTTTGACGAAAACCCTTTGCTACCAGCCTAGCTTTATAGGTCTCAACCTGTCCATCTACACCAATCTTCCTTTTGAAGATCCACTTGAATCCTACGGGTTTTACCCCGTCTGGAGCAATGTCCAACGTCCATACCTTGTTGGTGTACATGGACTCCATTTCGGTCCGCATTGCATCCAGCCATTTCACTGAGTCAACGCTCTGAACGGCCTGCTGTAAGCTAGTAGGCTCATCATAATCTATGATGCAATCCTCTCTATCCCCGTCTATGAGAAAACCGTAGTATCTCTCCGGCGGATGAGTCTGCCTACTACTCCGGCGGAGCGGCGTAGGAATGTCCTGTTCTTTCGAACCCTCTGGTTCCAATAAACTTTCAGTAATAGTCCGTGGTTCTGGAATTTCTTCCAGTTCTACTGCGCTCCCACTAATTTCTTTTCTAAGAACTGGTGTTATAGAAAGTGGGCATGACGAGAAACAAAAACTTTTTGTTCCTCTTCGCAGTAGAAGAAATATCCCTTGGAATTCTTTGGATATCCCACAAACTTGCACTGTACTGAGCGTGCCTCGAGCTTGTCCGCATGCTACTTTTTGACAAAAGCTGGACTTCCCCATGTCTTAATGTGATTAAGATGGGGCCTCTTCCCACACCACATCTCAAATGGTGTGGTAGGCACAGTCTTAGTGGGAACTCGGTTCAAAAGGTATGCGGCTGATTCTAGCGCATATCCCCAGAATGATCGCGGCAACTCAGCGTTACTCATCATGGACCGCACCATATCCAATAGGGTGCGGTTCCGTCTTTCCGATACACCGTTATGTTGCGGAGTGTATGGAGGAGTAAGCTGAGAGAGAATTCCGTTCTTTTTTAAGTAATTCAGGAATTCGGCACTTAAGTATTCTCCACCTCGATCCGATCTTAGAATCTTGATACTTTTGCCGGTTTGTTTCTCTACTTCATTCTTATACTCCTGGAATTTTCCAAAGGCTTCGGACTTATGTTTCATTAAGAAGACATAACCGTACCTTGAGAAGTCATCCGTAAAAGTAATGAAGTAAGAATAACCGCTTCGCGCATGTGTAGACATTGGACCGCACACATCACTGTGTACGAGTCTCAAGAGCTCGCTCGCTCTTACTCCATGTCCAGTAAACGGAGTCTTTGTCATCTTTCCTTTAAGACAGGATTGACAAGTGGCATACGATTGATATTCGAACGCATTCAAATATCCTTCTGTATGTAACTTCGTCAACCTTCTCTCATTGATGTGACCCAGTCTACAATGCCACAAGAAAGTCTGATTTATTTCCGGAGACTTTCTTTTGTGTGTATTCTGGACATTGAAAATCTGTGGTTGGTTTAATACGTATATACCATTACTCAATGTACCTGACCCAATCAAAATTTGATTAAGGTGAATGTTTACAACATTGCTTACAAACGCAAATTCATAACCTTCTTTAGAAACTAAAGATACAGAAATGATATTACAAGTTGCGTTGGGTACAAAAAAGCAATTACGCAAAACCAAAACATGTCCATCTGACATTCCCAGGTGATAGTCCCCCACGGCTTTAGCATCCATGCTAGCTCCGTTCGCAACTCTGAGGGTCATGTCACCTGCCTTCAAAACCCTACGGTTTCTCAACGCCTGCAAAGAATTACAGATATGAGATCCTGATCCGGTATCCAATACCCAGGAAGTAGAGTTTATTGAAAGACAGTTTTCAATAACATACACACCTGAAGCTGAAGCTGCAACTTGCTTCAATTCCTGCGTTCTGGCCTTCCAGGCCCTGCAATCATTCTTCCAGTGTCCTTTCTTATGACAATAGAAGCATTCTTCCTTATCCACAAGCTTCCCCGCTTTCATTGTTGCTTTTGTTTTTCCCTTCGTATCCACTTTACTAACACCGCCCCTTGGTTTGGCGGGGGCTTTCTTCTTCTTTCCCTTGGCTTTCGCCTTGGACCTAGAAGAAGATGATCCTCCTACAAACAAAGTGGATGTTTCCCTACCTTTCTGTAGGGTGCCCTCTGCGCTCCTCAGCATGTTGAGGAGCTCTGAAAGTTCAACTTCTTTTTCTTGTAAGTTGAAGTACAGTATAAACCGGGCGTAAGTGGAAGGAAGGGACTGGAGAACTATGTCCGTATAGAGTTCACTCTCCAATGTGGTCCCTAGGTCCGCGAGCTCCTCAATGTAGCCGATCATCTTTAGCACGTGCTCGGCTACTGAGGATCCGACGGCCATCTTTGCCGAAAATAACTTTTTCGACGCTTCGTATCTTGCGATACGAGATTGCTCTCCATACAGTTCTTTTGTATGGAGAAATATGGATTCAAGGTCCATATTCTCGTGCCTCCTCTGATGTTCGTTGTCCATCGAGGCAAGTACGAGGCACTTGGCCTTCGCGCTATCAATCTCCCAAGTCTTGCGGATTTCCTTATCCGCGACGCTGGAAGTGGGACCAGGGACAGGGGGAGCTTTGGTGGTAAGAAGATACCCCAGCTTGTCGTAAGTGATTGCCATTTTGACATTCCTGAGCCAATCTTTGTAGTTTGGCCCTGTCAGTATGTTTTTATCTAGAAGTAACTTAAGTCCAGTCATTTCAATTGGTCACTGCAATTAGGAGAGAGAAGAAGAAACACTTAGCATGATGCTCTTGCATGTTTAGAGTGGTTTTTAGTTTGTCTAAACAGGATGGCTCCCACTGTTTCTCGAATCCCTCCTCAAACCATAAAGGAAGAATTAGTCGGGATCAATCCCACCGCACAATACTTGCTTAACCGTTCAGCCAGGCCGGTGTCCGTACTTCGAGGGAGGTTTTCCAACGCTTTCGCGAAGTTCCTTAATTAAAGAACCTCTTTTCCCTGGGGGCGTAGCCCCGCTAACACCTTTCTAGGCACCTACTAGGTTTATAGCATTGATCGTTTAGTGAGAAATTTCCCGAGGAGTAGCATATACTCACAGTAGGATCGGGATCCAAATATCATCGCGTGACGAAACTGAAGGAATCCTACCAGAATCATCACACTCCAAATGGTATGCAAATCTAGCAAGTTTCAGTACTTATGAAACTCCCGATGTGGATTTTTGCCCCATGCTCTTATGACCTTGACTTTGGCCAAAATATCATAAGTCACATGTCAAGTTCTACCCGTCATTATCCAGGTTAATTTGGATCCATCCGTACCTACCCTTGACTTTGGCCAAAATGGCAGTACGAATGTCCCAAACCAACGCATCTTTCTATGCTACACATGAACACTCAATAGCTACCAATCACTGTGCCTTGACTTTGGCCAACATACACAGCCTGAATACTATTGACTACTCATGTGAAACGACGGAGGGCTACGGATGGTTTTGGCAAAACCGTGAACGTAGTGAACTTGATTTGGTCGATGGAACGAGATAGCTTTTAAAAGGAGTGGCTCAAGCTCCGCATTTAAAAGTTGGTTTTGAAAAGAACCGAGTGGTTTTTCGAAAGTGTTCCAACGACTTTAACTTGGTTCATTATCTTGCATTAGTTCTTTTAATGCGTGATATTTTTGCATTAGTTCTTTTAATGCGTCCCATCATTTAATCCTACCATTGCAGAAAACAACCAAAATATGACGTACGCTTATGCCATTCGCATTCGCCACTGGGCCCCGTCATTACCCGTTAGGTTACTTAACTAACGACAGAGCGGGGGCTGGGCTAGCGCGTCTGTAAAACATAAGCAACGCCTAAATAATATCATATATAGATATACTGCAATGATAAACATTTCAGATCACAGATGAATACATTGGATATAATAGGAATCTGTAATTCGCACGAGCCTGTAACGAAAAACAGATTACACGGTCGCGGTGAATAGCCAATACCCCACCCAAGACCCCTACAGGTGCGGCAAACTACCCGCCAAGTACCCGAAGCGTAGCAACCTCCCTCATCTCCATGAGTAGGCCACTCGACACTTCGGCATACCCAGTTGTTTGTGCACCCCCTCCATGGGTCTATCCTAGGAGCAAAAACAGTAAAAAGAAATTATACAATGACGGCTACAACCCCGACCCGGTTGTGCGGCCATACAAATAATTATTACATCAATTTACAAATTTACATGAATTGAAAGAAAAGAAAACTCTCGTCTCACAACCCCCGGCTATTCACCCGCGACAATCCAACATATTCATATACACATTCCAGCAACAATACAGATCACAGATTTGTATAACCCCCACTAATCGACATATAGCGATTAGTAGACGTTCAATTCAAATATCACATTACAGAAAAACCCATTAGCTGAAGTCTTTTAGAAGTTCGATCAAAAATACGGATTTTCGGGACCCCAAAATAAAATTTTCGTTCTGGAAAATCTGGGCAGAAAATATATATTCCAAAAATCCCAAAATACCCCCAGAATAACACTGCACCAAAAATTGACCTCGGCCGAGTCAACTCGGCCGCGGATCCGCGGCGGGAGCGTGCTCCCGCCGCGTTTCCGTGGCGCTTTGACTCGATCGTGGGTCCATCTTTGGTGGTTATTCACACAAAAGCCTGAGCCGATTTTAGGTGTTAAAATAATCAACTTTTGAACAGTAAAAAAATCGACAGAAAGTTCGAATTTCGGGGTTCGTTTTCGGGACTTTTTCTTTGATCGATCTTCTAGTTACTTGCTAACATGTTAGATAGAGTTTAACTAGGCTCTGATACCACTGTAAGTCCATGCTACCTCTCCCGGTACTTTCGGGAATGCGGAATTTGGTAAAAAACGATTTTTATAGAGGTGGTAACATGGACCTAAAACCCGGATCTTGGTTAAACATCTATCTAACAACCTAACTACGAGTTTCTAGCTACTCGGTTAGGGGGTTATACCTTTCTTGTCTCGAACTCCTTCGTCTTCAAGCTCCGATGGTGGTTCGGATTGGCTTCTTCTCATCGTCTCCGTACGCCGAAGATAGATCCACCTGAAAGCTCCAATCTTCGGCTCCTTCTTCGTTCTTTGAAGAAACTAGTTCACTCGGTTTGCTAAACCTTGTGAACTAGAGTGAGTAGAGAAGAGTTTGTATGGGATTTTATCTATGGTTCTTGATTCTCAACTCATGAGACAAGAGAACCATAGATTAAAGAGAGGGAAAAAGAGCAAGAGGGTGAGAGCAAAAATAAGAGAGCTCAAGAACAAGAGAGAGAATGAGCAAGAAAGAATGTGCAAGTCTTTTGTCTCTCACCCTCTCATAATCCAAAGTCATGATAACTCATCATACCAAATAAGTCTTATGTGATAGTTGAAGCAACCATAACCATATCATTTCATGCACTCATTTTACACAAATGAGCAAGCAAGTAAAAGTCTTTGCCATGAAATGATGGCTATGGTTATCATGATGGTCAACTAGTCAAGCCTAGTCAACCGGTCCACAAAGTCAACAAGTCAACAAAAGTAAACAAGTCAACAAAGTCAACAAAAGTCAACAACCATGTCACCATAATACTTAATTAATATAATAGTTAATCACATATCATATTCTCATTAGGGTTGAGCAAAAAGTCAAATAGTCAACGGTCAACTGTCAACAACCCTAATGAGAATCCGCTGCCTCTGCCTCCCTGTCAACTGTGCATACACACCCGCATCCGCGTTCCGAGGAACACGAATGCATACTGGATAAATCCAATCCCAAAAGGTACACTAGGATCTGGCTTAAACCAAAGCCCGCTAGTGTAAACTGTCCGGACACTGTACGTGCACAAGTGCACGGATGTGACCGAACCCTGCTGCAAAACCATGCGACCTGTCGCAATACCATGCGACCTCTACTCTTTTGCCTAAAGGCGAAAAGCTTTCTGTGTGGGACTCTAAAGACTCGACACTACGCTGGCAGTGGGTTTAACCACAGACCGCAAGCGGCACTAGCTGTGCGTAACGGTCCCCAGGTAATGCCGACAAGAAGACCGACGAGGCGAAACCCATCTGAACTCCTACTGAGCCTGAGTATGACATTCTCAGTACAGTCCGGTCTGTTCGTCTGATATATCGCATGGCGGGCCTAGGGGGCGGTAAACGTCAGTCCCCCAATAGCGGTACAAGTCGTGCCGGAGCGAAGCCCAAAACACCCTGAGATAACACTGGAAGCCTACCAGTATATCTCGTTTGCCCTGGCCAGGGACTACTCGTGTAATGGCTCTCCTAGACACAGCGCGATGTCAACCCCCAATACCGGGAGAGACGAATCCTGTCTAACCGTCACTGCCTCCAAGTGCTTCGGGACTGCACCCAACCACTACCTGTTTGCACGACTCCTTTGAGCCGTGGTAGGGTAGTGATCAAAGTACAGTGGGAACACACTCGAGGCGAAGTGACAGTGTCAAGTCAGCGGACTAAGCTGTACTCATGTTACCTGGGAACTGATAACTGACGATAGGCATAATACCAACTAGTCAGTTCCCGACGAGTCCTATGCAGTGTACCCGTAACCTAACGAGCACCCGCATACTATCTCAAGTACGACGTACTGACGGCTGTGGGACAGACCGTCTCCCACACTGTGATGAGAAGCGCATGCGCTGGTCTACTCCGGAGTATCGATGCCATGTCTCTATAGTCCTGCGACCAGGGACCTGCATAAGGATGTGCTTATAGATTACCCAGCCCCACTAGTGTGACGGCCATCACATCGCTGGTAATCAAGCAAAGATCCTAAGGGCTCCACTAATGTGTATAGGCGATATACAAAAATAAACACATGTGCACATTGAAGTAGAAACAAACCAAGTAGCATACTACTATTTTGAGCAAGATTGTATATACAAGGTGAATATCCCAAGCTTCCATTAAGTAATATACAAACTAGTATGATACAGTAATGGCCTCTGCGGCATATACACTAACATAGTAGTCCACGCGAATCCACTAGGCTCCAGTAGAAGAAGGTGCAAGCTTCCTCCGATGACCTTCGTGCCGAAGATGATCCACCCGAAGTCCGCCTATCCAAACTACCTCTTGACTAAACTCTTTAGTGAAGATAACACCCTAAGATAAAGTGCTAATCTAGTTTAGGATGGTAAAGTAGGGGTTCTATTTGCACACCAGGATGCTCAAGCTCTATGGTTCACATCACATGTGAGGGTTTAGAGCTTGAAGGTGGAGGTGAGGAAAAAGGGAGAAAGCTAGAGAGCAAGCACTCATCTCATGAGCTCAAGAAAGAAAAATGGCTATGTCTCCAAAAAAATGCACCATGGCTCACATAATATCCTCACTCATTGAAGCATGGAATTTATTTCAATAATAAATTGAACCATGCTTCAATAGTGCAAGCAAATGAATAAAGAAATATAAAAGCCATGCTTCATCCATTCTTCATTTTCCACCTCATTTCTATTTTTCACAAAAATAGAAAATCAACCATGCTACATAATATATATATATACATATATCAAATATATATATATATATTAATATATATATTATGTAAATAATTAGTGAGCTAATAATATTAGTCAATATATAATTATATCAAATATAAATATATATCACATTATTAAATCAACACTTGATTTAATAATCCGGTTATATCACATATAATCGACTAATATTATTTATATGTATATCACATTATCAAATCCACACTTGATTCGATAATCCGGTTATATCACATATAACCAAATTTATAACAAATAACCGCCAGATTAGAATACGGTATCTCATACTCGTATTTAATCTGGCCCCTACACATATCAGCATATGTGCCTTACTTCGTTTCGCTTTAACCAGGAAACTTTTATATGGGACTCTAAAGACTCGTCAATATGCCAGCAGTAGGAGATGATCATATCAGTCACCCACAAGCCGTCAGCGGTACTAGCTGGACGTAACGGCTACCCAGGTATTGAGCGATTAGAAAATCAACAAGCAAGCTTCTCTAAACTCCCATGAAGCCTATAAGTAACACTTACCGTACAGTCCGGTCTCTTCATTTGATATGTCGCATATCGAGTATAGGGGTGGTAACGTCAGACCCCAGTAACTTGATAAGTCATATCGATGTATGGCTCATAACGGTTCGAGAAACTACTGTTAACACTTGACAGTAAATCTCATTAGCAACCCTGGCCAGGGACCTCTAGTTATAGCTAATCGAGCATAGCGCAACATCAACTCCCTATACCGGGATAGACGAAACCCCTCCTATCGCTCATTACCTCTATGTGACTCGGGACTGTACCCAAAATCCACCTGTTTGCACGACTCCTTTGAGCCGTGGTAGGGAGGAAATCAAAGCACAGTGGGAACCACATAAGGCTTTATGACGATCTTGGGTCTACATACTAACTTCTACAAGTGTCACCAGAGAACTACTATCTGACGATAGGTATAGTACGAACTAGTAGTTCTCGGCGAGTCATGTTTGGTGTAACCAATCTCTAATGAGAACATGTGTACAATCTTTGATGTCAAACACCAATGGCTATGGGATCAACCATCCCCCCCATACGGGTCAAGAAACGTACACACTAGTCTACTCTGGAATATCGATGCCCTGTCTCGATATACCCTCGACTAGGAATAATTGAAGGATGTGCTTGTGGACTACCCAGGTCCTAGTACTATGATCCGCATCATAGTCCTGGTAGTCAAGCTAACAACCTAAGAGCTTTATCAACATGTATATGAGAGACAGTATAATAATACCAGTGAACATATTAAGATAAAAGTAACCAGATAGCATACTATCATGTCGAGCAAGAAAATCCTCTATATATATGTCCAAGCATCCACTATATCATACAATAATGGTCTCTAGGGTATACATATTCCTAACAATCTCCTACTTGCACTAAGGCCAGTTATTGTAGTATCTCATACCCAACTTCCCAAAAAGTCTCTCGATTAGCATCTGGGGGAGGGCCTTGGTGAGTGGATCCGCTATGTTATCCTTCGTGTTGACTCTCCTGAACTCGATCTCCCGGCGATCTACTATATCCCTCATCAGGTGACACCGCCTAAGAATATGTCTAGATCACTGATGGGACCGGGCTTACTTGGCAGAAGCCACAGCTCCATTGTTATCACAATACAAAGGTATTGGATTTTTAATGGATGGAACCTCACCAAGTTCATCCCATGAACTTCTTCATCCAGACAGCCTCTTTGGCAGCATCGTTGGTAACGATGTATTCAGCCTCCATCGTCGAGTCTGCTACGGTATCTAGCTTGGAACTTTTCCAACATACCGCCCCTCCATTGAGGGTGAAGACAAAACCCGAGACCGACATACAGTCGTCCTTATCACTCTGGAAGCTCGAATCGGTAAAGGACTCCACCTGGAGTTCACCATTACCATACACCAAGAACATCTCTTTAGTGCTTCTCAAGTACTTAAGAATGTTATTCACAGCTGTCCGGTGTTTCTCCTCTGGATCTGATTGATTCCATCTCACTACACCTACTGATAAAGTGTCACGACCCAAAAATTTAGGCACGTGACTGGCACTTAAATCACGTGACGTCAACAGGCGTAACGCAATTTAAGTAAGCCGAAAAACCAGAAATCTAAACCATAAAAAGAAGTAAGTGACAAAAAATTGTTAAAACATTTGAAAATCTCAAGTAAAAATCTTAAACCTTATGTTTATTTTCTGAAAAATTTCGGAAGCGCCTCCTTTGTAAAATTAGCTACGAAACGGGCACAAACACAGGATATAAATAAAGCATCCCCAAACGGGAGCAAATCACGCCCAAAGGCGGAAAACAACCACCACAAGCATATATACGAAGCAGTATCGAAGAAATAGAAAAATAATAAGGAAAAAAACATAAGGGAATAAAACTACATAAGAAAGGCCGGCTCACACGAGCAAGACACCCAGAGTCACAAAATATACAATATCGGCCCTCACAAACTCGTCTCTACGTAAATACATGAAAGTGGTAGATGGAGAGTACTAGTTACAATGAGATATACAATGGATATAATCGGATAACCGCAAACCCACCTACAGCAAAAAGACCTCATAGCCAACCGCAGCGGTATCCGATGAAATAGATACAATAAGGAGCCCTACCGCGACTACTCTGAGGGTCAAGCCTGCAAAACACTGTGGCAAAACGGGGGTGAGTTTCCAACTCGTGAATAGTAAGTAACATCATACAGATAATCGCAGTTATGCATGAACATCGATAATCTATCACATGCAAACTGATAGCATAAGTATGCAATATGGATATGCAATAATCATGATCAAGGTAGACTGTCAGGGTACTACAACTACATGAAAAAATGCATATCAAATAAAAACTAAGTGTGGGATAAGACATATCATCATCAATTAATCATCATCGTGGAAATCCCCGTTGTCCATCAACGACACCCCAAATCCCAACACCTCAGGCGCCGTCAGCCTGATCGGCCCTCATATCCGTAAATCTCATGGAACCTGAGTCCCCAAAATCGACACTCGAAACATCATGAAAACCCGTGTCAAGCATCAACACGTAAATCCACATAACTCGGGCTCTGTCAGTCCGGATCGGCCCACTGGCTTTGTCAGTCCGGATCAGGCAATATCCATCTCACGACTCCGGTCGGTATCCTCCGGATAACCGCCGGGGCCAAACTATCACCAGTAGGTAGTGGTCTCTTTGCCAGGCTCATCGTCTACTGCACAACATACCTTTCTGGCCCCGGGATACAATATCGGGTCCACCATGAACTTGCAAACGGATCATCCATCTCCTCGAATCTGGTTTCTAACACAAATCTCAGAACCGAGAAAACTCATGGTGGACGCATCGAAATATAATATCAAGAGAAACCGGCTTTTCAAAATAATGCATACTTTCGTGAAATATCACCACGGTTCTCATATCTATCAATCATATGAAATCCGTATCTCAATGCGTAAATCCATGAAATATGATGTATGTGACATGGAAAGTAATATAAGCATATCAAAGGAAAACCGCTCTTTTAAATGAATCCAATTTTTAAATAATATCATGCAGTTCCCATATTCTCCAAAATCAAATGCAACATCATATAAAGGTGTATATGTAGCTATAGCAAGGTATGTGTCTATACATGTAGGTATGTATACATGATGCATTACATATGCGCAATAGAACAAGAATCAACGTCTCAATGTCAATAACGAATACAATACCACATATGTGTATACGTTGTGCTTGTTATGGCAATTACCAACGGTATGTGTGTAGCATATAATTTAGTGCTCGTGCAACATAAACCGTCAGTAATGGTGCAGTGTCCAATGTGTACTAAGTCAAGGCACAACAAGTAATGGTATGCAATGATGCTCATGCACAATGAACTCATATGCATATAACATGTGGCTATAATATCATATCTAGCCCTCGACGCTTAACGCCATACGGGCGATTTCCCCGTAGATGTTAAATCTACTTACCGATGATCTCGAGCTAGGTAAATCCAACCACCTGCTTTCCCTTCTTTGTAGCGTCTGAAGTCCCCGCACTCGCTCCTAATATCACACAAAACATAACAAGTGTATCTTAGAATCCATTCAATAATGCATACAAACTGCGTTTAGATCTACGCACCGACTCCAACAGACTCTCAAGTGTTCGCTTAGTGGCTAACGTGTGTAGCGACATTATAATCGAACCTAAGTGCAGCAAGCTACACCAAGAACGCGAACCGTGTCGGATATCGTAACGCGCATAGTCGAAACACTAAAATTTAGTAAAGTATTCCAAGATTTTGACTACAGTCAACACAGGAAAATCAAGCAGTACAAAACACCCTAAAATACCTACAGACAGCTACCCTCCAAACCACAACCCCCCAATCCCCTAAAAATCCGGCGACGCCGGAAATTAGCTATGTCTCGCCGGTTTTCCTAGGTCGGGTTGGGTTCGGATTTCAGGTGAACACTCAGGCCCTCTAACACGACACTACTACATTGCTAGATTTTACAGTAAACTATCGTAGTGATAGCATATCACAGAGACTCCAATATCACACTAAAAATACGATATTACACAAAAAATATATCTTTAGTGTTCTCAACAGCAACTACTAGGCAAAACAATATAATAAGGACCTAATTAACAGTTAGAGATCATTACCTTTCCACACTTGCTCAAAAACCCTAGCTTTCCATGCTCCAAGTCATCTTTAGTGGCTTAACTAGGCTTGTTAACGGTTTTAGTGAGGTTTAGTGATGGTTTTTGCTTGGTTTAGTGATGAACAAGGTAGGGTTCAGTTTGATGGGAGAGGAAAATGCGACGAAGAAATAATGTGTGAATGAGAGAGTGTGAGTGATAAGGAGAAGAAATGGGGAGCGTGAGGTGATAATTAGAGAATGAGACGGTGAGAGTAGCCATGCCCTTTCTTTCTCTTCATTTAATGCTCCCCATGTTTGCCATGCCTGATCATTTCTATTGTCAACTCTTTCTCTCTTCCTCTCCCTCTCAAGTCAATCCTAAATCAAACCCTTACTAAAATATTAAGTGCAAGGTTAACATGGCATGAAATTAATTTAGGGTGCCATGGCCACTTAAGCATGGTTAACACTAATTAACCCTAGGTTAACATGCACATGTGTGTGCAAGCCAAAACAAATAATAATAAAATATTAATTAATTTTTATAAAATATGTGAAAACTATTTTGGTTAACTTTTTACTAAAAACCCGCATTATCGCTTAATTAACACTAATCGCATTCTAAGGTGTTACAATCTTCCCCCCTTAAAAAAATTCGGTCCCCAAATTTAAAATCTTACTGTGCGTACCTTCAAAGAAATATGGGAATTTCTTCCTCATCACGCTCTCGGCTTTCCAAGTGACCTCTTCTCTATTCGGGCCACGCCAAAGAACCTTTACAGGTGGAAAGACCTTTGACCGAAGTTTCTTCACCTGCCGATCCAATATAACTACCGGCTGCTCAGTGAATGAAAGATCGCGCTCTAGTTGAACGGTCTGGTGCTGAATCATGTGAGAAGGGTCATGAAAGTACTTGCGAAGCATCGATACATGGAATACGGGATGAACATCCGGAAAACTGGGCGGAAGTGCCAAACGATAGGCAACGGTACCAACTCGCTCAAGGATCTCAAAAGGACCTACAAACCTGGGACTAAGCTTCCCTTTCTTCCCAAATCTCATCACGCCCTTCATCGAAGAAATCCGTAGTAATTCATGATCCCCCATTCCGAACTCGAGCCTGCGACGATGACGGTTGGCATAAGACTTCTATCTGCACTGGGCTGCTCTAATCCTATCCTGAATCAATTGGATCTTCTCCGTAGTCTCTTGAACTCTCTGGGGTCCCAAAATACTACTCTTGCTTAGTTCATTCCAACAGACTGGCGATCGACACTTTCTACCAAACAAAGCCTCAAAAGGTGCCATCTGAATCGTCTCCTGATAAATGTTTTTGTAGGAGAACTCTATCAATGGAAAGTGACGATCCCAACTGCCACCAAAATCAAGCACGCACGCACGAAGAATATTTTCCACAGTCTGTATAGTCCGCTCTGACTGTCCATCGGTCTGCGGATGGAAAGCGGTGCTAAAACTCAAACGGGTACCCAAAGCTTCCTGTAGCTTCTGCCAAAGATGGCTAGTGAACTGGGTGCCCCTATCGGATACGATGCATGTTGGAACGCCGTTCAAACGCACAATCTCATCAATGTACAACTAAGCATAACCGAAAGTGGTCTTCACTAGAAGGAAGTGATCCGCTTTCGTCAACCGGTCAACAATCACACAAATGGAGTCATACCCTCGACTAGACCTGGGTAGACCCACAATGAAATCC
The DNA here is from genome assembly GCA_030015575.1 of Agapanthus africanus. Taxonomy (NCBI): domain Eukaryota; kingdom Viridiplantae; phylum Streptophyta; class Magnoliopsida; order Asparagales; family Amaryllidaceae; genus Agapanthus; species Agapanthus africanus. The sequence continues at coordinate 250,994,718 of JASDDO010000012.1, forward strand.
ATGGAGATCTGTTCCCATTTCCACTCCGGAACGGATAAAGGCTGCAACTCTCCTGCCAGTCTCTGATGCTTAGCCTTGACTTGCTGACAAGTCAGGCACCTCGAAATGAAATCTGAAACATCGTTCTTCATCCCTGCCAACCAGTAGATATCTCTCAAGTCACGATACATCTTGGTGGAACCTGGGTGAACACTATAAGCTGACTGATTTGCCTCCTCTAGGATCTTACGTCTCAACCCCTCGGTATTAGGTACACACAAATGAGTCCCAAAACGTAGCACACCCTGGTCATCAATCAAGAACTCCGAATCTCTACCCTGCCGAACATGCTCAAAAATCTCAGACAAACGGGCATCGTCGGGCTGTGCCTCAAGAATACGATCAAGTAGAAGTGGAAGGGTGCGGACATGAGCAAGCTGTCCCCCAGTGGAAGTGAACTCTAACTGTACTCTACAGTCGCACAAGATCTGCCAATCCGCAAAAGACTGTCTCTGAACTGCGCTCAACTGGGTCAAGATACTCCCGGGCCTAGGACTCAAATCATCAGCTACCACATTTGCCCTGCCCGTGTGATAAAGGATCTCACAATCATAATCCTTCACAAGCTCCATCCAATGGCGCTGCCTTATATTCAGATCCCGCTACTGGAAGATGTACATCAAGCTCTTGTGGTCCGTGAAGATCTGACATGATTCCCCGCACAAGCAGTGTCTCCAAATCTTAAGCGCAAAGACCACCGCGGCCATCTCAAGATCATGAGTAGGATAATTCTGCCCGTGCTTCATCAACTGCTGGGAAGCATAAGCGACAACTCTATCATTCCGCATCAATACACAACCGAGACACACTCGAGAAGCATCACAGTAAACGACAAAGCCGCCCGATCGAGAAGGCAAAGATATAACTAGTGCAGTCGTCAACCGAGTCTTCCACTGCTGAAAACTCAGCTCGCATGCCTCTGTCCAAGGAAAAGGAACCCCCTTCCTGGTCAGTCCGGTCAGCGGTGCAGCGATACTCGAGAAGTCCTGCACGAAACGGCGGTAATAACCGGATATGCCCAAAAAGCTGTGGACCTCTGTCACCGATACAGGTCTGGGCCAATGCTGTACGGCCTCGATCTTCCTCGGGTCCTCAAGAATACCGTCTCCCATAACCACACGACCTAGGAAGTCAACACTATCAAGCCAGAAGACACACTTCGAGAACTTAGCAAATAGCGGCGCTCTCTCAATGTCTGCAATGCAATCTTCAAGTGCTTCTTATGCTCCTCTCGACTCCTGGAATAAACCAGAATGTCATCAATAAACACAATAATGAACTGGTCGAGGAATGACCTGAAAATTCGGTTCATCAAATCCATGAATGCTACTGGGGCACTGGTGAGTACGAACGTCATCACTAAACACTCATAATGCCCGTAGCGCGTACGAAAAGCAGTCTTCAGAATGTCATCATTCCAAACCCGCAACCGATGATAACCCGATCTCAAATCAATCTTAGAAAAATGTCCCGCACCCAGAAGCCGATCATACAAATCACCAATGCGAGGTAAAGGATACGTATTCTGTACCGTAAATCGGTTCAATTGACGATAATCAATGCAAAACCTCAAACTGCCGTCCTTCTTCTTGATGTACAAAACAGGAGCTCCCCAAGGCGAAACACTCGGACGCACAAGTCCCCTATCAAGCAACTCTTGCCGCTGATCCTTAAGCTCCTTAATATGCTCCGGGGCCATCCGGTAAGGCGGTATAAAAATAGGCCCCTTGCCGGGGATCAAATCAATGGAAAACTCAATCTCACGCTCCGGCGGAGATCCAGGTAACTCATCAGGAAACACGTCGGGAAACTCTCTCACAATACGAACCCGGTCCAACAAATCTACCGTGGCTCCGGTATCACGAATAAAAGCTATGAATCCCCGATATCCTATCCTTAAGAGCCGACTTGCGCAAATGGCAGAAATCAAATTGTGAGGGGCGGCACCTGTAAGTCCATGTTGCCACCCCCAGTTCTTGCGGGGAGGCGGAAACGGTATAAAAATCAAATTTTTAGCGCATGAGGCAACATGGACTAACAAAGTCGGGATCTTTTCTAAACTAAACTAGCAAGAAACCTAAAGAGAGTTAGCTACTCGGATAAAAGGTTATACCAAACTTGAACTCCTTCTTCTTCAAACCTTTGTAGGGTTTGATAGTGCTTTCCTCGTCGCCTTCTTCCGTCAAAGATGGATCCACCTGAGGGTTCAACCTTCGGGCTCTTTCTCGAACTTTGAGAGAACTAGGATCTTTGGCTTGCTAAACCTCTAACCCTAGAGTGAGTAGAGAGTGTCTTTGGGGTGCTTTTATCTCAAGGAGAGGGATTCTCAACACATGAGAAGGATTCTCCTTTTACTAGAGGAGGAGGAAGAAGAAGAGAGGAGAGAGAAGAGATATGATATAATGAATAAAATCCTTCTCATTTTGCAACCATAACCAAAATGAAAAGATTTATCAAATTAACAATAATAATAAAAATGAAATAGTTGATGGATGGTTTGGAATGACTATTATCATTACATTCATTAAATGGTTTTGCTAGAATCAAAGAGCATCTTTGATATGTAATGATAATGGTCAAACTTTCAACCATGGTCAACAAGTCAACCTTGGTCAACATGTCAACAAACCCAACCATAACACAATTTTATTTAATTAATATTATTAATTGATATTGTCACGACCCGAGAATTCGACTCGTGACCGGCACTTAACCACGCAACGTCTACAGGCGTAACGCGGCTAAGTAAGCCGAACCCAGAAATCAAAACCAATAAATATAGAGTGATTTAAAACATTTTTTAAAAACAATCGTACATGTCTGAAAAACTTCCATTTATTTAGTAGAAATCCTTTTTAAGTTCAAAAGTTATAAGTTTTATAATTTTGGTAACATTTCCTTTTTAAAACAATTGCCCCACCAGTCGGATAGAAACAAGGTGTAACAGAAATGACGAGTAAAATGAATGAAGCATCACAATAAGATATACGACGCCGTAGCGAAGAATACACAGCAAAGCAAGGACAATATCATAAAAGATGAGACTGCAAAAGTAAAGTCGGCTCACATGCGAGCTCGACACCAGAATATAAAATCATACATATCGTCCTCACAACTGTTTCTAAGTCAATACAGAAAAGTAGATGGAGAGTACTAGATACATCAATATACAACTGAAAGATAACAGATACCGTACAAAACCCACCTATCCGCAAAAGGCTATCTCTGCTCAAAAAGGGTATCTGTACCAAAAGATGCGGTAACAGCCAGCCGTGACTACTCCCAAGGGAAACCTGCAAATACTGTGGCACAACGGGGGTGAGTTGCTAACTCGTGAATAGAGATAACATATAAAGGTAATCGCGAGCATGCACGTACAGCGCTACTCTAACAAATGCCAACAGATGATATCAATGCGATGTAAGCAGTATGCATAATAATAATGCAAGTCCTCTATCAGGTGATATAGCTACAGGATGAGATGCGATAATAAATGCTGAGCATTGGAATATAGTATCTACATGAAGTATCAAGGTGGACTACATATGTATGTATGCACCGCAAATCCCAACATCCCAGACGTCGGTACTCCATCGGCCCTCATATCCTGTATATCCCTAAGAATCACGAGTGCCCAACATCGGCACCCAAATATCATAAATACTCGTGTCTAGCATCGACACGCAAAACATCCTGTATCGGGCATCCGTCATTCCGGGTCAGCCCTATATCAATCCATCGGGCATCCGTCATTCCGGGTCAGCCCTCTCTCAAAGTATATATCGGGAATCCGTCAGTCCGGGTCATCCCTCTCTCAATACATCGGGCATCCGTCATTCCGGGTCAGCCCTATATCAATCCATCGGGCATCCATCATTCCGGGTCAGCCCTCTCTCAGTACATGCCTCTAGCACCGAGAAAACACGGGGCGACGCCCCAAAATATCATATCAAGGGAACCGGGTTTTTAAATGATTACTTATTTGAAAAGGCCACGGTTCCCAAATCCAGAAATCACATGAAATCTCAACCAATAATACAAGTAATTGTGATGTGATATGTGCATCAAGTATGTATATCAAGTCATGTCATATATATAGATGAGATACAACAATCCACAACAGTATGATCATGGCAGTTCTATCAGTTCTAAGCAATATATAAATATATATGGCAGAGAATGCAATATGCGATGACAGTCCATGGTATGGTATATGCAGTATATAACAATAAGGTCCTATCAGCCCTGACGCATAACGCCATGGGGGCGATATCCCCGTAGATGTGAAATCTACATAACGTGTCTCGCGCTAAGTGTATCCAACCACTTGCTTGCCCTTCTTCGCAGCGTCCGTCTCACTGGCCTGTGAACCCAAAATCACATAACATATATCACACATAAGCTCATTTCACAAAAACGCGACATTACGGTCCAACTAGACATTCGTGTCGCAAACCAATCGCGCGTGTGCGCGATACGTTAAAACATGTGTGTGCTGAACCATGAACTACCCCGACGCGCTACGATGCGTAGTACGCACCAGACTAACAGAAGCGTGCATGTCGCACTAAACACACCCCAACAAAAGGGAAACAGCTGCCAGATTTTTAGCTGGAAGAAATCCCACAAATTAACCAAGACCAAACACTGAAAAACACCCACATAAACCATCCTGCACAAAACGAGACTCAACAGGGGAAGGGAGGCCGGCGTCGCCGGGCCGACTATAAATGTCGCCGGTCACACTCCGGTGGTCTGGGCTCGAACCTCACTCACATACCCCAAAAACCCTGCACACCATTCTGGAGTTATTTAAAACTCTAGAAAACACTTTCAGTAAAAGCAGATCTAGGAAACCTCAAATTTGCACAAATATGACATTTTGCATCGAAAGGGGAAACTGGTGGTATTTTAGTGCAATCGGGGTTAAACTAAGCTAACATGGTCTCAACAAAACGCAAACATCCTACTGGAACCAATTTACACCCCATATGCACAAAGTTCCTACTAAACATCCCATATCGCATTAAAACGCACAAAAAATCCATTAACCGATGCAAAACTACACTAACCAAGCTAACTAGGTGTAACACCTTAGAATGTGTTTTGTAGCTAATTATATTTTAAAATATGGTTTTTAATAAAAAGTTTACCAAATTAAGTTTTAAATATTTTATCCAATTTATTGTGTATTTTAGTAGAATTTTGTTAGGCACACACACACTTGTGCATGTTAACTTGGGTTGTTTTTGGGGTTAAGCCATGATTGGCAACCATGGTTAACCAACCTTTTTCTCTAACCTAGTTTTATTACTTGTTTATGTGTCATGATAGTTTTAAATGGGTTTTAATTTTGAATTGGTGTTTTGGTGCATGGTTGACTTTGAGAGAGAGAGGGAGAGAGAGAGAGAGAGAGAGCATGGGGCATCATGGCCTTTGCCATGCCTCATTTAATGAGGAAAGAGAGAGTGAGAAGGGGTCTTTGGGGTGTGCTCTCATTTCTCCACCTCATTTTCTATCTCTCATTCTCTCACTCTCACACACACACACACACTCACCAGAACAAGCAGCAGCAGCACTCATCAGCCTCAGAGCAGCAGCAGCAGTCATCATCAACAACAACAACAACAATAACAGCAGTAGCAGCAGCAGCAAGAGGAGCAGCAGCAGTCGAAGCAAGCAGCAGCACCATGAGCATCAGCACCAGGGGCAGCAACAACAACTTCAGCATCAACAACAACTCCAGAAGCAGCAGCAATGGCACCAGCATCAGCAACATCTGCAGAAGAAAGCAGCAGTGGCAGCAACTGTAGCAGCCGGAGCCCCAGCAGCAGTATCCACCCCTCACACACTTCTTCACCTGCTTTCTAGGATCCCACTGGGTATAATTTTGAACCCCAATCCCTAGTTTGCTTATGGTGTGTGGTTTTGTGTCGATTAGTGTTAAATTAGCTAAATTAGTGCTAGATTTTGGTGATTGTGAGTTGTGATGGCAAATTGTTGATTTGGTTAGCTACCCTAGGTAAATTTAGTGTTAGTAGGGTCACTCACACTGAGAAATCCCCAGATTACACTAAAATACCATAAGGTTTCTTAATTGTGCAAAATTGGTGTTTTTAAGAGATAATTGTGACATTTGTGATCTGCTATAGACCCGGACCTTGCAGTGTAAAATTGAGAATACTGGGACATGATACCTAGATCTAGACACCACCACCAGAGCACGACCCCCAAACTCCTAACCCAGGCCGCCAATTTCCTTGTTTTGGCCTCAATTTGCGGTCCAGTGGGAGACTTGGGTGTTGGGGTTTTGGTGTAGGGCTCCTGCTGTGTTCTCTAGGTCCTTGACATGTCTAGTTTTGTAATATCTTGCCTGTAGGAAAATCTGGGACTATATGTCGCTTTTGTGTTTCGTTGTGTTTGCGCGATACGCGCGATACGTGAGTGGGTTCTGTGATCCAGCGTATCGCGGCGTGTCGCGATGGGTTTTAGACGCGTACACACACGATTCAGCGTATCGTGCACACACGCGTTTAGTTCGCGACGCGAGTTTCTCGTTTCGATTCGATATCGCGTTTCGCGGGATATTTGACTTATATGTGATTTCTTGTCGTATTTGCAGGTTTGCAGACGGACACGGCTACAGGGGGAGCAGGTGATAGGATTCACCCAGCGTGGAGTTTAGGTGAGTAGATTTAACATCTATAGGGGAATCGCCCGCATGGCGTTATGCGTCTGGGCTAGGATTCTATTTCCTGTCGCACATTATACGTCATTGTAGAATTGCGACTTTTACTATATTTCCTTGGCATAGTTATACTGTGACTAGCAGCCATAGGACACTGCACACATTATTGACGGTTCATGTTGCACGAGCACATATTGTATGCTACACACACACCGTCAATAATTGCCATGTCACACACTACCCCTTATAGCCACTATTACTTGCCACATGACATCTAGCTTATCGGTATACCTATAGTGTATCATACCTTTAGTGATAGGTATATTTTCACTTTGCGATACAGCTACAGGTATACCTCCTACATATTATACCTACCGGGAGGGATTTCCTACATATGTTACTTATACCCAGGGGGGGTATACGACATCAGTTCCTATAGGTAGATACCTATACCTTGCTACACCTGTATGTTAGACACATATTCAGTTGCTGTCGCATATTTACATTTACTGATGTTACTTAGCTGTACTTAATCTTGTTTTTCGCATACATCTGGTTCAGCTATATACTTGTGTTTACCTGCTCGCATTCAGATATATTGCATGCATTTATTCTTGGATTCATGCATTGTTTATCTAGATTCTATATGATGTTTTCGGGATTTGGGAACCGCGGGAGTTCATGAAATTATGCATACATGTAACAACCCGGTTTCCTTGATATGATATTTGAGCGTCCCCCATGAGTTTTATCGGTGCTGATTACCTACTCCATACGAGGTGTGGTTGCCGTATGAGAGTACATGGTGGGGCCCGGTATGGTTCCCCTCGGCAAGAAGATCGATGGGTTTGCCGATTGAGCCTGGAGGCGGGCGAGTACCTACCGGTGATTGTTTGGACCTGGCAGTTGTCCGGAGGCTACTGGCCAGAGTCGAGAGATGGATGCGGGAGGATCTGTACTGGCGGGGCCGAGGGCCGATACCGCAGACGGACCCCGTGGGCTGATCCGGACTGATGGAGCCCGATATACGAGGATTTCTGTGTCGATGCTTGGCACACGGTTTCATGATATTTCTTTAACCCCCTTTTGAATATATAACAGGGGATTTAGCCGTTGTTATATATACCCTTACACCAATATTAGTGGTATGGGACGCTAATATATGTGTATTGCCCCCATCATATTCATTTCTGTACATATATATCCTTAGGATGTTAGATTCTTACTTGAGATTGGACTTGGGATACTAGGTGATTCATTAGGACTTGGACATTGGATATACCTATGTGATTGGTGATTTGTATATTCGGGATATAGGAGATTACTCGATATTGTACATTGAGGAGATGTGAGACTTATTTGATGTGAGTGCCCAATGTGGGGGCCTGGTTTGAGGATTTGGGATTGGAGTATCTTGATGGATTGTGATCCTGCCACGACGTCAGGTTTCCGTGGAAAATGACATATTCCACCCTATACCTCACCCTTACCTACCTTATGCACAGATTCATATATTGGTAGTACTTGTAGTGTACCCTTATGATAGTTACATATTTGCCTTCTCATATCTCTATTGCATAGTTATTGCATACTATTATCATGTCATCATTGCTTCACATAGTAAATGTACCTGCTAGTATACTCTTCTTATTTCAGCATTGCATGACATATTACTACTGTAATCGCATATCTTAGATTCATGCTGTACGTGCATTCCTGCGATTACCTGCATATGTTTTATACTATTCACGAGTTGGCAACTCACCCCCGTTGTGCCACAGGTGTTTCGGGTTGTTCCCCAGAGTAGTCGAGGCAGGCTATTCCTTTATTCAGCTATCCAGCTACCACCTTTTGCTACAGACACCGTACCAGCTCATAGTACCTTTTTGCTTAGGTGGGTTGGTGGTTATCTGTATTTCATATTGTACCTTTGTTGTATTGTACTCTCCATCTACTGTTGTATTATTGACATAGAGACTTGGTGAGGACGTTAGGTGTATTATTGTGGATTTGAGGTCTTATGTATATACAGCTTTTTCTCTATTGTCATTATCTCTGTTGTATTCATCTAGACTAGTCTTTATAAAAATGGGGGTGTTGCTAAAATTTTAAAGGAAAGAAAATAAGACTTTTAAAGAATTTGGGTTGCGATTTCAATTGTTTTTAAACTTATATTATCTTTTCCGTATTTTTTCTTGGTTTAGATTTCTGGGTTTTGGCTTTCTTTTACTACGTTGCGTCTTTAGGCGTTGCGTAGTATTAGGGCCGTCACGGGCCATTCTTGGGTCGTGACAAAGTTGGTATCAGAGCGTTAGGTTTTACCTTTCGGAGTGTAGGATGACCTTAGTATGATGGAGTAGGTAGCTTAAGCGGAGTAACGTAGTGTGTGTATGTCTGCAGCATACCCACAGCGCGGTACTTTGCATTAAGTGACCTAAGTACAATTTGCTTGACATTCCTTCCTTGATGATTCATATCTTTGAGATTCGATTTCCTCATTCTTATCGAATCTCATCTTATATCTATTTATAGCCTTGCCGCCGATGACTATGGGGACTCAGAGCGATGCAGCGAGGGCCGAGGTCAGGGTTAGCTCGGGTGAGACGAGCACTGACCAGGATGGCACTCTAGTTGCACAGGTGCAGACGGATCAGCCTACGATCTATACAATGGATAGACTTTTGGTAGAGATGCAGGATTTCCGCCAGACGTTGAGCTCTTTGGTTGACGTCGTTCGGGAGTTACGACAGGAGGTTGTCACCCCTGTTACTCAGCTGTCCCTTACGATCAGCATGCAGCAGTCCGTCACCTACATAGCACCAGTGGTTGCAGCTCCAGTTGACGAGGCACACATTCCAGAGGCTAAGAGAGTTCCAGGACAGTGGAGGACTCGTACCAGCGCACCAGCCCAGAGACAGAGGTTTGGTCGTCGAGAAAGATTTCGTCGCCGTCGCGGGAATAGCAGAGGCTTAGGACGAGGGCATTCGGTCAGCTCTCAGCCCCAGAATGGTCAGCAGTCAGCACGTGGATGTTTTCGATGCGGGAGCCTTCAGCACTTCGTCCGGGATTGTTCCTTGGCACCTCGTCAGGATCGCTTTCAGAGAAGCCGTGGACGTGGGAGATTCGCTCAGAGAGCTCAGTTTACCAGAGGAGTTCATCCCGCTGCGAGTAGAGTGCAGACACAGGAGTTTGCTTCTACTCATCGGGACGCGCAGACGTCCAATGTGGAGTTTTCAGGTACCCTTGAGATATGTGTTCTTTGATGTATTCGTTTGTTATTCATGCTTGTACCGTGGTTGGATAGATTAGTAGTAGTTGTTTTAACTTCTGTCAGCGATCCTTTTGTTGTGCGACGCGTATTTCAGTTGTGTGCCAATCGGATAGGAGATAGAGATTCGTCCGTCGTTTGGATCCTTCTAGGGATGCTGGATTTGACGTTCTCCTGGGCACGGACTGGTTAACTACGTGTTAGGCGTCTGTGGACTACCGTGTGGAAACAAGTTAGTTTTGTTTTCCCCAGCAAGTCAGTTCTTGTTGTGCAGGTGGATAGTTGTGCCGCCTCTCACAGCTTGAATTCAGCCTTTTTCGCTAGTCGGCTACTGAGGAGATGTCGTGAATTCTTGGCGTTCATTCGTGATACCGGAGCCACCGTGGGATTGTTGGACCGGGTTCTTTTCGTGCGAGAGTTTTTCCGACGTTGTTCCGGATGAGCCGGTGAAGCTTGGGAGCTAAAGGATCAGCTGCAGAGTTTTGGTTTGGGGAGTTTTGTGCGTCTGAGTGTTTCGCTTTTGGAAGCTCCTAATTCTGTTCGTCAGGAGGAAGACGGCAGTTTGAGGTTGTGTATCGACGGATCGTCAATTGAACCGGCTTACGGTGCGGATAGGTATCCTTCATCTCGCCGTGACGATTTCCTCCGATCAGCTCCAGAGTGCGAGACATTTTCTAAGTTTGCTTGGGATCGGGTCATCATTATTGCGGATTCGGAGTGACGGCATTCCGAAGACTGCCTTGTGCGTGCTACGGGCTTTGTGTGTTTTCGTGAGTCGTTGGATTCACTGTCGCCCTAGCAGCATTCGTAGATATGATGAACCAGATTTCTGCAGGCCGTTCCTCGACCAGTTTCTATTGTGTTATTTACGACACTCTGGTCTACTTAATGTGTCTTGAGGGACAGGAGTAGCACTTGAGGATTTGTTATGCAGATGCTGGGAGAGCACCAGCAGTTTGCTAAATTCTCGGAGTGTTTCTTCAGGTTTGTTTGTGTTGACTCCTAGGTCTTGTAGTCATGGGAGACGGTTTCGTATGGTTCCGAGGGAGATCGTGGCCGTACAGCTTAGGCCGAGACTTGTGTGCAGGACGGAGATCCGCAGATGGTTGGGCTTAGCAGGTTTTTGCCGCCGTTTCATGCAGGATTGCTAGAGTAATGCTGCACCGTCGACTGAATGGACCGGAAGGGAGGTTTCTTTTCTTTGGACTGAGGCATGTGTACGGAGTTTTCAGCAGTTGAAGATTCAGTTAACGACTGCATCAGTCTTTCTTGCTTTTGGTTCGGGCGACCTTGTTGTCTAACTGTAGTGTTTCTTGAGTGGGCTCGATTGTGTACTGAGGTGACACTATAGAGTTATCGCTTTTGCTTCCCTACATTTGGAGGAAGTACGAGGAGGATATTCCACTCATGATCTGGAGATGGCCGTGGTGGTTTGCGTTGGAAATTAGAGACACTTCTTGTTTGAGAGTCGTGTTAGATTTTCCACGGGCCACTAGAGCTTAACGTACATCTTCCTGCAGCGGACTTGATTGTTGTGATAGTCTTCTGCAGATTTACAGTTCTTGTGTGATCGTTGAGTATAACTTGAGTTCGTCTCTACGGAGGGGACAGCTTGCTCATGTCCGCGCCCGACCACTTTCCTTAAAATCGTTTTCGCGAGACACTGCCCGTCGAAGCTCGTACGTCAGAGATACTTGAGCATATTCGGCTGGGTAATGATTCGGAGACCTTGATTTGTGACAATGATGTGCTGAGTAGGGACGCGTTTGTGTACCTGGTTTCATCGGGTAGAGACGTATAATCCTAGAGCATGCACATCTGTCAACTCTCTATATATACATTCAAGTTCCACCAGCTCTGGCGTGACTTGTGAGATGGTTACGAGTGGACAGGGATGTAAAGAGAAGTTTCAGGTTTCGTTTCAAGGTGTCAGTCTTGTTGTGTGCTTGAGTCGAGCATCTGAGGCCGGCTGGAGAGTTGCAATCTTTTACCGTTCCGAAGTAGGGATGGGAGCAGATCTCCATGAAATTTCGTTATGGTTTCTACCCAAGTTTAGTTAGGGTGTGACTCCATTCCGATTCTTGTCGTCCGGTTATACTCAGTGCTCAGTTGTTTGTTTAAGTGGTGTGTTTGTCGTCAGCAGTTGGGATCGTCACTCGCCATCGTTATGGTTCTCCTTCGATAGCTGTTATCAGCAGACACTCCAATTGGCCACCCTTAGGCTTAGGGGTTAGATCGTGTCGATCGCCAGCCTGTTGTTTTCTGACTCTGCGTAAGTAGGACTTTGGACCCCAGCTAGTCTAGAGATTTCGGAGACGGTCCAGTTGTGTTAGGTCAGGATGGAGATTGTCCATTTCGAACCGAGGTCTTATGACGACGGTGTTGGTCATGGACTCGAGTTCGTAGGACAGATCATGTATTCCTATGGACTTTCCGATGAATGACGTGTTGGATGTTGGGAAGCTTATCCCAGGATTTTAGGTCCTTTTAGATCCTATTAGCGAGTTAGTTTCGTTGCCTTTAAATTGGCACTTCCGCCCAGATTATTGGATTTTCACCCCGTATTCCTTGTGATGATACCTTACAATTACCTTCATGACCTTCTCACATGATTTGGCATCAGACCATTGAGCTGGACGCGATCTTTAGTTCACCAGCAGCCATGTGTGTTAATGGCTCGGCAGGTGGAGGAACATCGGTTAAGAGTCTTGCCATCTGTGAAGGGTTTCCTTGGACGTAGCCGTATAGTGAGTTAGTCACTTGGGAGGCTGCGAACGAGATTTGAGAATTTTAATCTTCTCTTGAAGGTATGCGTATCGGATTATTTTTTTAAATTCGGGGACGAATTTCTTTTAAGGGGGGGAGATTGTAACACCTTAGAATGTGTTTTGTAGGTAATTATGTTTTAAAATATGGTTTTTAATAAAAAGTTACCAAATTAAGTTTTAAATATTTTATCCAATTTATTGTGTATTTTAGTAGAATTTTGTTAGGCACACACACACTTGTGCATGTTAACTTGGGTTGTTTTTGGGGTTAAGCCATGATTGGCAACCATGGTTAACCAACCTTTTTCTCTAACCTAGTTTTATTACTTGTTTATGTGTCATGATAGTTTTAAATGGGTTTTAATTTTGAATTGGTGTTTTGGTGCATGGTTGACTTTGAGAGAGAGGGAGAGAGAGAGAGAGAGCATGGGGCATCATGGCCTTTGCCATGCCTCATTTAATAAGGAAAGAGAGAGTGAGAAGGGGTCTTTGGGGTGTGCTCTCATTTCTCCACCTCATTTTCTATCTCTCATTCTCTCACTCTCTCACACACACACACACTCACCAGAACAAGCAGCAGCAGCACTCATCAGCCTCAGAGCAGCAGCAGCAGTCATCATCAACAACAACAACAACAATAACAGCAGTAGCAGCAGCACCAAGAGGAGCAGCAGCAGTCGAAGCAAGCAGCAGCACCATGAGCATCAGCACCAAGGGCAGCAACAACAACTTCAGCATCAACAACAACTCCAGAAGCAGCAGCAATGGCACCAGCATCAGCAACAACTGCAGAAGCAAGCAGCAGTGGCAGCAACTGTAGCAGCCGGAGCCCCAGCAGCAGTAGCCACCCCTCACACACTTCTTCACCTGCTTTCTAGGACCCTACTGGGTATAATTTTGAACCCCAATCCCTAGTTTGCTTATGGTGTGTGGTTTTGTGTCGATTAGTGTTAAATTAGCTAAATTAGTGCTAGATTTTGGTGATTGTGAGTTGTGATGGCAAATTGTTGATTTGGTTAGCTACCCTAGGTAAATTTAGTGTTAGTAGGGTCACTCACACTGAGAAATCCCCAGATTACACTAAAATACCATAAGGTTTCTTAATTGTGCAAAATTGGTGTTTTTAAGAGATAATTGTGACATTTGTGATCTGCTATAGACCCGGACCTTGCAGTGTAAAATTGAGAATACTGGGACATGATACCTAGATCTAGACACCACCACCAGAGAACGACCCCCAAACTCCTAACCCAGGCCGCCAATTTCCTTGTTTTGGCCGCAATTTGCGGCCCAGTGGGAGACTTGGGTGTTGGGGTTTTGGTGTAGGGCTCCTGCTGTGTTCTCTAGGTCCTTGACATGTCTAGTTTTGTAATATCTTGCCTGTAGGAAAATCTGGGACTATATGTCGCTTTTGTGTTTCGTTGTGTTTGCGCGATACGCGCGATACGTGAGTGGGTTCTGTGATCCAGCGTATCGCGGCGTGTCGCGATGGGTTTTAGACGCGTACACACACGATTCAGCGTATCGTGCACACGCGCGTTTAGTTCGCGACGCGAGTTTCTCGTTTCGATTCGATATCGCGTTTCGCGGGATATTTGACTTATATGTGATTTCTTGTCGTATTTGCAGGTTTGCAGACGGACACGGCTACAGGGGGAGCAGGTGATAGGATTCACCCAGCGTAGAGTTTAGGTGAGTAGATTTAACATCTACAGGGGAATCGCCCGCATGGCGTTATGCGTCTGGGCTAGGATTCTATTTCCTGTCGCACATTCTACGTCATTGTAGAATTGCTACTTTTACTATATTTCCTTGGCATAGTTATACTGTGACTAGCAGCCGTAGGACACTGCATACATTATTGACGGTTCATGTTGCACGAGCACATATTGTATGCTACACACACACCGTCAATAATTGCCATGTCACACACTACCCCTTATAGCCACTATTACTTGCCACATGACATCTAGCTTATCGGTATACCTATAGTGTATCATAACTTTAGTGATAGGTATATTTTCACTTTGCGATACAGCTACAGGTATACCTCCTACATATTATACCTACCGGGAGGGATTTCCGACATATGTTACTTATACCCAGGGGGGGTATACGACATCAGTTCCTATAGGTAGATACCTATATCTTGCTACACCTGTATGTTAGACACATATTCAGTTGCTGTCGCATATTTACATTTACTGATGTTACTTAGCTGTACCTTATCTTGTTTTTCGCATACATCTGGTTCAGCTATATACTTGTGTTTACCTGCTCGCATTCAGATATATTGCATACATTTATTCTTGGATTCATGCATTGTTTATCTGGATTCTATATGATGTTTTCGGGATTTAGGAACCGCGGGAGTTCATGAAATTATGCATACATGTAACAACCCGGTTTCCTTGATATGATATTTGAGCGTCGCCCATGAGTTTTATCGGTGCTGATTACCTACTCCATACGAGGTGTGGTTGCCGTATGAGAGTACATGGTGGGGCCCGGTATGGTTCCCCTCGGCAAGAAGATCGATGGGTTTGCCGATTGAGCCTGGAGGCGGGCGAGTACCTACCGGTGATTGTTTGGACCTGGCAGTTGTCCGGAGGCTACTGGCCAGAGTCGAGAGATGGATGCGGGAGGATCTGTACTGGCGGGGCCGAGGGCCGATACCGCAGACGGACCCCGTGGGCTGATCCGGACTGACGGAGCCCGATATACGAGGATTTCTGTGTCGATGCTTGGCACACGGTTTCATGATATTTCTTTAACCCCCTTTTTGTATATATAACAGGGGATTTAGTCGTTGTTATATATACCCTTACATCAATATTAGTGGTATGGGACGCTAATATATGTGTATTGCCCCCATCATATTCATTTCTGTACATATATATCCTTAGGATGTTAGATTCTTACTTGAGATTGGACTTGGGATACTAGGTGATTCATTGGGACTTGGACATTAGATATACCTATGTGATTGGTGATTTGTACATTCGGGATATAGGAGATTACTCGATATTGTACATTGAGGAGATGTAAGACTTATTTGATGTGAGTGCCCAATGTGGGGGCCTGGTTTGAGGTTTTGGGATTGGAGTATCTTGATGGATTGTGATCCTGCCACGACGTCAGGTTTCCGTGGAAAATGACATATTCCACCCTATACATCACCCTTACCTACCTTATGCACAGATTCATATATTAGTAGTACTTGTAGTGTACCCTTATGATAATTACATATTTGCCTTCTCATATCTCTATTGCATAGTTATTGCATACTATTATCATGTCATCATTGCTTCACATAGTAAATGTACCTGCTAGTATACTCTTCTTATTTCAGCATTGCATGACATATTACTACTGTAATCGCATATCTTAGATTCATGCTGTACGTGCATTCCTGCGATTACCTGCATATGTTTTATACTATTCACGAGTTGGCAACTCACCCCCGTTGTGCCACAGGTGTTTCAGGTTGTTCCCCAGAGTAGTCGAGGCAGGCTATTCCTCTATTCAGCTATCCAGCTACCACCTTTTGCTACAGACACCGTACCAGCTCATAGTACCGTTTTGCTTAGGTGGGTTGGTGGTTATCTGTATTTCATATTGTACCTTTGTTGTATTGTACTCTCCATCTACTGTTGTATTATTGACATAGAGACTTGGTGAGGACGTTAGGTGTATTATTGTGGATTTGAGGTCTTATGTATATACAGCTTTTTCTCTATTGTCATTATCTCTGTTGTATTCATCTAGACTAGTCTTTATAAAAATGGGGGTGTTGCTAAAATTTTAAAGGAAAGAAAATAAGACTTTTAAAGAATTTGGGTTGCGATTTCAATTGTTTTTAAACTTATATTATCTTTTCCGTATTTTTTCTTGGTTTAGATTTCTGGGTTTTGGCTTTCTTTTACTACGTTGCGTCTTTAGGCGTTGCGTAGTATTAGGGCCGTCACGGGCCATTCTTGGGTCTTGACACTAGGGAATAAGTTTTGAAAATATACCTCATACTTAACCCTAGGGAGTTGGAGGAAGGTGAAGAAGGGAAGAGAAGAGGCTGCAGTTGCTGTTGTGAAGCTTGGTGCTGCTGCTGCTACTTCTCTCTGCTGCTGCTGCTGCTTCTAGCTCCTGCTGCTGCTGCTGAAAGCTTGCTGCTGCTGCTGCTTGTTCTGGAGCTGGGGAAGAGGTAAGGGTGTGTGTGTGTGTGAGTGTGAGAGTTTGAGACAAAAACAAAAAGAGTTGAGAGAAAGAAACTATCACAATCATCACACAAAAGTCACCCCCTCTCTCTCTCTCTTCATTTAATGCAAGCATGGCCTAAAGCCATGATGCACTCTCTCTCTCTCACACAAGTCAACACTTAACCAAATTCAAACTAAAGTGACTACTAATCAACTAATAAAACCCACTTAAGAATCCATAAGACTTAATCCTATGATTAACCCACCATGGTTAATAATTATAGTATTAACTTAATTTAAAAACCCTAGTTTACATGCACATGTGTGTGCAAGCCTAGGAAAATTTTGGAAAAATATTTATTAAATGAGGAAAAATATTTAAAACACAATTTGGTAAACTTTTTTTTTTATTAAAAACCATTATTTTAAGTATAATTATTCACTAAACAAATCCTAATGTGTTACAGATATATCACAAATTCATTAGGGTTTGGAAAAAGACGACTGTCAACTGTGCATACACACCCGTTCCGAAACCCTAATGAAAATCCTCTTCCTTCGCCTCAAACAACTGTGCATAAACACCCGCATTCTTGTTCCGAGGAACATGAACACAATGAGATAAAACTAACCCCAAAACATATACTAGTATCTGGCTCAAACCAGAGCCGGCTAGTAAAATCCGTCCGGACTCCAAACGTGCACAAGTGCGCGGATGAGAACGAACCCTGTCGCAAAACCATGCGACCTCTACTCTGTTTTGCCCAAAAGCGAATAGCCCTCTGTGTGGGACTCTAAAGAATCGACACTACGCTGGCAGTGGGTTTAACAACAGACCGCAAGCGGCACTAGCTGTGCGTAACGGTCCCCAGGTAGATGCCGACAAGAAGACTGACGAGGTGAACCCCATCTGAACTCCTACTGAGTCTGAATGTGAAAATCTCCGTACAGTCCGGTCTGTTCGTCTGATACATCGCATGGCGGGCCTAGGGGGCGGTAAACGTCTGTCCCCTAATAGCGGTACAAGTCGTGTCGGAGTGAAGCCCAAAACACCCTGAGATAACACTGGAAACCTACCAGTATATCTCGATTGCCCTGGCCAGGGACTACTCGTGTAATGGCTCTCCTAGACACAGTGCGATGTCAACCGCCAATACCGGGAGAGACGAATCCTGTCTAACCGTCACTGCCTCCAAGTGCTTCGGGACTGTACCCAACTACTACCTGTTTGCACGACTCCTTTGAGCCGTGGTAGGGTAGTAATCAAAGTACAGTGGGAACACACTCGAGGCGAAGTGACAGTGTCAAGTCAGCGGACTAAGCTATACTCATGTCACCTGGGAACTGATAACTGACGATAGGTATAATACCAACCTGTCAGTTCCCGATGAGTCCTGTCCAGTGTACTCATAACCCAACGAGCACCCGTATACTATCTCCAGTACGGCGTACTGATGGCTGTGGGATAGACCATCTCCCACAGTGGGATGAGAAGCGCATACGCTAGTCTATTCCGGAGTATCGATGCCCTGTCTCGATAGTCCTGCGACTAGGGACCTGTATAAGGATGTGTGCTTATAGATTACCCAGCCCCCACTAGTGTGACTGCCATCACAACGCTGGTAATCAAGCAAAGATCCTAAGGACTCCACTAATGTGTATAGGTGATATACTAAAATAAACACAAGTACACATTGAAGTAGAAACAAACCAAGTAGCATACTACTATATTGAGCAAGATTGTTTATATAAGGTGAATATCCCAAGCTTCCATCAAGTAATATACAAACTAGTATGATACAGTAATGGCCTCTAGGGCATATACACTAACAATCTCCCACTTGCACTAAGGCCATGTACTGGCGTATCGAAGACCTATCATCTCGATCAGCCGCTCGAACTGAGTTTGGGGCAAGGCCTTGGTGAATGGATCTGCAGTGTTTTCCTCTGAAGCAACCCTCCGAACCTCGATCTCCTGGCGATCCACGATCTCCCTGATCAGGTGATACCGCCTCAAGATGTGTCTGGATTTCTGATGGGACCTGGGTTCCTTCGCTAAAGCTATAGCCCCATTGTTGTCGCAATACAGAGGTATTGGATCAACAATGGACGGAACCACCTGAAGTTCTTTCAAGAACTTCCTGATCCAGACGGTTTCTTTTGCGGCATCAGATGAAGCGATGTATTCCACTTCCATCGTCGAGTCTGCAACGGTTTCCTGTTTGGAACTCTTCCAACACACCGCCCCTCCATTGAGGGTAAAGACAAAACCCGACATGGACTTGGAATCATCCTTGTCACTCTGGAAGCTGGAGTCAGCAAAGGCCTCGATCTGGAGGTCTTTTCCGCCATACACCAAGAACATCTCCTTAGTCCTTCTCAGGTACTTGAGAATGTTCTTTACCGCTATCCAGTGTTTCTCCCCAGGGTTTGACTGATACCGGCTTACCACACTCAGTGCATAAGCTACATCCTGTCTGGTACACAACATCGCATACATTATAGAGCCTACCGCAGAAGCGTAGGGTATAATAGACATGCGATCCCTCTCCAAATCAGTCTTGGGAGACATCTCTTTAGAGAGGGTGATCCCGTGACAAGCCGGTAGGTTACCGAGCTTGGAATCTTCCATACTGAATCTCTTCAGTATGGTGTCGATGTACCTGGACTGTGAAAGTTCTAATATCCTCTTGGATCTGTCACGGTAGATCCGGATACCCAGAATGTATGAGGCATCACCCAGGTCTTTCATAGAGAACCTGTGTGACAAGAACCCCTTGACAGATTGTAGCATAGGAATGTCCTGATCTTTCGAACCCTCTGGTTCTACTAAGCTTCCAGTAATAGCTTGTGGTTCTGGAATTTCTTCCAGTTCTATTGCGCTCCCACTTATTTCTTTTTCTAAGAACTGATGTTCCAGAAAATGGGCATTACGAGAAACAAGGACTTTTTGTTCCTCTGCGTAATAGAAAAGATACCCCCTGAAGTTCTTTGGGTACCCACAAACTTGCACAGTACTGAGCGTGCCTCGAGCTTGTCCGTATGCTGCTTTTTGACATAAGCTGGACATCCCCAAATCTTCAGGTATTGAAGATAGGGTTTCTTCCCACTCCATAACTCATATGGTGTGGTAGGCACAGTCTTAGTGGGAACTCGGTTCAAAAGGTATGCAGCATATCCCAAGAACGATCGCGGCAACTCGGCGTTACTCATCATGGACCGTACCATATCCAATAGGGTTCGGTTCCGTCTCTCCGATACACCGTTATGTTGCGGAGTGTATGGAGGAGTAAGCTGAGAGAGAATTCCATTCTCTTTTAAGTAATCCAGGAACTCGTCACTCAAGTATTCACCACCTCGATCAGATCTTAGTGTCTTGATACTTTTGCCTGTTTGTTTTTCTACTTCATTCTTATATTCCTGGAACTTTTCAAAAGCTTCGGATTTATGCTTCATTAAGAAGACATGTCTGAACCTTGAGAAATCATCCGTAAAAGTAATGAAGTAAGAATAACCGCTTCGCGCATGTGTAGACATTGGACCGCACACGTCGCTGTGTACGAGTCCCAAGAGCTCGCTCGCTCTTACCCCGTGTCCAGTGAACAGAGTCTTTATCATCTTTCCTTTGAGACAGGATTGACAAGTTGCATACGATTGATATTCGAACGGATCCAAATATCCTTCTGCATGTAACTTAGTCAACCTTCTCTCATTGATGTGACCCAGTCTACAATGCCATAAGAAACTTTTATTAATTTCTGGAGACTTTCTTTTGTGTGTATTCTGGACATTGAAAATCTGTGGTTGGTTTAAAACGTAAATACCGTTGTTCAATGTACCTGACCCAATCAAAACTTGATTAAGGTGAATGTTCACTACATTACTTACAAATGCAAATTCATAACCTTCTTTAGATAATAAAGATACAGAAATGATATTACAGGTTGCATTTGGTACATAATAACAACTACGCAAAACCAAAAAGTGTCCATCTGACAAGCCCAGGTGATAGTCCCCCACGGCCTCAGCATCCATGCCAGCACCGTTCGCAACTCTGAGGGTCATGTCACCTGCCTTCAAAACTCTACGCTTTCTCAACGCCTGCAAAGAATTACAGATATGAGATCCTGATCCGGTATCCAATACCCAGGAAGTAGAGTTTATTGATAGACAGTTTTCAATAACATACACACCTGAAGCTGAAGCTGCAACTCGCTTCAAATCCTGTGTTCTGGCTTTCCAAGCCTTGCAATCCTGTTTCCAGTGACCACTTTTGTGACAATAGAAGCATTCTTCCTTCCCCACCAGCTTTCCCGCTATCTTTGTTGCTTTTCCTTTTCCCTTCGTATCCACTTTACCGACACCGCCTCTTGGTTTGGCGGGGGATTTCTTCTTCTTACCCTTGGCTTTCGCCCTAGATCTAGAAGAGGAAGATCCTCCTACAAACAAAGTGGATGTCTCCCTACCTTTCTGTAGGGTGCCCTCAGCACTCCTCAACATGTTCAGAAGTTCGGAGAGTTCAACCTCCTTTCCTTGCATGTTGAAGTTAAGGATAAACTGGGCGTAAGTGGAAGGAAGGGACTGGAGAATCAAATCAGTATAGAGTTCATTCTCAAACGT
Source organism: Agapanthus africanus (assembly GCA_030015575.1). NCBI lineage: Eukaryota > Viridiplantae > Streptophyta > Magnoliopsida > Asparagales > Amaryllidaceae > Agapanthus > Agapanthus africanus. The sequence goes on from JASDDO010000012.1 coordinate 251,016,294, forward strand.
GGTCCCAAGGTCCGCGAGCTCCTCAATGAAGCCAATCATCTTAAGCACGTGTTCCGCTACCGATGATCCGACGGCCAACCTTGCCGAAAACAACTTCTTCGACACTTCGTATCTTGCGATACGAGACTGCTCTCCATACAGTTCTTTTGTATGGAGAAATATGGACTCTAGGTCAATATTCTTATGCCTCCTCTGATGTTCATTGTCCATCGAGGCAAGTACGAGGCATTTGGCCTTCGCGCAATCTATCTCCCATGTCTTACGGATTTCCTTATCCGCGACGCTGGAGGTGGGACCTGGGACAGGGGGAGCTTTAGTGGTAAGGACATACCCCAACTTGTCATAAGTGATTGCCATCTTGACATTCCTGAGCCAATATTTGTAGTTTGGCCCAGCCAATATGTTTTTATCTAGAAGTAACTTAAGTCCAGTCATGTTGAATGGTCGCTGCAATTAGGAGAGAGAAAATAAACACTTTAGCATGATGCTCTTGCAAGTTTAGAGTGGTTTTTAATTTGTCTAAACTGGATGGCTCCCACTGTCTCTCGAATCACTTCTCAAACCGTAAAGAAAGGATTAGTCAGGATCACTCTCACCGTACAATACTTGCTTAACCATTCAGCCTGGCCAGTGTCGGTACTTCGAGGGAGGTTTTCCAACGCTTTCGCGAAGTTCCTTAATTAAGTAACCTCTTTTCCCTGTGGGCATAGCCCCTCTAACACCTTTCTAGACACCTACTAAGTTTATAGCATTGATCGTTAAGTGAGAGTTCTCCCGAGGAGTAGCATATACTCACAGTAGGATCGGGATCCAAATATCATCGTGTGACGAAACTGAAGGAATCCTACCAGAATCACCACACTCCAAATGGTATGCAAATCTAGCAAGTTTCAGTACTTATGAAACTCCCGATGTGGATTTTTGCCCCATGCTCTTATGACCTTGGCGTGAGGTCAAAATGTCATAAGTCACATGTCAAGTTCTTCCCATTATTATCCTGGTTAATTTGAACCCACCCGTACCTACCCTTGACGTAGGCCAAAATGTCAGTACGACTGTCTCAAACCAACGTATTCTATCTATGCAACAGATAAATATCCGGCAGCTACCAATCACTATGCCTTGGCGTGAGGTCAAAATACATAGCTTGAATACTACCGTATATTTAACTGAAATGATGGAGGGCTACGAATGGTTTTGGTGAAACCGTGAACGTAGTGAACTTGATATAATCGATGGAACGAGATAGCTTTTAAAAGGAGTGGCTCAAGCTCCGCATTTAAAAGTTAGTTTTGAAAAGAACCGAGTGGTTTTTCGAAAGTGTTCCAACGACTTTTTCTTGGTTTATTATCTTGCATTAGTTCTTTTAATGCGTGATATTCTTGCATTAGTTCTTTTAATGCGTCCTATCATTTAATCCTACCATTGCAGAAAACAACCAAAATATGACGTACGCTTATGCCATTCGCATTCGCCACGGGGGCCCGTCATCACCCGTTAGGTCACTTAACTAACGACAGAGCGGGGGCTGGGCTAGCGCGGCTGTAAAACATAAGCAACGCCTAAATAGTTATAAATGTAAAGCAATGATAGACATTACAGATCACAGATGAATACATTTGATATACTAGGAATCCGCAATCCGTTCGAGCCTGCAACGAAAAGCGGATTACACGGTCGTGGTGAATAGCCAAAACCCCACCCAAGACCCCTACGGGTGCGGCAAACTACCCGCCAAGTACCCGAAGCGAAGCAACCTCCCTCACCACCGTGAGTAGGCCACTCGGCACTTCGAGATACCCGGTAGTTTGTGCACCCCCTCCATGGGTCTATCCTAGGAGCAAAAACAGTAAAAGGAATTATACAATGACGGCTACAACCCCGACCCGGTTGTGCGGTGTTCATATCAGAATATTGCATTTTATACCGCCCATTCTTACGCTCGTGTGTTTATAGGTAGGTACTTTTAATCCGTGTTTGTTACATGTTTGCAGAATACAGGTTTCCAGTACAAATATTGCAAATCAGGATAAAATCTCCACAGTTACGCCAAATGCAGAACATCTGTCGACAGCAGATAAAAGCCGGGTTCCGGTCATCCATATCCGTCCAGTGCTGCATACCGGTCCCAGGGACAAGACATATGACAGTGGTCATTCGTGTCTCGGACATGCACAAAGCACGAGAGGGGCTGCACAAGAATCAATGGGTGCGCGGAGCTCGAGGGAGATAAAGTCAAAAGTAAAGAAAAGATAGTGCAATCTTGACTTGGAAATCTGCTGATATTGTAGAAGACTTTTGTGTATTCTGAAGATGCCAAACACCAGGAAACAGGGAACCAGGAACAGACACAAAAGTTCACTGCCCAATTCAACAGTACGGCCACGCATGCGCGGCCAATAGGGGCTATTGGCGGCGCATGCGCGGCAAGGTGGGGCCCACTCTCTGCCGAATTTCAGGGGCAGTTTGGGTGTTTCATTTCTGGTCTGCTGGTTGCCCTAAAACCCCATTTCCCTGCCTATAAATACAGCAGTTTTGAGCACAACCAAGGGAGCAATTTTTTAGTTTTGTTTTAGCCTCATTTTTGTTAGTTTCTTTCTTCTTCTTCTTCATTCCTCCATAAAATTGTAGTGAGAGCTTTTGAGTGGATGTTAATGAAGATGAGGTTGTTTTATCTTTCTTGTTAGTTTGCTCCCCCTTGAGATTTCTGCTTTCTCTTGCTCATTCAATCTCTTCATTGAGGTTGAATGGTTAAGAGTTATTTATTGATCTCAAGGGTCGTATTTTCTCACGGGCTAGCACTTCACTTCACATGCGCTTTCTACCCTTCCCTTGATCTTGCAAGTTCTTCATTGAGCTTGCAAGTTTAAGGGTTGGCTATTGAGCACATGCTTGGCTTGGGTCCTAGTTCCGTATTCTTTTTATTACCCGCTTTTTATTACTTGTCTTTTTATTACTTTCATTTTATTTCATGCATTTTATTCATGCTCTTTAATACTTGTTATCTTTTCTTTTCTTTGTTCTTTTCTTTTTGTTCTCTTTTGTTTATTTTGTGAATGTTGTAATTATTGTTGTTGTTAAGAATCCATAGGATATTGTAAGTTAACGTTTCTTTACCAATTCCTTTTCCCGTTATTTTCCATTTGAACTTCGCCCAAACCATACGCAAGCGCTCCGTTAGGCACCGTACCCTGACAAGGTAACGGTGATTCCTAACCGCGACCGGTTGCGTTCGGTTTGGCCGGAGGCGAAAGCAAGAGACAAGAACGGAAGGACAAGGGTAAATAAGCCGGATTCTACGAATACCGCGCTTAAATCCCCTAATCCCCGTTGTTGCCGATTGTCTAGCTTCAATTGGTCAAGACTCTGCTCAATGGTTTTTGAGTACGGATTTCTTAGCTTACAATCTCGTATCTTTTCTTAACAACTTTATACTTGCAGATAAACACATAGGTTAGATCAAACAAACTCTACAGATTCTTTATTAACTCGTCTAAGACAAGAAGGTAAGATAACACCATCTCCCTGTGGACCGACCCGTGCCCACCGGCTAGCTGCAAAGCGACACCGTCCTGATCGCGGTTACACTTTAATTCTTTCATCCGACACGCCAAAAGCGTGCGATCAAATGGCGCCGTTGCCGGGGAGACGGTAGCGTATTTTCTTTCTTGTCATTCGGGTTAATATTCTTTTTGTATATATAAAAAAAAAATATATTCTTTTTTGGACAATATTTTTGTGGGCAAGTGTCCAGATTTTTGCGTATTTGCAAACTGCGATTGTGGGGAGCAAAGTGTACATTCAAAGTTTAGGTGATTACGGAGTACAGTGCCAAAGATCCGGGTAGTTTGACCCGCGCAAGCGAACCATTCAAGCTTACCGGACTTGATTCAACGGGGGTTTCCTAACCCAAAAACTTAACGGTACGTACTTTCCTAACACCTTCTTCTCAAATCCGATGCTTCCAATATACTATTCTTTTGCATGATTCTTTGCAAGTTCGCTTGAAAACGCTAAAAATCGACTAACCCGTATTTGTTGCAGTGCTGAGCTTAAACTAAAAAACGATTGTTTTATTCTTTATAGAATTTTTTTTGAATTGTGCATTGCATCAATTAATACGGACTTAAGGGCAAGCGAACCCCACAACATACGGTAAATGATTTCATCACCTTGTCCGTGGCCCACAAATCACGAACTTGAGCATAACGATTACCCGCACAAATTTTAAAAGAAATTAGACTTTAAGCCTAAAGGACTTCGCGCTCACTAGGAGAAGTTAACTGTATTTAGAAGCTTGCTTACGGTATATTGTTTACGGGGTGTCTAGGAAAGTGTTAACGGCGAAACCGCCAAAATAGAAAGGGTTATTTAATTAAGGAACTTCGCGAAAGCGTTGGAAAACCTCCCCTTATCTCTGCACTTACCTGGCCTCGTGATCAGTGTATCGTGAGTCTGTTTCTCGACACAGTTTAATTTCGACAATCAAGTTCTTGAGCAGGTCTAGTTGACCTAGGTGAACCCTAGAACGATTAGGTGTGTGGTATTTTTGTGTCGTGATGATCTTTGTCCATACTCTTTTTGTGTATACTTCATTCTTTTGTAATATATTTAACTAAAAAAAAAAAAACATTCTTTTTTCCCCTCCCTTTTCTCTTCCTTTCTTTCACTCTCTCTTCATATCATGGGTACTCCACCTCGCAAAACTCTTGCCGAACTTTGGTACCCACAACCAGACATAACTTCCTACGCTTCTTGTTTTGGTCGAACTTCGAACGATCCATCCATGCCAAAAATTTCTTTGAAAGATCGGATAGACGCGTCTAGGACAAACAATTTGACTCCGCAATCCACTTCATATCAACCATTTCAAACATTCACCCCTTCTTACGTTGATACACCTTCTTCGAGTCATGTTCCAAGACCTATGTCTCTAGCTGAACGTATTGAACAATCCCGTAGCCGATCTTTCACTCCTTTCACCACTACAAATTCTTGGGATCAACAATTCCATTCACCTTCTTATCCCAATGTTGATCCCACTCCTGTCCAGCCATTCAATTCCTACCAATCCTACCCTAATTTTGCACCTTCCCTAGACATTGCATCAGAACAGCCTTTTGGGAGTTTTCAGTACCCAAACAACTTTGAATCTTTTACTGAAACCCCTTCACAACCTATGTCTAGCTTAGAACAGTCCTTGGAAGAATTTAGGGTAGCTTCACAACAGACGATGGATTTGAATGCGTCCATGGCCGCCCTCATACAACCTAGTGATCCGGTAGCTAGTTTTCAACTAGCTCCAACTTTTTCAATGTATGATGAGGCGACTGGACAGGCTGTGAAATTGAGTGGAGAGAGTGAGATGTATCCCCTTCCGAATCAAGCCTACCCGTTTCAACTTGAATCCCACAACTCCAGTTTTGAATATCTATCTAGTGTCCCAAACGATTCACCAGTTGAAGATAGAATGATTAATGAGTTGTGCGACTTCGTAGTGTTTGATTTGCCCGATTGTGAAGGGTCTCTTCCAAGTGAAACCGATCCCAAACCTTTTGACCTCTACACCTCCATCTTAGAACCAGAATCGATTGAACTCCATGCTTTTGATGAGGTGTCTGAGAATATAGATTTTCACTTGATCGAGGATATTGACGCTGAGAACATTTTGGATGATGAACCCGTAGATTTGGCTGAGTTTATCTCTTCAAATCATCATCCCGAGTCTTTAAATGTTTTTCCCGAACTTCATATGCGTCTGGATTTTGAAGAAAAATGCATGGATGAGATAAATTTTGAGGAGAATTTTGAGGATAGTTTTGAGGATGAAACAGTTTTAATTGATGAGTCGGATTTTCCAATTCATCCTGTTCCTTTCATTGACTGTGTACACCCTCCCGAAACCCTAACCGATGCCCCTCCTCGATCACTTCCCTCCATCCTTTCCATCGTTCCGACCTTGCAAGAACCCGTCTCGCTTACATTTCATATGTCTGGTTTACCAAGTTCGGCGTACCCATGGTTTCTTACGAATCTTGAGGGATTCGACCCAATTTCTCGACGAGTAAATATATTAGCACAATCACTTTTCACACATCGCTCATCACAAATTGTGCTAATCTATTTACTCCATTTGCACCCTCAAGTTCGTCTTCCACTTCTTTTTCCCTTACGCCATTCTTCTTCTTCTGATCTACCGAGACCGCATTCCACTTCTCTCCACAAGGGGTCTCGCGTAGTCTCCATTTCTTTTCTCTACGCCTTCTTCCACCAACCGGTACATTACAGAGATAAAATCTTTGAATGGTTGGTGTTAACTTTTGGCCTGTGTAAGGCCTTGTATAGATGGATACTGTTAATTCCCCCCTAATCCTGAATTTCAACGCTTAACAGTGGAAACACTGTTTTACTTAAGTTTGGGGGGGACATTTTTTTGTATATATTTTTGGTTTTCCTTTTTTTTGTTTTGTATATAATTTGTTTTTAGGAAGCGCCGGCAATTTTGACCCTCTTGGTATAGCCTGACAGTGAGGGCACTGTCAAGTTTATGTTTGGGGGTGTGCTCGGTAAGCTTTCTTCCTTCGCATTCATATGTATATTTTGCATCTGCATACCTTATTAAAAACCCACAAAAATCGAAAAATTTCCAAAAATTATAAAAACTTTTTTGTCAAGTTAGCTTGTGGAAGAACTCTGATTCAACATTCGATGGTTTTTGTTTGAAAAGATAGGAATAACTAAATCCTATGTTTGGATTTTGAAAACCTGAAAGATAACTCTCCTTTGAAGTTAACTATGGCTGATATACGTCTTTACATCACACTACACGTGTCGTGAATCTTGGAAATTAGATGACAAGTCTTTTATGTTTAAAAAAAAAACTTTAAAATAGATAAATGATTTTCTGAGGATCAAATAGGTTTGTTCTGAAATAAGTAATATATCAAGAATAGTTTATGAAGTAAAGCGAATATGAAGGAATGTTATTGATGCCGTAATTGGAGCTAAGTCTGAAAAATAACCCATCTAAAAACTTGATTGGAATGATTACACACCAAACCCACTAAACACGTCTTTTATCCAAAAAATAATTGAACTACCGGTTATATCTCCGTTCGTATTGAATCATCATGTTTTTCACGCCAAACTGTCTTTTGTTTTTGGACCTAGGTAACTTGAGTAATTAAGTCCGCTGGGGTGTTTCTACACCTAATGCCCTAAAACCAACTGGTTTGGGTGCATTGGCCCAAAGCTCGCTAAGAAGCCTAGAAAGTCCAGTTTTAAAACAAAGTCAAGCAAGTGTTCTCTCCGAATTAAAATTCCTAACGGTTCTTTGTGTGAGAATAATCTTGATAAAAAGACAAGCTTTTATAAAAAAATTTTAACGGAGATATGAAGGTTTTACTCTTTGATAAAGACTATTGCAGGTTCACAGAGGTGTGTATGAAATGAAAACAAGAATAAGGTGGAGTGAAAAATACGACTTAGTTTCCTGTTAGGGAAGATAGAAATTCTGAAGTTGAAACTTTACTGGAAAACGAAACTTGAAAAATGCTTAACTCTTTATAAAACTTATGTGATCCTTTTAAAATTGTTATCTGGGCTTTATTGTATGACATAATGACTTTATTCGACCTTTCGGAACTTAACGGCACTATTTGCACTGCACGTAAAGACATATAAAATCTGTAGTTAAATAATAAGCGAGGTGTGAAAAATAAAGGTTCGATAGTCTAGACTTAGGATAATAGAATTGTTATTTTCTGAAACAAAACTTTAGGGGTTGAATCTTAGTTATTTTACAAAACTAGCTTGACGGGATTTTGTGGGTAGTATCCGCTGAAAACCCTCAGGAGACAACACTCCTCCTACTAGGGACACCTAGAGGTTTAACGGCTTGTTGCACATGCTCAGTGCAATCGCGTTCCCTGCGAAAGTGCGGTTATCATTTTATTTTTGTGAATAATTGGTTTTGCTCGGGACGAGCAAAAGTTAAGTTTGGGGGTATTTGTTCATATCAGAATATTGCATTTTATACCGCCCATTCTTACGCTCGTGTGTTTATAGGTAGGTACTTTTAATCCGTGTTTGTTACATGTTTGCAGAATACAGGTTTCCAGTACAAATATTGCAAATCAGGATAAAATCTCCACAGTTACGCCAAATGCAGAACATCTGTCGACAGCAGATAAAAGCCGGGTTCCGGTCATCCATATCCGTCCAGTGCTGCATACCGGTCCCAGGGACAAGACATATGACAGTGGTCATTCGTGTCTCGGACATGCACAAAGCACGAGAGGGGCTGCATAAGAATCAATGGGTGCGCGGAGCTCGAGGGAGATAAAGTCAAAAGTAAAGAAAAGATAGTGCAATCTTGACTTGGAAATCTGCTGATATTGTAGAAGACTTTTGTGTATTCTGAAGATGCCAAACACCAGGAAACAGGGAACCAGGAACAGACACAAAAGTTCACTGCCCAATTCAACGGTACGGCCGCGCATGCGCGGCCAATAGGGGCTATTGGCGGCGCATGCGCGGCAAGGTGGGGCCCACTCTCTGCCGAATTTCAGGGGCAGTTTGGGTGTTTCATTTCTGGTCTGCTGGTTGCCCTAAAACCCCATTTCCCTGCCTATAAATACAGCAGTTTTGAGCACAACCAAGGGAGCAATTTTTGAGTTTTGTTTTAGCCTCATTTTTGTTAGTTTCTTTCTTCTTCTTCTTCATTCCTCCATAAAATTGTAGTGAGAGCTTTTGAGTGGATGTTAATGAAGATGAGGTTGTTTTATCTTTCTTGTTAGTTTGCTCCCCCTTGAGATTTCTGCTTTCTCTTGCTCATTCAATCTCTTCATTGAGGTTGAATGGTTAAGAGTTAGTTATTGATTTCAAGGGTCGTATTTTCTCACGGGCTAGCACTTCACTTCACATGCGCTTTCTACCCTTCCCTTGATCTTGCAAGTTCTTCATTGAGCTTGCAAGTTTAAGGGTTGGCTATTGAGCACATGCTTGGCTTGGGTCCTAGTTCCGTATTCTTTTTATTACCCGCTTTTTATTACTTGTCTTTTTATTACTTGCATTTTATTTCATGCATTTTATTCATGCTCTTTAATACTTGTTATCTTTTCTTTTCTTTGTTCTTTTCTTTTTGTTCTCTTTTGTTTATTTTGTGAATGTTGTAATTATTGTTGTTGTTAAGAATCCATAGGATATTGTAAGTTAACGTTTCTTTACCAATTCCTTTTCCCATTATTTTCCATTTGAACTTCGCCCAAACCATACGCAAGCGCTCCGTTAGGCACCGTACCCTGACAAGGTAACGGTGATTCCTAACCGCGACCGGTTGCGTTCGGTTTGGCCGGAGGCGAAAGCAAGAGACAAGAACGGAAGGACAAGGGTAAATAAGCCGGATTCTACGAATACCGCGCTTAAATCCCCTAATCCCCGTTGTTGCCGATTGTCTAGCTTCAATTGGTCAAGACTCGGCTCAAAGGTTTTTGAGTACGGATTTCTTAGCTTACAATCTCGTATCCTTTCTTAACAACTTTATACTTGCAGATAAACGCATAGGTTAGATCAAACAAACTCTACAGATTCTTTATTAACTCGTCTAAGACAAGAAGGTAAGATAACACCATCTCCCTGTGGACCGACCCGTGCTCACCGGCTAGCTGCAAAGCGACACCGTCCTGATCGCGGTTACACTTTAATTCTTTCATCCGACACGCCAAAAGCGTGTGATCATGCGGCCAAACAAATAATAATATTACATCAATTTACATATTACATGAATGAAAGAAAAAGAGAAGCTCATCTCACATCCACCCCGGCTATTCACCCGCGACAGTCCAACGCATTCATATACACAAACCATCATCAAACACAGATCACAGATATGTATAACACCGACTAATCGACATATAGCGATTAGCCGACGTTCAATACATATAAACATCACAGATATAACAAATATAGTCAAAGTGTAGTGAAGTTCGATAAAAATACGGATTTATAGGCCCCCAAAAACAAATTTCTTTTCTGGAAAACCTGGGCACAAATAAACCATCTGAAAAATCCCAAAACCCTACCAGAAGAACACTGCACAAAACCCGATCACGAGAGGAGCCTAAACGGCGGCGGTTCCGCGGCAAATGCATACCTATTGCCGCGGAACCGCGGCGGTTTGAGGAAATCAGGGGATCGTTTTTGGTGGGTGTTCTCACAAAACCCTGAGCCGATTTTAGGAGTAAAACTTTTTACCTTTTGAGCACAAAAAATTTCAACAGAAAGTTAGGGTTTTTAACTTTTAGGTTTTTGTGATTTTTCCGATCGAACTTCCGTACACTTTACTACTAAGCTAGTTTAAGTTTAGTTAGGCTCTGATACCACTGTAAGTCCACGTTGCCACCCCCGGTTCTTGCGGGGAGGCGGAAACGGTATAAAAATCAAATTTTTAGCGCATGAGGCAACATGGACTAACAAAGTCGGGATCTTTTCTAAACTAAACTAGCAAGAAAGCTAAAAAGAGTTAGCTACTCAGATAAAAGGTTATACCTAACTTGAACTCCTTCTTCTTGAAACCTTTGTAGGGTTTGATGGTGCTTTCCTCGTCTCCTTCTTCCGTCAAAGATGGATCCACCTGAGGGTTCAACCTTCGGGCTCTTTCTCGAACTTTGAGAGAACTAGGATCTTCGGCTTGCTAAACCTCTAACCCTAGAGTGAGTAGAGAGTGGCTTTAGGGTGATTTTATCTCAAGGAGAGGGATTCTCAACACATGATAAGGATTCTCCTTTTACTAGAGGAGGAGGAAGAAGAAGAGAGGAGAGAGAAGAGATATGATAGAATGAATAAAATCCTTCTCATTTTGCAACCATAACCAAAATGAAAAGAATTATCAAATTAACAATAATAATAAAAATGAAATAGTTGATGGATGGTTTGGAATGACTATTATCATTACATTCATTAAATGGTTTTACTAGAATCAAAGAGCATCTTTGATATGTAATGATAATGGTCAAACTTTCAACCATGGTCAACAAGTCAACCTTGGTCAACAAGTCAACAAACCCAACCATAACACGATTTCATTTAATTAATATTATTAATTGATATATCACAAATTCATTAGGGTTTGGAAAAAGACGACTGTCAACTGTGCATACACACCCGTTCCGAAACCCTAATGAAAATCCTCTTCCTCCGCCTCAAACAACTGTGCATACACACCCGCATTCTTGTTCCGAGGAACATGAACACAATGAGATAAAACTAACCCCAAAACATATACTAGTATCTGGCTCAAACCAGAGCCGGCTAGTAAAATCCGTCCGGACTCCAAACGTGCACAAGTACGCGGATGAGAACGAACCCTGTCGCAAAACCATGCGACCTCTACTCTGTTTTGCCCAAAAGCGAATAGCCCTCTGTGTGGGACTCTAAAGACTCGACACTACGCTGGCAGTGGGTTTAACCACAGACCGCAAGCGGCACTAGCTGTGCGTAACGGTCCCCAGGTAGATGCCGACAAGAAGACTGACGAGGTGAACCCCATCTGAACTCCTACCGAGTCTGAATGTGACAATCTTCGTACAGTCCGGTCTGTTCGTCTGATACATCGCATGGCGGGCCTAGGGGGCGGTAAACGTCTGTCCCCTAATAGCGGTACAAGTCATGTCGGAGTGAAGCCCAAAACACCCTGAGATAACACTGGAAACCTACCAGCATATCTCGATTGCCCTGGCCAGGGACTACTCGTGTAATGGCTCTCCTAGACACAGCGCGATGTCAACCCCCAATACCGGGAGAGAGGAATCCTGTCTAACCGTCACTGCCTCCAAGTGCTTCGGGACTGTACCCAACTACTACCTGTTTGCACGACTCCTTTTAGCCATGGTAGGGTAGTAATCAAAGTACAGTGGGAACACACTTGAGGCGAAGTGACAGTGTCAAGTCAGCGGACTAAGCTGTACTCATGTCACCTGGGAACTGATAACTGACGATAGGTATAATACCAACCTGTTAGTTCCCGACGAGTCCTGTCCAGTATACTCGTAACCCAACGAGCACCCGTATACTATCTCCAGTACGACGTATTGATGGCTGTGGGACAGACCATCTCCCATACTGGGATGAGAAGCGCATACGCTAGTGTACTCCGGAGTATCGATGCCCTGTCTCGATAGTCCTGCGACTAGGGACCTGTATAAGGATGTGCTTATAGATTACCCAGCCCCTACTAGTGTGACTGCCATCATAAGCTGGTAATCAAGCAAAGATCCTAAGGGCTCTACTAATGTGTATAGGTGATATACTAAAATAAACACAAGCACACATTGAAGTAGAAACAAACCAAGTAGCATACTACTATATTGAGCAAGATTGTTTATACAAGGTGAATATCCCAAGCTTCCATCAAGTAATATACAAACTTGTATGATACAGTAATAGCCTCTAGGGCATATACACTAACAGGACCATGGCCCCCCTGCACAATAAGAACTGACTCGCCCGGAAAACAAAACCAGACTTTCTTCTCACGTCAGTCCACAGACGCGTAGCAAGTAGCTAACCAGTCTATGCCCAAGAGAACGTCGAAGTCCAACATCTCAAGAAGGATCAAGTTGACGGACGAATCTCTATCTCCAATACGAACGGCACATGACTGAAACACATGTCGCACAACAAAAGACTTGCCAACAGGAGTTGTCACGACAAGCGGTTGATCTAGAAAACACGACTCTCGGCCCAACATCGGCACGAAGTGTGTAGAAATATACGAGTGCGTAGATCCCGGATCAAAGAAAACGCGTGCATCGAAGGAACATACTGAAAGAGTACCTGAAACCACTGCATTGGACGCCTGCGCGTCCTGATGAGTCAAAGCAAATACTCGAGACTGCCCTCTACCGGCAACTGGCTGATCTCCGCATCTGCCACCCCTTCCTCTCTGAACAAACCCTCTGCGACCATGACCTCTCTGAGAATAAGTCTGACGCGGAGCAACAACAGGCACAAGAGGCAACACTCTCTGAGGTGGAGAAGGTGGCAAGGTAACATGTGATACAACTGCCTCTTCCTCCCGTGGTATCGGTACAATCTCTAACGCGAAGATAAAAACTCCAGCACCGGAAACATCCAGACGATGACTGCTGACCCTCCTGGGGATAAGAGCTAAATAACCGGCCTCTTCCCAAGAATCTGCTACTCCCATGAGCAGAACGAAATCTGTCGTGGCGTCTATACATCTGTCTCCGGGAAGATACGCCAGTACGAACCCTCTTCGGTTCCGGAACGAACGAAGTCTCGGAAAGACGCTCCTCATCCAGTAGGGTTACGTCCACTACGGCTGCATATGTGTCACAATGCTGGGCGCTGATAGCGAGGAACAACTGGATAAGCAGGCCTCGCACAAATCACTTGATCCGCATCTCCTCAGTGTCCACCAAATATGGAGCATACACAGATAGCTGGGTAAACTGAACATCGTACTCTGCCACCGTCATACCCGGAGTTTGGCGTAACAACTCAAAACTGCGAGCTTGAGCATCCCTGACGCTCTGTGGAAGAAAACGGGCAAGAAACACTGTCACAAACTCAGCCCAGGTCATAGGAGAAAGACCTGCGACTCGTCCCCTCTCTAAAGACTCGCACCAGGTTTGGGCAAGACCCTCCAGACGAAAACTCGCGAACTCTACCCATCTCGCGTCGGTGCATCTCAGCGAACGACAGATCCTAGCCATCCTATCGATAAATGAATGGGGATCTTCAGCTGTATCGGTGCCGTTGAAAACCGGAGGCTTCGGCCTCATGAACTCAGATAATGATATGGTGATAACCTCCGTAGCTGTAGGTACGACTGCCTGAACCGTAGGCACCATCGCTGTCCCCGTGACAGGTGGGACAACCTCCTGTCTCTGCGCTCGACTGGCCTCAACCAACGACCCCATCATCTGGCGCAAATCCTACATACCGGCCTCTAGCCTAGTAATACAATCTATCGAAGGTGGATCAATCCGCTCCTGTGGAATGGGCATACCGCCCTGGTCAGTCCTTGTCTCTGACGAGCATACCCTGACCTCGGCTCTCGCGTCTGCTCTCTGTGCCCTCGTAGTCTTCGGTGTCATAATGGCTGGAAATGAAAACAGGATTCGATAAGAACATAGAAATCAAATCATAGTGATACGTGGAATCAAGGAAGGAATTACAAGAAATATGTTCTAAGGTCACTTTGGCAGAGTACCGTGTCGTAAGTATGCCCTGGAACATACACACGCTACGTCACTCTGCTTAAGCTACCTACTCCATCATACCAAGGTCATCCTACACTTCGAACGGTAAAACCTAGCGCTCTGATACCAACTTTGTCACGACCGAAAAATTTAGGCACTTGACTGTAACACTTTGAATTTCCGTTAGAATGTTTTTCGTGATAATTAGTAATTGTACGTGTTATTATATATGTGTACATAGGATTATTAGTTATTTTAGTCGGGTTTACTAATTATATTTAGTCGTGTTAGCAAATTGGAAAATTTTCCTTTGTAGTGTACACTTGCACACTTAGCGATTTTTGTGACTTAGGGTTTTTGGTATAACATGTTAACCATTCTTTTGTTGCATGGTTCATTTTAATTCCCCACCCTTTAATCAAAACAAAACCCTTTTTATAATTCAAAAATCCAATTAAACAATTGATAGCATGGTGTTAGGTAAGAGGTTGACTTTTTTGACCCCATTTCCTTCTCTTCTCTCTCTCTTCTCCTCACTTCAGAAAATTCTGGAAATTCCAGCAGAAAACCCTAGCTTTCCTTCATCTTTTCCTCTCTTTTTCACTTCTCCTTGATTCCCAAATAAAACCCTACACAAATCAACACTTTTCCTTCACAAAACCATGGAAAAGGGGCTTTTTGGGGTGTTTGAAGGCAAATCAGCACACTTGAGGGAAGAGCTGGGACTTTTGGTGTTTTATAAGGTTTTTAGAAGGTATTAACTCATGTTAGCACTCCCTTTCCTTAAACTTGTAGTATTCTTTAGCAAAAATCTCATTTTTGTGCATTTTTAGTGATATTAAAGGATATTTGTGATTCACATGTTAGATTAGGGTTTTGTTAGTTTGGTTAGCTCTATTATGTGTTATTAGAGCTATTTTAGGCCAGGTTTTGTTTCAGTTTGCACAGAATTACCATAAAGTTCCATTTTAGTGCAAAAGTGTGGATTTTAACTTGATTTAAGGCTCTGTAGAATCTGCTACAACCCGAGATGTTCCAGAGCAAAACTAGATGTTACTGTAGCTTGTTTGGGAGTATAGAGTGCACACACCAAACCTGAGAGCCCACCCCCCTACCCAGGCCGCCGGAATATTCATTCTGGCCGCAATTTGCGGCCAGATGGGAGAGTTGGGATTTGGGGTTTGGGCCACTGGAGTCTGCTGCTATGTGGGTTATTTAGGTATATATAGTTTTACAATATCATTTCTGTATCAAAATCTGTAGTTGAATACCTATTTTCCTGTATTTTAATCTTCGCGACACGCGTGATACGTGTGTATGGGTTTTGGGTTTCTGCGTATTGCGACGCGTCGGAGTGGCTTCAGGCGCGTAATCACATGTTTTAGCGTATCGCGCACACGCGCGCTTGGTTCAAGACACGAGTTACTTGTTCGGCTTTAATGTCGTGTTTGTGTGACTTCAAGCTTATGTATGATATATTGTGTAATTCTAGGTTCGCAGGCGAGTACGGCAGACGCCGCGTAGAAGGGGAAACAAGTTGTTGGCTATACCTAGCGAGAGACCACGGTGAGTAGATTTAACATCTACCGGGATATCGCCCGCATGGCGTTCTACGTCACGGCTGATAGGACCTTATAGCTACATTTACATACATTGACTGTTCAAGGCTACTATTTAATGCATACTGCATTCCCTGCTATATGGATATAAAGTAGAATTGATAGAACACCGCACCATTACTAACGGTCCATGTTGCACGAGCACTATCCTGCATGTTACACACACACCGTTAGTAATTACCATGATACTCACACTGTAGAATTTCCATGATCATTATGCTGTAGCTCATCTTTTATGTGACTAGACATGATATTCATACTTGATGCACATATCACCTCACATTGACTTGCATATTGGTTTGGATTACATGTGATTTCTGGATTTGGGAACCGTGGCTATTTCAAATATGTAATCATTTAAAAACCCGGTTCCCTTGATATGATATTTCGGTGCGTCCACCATGTGTTTCCTTGGCGCTAGAGTGATATATGTGAACCCGAATCGAGGAGCTGGTTGAGGCCGATTACGGGTGCATGGTGGACCCGGTATGGTATCCCGGGGCGAGAACGGTTCGCTGTGTAGTAGACGGTAAGCCTGGCAGAGGGACTACTACCTACCGGTAATTGGTTGGACCTGACAGTTATCCGGAGGATACTGATCAGAGTCGATAGATGGATGCGGGATGATCCGTACTGCCGGGGCCGAGGGCCGATACCGCAGACGGAGCCCGTGGGCTGACCCGGACTGACGGGGCCCGATGGATGAGGATTTGCGTGTCGATGCTGGACACGAGTATTTAGGATATTTAGGTGCCGATGTTGGGCACTCGTGATTCTCAGAGATTTACAGGATTGTAGGGCCGATGAGAGTGTCGGCGCCTGAGCTATTTGGGGGATCTGGGTGCATTGATGGACACTGATTATATATTCCACGTTGACATTCCGTGTAAATGTTATATTGCCCATGCTCAGCATTTATTATTGTACCTCATCCTGTAGTTATATTACCTGATAGAGCACTTGCATGATTATTGCACATATTGCTTATCACATATTGATATCATCTGTTGGCATATGATAGAGTAGCGCAGTACGTGCATGCTCGCGATTACCTTTATATGTTATCTCTATTCACGAGTTAGCAACTCACCCCCATTGTGCCACAGTGTTTGCAGGTTGCCCTTCGGAGTAGTCGCGGCAGGCTGCGTTTTGCATCTTTTGACCCAGATACCCCCATAGTTGGTGTACTAGCTCTTTTGCTGATAGGTGGGTTTTGTGCGGTATCTGTTTATCTTTCAGTTATGTACATTGTTGTATCTAGTATTCTCCATATACCATGTATGTATTTGACTTAAAGACAGTGTGAGGACGGTGATGTATATTATTTGTTTTCTGGTGTCGAGCTCGTTGTGAGCCGACTGTACTTGCAGTTTATTCTAACTGTGATGTTCCCACTTGTGGATCTTGATCTTCGCTACGGCGTCGTATATTGCTATCTTGGTGATTGTTTACTTAAATTTCTTAACATGTCGATAAGTGCTTCTATTTTAAACTTATAACACTCTATACTTTTACTGGTTTGATTTCTGGGTTTTCGGTTCACTTAGTCGCGTTACGCCTGTAGACGTTACATGGTTAAGTGCCGGTCACGGGCCAAACTTTGGGACGTGACAAAGTTGGTATCAGAGCGTAGGTTTTACCTTTCAGAGTGTTCCTAGGATGACCCTGGTATGATGGAGTAGGTAGCTGCAGCAGGGTAGCGTAGCGTGTGTATGTTCCGCGGCATACTCCCGACACGGTACTCCGTCTACGCGACCTTAGGACTTGTTGATTTAAATTCCTTCTTGAGTATATACATTCATGCGATTCGATTTCCGTATCCTTATCGAATCTTATTGTTCCTTTCAGCCATTATGCCGCCAAAGACTACGAGGTCGCAGAGAGCGGCCGCGAGGGGCGAGATTCGAGTTGACTCGTCCGAGACGAGGACTGATCCGGGTAGTACACCGGTTGTGCCCGAGCAGGCTGTTCCTGCCGTGACAGATCAGATTTCTATGTTAGGGGCTGGTGTGCAGGAGATGCGCCAGACGATAGGATCCAGTATGCAGGAGATGCGCCAGATACTGGGATCTCTAGTTGAGACACTTCGAGCGCAGCGACCAGAGGTAGTTCCACCCGTTGCAGAGACCGCGGTGGGACCCACAGTGCAGGAAGTTGCACCTGTGACTACAGAGGTTATTACAGTATCGCTGCCAGAGTTTATGAGGCTGAAGCCTCCGGTCTTCACAGACACCGATGTGGCCGAGGACCCACAGTCTTTCATTGATAGGATGGCGCAGATATGTTGTTCACTTAGATGCGCAGTTGCGAGATGGGTTGAGTTCGCGAGCTTTCTTCTGGAAGGTCTCGCGTAGAAATGGTGCGAATCGGTTGAGAATGGTAGAGCAGCAGGTCTTCCTCCTATGACCTGGACCGAGTTTGTGGCGCTATTCCTTGCCCATTTTCTTCCCCAAAGTGTTAGGGATGCCAGAGCACGCAGATTTGAGTCCTTGCGCCAGACGCTAGAGATGTCAGTGGCAGAGTACGATGTGTTGTTTACCGAGCTATTAGTTTATGCTTCGTACCTAGTGGCTACTGAGGAGTTGCGAGTCAAGATATTTGTCCGATGCTTGCTTACACCACTGTTCCTTGCGATCAGCGCGCAGCATTATGAGACCTACGCAGCGGCAGTAGATGCAGCATTATTGGTTGAGGAGCGCCTTGCTGAGACTTCGGCAGTCCCACAGCCGAAGAGAGTTCGTGCAGATACGTCAGTGCAGAGACGGCCTTTCGGCGTCGTGACAGGCACCTTGCAGGTGGCAGAGATTCGAGGCGAGGCCAATTGTTTAGCTCCTATCCCGAGGAGGGTCAGCGACCATCATCGGGATGTTACCGTTGTGGGAGCTCTTATCATCGTGTGAGAGATTGTCCGGAGGTACCCCGGAGTGAGGCGGCAGCACCGCATGTTACATTACTACCTTCACCACCCCAGACGGCATTGCCGATAGTACCTACTGTTACTCCGCGTCAGACGCATGCACAGAGAGGTCGTGGTCGCGGAGGATTTTTTCATAGAGGACGAGGTGACCGAGGCAGAGGGCAGCCAGCGGCCGGCAGGAGACAGTTAGTTGCAGGTGGAGGACAGGCGCGAGTTTTTGCTTTGACGCATCAGGACGCGCATGCGTCCAATGCGGTGGTCTCAGGTATCCTTCCAGTATGTTTGGTTGATGCACACGTGTTATTCGATCCCTGATCCACGCACTCGTACGTATCCACACACTTTGTGCCGAGTTTGGGTAGAGAGTCCGGTTTGCTTGACCAGCCGCTTGTTGTGATTACTCCTGTGGGAGAGTCGTTTGTTGCTAGGCACGTGTTCCGATCCTGTACCGTCCGTATTGGCGAGAGAGAGTTGCCTGTCGATTTGATTCTTCTTGAGATGTTGGACTTCGACGTTCTTTTGGGCATGGATTGGTTAGCCACGTACTATGCTTCTGTTGACTGCCGCGAGAAGACAGTTCGATTTTGTTTTCCCGGCGAGTCGGTTGTTGTTGTGTTGGGGGACCGTGGTGTTACCCCTCACAGTTTGATTTCTTGTTTTCGCGCTGGACAGCTTTTGAGGAAGGGATGTCAGGGATTTCTCGCCTATGTTTGCCATACTAGAGCTACAGAGGTTCCGATGGATCAGGTTCCGGTTGTTAGCGAGTTCCCTGACAAGCTTCCTGGGCTACCGCCCGAGCGTGATATTTCTTTCTGTATTGATTTGGTTCCTGGCACGGGGCCTATTTCTGTACCGCCTTATCGGATGGCCCTGGTGGAACTTAGAGAATTGAAGGGTCAGTTGCAAGATTTGCTGGATAAGGGACTTATTCGACCCAGTGTTTCTCCTTGGGGTGCTCCAGTCCTGTTTGTCAAGAAGAAGGACGACAATATGCGTTTGTGTATCGACTACCGCCAGCTGAACAGGGTGACAGTGCGGAACAGATATCCTTTGCCACGCATCGACGATTTGTTCGACCAGCTTCAGGGGGAAGGATACTTTTCGTGGATCGATTTGCGATCAGGCTGCCATCAGCTGCAGGTTCGACAGGAAGACATTTCTAGGACAGCTTTCCGCACGCGCTACGGCCATTATGAGTTTTTGGTGATGTCGTTCGGACTCACCAACGCGCCAGCAGCATTTATGGACTTGATGAACCCTATTTTTCCGGCCGTATCTTGATCTGTTCATCATAGTGTTCATTGACGATATCTTGGTGTATTCTCGGAGTAGCGAGGAGCACGAGCAGCACCTGCGGATTACACTGCAGACCTTGAGGGAGCATCCGCTTTTCGCCAAATTCTCCAAGTGTGCTTTCTGGCTAGACAGCGTAGAATTCTTGGGGCACGTGATTATATGAGATGGTATATGTGTAGACCCGAGGAAGATCGAGGCAGTTTGGAGTTGGCCTAGACCCACGTCAGTGATGGAGGTTCGCAGCTTTCTAGGGCTGGCAGGCTATTACAGGCGATTCGTGCAGGACTTCTCTCGCATTGCTACACCTTTGACCGGGTTGACCCGGAAGGGAGTTCGCTTCGATTGGACGGACGAGTGTGAGCACAGTTTCCAGCAGATACAGAGTTTTACTGACTACGACACCAGTGCTATCATTGCCTTCAGGATCAGGCGGATTTGTAGTCTGTTAGTGTATATGCCCTAGGGGCTATTATTGTATCATACTAGTTTGTATATTACTTAATGGAAGATTGGGATATTCACATGTATATAACAGTCTTGCTAAACATAGTAGTATGCTACTTGGTTTTTTCTATCTTAATATATGAGTATACGTATTGATAGAGCTCTTAGGATCTTGCTTGACTACCAGCGTTGCGATGGCAGTCACACTAGTGGGGGCTGGGTAGTCTACAAGCACATCCTTATTCAGGTCCCTAGTCGTTGGATTATCGAGACAGAGCATCGATAATCCGGAGTAGACTAGTGTGTACGCTTCTCATCCGAGTTGGGAAGATGGTCTGTCCCACAGCCATCAGTACGTCGTACTGGAGATAATATGCAGGTGCTTGTTAGGTTACGGGTACACCGGACAGGACTCACAGGGAACTGTTGGTTGGTTTTATACCAGTCGTCAGTGAACAGTTCCCAGGTGACATGAGTACAGCATAGTCCGCAGACTTGACACTGCTACTTCGCCTCGAGTGTGTCCCACTGTTCTTAGATTGCTATCCTACTATGGTTCAAAGGAGTCGTGCAAACAGGTAGCAGTTGGGTGCAGTCCCGAGCACTTGGAGGCAGTGGCGGTTAGACAGGATTCGTCTCTCCCGGTATTGGGGGTTGATATCGCGCTGTGTCAGAGAGCCATTACGCTAAGTCCCTAGCCAGGGCAAGCGAGATTTGCTGGCAGGTTCCAGTAGTTTCTCAGGGTGTAATGGTCTTCGCTCCGACACGACTTATACCGCTATTTGGGGACTGACGCTTGCCGCCCCCTAGACCCGATATGCGATAGTCTTAGACGAACGGACCGGACTGTACGGAGATTGTCACATCAGACTCAGTAGGAGTTCGGATGGGTTTCCTCATCAGCCTTCTTATCGACATCTACCTGGGGACCGTTACGTACAGCTAGTGCCGCTTGCGGTCTGTGGTTAAACCCACTGCCAGCGTAGTAGTCGAGTCTCTAGAGTCCCACGCAGAGAGTTTCCCAACTCCAGGAGAAACGATATAGAGGTCGTATGGTTTTACGACAAGGGTTCGGACGCATACGTGTGTTTACGCACGTACGACTTTCGGACTGTTTTTACTAGTCAGCTTTGGTTTAAGCCAGTTACTAGTATCCGGTTATTGGATTTATACAGCCTAAAGTTTTTCCGTGTTCTCACGGATAGGAGGGCGTTCTCGTAATTGCGCGAGAAGCTTCTAGAAGATGGTGACTAAGGAGGTTAAGGTGGCATATACTTTAAATGAGATTAGTGAGTCATATGGATGATTCATCCATGTCATTAATGCATCATAAATGCTTAATGACTCATGGAGATGAATCACCATTAGATATTTATCAAGCATGGTTGTAAATCATTTTCTTTTCTTTTCTTGAAAAACAATAATGCTTGATATATATTATGATAACTTATTTTCTCATTTGATTATTATTCTCACCTTCTCTCTCCTCAAGCTTCCTCTCTTCAAACCCTAATCCTCCCCTCTCATGTGTTGAGTACAAGGATTAGTTAGACTACTTAATCCATAACCCTCACTCTATATCATCTAGGTACTTTGATTAGCACTTAAAGAAACCTAGTTGCCTCAAGTTTAGAGGCAAAGCTTGGAGTAAAGCTCTCGTGGTGGATCGTCTACTACTTGGAGAAGGCCGAGGAGGAGGTGGAGTTCGTAAAGATGAAGGACACGGTTCTTTAGGTATAATCTTTTCACATAGTAGTTTAGAACTTCTATGATGGCTGTTAGTTATTGTTTAGCTTCGATTCATCCGGTTAGTCGATGTTTAAGCAAAGAACAAGTTCGTTTTTCATATTTCCGCCTCCCCGCAAGTCGTGGGGTGTTGTATATCGACTTACAGTAGTATCAGAGCCTCGCTAAACAATAATTAACTCATTAGCAAAGTCGCAAGAATTTCGAACGCAAAAAGAACCGGAAACATCGTCGCATTAACACGGTTTCTGTCGAATTTTAAACAGGCCTTAAAATTTTTTCAGGGACCTGAAGAATAACAAGCAGGAAATTATAGGGGTACTCAAGAAATTTGGTCGCGTAACTCGGCTAACTTGCCGCGGAATAGCGGCGGATCCATGCGATCCGCCGCGGATCCGCGGCCGAGTTAGGGCCGAGGCGGCCCAAATTTCTTAAGTGACCTTCTGGTGTTAACAGTGATATTTCTGGATATTTTATTTTCTTCTAAGATCTCAGGTGCACAGAAAAGTTTTGCAGTAGAATCTAAAGTGTTTTGCTCGATCGAAATTTTACGATGTTTACTAATTTGATTATATCTGTGTT
The DNA here is from genome assembly GCA_030015575.1 of Agapanthus africanus. Taxonomy (NCBI): domain Eukaryota; kingdom Viridiplantae; phylum Streptophyta; class Magnoliopsida; order Asparagales; family Amaryllidaceae; genus Agapanthus; species Agapanthus africanus. The sequence goes on from JASDDO010000012.1 coordinate 251,039,123, forward strand.
TGTATAATGTGTTCGTAAACCTCACCTAACTGCTAGTATGTCGGTTGGCAGGGGTTGCACATTTCTGTAATGGTTTTTACTGTTTGTGGATGTGAGCTGTATTGGACTGTTGTGATGATTAGCCGGGGTTAGTGATGGCTTATTATTTTAATTCATTCAATGTAACTGTAATATGTTGTAATATTATTTTGCGGGGCACATCCAGGTTGCGGTTGTAGCCACCGTTGTATTATTTCATTTTACTGTTTTTGCTCCTAGGATAGACCCAAGTCGGGGTGCACAAACTACCGGGTACTTTGAAGTGTTTAGTGGCCTACTCACTTTGTTGAGGGAGACCGCTTCACTTCGGGTATTTGACGGGTAGTTTGCCATACCCGTAAGGGTCTAGGGTGGGGTAATGGCTTTTCATCACAACTGTGTAATCCGTCTTTTGTTGCAGGCTCTAAACAAACACGGATTGCTTGCAAATCCAATAAAGTTCATATGAGATCTGGAATGCCTATTATTGCGTTTGACGAATGTAAAATATCTATATATGATAGCTATTTAGACGTCACTTATGTTTTACACCCGCGCTAGCCCAGCCCCCGCTCTGCCGTTAGTTAAGTAACCTAACGGGTGATGACGGGACCCCGTGGCGAATGCGGATGGCATAAGAGGATTTTGTATTTTCGTTGTTTCTGCAATGATAGGTTAAATGATGGGACGCATTATTTTATAATGCAAAGAAAATGAACCAAAAGGTTGAATTGTTGTAACAATTTAAAAGAAACCAATCGGTTATTTTAAAACAGATGATATTTTTAATTGCGGAGCTTTAACCACTCCTTTTAAAAGCTATCAGGTTCTTTCGGTCATATCAAGTTCACTACGTTCACGGTTTCGCCAAAACCATTCGTAGACCTCCGTCATTTCATTTGGGTATTCAGTAGTATTCAAGCTATGTATTTTGACCAACGCCAAGGCATAGTGTTTGGTGGCTGCTGGGTATTCATTTGTTGCATAGATAGATGAGTTGGTTTGGGACAGTCGTATTATCATTTTGGCCAACGTCAAGGATATGTATGGATGGGTTCAAATTAATAAGATAATGACGGGTAGAACTTGACATGTGACTTATGATATTTTGACCAACGCCAAGGTCATAAGAGCATGGGGCAAAAATATATATCGGGAATTTCTAAAGAAACTGAAATTTGCAAAGAGTTGCATACCATTTAGAGTTTGATGAATGTTGGTAGGATTCCTTCAACATTATCATACGATGATATTTGGATCCCGATCCTACTGTGAGTATATGCTACTCATCGGGATATTCGTCACTTAACGATCAATGCTATAAACCAAGTAAGTGTCAAGAAAGGTGTCAGCGGGGTTACGCCCCCAGAGAAAAGAGGTTATTTAATTAAGGAACTTCGCGAAAGCGTTGGAAAAGCTCCCTCGAAGTACCGACACCAGCCTGGCTAAACGGTTAAGCAAGTATTGTACAGTGAGAATAGTCCTGGCTAATTCTTCTTTTATGGTTTAGGGAAGGATTCGAGAAACAGTGGGAGCCATCCAGTTTAGATAAATTAAAAACCACTCTAAACTTGCAAGAGCATCATGCTAATGAGTTTTCTTCTCTCTCTCCTAATTGCAGCGACCCTGAAAATGACTGGACTTAAGTTACTTTTAGAGAAAAATATACTGACAGGGCCAAACTATAAAGATTGGCTGCGGAATGTCAAAATGGCTTTGACCTATGACAAATTGGGGTACGTCCTCACCGCTAAGGCACCTGCTGTCCCTGGTCCCAAATCCAGTAATGCGGATAAGGAAATCCGCAAAACCTGGGATTTCGATTGCGCGAAAGCCAAGTGCATCGTGATTGCCTCGATGAACAATGAACATCAGAGGAGGCACGAGGATATGGAACTTGATGCCATATTTCTCCATACAAAGGAACTTTATGGAGAGCAATCTCGTATAGCAAGATACGAGACCTCTAAGAACTTGTTTCGAGTGAGGTTGGCTGTCGGGTCATCGGTAGGAGAACATGTCCTAAAGATGATCGGCTATATAGAAGAGCTCGCAGACCTTGGGACGACTTTGGATAATGAGCTCTATACAGACCTTATTCTCCTGTCCCTTCCTTCCACCTACGCCCAGTTTATCCTGAACTTCAACATTCAAAGAAAAGAAGTTGAACTTCCGGAACTCCTGAACATGTTAAGGAGAGCAGAGGGCACCTTGCAGAAGGCAAGGGAAACACCCGCTATGTTTGTTAGCGGTGCTTCTTCTTCCGGGTCCAAGGCTAGAGCCAAAGGAAGGAAAAGAAGGCCGCCCCCAGACCTAGAGGAAGTGTAATTAAGGTGGGAGGGAAGGGAAAGAAAAAGTTTGCGGTACCGGTAGTGGGCCAGGATGAGTGCTTCCATTGTCACAGGAAAGGGCACTGGAAAAAGGATTGCAAGGCATGGAACGCCAAGAACCAGGAACCGAAGCAAGCTGTGGCTTCGACTTCAGGTGTGTTTGTAATTGAGAATTTTCTGTCAATCAACTCTACTTCCTGGGTATTGGATACCGGATCAGGATCTCATATTTGCAATTCATTGCAGGCACTGAGAAACCGTAGAGTGCTGAAGGAAGGTGATATGACCCTGATGGTTGCTAACGGAGCTAGCGTGGGAGCTGTGTCCGCAGGGGATTATCACCTGGGATTGACGAGTGGACACATTTTGGTTTTACATAACTGTTTTTGTGTACCCATCTTAACATGTGATATCATATCTGTTTCCTTGTTATCAAATAAAGGTTTTGATTTCACGTTTTGAAGTGGTGTTGTTAACATCCACCTTAATCATAGTTTGATTGGGTCCGGTACATTGGAAAACGGTATATATGTGTTAAACCAACTCCAAATTTTCAATGTCCAGAACACACTAAAAAGAAAGTCTCCAGATTTAAATAAAGCTTTCTTATGGCATTATAGACTGGGTCACATCAATGAGAGAATGTTTACTAAGTTGCATAGAGAAAGATATTTGGACTCATTCGAATATCAAACTTATGACACTTGTCAATCTTGTCTCAAAGGAAAGATGACAAAGACTCCATTTACTGGACATGGAGTAAGAGCGAGCGAGCTCTTAGGACTCATACACAGCGATGTATGTGGTCCAATGTCTACACATGCAAGAGGTGGTTTTTCCTATTTCATTACTTTCATGTATGATTACTCAAGGTATGGATTCATTTATCTGATGAAACATAAATCCGAGGCTTTTGAGAAATTCCAAGAGTATGAATGAAGTAGAAAACCAAACCGGCAAAAGTATCAAGACACTAAGATCTGATCGAGGTGGTGAATACTTGAGTGCCGAGTTCCTAGGTTACCTAAAATAGAAAGGAATTATCTCTCATCTTACTCCTCCATACACTCCACAGCATAACGGTGTATCGGAGAGAAGGAATCGAACCCTATTGGATATGGTACGATCCATGATGAGTAATGCTGAGTTACCGCGATCTTTTTGGGGTTTTGCGCGAGAATCAGCGGCATATCTTTTGAACATGGTTCCTACCAAGACTGTGCCTACCACGCCATATCAGATGTGGAGTGGGAAGAAACCCTATCTTCAGTATCTGAAAATATGGGGATGTCCAGCTTTTGTTAAAAAGCAGCATGTGGACAAGCTCGAGGCACGATCAGTAAAGTGTAAGTTTGTGGGATATCCAAAGAACTCCAAGGGGTATCTATTCTATTACGCAGAGGAACAAAATGAAACGTTTCAGAAATCGTATTGCGAATTTTCCCGTTTTAGGGCAAAATTGTCGGTTTTTCCCGTTTTAACCCGATTTCGATCAAACGTCCGTATAAGCTTACCGGCACTTTTTTTAGCTAAAATAAAGCTTGTGCGCGAACTTTAGGGGTATTTGGGAGGTTTTGGTTCAGATAGATTTTTTCCCAAATAAAATATTATTTTTAGCCGGTAAAATATGCACGAAAATCAGGAAATTTCTTCTAAATGAAAATTCTTGGAAATTATCACTACAATTATTTTAGAACCTTCTTTTTAAATATCTAGATTTTTATGGTGAAAGGATTTATTTTTTTAAAAAAATAAAGAAAAAGAAAAGTAGTGTGAACATAAGCTTTTTGTTTTATTATACTATTATTCTATTTTCTTCTAGAAAATTCTACAATTCACCAAAAACCCAATCCTTCATCATTTGGCTGGCCCCTTTCTCCCCGTTGCTTCCCTTGTTCTTCCTCACTCATTTTTCATCTTTTGTTTTACAAATAAATCATGAAAAATCAAATTAAATTCATAGAAATTCAAATAAAATCCAAAACCTTCTTTTTTCTTCACAAAAGTTGCTTGGATCTTCATTCTAGTGAGGATTTTGGAGGCTAAAGTTTGGTTTTATCCTTGATTCAAGTGGTGTTCTACCTTTATGTTAGGGGTATACTACATCCTTACTTATAGGTAGATACATATATCTTGCTATACCTTTATGTTGCAAATATATCAGGTTATAGCTACATGTTTACCTTTACTTGATGTTATTTTAGAATTGGAGAGATTAGGAACCGCATGACATTATATTAACTTGTTACAGTTAATTGCTACTTTTCCTTTATATGCTCGCATTTCAGATTTATGATGCGTATACTTTATTCATGGATTTTCGCATTGAGATATGGATTTTTCATGATGTTTTCTGGATTTGGGAACCGTGGTAGTTCATGAAATTATGCATTATTTGAAAAACCCGGTTTCCCTTGATATGATATTTCAGCAGCCACCATGAGATTTGTCGTTTACGATGTGTATACCCCACGCGAGGAAAGGAGGGGTCCGTGTGCGGGTACATAGTGGGGCACGGAGGTACCCCGAAGCAAGAACGATGTCGTGGTGTCAGGCGATGAGGCTTATGTTAGTGTATATGCCCTAGAGGCCATTACTGTATCATACTAGTATGTATATTACTTGATGGAAGCTTGGGATATTCACAGTTGTACAGACAATCTTGCTCAATATAGTAGTATGCTACTTGGTTTGTCTCTGCTTTAATGTGTACATGTGTGTTTATTTATTCACCTATACGCATTAGTAGAGCCCTTAGGATCTTTGCTTGATTACCGGCGTTGTGATGGCGATCACACTCGTAGGGGCTGGGTAATCTACAAGCACATCCTTATACACGTCCCTAGTCGTGGGAGTATCGAGATAGGGCATCGATGCTCCGGAGTAGACTAGCGTATGCGCTTCTCATCCCAGCACGGGAGACGGTCTGTCCCGCAGCCGTCGGTATGTCGTACTTGAGATAGTATGCGGGTGCTCGTTAGGTTACGAGTACACTGGACAGGACACGTCGGGAACTGATGGTTGGTATTATACCTATCGTCGGTTATCAGTTCCTAGGTGACATGAGTACAGCTTAGTCCGCTGACTTGACACTGTCACTTCGCCTCGAGTGTGTTCCCACTGTTCTTTGATTGCTACCCTACCACGGCTCTACTGAGTCGTGCAAACAGGTAGTAGTTGGGAGCAGTCCCGAAGCACTTGGAGGCAGTGACGGTTAGACAGGATTCGTCTCTCCCGGTATTGGGGGTTGACATCGCGCTGTGTCTAGGAGAGCCATTACACAAGTAGTCCCTGGCCAGGGCAAGCGAGATATACTGGTAGGTTCCAGTGTTATCTCAGGATGTTCTGGGCTTCACTCCGACACGACTTGTACCGCTATTAGGGGTCTGACGCTTGCCGCCCCCCTAGGCCCGACATGCGATGTATCAGACGAACAGATCGGACTGTACGGAGAATGTCACATTCAGACTCAGTAGGAGTTCAGATGGGTTTTACCTCGTCAGTCTTCTTATCGGCATCTACCTGGGGACCGTTACGCACAGCTAGTGCCGCTTGCGGTCTGTGGTTAAACCCACTGCCAGCGTAATGTCGAGTCTTTAGAGTCCCACACAGAGGGTATTCGCCTCAGGGTAAAACAGAGTAGAGGTCGCATGGTTTTGCGACAGGATTCGTTCTCATCCGCGCACTTCTGCAAGTTTGGAGTCCGGACGGATTATACTATCAGGCTCTGGTTTGAGCCAGATACTGGTATATGTTTTGGGGTTGCTTTTATCTCTCAGTATTCTTATTCCTCGGAACGAGAATGCAGGTGTGTATGCACAGTTGCTTGAGGCGGAGGATGAGGTCTTTCATTAGGGTTTCGGAACGGGTGCGTATGCACAGTTGACAGTCGTCTTTTTCCAAACCCTAATGGATTTATGAAATATCAATTAATAATAGTAATTAAATGAAATAATGTTATGGTTGATTTTGTTGACTAGTTGACCATGGTTGACTTGTTGACCATGGTTGAATGTTGACCATCATCATTGCTTTGCAAGGATACTCCTTGATTCTAGCTTACATTCATTTAAAGAAGTGATGATGGTGGTCATTCCAAATACAACCATCAACTATTTCATTTTGATTTATTATTATTAATTAGATAAATCATTTTCCTTTTGTTATGGTTGCAAGAGGAAAATAGCTCATTTTTCTATCATTTTGGTTTCTCTCTTTTCACTTCATCTTCTTCCTCTTCTTGTTCAAGGAGAGCAAATCTCATGTGTTGAGAATCATCTCCTTGAAGATATAACACCCCAAAGCACACTCTACTCACTCTAAGGTAGAAGGTCTAGCAAGCCGAATACCTTAGTTCTCTCAAGATCGAGAAAGGAGCCCAAGGATGAAGCCCTCAGGTGGATCTATCTTCGGCAAAGAGGAGACGAGGAAGGGAAGCCATTCAAGCTACTACAAAGAGCAAGAAAGAAGAAGAACAACAAGAAGAGAAGGAGTTCAAGTTGAGGTATAACCACTTTGCCGAGTAGTTAACTCTTCTTTGCAAGGTTGCTAGTTTAGTTTAGCAAAGATCCGGCTTTTACGGTCCATGTTACAAAGTTTAGAAAAAAATTTGTTTTACCATTTCCGCAACCCCGAAAGTACCGGGGAGAGGTAACGTGGACCTAACAGTGGTATCAGAGCCTAACTAAACATAAACTAGCTTGGTAGTAAAGTATATCGATGTTCGAAACTGAAAAATCGAAAAAACCAAGTTATAAAAACCTGAGTTTCTGTTAAAATCTTTTCTGGTCAAAACAAAATTTTTTATACTCTAAAAATCATCTCACGGTTTTTAGAAGAAAGCCACCAAAAACGAGGCAGCGACTCCACCAAAGCGCCGCGCTTCCGCGGCAATAGAACCGCGGCCAACTTGGTGAGTTACTGCATCGATTTTGGTGCAGTGCGTTTCTGACGTGGTTTTAGGATTTTTAAGATATATTATATGTGCCCAGATTTTCCAGAATAGAAATTTGTTTTTGGGGGCCTATAAATCCGTATTTTTTTTCGAACTTCAATATACTTTGACTATAAAGGTTATATCTGTGATGTTCTTATGTATTGAACGTCGGCTAATCGCTATATGTCGATTAGTCGGGGTTATACATATCTGTGATCTGTGATTGTTCTTGATGGTTTGTGTATATGAACTCGTTGGATTGTCGCGGATGAATAGCCGGGGTGGATGTGAGATGAGAGTTTCTTTTTCTTTGATTCATGTAATAAATTTGTAAATTGATGTAATATTATTTGTATGGCCGCACAACCGGGTCGGGGTTGTAGCCATCATTGTATAATTCTTTTTACTGTTTTTTCTCCTAGGATAGACCCATGGAGGGGGTGCACAAACTACCGGGTATCTCGAAGTGCCGAGAGGCCTACTCATGGCATTGAGGGAGGTTGCTTCGCTTCGGGTACTTGGCGGGTAGTTTGCCGCACCCGTAGGGATCTTGGGTGGGGTATTGGCTATTCATCGCGACCGTGTAATCCGCTTTTCATTGCAGGCTCGAACGAATCGCGGGTTCCTAGTATATCCAAAGTGTTCATCTGTGATCTGGATTGGTTATCATTGCAGTATATCTATATATAATAACTATTTAGGCGTTGCTTATGTTTTACAGCCGCGCTAGCCCAGCCCCCGCTCTGTCGTTAGTTAAGTAACCTAACGGGTGATGACGGGGCCCCGTGGCGAATGCGAATGGCATAAGCGTACGTCATATTTTGGTTGTTTTCTGCAATGGTAGGATTTAAATGATGGGACGCGTTAAAAGAACTAATGCAAGAAAATAAACCTAAAATACGTTGTTGGAACAATTTTTCAAAAAGCTGTTATTGCAAGGACGTTCATTTTTGTTTTGCATCGCGGTATTCGGTTGTGAATGCCCAGCACCTCAGTCGACGAGGCAAGGGCCGAGATCCCTTCACCGGGAGTGACCCCTTGGACAAAAGTTTGCGTCAGGGTAATAACTTCACTATAGTCGATTATTCTTGCTATGCATCGAGGTATTCATTTTGGAATATCCTGCACCTCATTCGACGATGAAAGAGCCGAGATCCCTTCACAGGGAGTGACCTCTTTAGCAAAAGTTTTCGCCACTATATTTTCAAAAAGGTGTATCACGTTCCTTCAACGACATCAAGTTCATTACGTTAACGGGTTTTTCGCCAAAAACCCAGCCGTAGCCCTCCGTCGTTTCTTATAAGTTATACTTAGTATTCGTGCTGCGTTTGTTGACTGTGTCAAGGCACAGTGAACGGTAGCTAAGTGTTGCTTATTTGCTGGATACAATGTGATTGGTTAGGACATTTGTGTAACCTTGTTGACTGTGTCAAGGGTTATGCAGGTGGGTTTAATGCAATCAAGACAACGACGGGATGAACTTGACTAGGACTCTTTGATTTGTTGACTGTGTCAAGATCACTTGGGTCCTAGGGGCAAAAACCACATCGGGAGTTTCAAAAGAACTGAAACTTGCAGATTTAGCATACCTTCTGGAGTATGGTGACTAGAGTGGATTCCATCTAGGTTATCACACAATGACAGTTGGATCCCGATCCCACTGATGAGTTGGTTTACTCTCGGGAGATTATTTCACTTAACGATCAATGCTATAAACCTAGTAGGTGTCTAGAAAGGTGTTAGCGGGGTTACGCCCCCAGGGAAAAGAGGTTCTTTAATTAAGGAACTTCGCGAAAGCGTTGGAAAACCTCCCTCGAAGTACCGACACTAGCCTGGCTGAAAGGTTAAGCAAGTATTGTGACGTGAATTAAAACCCGGCTAGTTCATCTTTTAAAAGGTTTTAAGAAGGATTTGAGGAAACAGTGGGAGACATCCTGGTTAGATAAATTAATAAACCAATCTAATCTTGCACGAGCATACGCTGAGTGTTTCTTTTCTCTCTCTCCAGGCAGCAACCTTTTCACGCCCTAATCAAGATAATAAAATGTATCGCTTGACCGATCCGAATTCTTATTCGGGACTGGGGAAAGTTGGTTCAGCTCTAACTTGTGACAAAAGTCATGAGTATGAGAATGGCAAAGGGGATTGTATGGATTTCCAGGATACCCAGTTGAAGAAGAAGCTTGGTTTTGCATCTACTTCAGGTGTTCTTGTAATTGAGAACTGTTTTACGGTCAGCCCTACCTCCTGGGTACTTGATACCGGATCAGGATCTCATATCTGTAATTTATTGCAGGGACTGAGAAAAAGTAGGAGAGTTGCACCGGGTGATATGTCGCTCAGAGTAGCGAACGGAGTACAAGTTAATGCGGTAGCCGTCGGTGAATATCACCTAGTATTGCCAAATGGCAAGACTATGATTTTGAACGATTGCTACTATGTACCCTCCATGGTTTGCAACATCATATCAGTTTCTTTACTCGATAAAGATGGATATAACTTTGTTCTTGAAAAGAATATCATGAACATTTACCTTCATAAGGTACTGGTTGCAGAGGGTACACTGTGTAATGGTATCTACGTTCTAAATCAGAATACAGTTCTCAATATACAAAACACACGCAAGAGGAAGAGTTCAGATACGAATGAATCCTACTTGTGGCATTGTAGACTTGGTCATATCGGAGAGAAAAGACTGAGTAAGTTGCATAAAGATGGACTCTTGGATGCGTTCGAGTTTTCATCTTATGAAACTTGTCAGTCTTGTCTCAAAGGGAAGATGACCAAATCTCCGTTCACCGGACATGGAGAAAGAGCAGCAGAGTTCTTGGGACTCGTACATAGTGATGTATGTGGTCCGATGTCTATACATGCAAGGGGTGGGTTCTCGTACTTCATCACATTCACTAACGATCTCTCTAGATTCGGATATGTGTATCTGATGAAAGACAAATCTGAAGCTTTTGAGAAATTCAAGGAATTTAGAAACGAAGTAGAGAACCAGACAGGCAAAAGTATCAAGATCCTCCGGTCTGACAGGGGAGGGGAGTACTTAAGCACGGAATTCCTAGATTACTTAAAAGAGAATGGTATTCTCTCTCAGCTTACTCCTCCTTATACACCACAGCACAACGGTGTATCGGAGCGGATGAATCGTACCCTATTGGATATGGTTCGCTCCATGATGAGTAGTGCTGAGTTACCTCTTTCATTCTGGGGATATGCACATCAAACTGCAGCACATCTATTGAATCAAGTTCCATCCAAATCCGTGCCTAAGACTCCGTATGAGATATGGAGTGGTAAGAGTTTGTATCTTAAACATGTTAAGATTTGGTGTTGCCCAGCTTATGTCAAAAAGCAGAACCCAGACAAACTTGAGGCATGGGCAGTTTTATGTAAATTTGTGGGATACCCAAAAGATTCAAGTGGGTATCTGTTCTACCATGCAGAGGAACAGAAGATAATTGTTTCAAGAAATGCCACATTTTTAGAAAAAGAATTTCTTGTTAAAAACATTAGTGGCAGCACGGTAGAACTGGATGAAATTCCAACACAAACTTTAACAAGAGATTTGGTGGGACCGCTAGATTCAATAACCCCAAACGAACCTCAGCCACTCCGCAGATCTGGTAGGATTTCTCATCCGCCCGAGAGATACTACGGTTTTCTCATCGACGGGGATCGAGAGGATTGCATCTTGGAAGAAGATGACCCTACCAGTTTCAGGCAGGCCATTATCAGTAGGGACTCTGATAAGTGGCAGGAAGCAATGCAATCCGAAATGGAGTCCATGTACGCCAATAAAGTGTGGACCTTGGATATTGCTCCACCTGGGGTAAAACCCGTTGGATGCAAATGGATCTACAAAAGGAAACTTGGTGTAGATGGGCAGGTGGAAACCTATAAAGCTAGACTCGTTGCAAAAGGTTTTCGTCAAAGACCTGGTTTGGACTACGATGAAACTTTTTCTCCGGTGGCTATGCTCAAATCCATTCGGATCCTACTTGCCATTGCTGCCTTCCATGACTATGAAATCTGGCAGATGGATGTTAAGACGGCTTTCCTAAACGGTTGTTTGGAAGAGTGCGTTTACATGGATCAACCAGAAGGTTTCGTAGACAGTGGGAGCAGCGGAAGGGTGTGCAAGTTGCTTAAATCCATTTATGGATTAAAGCAGGCATCGCGGAGCTGGAACATCTGTTTTGATGAGGCAATCAAGGAATTTGATTTCATCAAGAACGAAGATGAACCCTGTGTATATAAGAAGATTGTAGGACGAACTGTCGTATTCCTAGTCTTGTACGTGGACGACATTCTTTTGATAGGAAATGACATTCCTATGCTACAATCGGTCAAGCAGTTTTTGTCACAAAGGTTCTCCATGAAGGACCTGGGTGATGCCTCGTACATTCTGGGGATCAAGATCTATAGAGATAGATCCAAGAGACTATTGGGACTTTCGCAGTCCAGGTACATAGAGACCGTACTAAAGAGATTTAGTATGGAGGGTTCCAAGCGCGGTAACATACCCGCATTGCACGGAATTACCCTCTCCAAGAAAATGTCTCCTAAGACTGACGAGGAGAGGGTTCGCATGAGCACTATACCCTACGCTTCGGCGGTACGATCTATAATGTATGCGATGCTATGTACAAGACCAGATGTAGCTTACGCGTTGAGCGCGGTAAGCCAGTATCAGTCAGACCCAAGGGAGGACCACTGGATAGCAGTGAAGAACATTCTCAATTACCTGAGAAGGACTAAGGAGATGTTCCTGGTTTACGGTAATGGAGTCCTCAGGGTCGAGTCCTTTACCGATTCAAGCTTCCAGAGTGACAAAGATGACAGCAAGTCCGTCTCGGGTTTTGTGTTTACCCTCAACGGAGGGGCGGTATGTTGGAGGAGTTCCAAGCAGGATACCGTCGCAGACTCGACGATGGAGGCTGAATACATTGCTGCAAGCGATGCCGCAAAAGAGGCGGTCTGGATAAAGAAGTTCATTAGTGAACTTCAGGTGGTTCCGTCCATTGTTGACCCAATACCTTTGTATTGCGATAACAATGGGGCTATAGCTTTAGCAAAGGAACCAAGGTCCCATCAGAAATCCAGGCACATCTTGAGGCGGTATAACCTGATCAGGGAGATCATTGATCGACAGGAGATCGAGGTGCGGAGAGTGGACACAAAAGACAACACTGCGGACCCATTCACGAAGGCTTTACCCCAGACTCAGTTCGAGCGGCTGATCGAGATGATAGGTCTTCGATACGCCAGTACATGGCCTTAGTGCAAGTGGGAGATTGTTAGTGTATATGCCCTAGAGGCCATTACTGTATCATACTAGTATGTATATTACTTGATGGAAGCTTGGGATATTCACAGTTGTACAGACAATCTTGCTCAATATAGTAGTATGCTACTTGGTTTGTCTCTGCTTTAATGTGTACATGTCTGTTTATTTATTCACCTATACGCATTAGTAGAGCCCTTAGGATCTTTGCTTGATTACCGGCGTTGTGATGGCGATCACACTCGTGGGGGCTGGGTAATCTACAAGCAAATCCTTATACACGTCCCTAGTCATGGGAGTATCGAGATAGGGCATCGATGCTCCGGAGTAGACTAGCGTATGCGCTTCTCATCCCAGCACGGGAGACGGTCTGTCCCGCAGCCGTCGGTACGTCGTACTTGAGATAGTATGCGGGTGCTCGTTAGGTTACGAGTACACTGGACAGGACTCGTCGGGGACTGATGGTTGGTATTATACCTATCGTCAGTTATCAGTTCCCAGGTGACATGAGTACAGCTTAGTCCGCTGACTTGACACTGTCACTTCGCCTCGAGTGTGTTCCCACTGTTCTTTGATTGCTACCCTACCACGGCTCTACTGAGTCGTGCAAACAGGTAGTAGTTGGGAGCAGTCCCGAAGCACTTGGAGGCAGTGACGGTTAGACAGGATTCGTCTCTCCCGGTATTGGGGGTTGACATCGCGCTGTGTCTAGGAGAGCCATTACACAAGTAGTCCCTGGCCAGGGCAAGCGAGATATACTGGTAGGTTCCAGTATTATCTCAGGGTATTCTGGGCTTCACTCCGACACGACTTGTACCGCTATTAGGGGTCTGACACTTGCCGCCCCCCTAGGCCCGACATGCGATGTATCAGACGAACAGACCGGACTGTACGGAGAATGTCACATTCAGACTCAGTAGGAGTTCAGATGGGTTTTACCTCGTCAGTCTTCTTATCGGCATCTACCTGGGGACCGTTACGCACAGCTAGTGCCGCTTGTGGTCTGTGGTTAAACCCACTGCCAGCGTAATGTCGAGTCTTTAGAGTCCCACACAGAGGGTATTCGCCTCTGGGAAAAACAGAGTAGAGGTCGCATGGTTTTGCGACAGGGTTCGTTCTCATCCGCGCACTTCTGCACGTTTGGAGTCCGGACTGATTATACTAGCAGGCTCTGGTTTGAGCCAGATACTGGTATATGTTTTGGGGTTGCTTTTATCTCTCAGTATTCTTGTTCCTCGGAACGAGAATGCAGGTGTGTATGCACAGTTGCTTGAGGCGGAGGATGAGGTCTTTCATTAGGGTTTCGGAACGGGTGCGTATGCAGAGTTGACAGTTGTCTTTTTCCAAACCCTAATGGATTTATGAAATATCAATTAATAATAGTAATTAAATGAAATAATATTATGGTAGATTTTGTTGACTAGTTGACCATGGTTGACTTGTCGACCATGGTTGAATGTTGACCATCATCATTGCTTTGCAAGGATACTCCTTGATTCTAGCTTACATTCATTTAAAGAAGTGATGATGGTGGTCATTCCAAATACAACCATCAACTATTTCATTTTGATTTATTATTATTAATTAGATAAATCATTTTCCTTTTGTTATGGTTGCAAGAGGAAAATAGCTCATTTTTCTATCATTTTGGTTTCTCTCTCTTCACTTCATCTTCTTCCTCTTCTTGTTCAAGGAGAGCAAATCTCATGTGTTGAGAATCATCTCCTTGAAGATATAACACACCAAAGCACACTCTACTCACTCTAAGGTAGAAGGTCTAGCAAGCCGAAGACCTTAGTTCTCTCAAGATCGAGAAAGGAGCCCAAGGATGAAGCCCTCAGGTGGATCTATCTTCGGCAAAGAGGAGACGAGGAAGGGAAGCCATTCAAGCTACTACAAAGAGCAAGAAAGAAGAAGAACAACAAGAAGAGAAGGAGTTCAAGTTGAGGTATAACCACTTTGCCGAGTAGTTAACTCTTCTTTGCAAGGTTGCTAGTTTAGTTTAGCAAAGATCCGGCTTTTACGGTCCATGTTACAAAGTCTAGAAAAAATTTTGTTTTACCGTTTCCGCAACCCCGAAAGTACCGGGGAGAGGTAACGTGGACCTAACAGCTTAGGGGAACCATACTATCCGGTGACAGGACCAATGACTCAGGGGCTATCATGTGGATACCGACGGGAGTCATGTACTTATGGATACGTCGAGAGGCGAGGGTCAGAGCTAGGTACTCGAGCTTTCGGGATAGCGTATGATACGTACCTATCAGGGGGCCAGTCATGGAGACAGCACCTGATGGATCAGCATTTCTGTGTCGATGCTTGGCACAATGGTTTCATGATATTTCTAATTTCTCATTTGTATATATAACAGGGGATTGAGCCGCTGTTATATATACCCTTACACCAATATTAGTGGAATGGGACGCTATTATATGTGTATTGACCTCATCATATTTATTTACGCCATTATATTTAGGATGTTAGAATTTTGCTGGAGATTTGACTCGGGATATAAGAGATTCATTTGAGATTGGATACTGGATAGATATGTGAGATCCGCTTGATTTTGTACATTCGAAATATACGAGATATACTTGATATTGTACATACGAGATATATGAGATCCACTTGATTTTGTACATTCGATATATGTGAGATATACTTGAGGTTGTACATTCGGGATATATGAGATATACTTGATATTGTGCAATTGAGGAGATGTGATACTTAGATAATATGAGAGCCAATTTGGGGGCTGATTTGAGGAATTGGGATTTAAATTGTCTTGCTGGATTGTGATCCTACCACGATGTCAGGATTCCGTGGAAATGACATACTTCACTCCATACCTCACCTTTATCTGTTTGTGTACTGCTTCATGTATTAGTAGTACCTGTTAGTGTACCTTTCATGATTTTTGCACATTTACTTTCTCACATCCCTATTGCATGATTATTGCATATTGTTGTCATATCATTATTGCTTTATATATATTGGTTGTACCTGCTAGTGTACTTTCCATTATTCTGCATTCATATGACATGTTATTACTGTTAATGGCATATCTTAGATTCACGCTTTACGTGCATACTTGCGATTACCTGCATATGTTATTTACTATTCACGAGTTGGCAACTCACCCCCGTTGTGCCACAGTGTTTGCAGGTGTTCCTCAGGATAGTCAGAGGCAGGCTATTATCACACATCTTATCATCTTTTGCTAGGGATACCGCATCAACTCACAGTGTGCAGTTTGCTTAGGTGGGTTTTGTGGTTATTCGTTGTATTGTATATTCGTTGTATCCATGTACTCTCCATCTACTATTTTCTTATTGACTTAGAGACTTGGTGAGGACGATGTTGTATATTATGTTGGATTTGTTGTCTTTTATATAGTTTCCTTTCTATTGTCTTCTATTTCTTCGCTACGGCGTCGTATATTTGTTGTGGTGGTTGTTTTCCGCCTTTGGGCATGGATTTTCTCCTTTTGGGGATTCTTTACTTTATATTTATGTTGTACCCATTTTTAGGGCTAGCTTTTACAAAGGAGGTGCTGCCAAAATTTTAAAGGAAATAAAGTGGGACTTGTAAAGAATTTGGGTTGTGATTTCAAAGACTTTTAAACAATGTTTTTATCTTTTCTGGTATTTTAATGGTTTAGATTTTTGGGTTTTGGCTTTCTTTTACTGCGTTACGCCTGTAGACGTTGCGTAGTATTAGGGCCGTCACGTGCCATTTTCTGGTCGTGACACAAAAGGTGTTTGTTTCTCGTAATGCCCATTTTCTAGAATATCAGTTTTTAGAAAAGGAAATAAATGGGAGCGAAATAGAACTGGAAGAAATTCCAGAAACACAAACTAATACTGAAAGTTTGGTAGAACAAGTAGTTCAAGAATGTAACGTTTTCAAAATAATAAAATATGATTTTTGGGAAATTTTATAATTTAATATTATTTTAATGAATATTTTAATATTCTGGTATAATTAAATACAAATAAATGGGGAAAAATTTTGAAAAATTCTAAAATAGGGTATTTTATGGAATTATTCCATTTTAATGTTTTTAAGACTAGTTATATGCTAAATTAGTGTTAATCGCGTTTAAAAATCGCTAATTGGATTTTTAGCATTTTTGTGCAAAAATGTGCACATATCATTTTCCACACTTGTTACACTTGTGTTACATTTCTATTGCCATGGTTGTTCTTTTGGGTTCACTATTGGAGTGAGAAGGAAAAGAAAAGAAAAGGAAAAAGTAGTATGATGATGAGAGAGAATGTCTAGGTCAAACCTCTTTTGACCCATGCCCCCCCATCATTTCCCTTCTCATTTTCTCTCCCCTCTCCCATTTGAGCTGCTGCTCTCTCTCTCCCTCTCTCTCCCTCTTCTTGAAACCCTAGATCCACAATGAAATCCAACCCAAAACCCCATTCCCACTTCACAAAACTTACTCCCAAGCTCACTAGCTACACATTAAACCTAGCAAGATTGGATTTGGAGGACTTTGAGCAACTCAAGAATTTTCTTGAGTTGCCAAAGGAGGTAATTTCTGCACCTATTAGAGTAGTATCTCATTTCTTGTGCATCAATTCTAGTTTCATATCGATATTGTGTCGTTTTGTGGAATTTGGAGAATTCAAGTTAGGGTTTAGGGTTAGACCTGAAATCAAAGTGGAATTGAGGCTTGTTGTGACCTTAGAACCCCTTGTGTGATGCTAATTTGAACCCAAACCTGAGCTAGAACACAGAATACGGAATTACGGAATCGATATCGGGAAAAACTGTAAATCTGGGAGTGTTTTGTGGAATCTGCTATCACCCCGAGACCCCAAAAATAAAACTGAGTTGACAGTGAGATGTGCAGGCACCATAGAACCACCACACCAAACCCTAGCCCCCAACTCCAATTCCAGGCCGCCAATTTATCCCTTCTGGCAACAAATTGCGGCCAGAGCAGGAGGGAATTGCCTCGATTTTTGTGCATGGCCCTATTTCCTCTAGTCTTGACCCTGGGTATGTCTAGTTTTGACTGATTCCATCTAGGGTGGAATCTGGGTTGATTTGCTTGAGTTGGTGTATGATTTACGACTTGTTTTAGTTTGGATTTTGGTGTTTGGAGATTCATTCCTGTCGGGTGGCATTTGGACGTCAACGACAAGTGGATATTGATCGTGTTTACATGCGAGTCGATATGTTTTTACCTATGCGGGTAGCGTGTGCTATTTTGGTTTCCGATGTGATTTTCATGTGCTTTAGCATTGTGATATACTTGTAGGTACCCTACGAGATGTTGAGGCAAAGAAGATGAAGATGGCGACATCGGCACCGATACATGAGAAGCAAGGTGAGTAGATTTATATCTACGGGGAGAAGTCGGGTGGATGGCGTATAGCACCCCCGCAGTCCGTGGTGATGTATACGAATACGTATACACACATATATTTATTATGTGTTATTTAGGATTATTGATGGTAATAATGGATTATTGGTGATAAGGATGTATTGGTTGAGTATAGTGCGAAACCCTAGAGTAGTGGTTGCACCCACACCCACACATACACACATACTTGCATACACTCTTTCATTTATCGGTGCGCATATGATGGTGTGTATATCTACACATGGGTATGGGACTATGTGTTCATATACGAATTTTGAGGATGATACGTGGGATTGAGATGAGTCGATGAGATTCGATTGAGGCCGTGAGATTTGGCGACATGAAAGAGTTCGTATTGGAGATGTGATATGATGGTAGTGATACCTGTCATGTGATGAGATAGTGTGATATCGACTCAGATTTAGGTGGTTTCCATACCCCTCTCTATTGACTTGATTGTTGGGTTCGTAGTTCGCATAGTAGGCGTTAGACTAGACCCGAGTCATACCTATTTCAAAACTAACGAATCAGGGATATTTTAAAGATAGGCAAAAGGGTTTATACGGATATTTTCAAAAGGCGCATCTTTTCTTAAAACACCGTAGCCCTTATTTTACCAAAAGCCCTGATTCGTCTTCTTTCAAAAGGCAAGGTTGCATGATATATCTATTGAGGCAGGTTCTCTACTGTTGCGTTGATTATTCGATTCCGCATATTCATGCTATTTGCATTGCATCGCTTGTATTGTTGATATATTTCAGTCATGCTGCTAGGACACCAGCACCATTATCGATGATGCGTATGTTCCACGTACACTGTTGCCGGCTCACACACTTCAACATCGATAATTTCCATGTCACTACACTGTAGTACTGTTGCATTCAGGATATGATTCTTGCATGACAGACTGATGTGCTTACATTTCTTTTACATGTCACACACATCATGCTTGCTGATTATACGCATTGAGATATGTTGTTTCCATGATATTTCTGGTTTTTTTGGGAACCGTGGGTGTTTAAAAAGGGAATATGTAACTGTTTTAAAACCCGGTTACCCTTGATATGATATTTCAGTTCGTCCACCATGTGTTTTCTCGGTGTTGAGAGCGACATGTGAAACCCGATTCGAGGAGGCGGATGAGGCCGATTGCGGGTACATGGTGGACCAGGTATGGTTCCCCGGGGCAAGAAATGTTTTTCGTGGAGCAGACGATGAGCCTGGCAGGGTGGCGAGTACCTACCGGTGATTGGTTGGACCTGGCGGTTATCCGGAGGATACTGACCAGAGTCGATAGATGGATATGGGCGTACTGCCGGGGCCGAGGGCCGATACCTCAGACAGATCCCGTGGGCCGATCCGGACTGACGGAGCCCGATATATGAGGATTTACGTGCCGATGCTGGGCACAGTTTTCATGATGTTTTCAAGTGCCGATGCTGGGCACTCCGGTTCCATGATTTTGACGTGTCGCGAGGGACACAGGTGGTTTATATCCTCATATTTCCATGCATATGCTGATGGTATTTACATGCATGATGGTTATTGTCATTGGGTGACGAGTGGAAGGGATCCACGTACATGCAGATTGATTTCATTGATTGTACCTCACATTTATGTTAAGCTATTACCTGAGGCACTGGCACGAGTACTTGGCACTACACTCATGTATAGAGATTACATTGCCAGTTTAGCATGTTTTAGACTTATTCATATTGAGGTTTATATATCTGATCGTATTGACCTAGGATGGGTCATACATTCGATCTTTGCTTGTAGATATTTTTTCTATTCACGAGTTGGCAACTCACCTCCGTTGTGCCACAGTCCTTGCAGGTTTTTTCCGTACAGATTCCATAGCGGCATTTCTGGCACACTGCTTCCATATGGGTGACTTGCGTTGGTAGGTGGGTTCTTTTGTATCAGAACCGCCATTGTTCATGTATTATTCATTGTAACTAGTCATTCCATCAACCAAAACTTGTATATTGTTTCAGACTTAGAAAACAGTGTTGTATTATTTCGACCTTAGAGTCGCGCTTATAGTATTACGGTTATCTGGCTGTTTGAGTTTCTTTTTGGGTTTTGATCCTCGCCTTTGGCGCTGTATATTATTATTGCTTGCGTGGTTGTGACCGTCGATTGACGAAGAGCTAGCTCCCGCTTGGGGATGCCTTTTATAATTTCATATATATTATTCTTGTTGTACCCCGTTTGGGACCAGTTTTTAAAGAGGAAACTCTGCCGAAATTTTAAGGAAAGGTTACACATTTTAAAAATGCATATTCGGCTTAGTTATTTAAAAACTTGATTTTCGAAACGCGATTTCCTTACTTCTTAAAAACTAGTTTTCCTTATTTACTATTTAAATGTTTTTAGATTTCTGGGCTTTTGGCTTACTTGGATCAGATGGGGTCCTATAGACTTCATATGGTTCAAAGGCCATTCACGTGCTCTTTCGGGTCGTGACAAAGTTGGTATCAGAGCGCTAGGTTGACCTTGGTTCGAGTCTGAGTTTGACTATGTGGTGCCTAGGGCGTTATTTATATACGGAACTTCGGCTTGACCTTACGGAACTTAGACTTAGTCGAGGGGGTATTAAACCCGAACTTTCGTCGCGTAGGATGACCCTTGGTTGATGGAATAGGTGACTAAAGTAGAGTGACGTACCGTGGGTATGTTCCGCGGCATACTTACGACACACCACTCCGCTTAAGAAACCTTAGGTTGTACATTTCCTTGCACTGTATTGTATTCCTTCCTATCATCTATCTTCATCGATACTGGTTATGGTTTTGCTGCCGCGATTGCACGGGCAGAGTGAGCTACGGCTCGAGTTGCGTCAGCATGAGCTCGTCATGGACGAGGACTGACCAGGGCGTGATTCCAGAGGTGTACGATTGCAAATTGAGGAGTCGTCTTATTGTGTTTTCGCGCCATAAGCGTTAGGATTGATCGCTTTTAAGAGATTTCCCGTGTGTGCTGATCGGCACCAGAGGATTGAGCCACTGATAGAAGCCAGCCAGGATGCGATGACCGTTGATATTATCGCTTATTCATGATGATCGAGGCGCTGTTCAGCGTACGGATGAAGGAACCAGTTGCTGCTGCGAATGATGAGATATCGACCAGATGATTGGAGCTACTGCAGTATGAGCATATTCTTAGAGATGTGATAGTGAGTCGCTAGTCACCGAGAATTAATGACTAGGACATGTGGTTCGTTCGCTTACCCCGATGCGAGGTCATCAGGTAGGTTGATTCCAGCTAGAGGCGACTTCACGAAGGTGCGTTGAGAGTCGATGGATGCGATCGAATGTCAGGAACCCATTTTCCAAGTTTAAAGTATTCGAAAAGACATGCAAGCGATTCTATGGACCCTCTAGAAGAATGAAACCCTAACTCGACATAATGACCGTGTGAAAGCCTTTGAACCTTAGGGTTTGCGGCAGTTCCGCGGCGCCATTAGTGAGGCTTGGGTTTGCCCTTCTACGGCTGGACCGCCGATGCTGTGTTATGTACTTGATACTATTAAACAGTACCCGAGATGTTGGGCTCTTGGGGGATTATGAGGTTCTGACGAGTCGATCGGGCGATTCGACGTTATTCAGATATCATGTGATGGGACACTGCTTGGGAGACTCCAGATACGAGCGTAGCCGTTGGAGCGCAGTCTGTGTAGCCACGATGAGATGAGTCCGAATCAGTCGATATTGAAGCAGAGTGGAGTAATGAGTTTGCACGAGATTTCGACGAGATGACTTTTCACTCCGCTGACATCAGAGATGCGATATGCACGCTGAGGACGTGTTCGGCTAGATATCTCCTACTGAGTGATGAAGATACTGAGTTCGTGATTTCGAGTCCGTGATAGAGACTTCGGATGGACCGTAGCCGAGGACATTGCAGTGCGCAGATAGAGACGCGACGTCGAAATGGACGATGATACTGACAAGCAGGATAGAAGTTCGTGCGAGATGCAGACGAGCTGTTACTACTCCCCGTTAAGATTAAAGGTCGGACATGCATACAGAGGCGCAGGGATGCGACCAGCTTCCGAGGAGATGTTGTACTAAGGACGCAGATGTCCAAAAGGCAAGAAAAGATTATGCCAGAGTACCAGCCTCCGTACAATTTGGCTTAGACAAGATCAGAAGAGATCTTGAGTAGGATTCCTTCCAGTACACTGCTGCAATAAGAGTTGCACCCAGGATCGGATGTGTGATGGGTATTCAGAGGACCAGAGGTCGGCGCCAGAGATGTGTTGCTTTACGAGCGGTCGTGAGGATTGACCGAGTGATGACCTGAAAAGTGCCAGAACGGAATCGTTCCAGTCAGCACACCTGACCGGGCCGATGAGCCGATGGATTGCGAGATTGGTAATCTACAGGAAAGATCAGGAACTAGAGGCAGAGGACGCCAGCCGCGAGCAAGAGGCAAGTAGATATCTTGCGCTGGTAGCATCGGATGTACCGGTACCTTCTCGACCCTGAAGGAGGATATACCGACGACGGTATTTATGATTTGTGATTTTGTGATTTGATTATCACGTATCCGTCGCATTGGATTTCGGTATTTTGGACGATTTATTCGCATGATTTATTCTTGATGACTGAGTTCCATGATATTTGATTTTGTGCACCATGGTTGCACATACTGGGTATTTATACCTTGCACATAGTTATTACTCTTGAGGTGTTGAATGCGATTTCATGCCTATTTTATGCCGGTGATTTGATTTACGCTTCCAGCATAATTTCATGTACTTTTAGTGTTTTGATTTGTGCACGCTGATGCACGCGGTTGTGAGTTTTTCCATCGCGGTATACCTGATTTTGATTAAGCCGCGTTGTATATCGTTTCGTGCCTTGGCTGCACCTGCTTATCACTTTATGGATTTCATACGGTTGATTTGATGTTGTGCATATGTTACGCACACGATTTGATTTTTGCACTCGGTATAGCTTATATGTGCTTGTAGTGCATTGATATGTGTTTTGTGCACGCAGCTGCACACGTTTATGATTTTCTTTATATCTGGGTACACTTAGTGTTGCTGCTTACGCATTTGAGTTATTGCTGGTATTTGTGCATGGGATGCACAAGTTCTATGTTTCTTGCGTTTATCGCATCAGATTTATATTTCGTGCCTTTGTTGCACCGGATTTATATTTTGTGCATTACGGTTGCACCTGACTTCGATTTGATGCCTTTCGGTATGTCGATTTTGATTGTGATATTGATGTGGATTCTTGCACTCCGTGCTTTTGACTGGACTTACGCATGTTCGGCGTTGCAATTGGATTTTGTGATTCCGTGCATGTTGAGTGCACATGGTTTAGATTTTCATTCGTGCACGATGGATGCACCGATTTGGATTTTCGTGCATGTTGGGCGCATGTTTTGAGATACGATTTTGGGGCACACCAGATGCACTAAATCGAGATTCTTCGTGCATGTCAGATGCACCTGTTTTGGCTGTCAGGCACACACGTTGCCTAGGACAGATGTTTCGTGCACACCCGTTGCACCTAGATGTGTTTTGTGCACCTGTATGGCACATATATGGATTTTGATTTCCGTGCGCACCAGACGCACAGGGTGGTGTTATGTGCATTTTTGGGATTTATTTCTTTTAGGGCAGTACATTTTTATGATATTGGATATTGGTTTTCATACTGAGCAAAACTAGTCAGAGGACAGTGCCTGGATATATTTTGCATGCATTGATAGTTCGAAGGGATTTCCAAAGAGCGAGCTATAGTCTCGATATATATATACTTACGTGTCCGATGTGACACGAAACGTTTAAAAACAAGGAAACCCTTCTTAATTGTTTTCAAAACGGCGGAACGTACCTATTAAATAAAGGATATATATATATATATATATATATATATATATATATATAGTTATTTTCTTGTGAAAAACGTCCGCCACTGTGCAGTGTTACGCGCATCGCACAGCGACTTAAAAAGATTTGGCATGCATTTACATCAGCTATTCACATGTATAGATTGGATGTCTACATGTATAGTTCTGATTTATATCATATTTATTTTTGTATTGGATTTGACATTTGTCTCTTTACCATGACTCCGATGATTGCGGGATGCTTGATGGAGTGTTGCTTTTGAGTTATCTGCTCAATACTCATGCGCATGCATTGCGCTATGATACGTTTTATGTATTGCTGATTTCGGAGCCCCGATGACTTGGAATTTGTATTGCAATATTTTAGTATTTGGGGATTTAAATTTAAATTCGGGGACCGAATTTCTTTAAGGGAGGTAGATTGTAACGTTTTCAAAATAATAAAATATGATTTTTGGGAAATTTTATAATTTAATATTATTTTAATGAATATTTTAATATTTTGGTAGAATTAAATACAAATAAATGGGGAAAATTTTTGGAAAATTCTAAAATAGGGTATTTTATGGAATTATGCCATTTTAATGTTTTTAAGACTAGTTATATGCTAAATTAGTGTTAATCGCGATTAAAAATCGTTAATTGGATTTTTAGCATTTTTGTGCAAAAATATGCACATATCATTTTCCATACTTGTTACACTTGTGTTACATTTCTATTGCCATGGTTGTTCTTTTGGGTTCACTATTGGAGTGAGAAGGAAAAGAATAGAAAAGGAAAAAGTAGTATGATGATGAGAGAGAATGTCTAGGTCAAACCTCTTTTGACCCATGCCCCCCCATCATTTCCCTTCTCATTTTCTCTCCCCTCTCCCATTTGAGCTGCTGCTCTCTCTCTCCCTCTTCATGAAACCCTAGATCCACAATGAAATCCAACCCAAAACCCCATTCCCACTTCACAAAATTTACTCCCAAGCTCACTAGCTACACATTGAACCTAGCAAGATTGGATTTGGAGGACTTTGAGCAACTCAAGATTTTTCTTGAGTTGCCAAAGGAGGTAATTTCTGCACCTATTAGAGTAGTATCTCATTTCTTATGCATCAATTCTAGTTTCATATCGATATTGTGTCGTTTTGTGGAATTTGGAGAATGCAAGTTAGGGTTTAGGGTTAGACCTGAAATCAAAGTGGAATTGAGGCTTGTTGTGACCTTAGAACCCCTTGTGTGATGCTAATTTAAACCCAAACCTGAGCTAGAACATAGAATACGGAATTACGGAATCGATATCGGGAAAAACTGTAAATTTAGGAGTGTTTTGTGGAATCTGCTATCACCCCGAGACCCCCAAAAATAAAACTGAGTTGACAGTGAGATGTGCAGGCACCATAGAACCACCACACCAAACCCTAGCCCCCAACTCCAATTCCAGGCCGCCAATTTATCCCTTCTGGCCGCAAATTGCGGCCAGAGCAGGAGGGAATTGCCTCGATTTTTGTGGATGGCCTTATTTCCTCTAGTCTTGACCCTGGGTATGTGTAGTTTTGACTGATTCCATCTAGGGTGGAATCTGGGTTGATTTGCTTGAGTTGGTGTATGATTTACGACTTGTTTTAGTATGGATTTAGGTGTTTGGTGATTCATTCCTGTCGGGTGGCGTTTGGACGTTAACGACAAGTGGATATTGATCGTGTTTACATGCGAGTCGATAGGTTTTTACCTATGCGGGTAGCGTGTGCTATTTTGGTTTCCGATGTGATTTTCATGTGCTTTAGCGTTGTGATATACTTGTAGGTACCCTACGAGATGTTGAGGCAAAGAAGATGAAGATGGCGACATCGGCACCGATACATGAGAAGCAAGGTGAGTAGATTTATATCTACGGGGAGAAGTCGGGTGGATGGCGTATAGCACCCCCGCAGTCCGTGGTGATGTATACGAATACGTATACACACATATATTTATTATGTGTTGTTTAGGATTGTTGATGGTAATAATGGATTATTGGTGATAAGGATGTATTGGTTGAGTATAGTGCGAAACCCTAGAGTAGTGGTTGCACCCACACTCACACATACACACATACTTGCATACACTCTTTCATTTATCTGTGCGCATATGATGGTGTGTTTATCTACACATGGGTATGAGACTATGTGTTCATATACGAATTTTGAGGATGATACGTGGGATTGAGATGAGTCGATGAGATTCGATTGAGGCCGTGAGATTTGGCGACATGACAGAGTTCGTATTGGAGATGTGATATGATGGTAGTGATACCTGTCATGTGATGAGATAGTGTGATATCGACTCAGATTTAGGTGGTTTCCATACCCCTCTCTATTGACTTGATTGTTGGGTTCGTAGTTCGCATAGTAGGCGTTAGACTAGACCCGAGTCATACTTATTTCAAAACTAACGAATCAGGGATATTTTAAAGATAGGCAAAAGGGTTTATACGGATATTTTCAAAAGGCGCATCTTTTCTTAAAACACCGTAGCCCTTATTTTACCAAAAGCCCTGATTCGTCTTATCTCAAAAGGCAAAGTTGCATGATATATCTATTGAGGCAGGTTCTCTACTGTTGCGTTGATTATTCAATTCCGCATATTCATGCTATTTGCATTGCATCGCTTGTATTGTTGATATATTTCAGTCATGCTGCTAGGACACCAACACCATTATCGATGATGCGTATGTTCCACGTACACTATTGCCGGCTCACACACTTCATCATCGATAATTGCCATGTCACTAAACTGTAGTATTTTTGCATT
This sequence comes from Agapanthus africanus, assembly GCA_030015575.1. NCBI lineage: Eukaryota > Viridiplantae > Streptophyta > Magnoliopsida > Asparagales > Amaryllidaceae > Agapanthus > Agapanthus africanus. Next base: position 251,065,734 of record JASDDO010000012.1, read on the forward strand.
CAGGATATGATTCTTGCATGACAGAATGATGTGCTTACATTTCTTTTACATGTCACACACATCATGCTTGCTGATTATACGCATTGAGATATGTTGTTTCCATGATATTTCTGGGTTTTTTGGGAACCGTGGGTGTTTAAAAAGGGAATATGTAACTGTTTTAAAACCCGGTTAACCTTGATATGATATTTCAGTGCGTCCACCATGTGTTTTCTTGGTGCTGAGAGCGACATGTGAAACCCGATTCGAGGAGGCGGATGAGGCCGATTGCGGGTACATGGTGGACCCGATATGGTTCCCCGGGGCAAGAAATGTTTTTCGTGGAGAAGACGATGAGCCTGGCAGGGTGGTGAGTACCTACCGGTTATTGGTTGGACCTGGCGGTTATCCGGAGGATACTGACCAGAGTCGATAGATGGATATGGGCGTACTGCCGGGGCCGAGGGCCGATACCGCAGACAGAGCCCGTGGGCCGATCCGGACTGACGGAGCCCGATATATGAGGATTTACGTGCCGATGCTGGGCACAGTTTTCATGATGTTTTCGAGTGCCGATGCTGGGCATTCCGGTTCCATGATTTTGACGTGTCGCGAGGGACACAGGTGGTTTATATCCTCATATTTCCATGCATATGCTGATGATATTTACATGCCTGATGGTTATTGTCATTGGGTGACGAGTGGACGGGATCCACGTACAAGCAGATTGATTTCATTGATTGTACCTCACATTTATGTTATGCTATTACCTGAGGCACTGGCACGAATACTTGGCACTACACTCATGTATTGAGATTACATTGCCAGTTTAGCATGTTTCAGACTTATTCATATTGAGGTTTATATATCTGATCGTATTGACCTAGGATGGGTCATACATTCGATCTCTGCTTGTAGATATTTTTTCTATTCACGAGTTGGCAACTCACCCCCTTTGTGCCACAGTCCTTGCAGGTTTTTGCCGTACAGATTCCATAGCGGCATTTCTGGCACACTGCTTCCATATGGGTGACTTGCGTTGGTAGGTGGGTTCTTTTGTATCAGAACCGCCATTGTTCATGTATTATTCATTGTAACTAGTCATTCCATCAACCAAAACTTGTATATTGTTTCAGACTTAGAAAACCGTGTTGTATTATTTCGACCTTAGAGTCGCGCTTATAATATTACGGTTTTCTGGCTGTTTGAGTTTCTTTTTGGGTTTTGATCCTCGCCTTTGGCGTTGTATATTATTATTGCTTACGTGGTTGTGACCGTCGATTGACGAAGAGCTAGCTCCCGCTTGGGGATGCCTTTTATCATTTCATATATATTATTCTTGTTGTACCCCGTTTGGGGCCAGTTTTTACAAAGGAAACTCTGCCGAAATTTTTAGGAAAGGTTACACATTTTAAAAATGCATATTCGGCTTAGTTATTTAAAAACTTGATTTTCGAAACGTGATTTCCTTACTTCTTAAAAACCAGTTTTCCTTATTTACTCTTTAAATGGTTTTAGATTTCTGGGCTTTTGTCTTAATTGGATCAGATGGGGTCCTATAGACGTCATATGGTTCAAGGGCCAGTCACGTGCTCTTTCGGGTCATGACAAAGAAGAACAGGACATTCCCGCACAGCTCCGCAGGAGCAGTAGGCCGTCTCATCCTCCTGAGAGATACTACGGTTTTCTTATAGATGGGGATAGAAAGGATTGCATCATAGATGATGATGAACCTACTAGCTTCCAGCAGGCCATCCAGAGCGGCGACTCGTTACGATGGCTAGATGCAATGCGGACCGAAATGGAGTCCATGTACACCAACAAAGTATGGACTTTGGACTTTGCTCCAGATGGGGTAAAACCCATAGGATGCAAATGGATCTTCAAGAAAAAGATTACTGTAGATGGACAGGTGGAAACCTATAAGGCTAGATTTGTTGCAAAGGGTTTTCGTCAAAGACCTGGTTTGGACTATGATGAAACTTTTTCTCCAGTGGCTATGCTCAAATCCATTCGGGTCCTTCTTGCTATTGCTGCCTTCCATGATTATGAAATCTGGCAGATGGACGTAAAGAAGGCTTTTCTGAATGGAAATTTAGACGAGCGCGTGTATATGGATCAGCCAGAGGGTTTCAATCAGAGTGGGAGCAGCGGGAAAGTATGCAAGTTGCTTAAATCCATTTATGGACTGAAGCAAGCATCATGGAGTTGGAACATCTGTTTTGATGAAACAGTCAAAGAATATGACTTTATCAAAAATCCAGATGAACCGTGCATATATAGTAAAATTGTAGCCAGAAGTGTCGTATTCCTCGTCTTGTACGTGGATGACATTCTATTGATAGGAAATGACATTCCTATGCTACAATCTGTCAAAGGATTCTTATCACACAGGTTCTCCATGAAAGACCTGGGAGATGCCTCTTACATTCTGGGGATCCGGATCTATCGTGATAGATCCAAGAGGATGTTGGGACTTTCGCAGTCCAGGTATATCGACACTGTACTGAAAAGATTCAGTATGGAAGATTCTAAGCGCGGTAATCTACCGGCTTGTCACGGAATCACCCTATCCAAAGAGATGTCTCCCAAGACTGATTTGGAAAGGGAACACATATCTATTATACCCTACGCTTCTGCGGTAGGCTCTATAATGTATGCGATGTTGTGCACCAGACCAGATGTAGCTTACGCACTAAGCGTGGTAAGCCGATATCAGTCAGACCCAGGGGGGAAGCACTGGATAGCAGTAAAGAACATTCTCAAGTACCTGAGGTGGACTAAGGAGATGTTCTTGGTTTACGGCGGAAAAGATCTCAGGTTGGAGGCCTATGCTGATTCCGGCTTCCAGAGTGATAAGGACGATTCCAAGTCCATGTCGGGTTATGTCTTTACCCTCAATGGAGAGGCGGTGTGCTGGAAGAGCTCCAAGCAGGACACCGTTGCTGACTCGACGATGGAAGCGGAGTATATAGCTGCTTGCGATGCCGCAAAAGAAACAAACTGGATGAAGAAGTTCCTAACATAACTTAAGGTGGTTCCTACCATTGTTGATCCAATACCTCTGTATTGCGACAACAACGGAGCTATAGCTTTAACGAAGAAACCAAGGTCCCATCAGAAGTCCAGACACATCTTAAGGCGGTATCACCTGATCAGGGAGATCATTGATCATCGGGAGATCGAGGTTCGGAGAGTTGCTACTGAAGAGAACATTGCTGATCCATTCACGAAGGCCCTACCTCAGATTCAGTTCGAGAGGCTACTCGAGATCATCGGTCTTCGATATGCCAGTACATGGCACTAGTGCAAGTGGGAGATTGTTAGTGTATATGCCCTAGGGGCCATTATTGTATCATACTAGTTTGTATATTACTTAATAGAAGCTTAGGATATTCACATGTATATAACAGTCTTGCTAAACATAGTAGTATGCAACTTGGTTTTTTCTATCTTAATATGTGAGTATACGTATTGATAGAGCTCTTAGGATCTTGCTTGACTACCAGCGTTGCGATGGCAGTCACACTAGTAGGGGCAGGGTAGTCTACAAGCACATCCTTATTCAGGTCCCTAATCGTTTGATTATCGAGACAGAGCATCGATAATCCGGAGTAGACTAGTGTGTACGCTTCTCATCCCAGTTGGGGAGATGGTCTGTCCCACAGCGATCAGTACGTCGTACTAGAGATGGTATGCAGGTGCTCGTTAGGTTACGGGTACACCGGACAGGACTCACAGGGAACTGTTGGTTGGTTTTATACCAGTCGTCAGTGAACAGTTCCCAGGTGACATGAGTACAGCATAGTCCGCAGACTTGACACTGCTACTTCGCCTCGAGTGTGTCCTACTGTTCTTAGATTGCTACCCTACCACGGCTCAAAGGAGTCGTGCAAACAGGTAGCAGTTGGGTGCAGTCCCGAGCACTTGGAGGCAGTGGCGGTTAGACAGGATTCGTCTCTCTCGGTATTAGGGGTTGATATCGCGCTGTGTCAGAGAGCCATTACGCAAAGTCCCTGGCCAGGGCAAGCAAGATTTGCTGGTAGGTTCCAGTAGTTTCTCAGGGTGTAATTGGCTTCGCTCCGACACGACTTATACCGCTATTAGGGGACTGACGCTTGCCGCCCCATAGGCCCGATATGCGATAGTCTTAGACGAACGGAACGGACTGTACAGAGATTGTCACATCAGACTCAGTAGGAGTTCAGATGGGTTTCCTCATCGGCCTTCTTATCGACATCTACCTGGGGACCGTTACGTACAGCTAGTGCCGCTTGCGGTCTATGGTTAAACACACTGCCAGCGTAGTAGTCGAGTCTCTAGAGTCCCACGCAGAGAGTTTCCCTACTCCAGGCGAAACGATATAGAGGTCGTATAGTTTTACGACAAGGGTTCGGACGCATACGTGTGTTTACGCACGTACGACTTTCGGACAGTTTTTACTAGTCGGCTTTGGTTTAAGCCAGTTACTAGTATCCGGTTATTGGATTTATACAGTCTAAAGTTTTTTCGTGTTTTCACGGATAGGAGGGGCGTTCTCGTAATTGCGTGAGAAGCTTCTAGAAGATGGTGACTAAGGAGGTTAAGGTGGCATATACATTAAATGAGATTAGTGAGTCATATGGATGATTCATCCATGTCATTAATGCATCATAAATGCTTAATGACTCATGGAGATGAATCACCATTAGATATTTATCAAGCATGGTTGTAAATCATTTTCTTTTCTTTTCTTGAAAAACAATAATGCTTGATATATATTATGATAACTCATTTTCTCATTTGATTATTATTCTCACCTTCTCTCTCCTCAAGTTTCCTCTCTTCAAACCCTAATCCTCCCCTCTCATGTGTTGAGTACAAGGATTAGTTAGACAACTTAATCCATAACCCTCACTCTATATCATCTAGGTACTTTGATTAGCACTTAAAGAAACCTAGTTGCCTCAAGTTTAGAGGCAAAGCTTGGAGTAAAGCTCTCATGGTGGATCGTCTACTACTTGGAGAAGGCCGAGGAGGAGGTGGAGTTCGTAAAGATGAAGGACACGGTTCTTTAGGTATAATCTCTTCACATAGTGGTTTAGAACTTCTATGAAGGTTGTTAGTTATCGTTTAGCTTCGATTCATGCGGTTAGTCGATGTTTAAGCAAAGAACAAGATCGTTTTTCATATTTCCGCCTCCCCGCAAGTCGTGGGGTGTTGTACATCGACTTACATAGTCTACTGTAACGCTTCACGAGTGGGGCTAGGGTGCGTTTTGATGCAGCATGACAGGGTGATCGCGTATGCTTCACGGCAATTTAAGAAACATGAACAGAATTACCCCACTCATGATCTGGAGATGGCTGCAGTGGTCTTTGCACTTAAGATCTGGCGACATTATCTGTATGGAGAGTCGTGCCAGATATTCACTGACCACAAGAGCTTAAAGAATATATTTCAGCAGCGAGACCTGAACCTTAGACAGCGCCGATGGATGGAGTTTGTGAAGGACTACGATTGTGAGATCTTGTATCACCCGGGCAGGGCGAATGTAGTGGCGGATGCTTTGAGCAGGAGGCCCAGGGGTAGTCTATCTTGTTTGAGCGCAGTGCAGAGGCAGTCGTCAGCAGATTGGCAGATCTTATGCGACAGCCGGGTACAGTTCGAGTTTACGCCGATCGGAGGATAGATTGTGCATGTTCGTGCACGCCCACAGTTGCTTGACCGTATACATGAGGCACAGCACAGTGATGACCGCTGTTCATAGATCATGACACAAATGGGACATGGAATATTTTCCGAGTTCGTGATCGATGATCCGGGGATATTACGATTTGGGACTAGACTGTGCGTACCAGATGCTGAGGGATTGCTGCGTGAGATTCTTGAGGAGGAACATCGATCGGTATATAGTGTTCATCCCGGTTCCACCAAGATGTACCATGACTTGGGAGGTGTTTACTGGTGGGACGGAATGAAGAGAGACATCGCAGATTTTGTGTCGAGATGCCTGACTTGTCAGCAAGTCAAGGCTATGCACCAGAGGCCCGCGGGAGAGCTACAGCCGTTACCCATTCTGGAGTGGAAATGGGAACATATCTCTATGGACTTCATTGTGGGTCTACCCAGGACTAGTCGAGGGTATGACTCCATCTGGGTGATCGTGGATCGTTTGACGAAACCGGCTCACTTCCTACCCGTGAAGACGACTTTCAGATTTTCTCAGTATGCCCAGATTTACATTGACGAGATTGTACGACTGCACGGAGTTCCGACATGTATCGTGTCCGATAGAGGCACCCAGTTTACTAGCCGGTTATGGCAGAGGCTTCAGGAGGCTTTGGGCACTCGCTTGAGTTTCAGCACAGCATTCCATCCGCAGACCGACGGACTGTCAGAGCGGACTATTCAGACTCTCGAGGACATGCTCAGAGCATGCGTATTAGACTTCTGAGGTAGCTGGGATCATCATTTGCCCTTAGTAGAGTTCTCTTACAACAACAGCTACCAGGAGACCATTCAGATGGCACCGTTTGAGGCTCTTTATGGGAGGAGATGCAGATCGCCCACCTGTTGGACGGAGCTCAGTGAGAGCAGTATCTTAGTGCCGCAGATTGTGGAGGAGACGACCGCGAAGATCCAGTTGATTCGCGATAGGATGAGAGCAGCCCAGAGTAGGCAGAGATCTTATGCGGACCGTCATCGGCGCAGACTTGAGTTTTCTGTTGGTGATCATGTTTTCTTGAGGGTCTCCCCAATGAAAGGCATGATGAGGTTTGGGAAGAAGGGGAATCTTAGTCCCAGATATGTGGGCCACTTCGAGATCCTCGAGCGTGTTGGTGCGGTTGCGTATCGATTAGCCCTTCCGCCCAGTTTTCCAGACGTGCACCCAGTATTTCACGTTTCGATGCTCCGCATATATCTTTATGATCCTTCACATGCGATTCAGCACCCGACGATCCAGCTTTAGCGCGACCTTTCCTATGCGGAGCAGCCGGTGATGATCTTGGATCGACAAGTGAAGAAATTGAGGTCGAAAGAAATATCGTCCGTCAAGGTACTTTGGCGTGGCCAGAGCGGCGAGGAGGTCACTTGGGAGACCGAGAGCGAGATGAGGAAGAGGTATCCCCATCTTTTTGAAGGTGCGTATAGTTAGATTTTTAAATTCGGGGACCGAATTTCTTTAAGGGGGGTAGGTTGTAACACTTTGAATTTCCGTTAGAATGTTTTTCGTGATAATTAGTAATTGTACGTGTTATTATATATGTGTACATAGGATTATTAGTTATTTTAGTCGGGTTTACTAATTATATTTAGTCGTGTTAGCAAATTGGAAAATTTTCCTTTGTAGTGTACACTTGCACACTTAGCCATTTTTGTGACTTAGGGTTTTTGGGATAACATGATAACCATTCTTTTGTTGCATGGTTCATTTTAATTCCCCACCCTTTAATCAAAACAAAACCCTTTTTATAATTCAAAAATCCAATTAAACAATTGAGAGCATGGTGTTAGGTAAGAGGTTGACTTTTTTGACCCCATTTCCTTCTCTTTTCTCTCTCTTCTCCTCACTTCATAAAATTCTGGAAATTCCAGCAGAAAACCCTAGCTTTCCTTCATCTTTTCCTCTCTTTTTCACTTCTCCTTGATTCCCAAACAAAACCCTACACAAATCAACACTTTTCCTTCACAAAACCATGGGAAAAGGGGCTTTTTGGGGTGTTTGAAGGCAAATCTGCACACTTGAGGGAAGAGCTGGGACTTTTGGTGTTTTATAAGGTTTTTAGAAGGTATTAACTCATGTTAGCACTCCTTTTCCTTAAACTTGTAGTGTTCTTTAGCAAAAATCTCATTTTTGTGCATTTTTAGTGATATTAAAGGATATTTGTGATACACATGTTAGATTAGGGTTTTGTTAGTGTGGTTAGCTCTATTATGTGTTATTAGAGCTATTTTAGGCCAGGTTTTGTTTCAGTTTGCACAGAAATACCATAAAGTTCCATTTTAGTGCAAAAGTGTGGATTTTAACTTGATTTAAGGCTCTGTAGGATCTGCTACTACCCGAGATGTTCCAGAGTAAAACTAGATGTTACTGTAGCAAGTATGGGGGGTATATAGTGCACACACCAAACCTGGGAGCCCACCCCCTACCCAGGCCGCCGGAATATTCATTCTGGCCGTAATTTGCGGCTAGATGGGTGAGTTGGGATTTGGGGTTTGGGCCACTGGAGTCTGCTGCTATGTGGGTTATTTAGGTATATATAGTTTTACAATATCATTTCTGTATCAAAATCTGTAGGTGAATACCTATTTTCCCGTATTTTAATCTTCGCGACACGCGTGATACGTGTGTATGGGTTTTGGGTTTCTGCGTATCGCGACGAGTTGTAGTGGCTTTAGGCGCGTAATCACACGTTTTAGCGTATCGCGCACATGCGCGCTTGGTTCATGACACGAGTTACTAGTTCGGATTTAATGTCGTGTTTGTGTGACTTCAAGCTTATGTATGATATATTGTGTAATTCTAGGTTCGCAGGCGAGTACGGCGGACGCCGCGCAGAAGGGGAAACAAGTTGTTGGCTATACCTAGCGAGAGACTACGGTGAGTAGATAGGACCGCATGGCGTTCTACGTCAGGGCTGATAGGACCTTATAGCTACATTTACATACATTGACTGTTCATGGCTACTATTTAATGCATACTGCATTCCCTGCTATATGGATATAAACTAGAATTGATAGAATACCGCACCATTACTAACGGTCCATGTTGCACGAGCACTATCCTGCATGTTACACATACACCGTTAGTAATTGCCATGACACTCACACTGTAGAATTTCCATGATCATTATGCTGTAGCTCATCTTTTATGTGACTAGACATGATATTCATACTTGATGCATATATCACCTCACATTGACTTGCATATTGGTTTGGATTACATGTGATTTCTGGATTTGGAAACCGTGGCTATTTCAAATATGTAATCATTTAAAAACCCGGTTCCCTTGATATGATATTTCGGTGCGTCCACCATGTGTTTCCTCGGTGCTAGAGTGATATATGTGAACCCGAATCGAGGAGCTGGTTGAGGCCGATTACGGGTACAGGGTGGTCCCGGTATGGTACCCCGGGACGAGAACGGTTTCGCTGTGTAGTAGACGGTGAGCCTGGCAGAAGTACTACTACCTACCGGTGATTGGTTGGACCTGACAGTTATCCGGAGGATACTGATCAGAGTCGATAGATTGATGCAGGATGATCCGTACTACCGGGGCCGAGGGTCGATACCGCAGACCGTGGGCTGACCCGGACTGACGGGGCCCGATGGATGAGGATTTGCGTGTCGATGCTTGACACGAGTATTTATGATATTTGGGTGCCGATGTTGGGCACTCGTGATTCTCAGAGATTTACAGGATTAGAGGGTCGATGAGAGTGCCGGCGCCTGAGATATTTGGGGGATCTGGGTGCATTGATGGACACCGATTATATATTCCACGTTGACATTCCGTGTAGATGTTATATTGCCCATGCTCATCATTTATTATTGTACTTCATCCTGTAGTTATATTACCTGATAGAGCACTTGCATGATTATTGCACATATTGCTTATCACATATTGATATCATCTGTTGGCATATGATAGAGTAGCGCAGTACGTGCATGCTCGCGATTACCATTATATGTTATCTCTATTCACGAGTTGGCAACTCACCCACGTTGTGCCACAGTGTTTGCAGGTTGCCCTTCGGAGTAGTCGCGGCAGGCTGCGTTTTGCATCTTTTGACACAGATACCCCCATAGTTGGTGTACTTGCTCATTTGCTGATAGGTGGTTTTTGTGCGGTATCTGTTTATCTTTCAGTTATGTACATTGTTGTATCTAGTATTCTCCATCTACCATGTATGTATTTGACTTAGAGACAGTGTGAGGACGGTGATGTATATTATTTGTTTTCTGGTGTCGAGCTCGTTGTGAGCCGACAGTACTTGCAGTTTATTCTATCTGTGATGTTCCCAATTGTGGATCTTGATCTTTGCTACGGCGTCGTATATTGCTATCTTGGTGATTGTTTACTTAAATTTCTTAACATGTTAATAAGTGCTTCCATTTTAAACTTATAACAATCTATACTTTTACTGGTTTGATTTCTGGGTTTTCGGTTCACTTAGTCGCGTTACGCCTGTAGACGTTACGTGGTTAAGTGCCGGTCACGGGCCAAACTTTGGGACGTGACAGTGACCAGCACTTAAACCACGTGACGTCAACAGGTGTAACGCAATTTAAGTAAGCCGAAAACCCAGAAATCTAAACTATAAAAATAAGTAAGTGACAAAATCATTGCTAAAACATTTGGAAATCTCAATTAAAAATCTTAAAGCTTAAGTTTAGTTTCTTAAAAATTTCGGCTGCACCTACTTTGTAAAACTAGCCCCGAAACGGGTACAAACACAGGATATAAATAAAGCATTCCCAAACAGTAGTAAATCTTGCCCAAAGCCGGAAAACAACCACCACAGGCATATATACAACGCCATAGCGAAGAAATAGACAAATAATAAGGAAACTAACATAAGGGAATAAAACTACATAAGAAAGGTCGGCTCATATGAGCACGACACTCAGAGTCACAAAATATACAATATCGGTCCTCACAAACTCGTCTCTAAGTCAATACATGAAAGTGGTAGATGGAGAGTACTAGATACAATGAGATATACAATAGATATAATCGGATAACCGCAAACCCACCTATAGCAAAAAGGCCTCACAGCCAACCGCAGCGGTATCCGATGAAATAGATACAATAAGGAGCCCTGCCGCGACTACTCTGAGGGTCAAGCCTGCAAAATACTGTGGCACAATGGGGGTGAGTTGCTAACTCGTGAATAGTAAGTAACATCATACAGATAATCGCAGGTATGCACGAACAACGATAATCTATCACATGCAATATGATAGCATAAGTATGGCAATATGGATATGCAATAATCATGATCAAGGTACACTGTCAGGGTACTACAACTACATGAAACAATGCATATCAAATAACTACTGAGTGTGGGATAAAACATATCATCATCAATGAATCATCATCGTGGAAAAACCCGGTGTCCATCAACGACACCGCAAATCCCAACACCTCAGGCGTCGTCAACCTGATCGGCCCTCATATCCGTAAATCTCATGGAACCTGAGTGCCCAACATCGACACTCGAAATATCATGAAAACCCGTGTCCAGCATCAACACGTAAATCCACAGAACTCGGGCTCCGTCAGTCCTGATCGGCCTATGGGCTCCGTCAGTCCGGATCGGCCCATATCCATCTCACGACTCCGGTCGGTATTCTCCGGATAACCGCCGGGTCCAAACTATCACCGGTAGGTAGTGGTCACTCTGCCAGGCTCATCATCTACTGCACAGCATACCTTTCTTGCTCTGGGGTACCATACCGGGTCCACCATGAACCCGCAAACGGATCATCCATCTCCTCGAATCGGGTTTCTAACACAAATCTCAGAACCGAGAAAACTCATGGTGGACGCATCGAAATATCATATCAAGAGAAACCGGGTTTTCAAAACAATGCATACTTTCTTGAAATATCAGCACGGTTCTCAAATCCATCAATCACATGAAATCCGTATCTCAATGCGTAAATCCATAAAATATGATGTATGCGACATGGAACAGTAATATGAGTATACCAAGGGAAAACCGCTCTTTTAAATGAATCCAGTTTTTAAATAATATCATGCGGTTCCCACATTCTCCAAAATCAAATGCAACATCATATAAAGATGTATATGTAGCTATAGCAAAGTATGTGTGTATACATGTAGGTATTTATGCATGATGTATTTCATATGCGCAATAGAACAAGAATCAACGTCTCAATATCAATATCGAATACAATACCACATATGTCTATATGTTGTGCGTGTCATGGCAATTACGAACGGTGTGTGTGTAGCATACAATTTAGTGCTCGTGCAACCTGAACTGTGAGTAATGGTGCAGTGTCCAATGGGCACTAAGTTAAGGCACAACAAGTAATGGTATGCAATGATGCTCATACATAATCAACTCATATGCATATAACATGTGGTTATAATATCATATCTAGCCCTCGACGCCTAACGCCATACGGGCGATTTTCCCGTAGATGTTAAATCTACTCACCGATGATCTCGAGCTAGGTAAATCCAACCACCTGCTTTCCCTTCTTTGTAGCGTCTGAAGTCCCCGCACTCGCTCCTAATATCACACAAAACATAACAAGTGTATCTTAGAATCCGTTCAATAATACATACAAACTACGTTTAGATCTACGCACCGACTCCAACGGACTCTCAAGTGTTCGCTTAGTGGCTAACGTGTGTAACGACATTCTAAATCGAACCTAAGTGCAGCAAGCTACACCAAGAACGCGAACCGTGTCGGATATCGTAACGCGCGTAGTCGAAACACTAAAATTCAGCAAAGTGTTCCCAGATTTTGACTACAGTCAACACAGGAAAATCAAGCAGTACCAAACACCCCAAAATACCTACAGACAGCTACCCTCCAAACCACAACCCCCCAATCCCCTAAAAATCCGGCGACGCCGGAAATTACCTATGTTTCGCCGGTTTTCCGAGGTCGGGTTGGGTTCGGGCTTCAGGTGAACACTCATGCCCTCTAACACAACACTACTACATCGGTAGATTTTACAGTAAACCATTGTGGTGATAGTAGATCACAGAGACTCCAATATCACACTAAAAATACGATATTACACAAAAACTATATCTTTAGTATTCTAAACAGCAACTACTTGGCAACACAACATAATAAGGACCTAATTAACAGTTAGAGATCATTACCTTTCCACACTTGCTCAAAAACCCTAGCTTTCCATGCTCCAAGTCATCATTAGTGGCTTAACTAGGCTTGTGAAGGGTTTTAGAGAGGTTTAGTGATGGTTTTTGCTTGGTTTAGTGATGAACAAGGTATGGTTCAGTTTGAGGGGAGTGGAAAATGAGATGAAGAAATAATGTGTGAATGAGAGAGTGTGAGTGATTGTAACGTTTTGAAAATCGTTTCGGTGAAATTTCGAAAAAAATCGGTAAAATAAGGGGGTTTTTTGTAAAAAGTCAAAATACAAATATCTTATTATAAAAATTAAATATACACATTCTAGCTATGTAATTGCTATTATTTGGTGTTTATTGAGCCGCTGGTGAAATTTCAAATTTTCTGAAAAAAAATATTATTTTATTATTATTTTAAGCCGTCACTAATACATTTAATTAGGGAAAATTACAAATTGGAATGAGTTGAAACAAATTTTGTGCATCATAAAACATTAAATAAAATTTTATCATGTGGTTTTTGGAACGAAATCATTTGCCAAAACGGTTTAGAAATTATTGAAGAAAAAAGGCTTTTTTTTAGCGTAAATGGATGTTTGGGGTATTGTATTTATCATTTTTCATCACCCCACACCCGTACCCACACCCACACACACCCATTCACTTATCCCCTTGAAGAATTCAGCAGCCCCCTCTTTTGTCCCCACTTGGATTTTAAAGAAAAGAAATGAAAGAAAAGAAAATAAAAAAGAGTAGAAAATGGTATAATTTGAGTTGACTTTGACTTGAACTAACATTCCCCACCTCACTCTCTCTCCTCCCTCACCCAATCCCCCAAGATTTCTGGCCAAAAACCTGAACCAAAACAGACCCAAATACTTCATCTCATTTTTCCATCAAACTCCCCAAAATTTCTATCAAAAATCCACCCTTTTTCTCAAAAATTCAAAGCTAATTCTAAATCCAAGCTTTACCCATTATTCTTTAGCTATTCAAGCATGGATCTTGGAGCATGAAATCATTGTTGGAGGCTAAGATTTTTGCAAGTTTGATCTCAAGCTTGTGAGGTATAATCATAACCTTATGCTTAATTTGTTGTTAAATTACTTGAATCTAGCTATTAGGTGTTAAATTAGGGTTTTAAATTTCAAGTTTTGAAATTTAAAGAAAGGGTTTTGATTACTAAGTTAGGGTTTGTTGTGGAAATGAGTTGTGTTTGATTGTGTATGGTTTAGTGAGGTGGATTAATATATTTAGTTTTGTAGAAAACTAATCTAGTTGTTAATTACAAGTGGTTACTTGAAAAATGTCCAAATTAAGCTTTTTGTTGCAAACTAGTTTTTTTGATTTAATTCGAAATATGAGATTAAATATATGGTTAGGGTTTTTATCATATTATTAACTTTATTAAGTGTAGTTTAACACTTTAGTTCATGGAAATCCAACCTAAATTGTAGTTTGTGCATTTTTGCAATGAAATTGTTAAAAGGGGTATTTTGTAAACTAGAATATTCGGATTTTTGGAATTTAATGAGATTAAATTTCGGAAATTGTTTATACGACTTATTTAAGATATTTAATAAATATATTGGCCGCTACATTCATTTAAACATCCTGTTTTGTACAAAAATGGCGAATTGTGATTGCTAGATTTTCGGAAAAATGACTTTTTAAGCAAAATTGAGGTTTTTGTGAGTTTTAACCTAGTTTATATTAAAATTAGTGTTCGTGAATGTGCAAATGAGTGTGATTGGATTTTTCTCGATGGTTTGACATTTGTACCTCGACATCGAGGGTTGGTTTGACTATCCTTGCATGCGTAGGCGATAGGTTTGGACCTATGCGTGATACGCGTGCCGATTTGATTTTCATATGCCGTTTCGATTTCGAATTTAGTTTTAATGCGATATGGTGCGTTATGATATGTAGGTACCCCCATGTGGACTTCGAGACGACAAGAAAGCGCGTGGCGACGTCGGTACCGGCTAGCGAGGACCAGGTGAGTAGATTTATATCTACGGGGAGAAGTCGGGTGGATGGCGTATAGCACCCCCGCAGTCCGTAGTGATGTATACGGATGCGTATACACACCAACAATTTATGATATGTTGTTAGGATTTATTATTGATGATTTTAGATGGATATTGGTGTTGGATTGGTGCATGGTTACGAAACCTTAGGTAGTGGGTGCACTACAGTTACACATACACACATATACATACTTGCATACATTCCTTATTTCATATGTGCGTGTATGGGAATATATTTATATGTTCACATGGGTATGGGACTATGTGTTCACATACATATTTGAGGAGGATACTTGGGATTGAGCTGAGTCGATGAGATTTGTTTGTGGTTGTGATCTCGGTGATATGGCAGGATTCGTACTTAAGGTACGTCCTGGTGTTATAGCGGATCTTGCGGCGGCGATACGGGTGAATAGTGTTATAAATAAATGGTCGACATGTGATCGTGATATGAGGCATAATATGCTAGGATATTGATATTAGGCCGTATCGGGCGATGTATACCCCTTGATGATGATATGTGCTGACGATATCGGTTTGTACGAGATTATCGATCAGTAGTCAGATCATGAGTATATTGAGGATATTAGTATTGTACTAGACATAGGTCAGTACCCTAGACTATGATCTTGGATAAAGAGGATACCAGAGGAACAGTGTGAGGAATATGATATTGACCCGTACCCAGATTTGGGGATGCCGTACAACGGATTTACGTACGAGCTATATCTTGATGATCGATCCGCACTCTTGACTTGGGATGTCTGATTATAGATATGGTATCGGATATGATATTATTGAGGCGGGATCACCGACTAATATATATACAGGTATGTATATGTATCGACTCAGATGTTAGGCGGTTTCCTTACCTGTAGTCTAGCTTATAGCGTAGCCCTTTAGTTTAGTTAGTTGTTAGATTAGATTCGGTTCCTACCTATTTCAAAGCTTACGAATCGTGCGTATTTTTAAAGACAGCCTAAGGGATCCTACGGATATTTCAAAAAACGTATCTTTTCTTTAAAACACCGTAGCCCTTATTTTCAAAACCCCACGATTCGTGTTATTTCAAAAGGCACCATTGTAGGAGTTATATTAGGTTAAAACAGATTAATTATCGTTGCGTCTAGTATTCAGCTCCCGCTCATTATTGTTGTTTGCTCCGCATCACATGCTTATATTATGCTTCATATTCTACTGTTGATATATTGTGGTTAGAACACCAGCACCATTACCGATGATGCGTATGTACCACGTACACTTACATGCCGGCTCACAAACATCTTCATCGGTAATTGCCATGTCACGTACACCTTAGAAAATATTATTGCTTGACATAGCCTGCTAGCTAATAGTTTAGACATGATATTAGTGTACTTGCCTTATATGTTAGTTTAGACATTATAGTTATTACCTGCTACCTCATGCATACTGTTATTCATTGTTATGCCGCATTCATGGATTCTCATGCATATATTCACTTTTTACGTGTTATTGAGGTTTTGGATTTGGATTTCCATGAGATTTTCTGGATTTGGGGAAAACCGCAAAACATATACAAACTTCTTCTTTCTCTTTTTAAATAAAAAGCGCGGTTTTTCCTATGATGTATGAGTCGTCCACCATGAGTTTGCTGATAGATTTGGAGACCCGATTCGAGAAGTTGGATGAACCGTTTCGGGTACATGGTGGACCCGGTAAGGTACCCCGGCGTAAGAAGCTCGTGGTGATGACGATGAGCCTGGCAGGGGGAGACTACCTACCGGTGATTTTACCCGACGCGTCGGATATCCGGAGGATACCGTCGTGGTCTTGAGATGGATGGTAGGGGCCGGTCTGGACTGACGGCGCCCTAGATATTGAGATTGAGATATTGAGATTTCGAGATATTGAGGTACTGAGATTTGATGATACAGGCCAGTCCGGATGGCCGGAACCTGAGGTTTTGAGACATTGAGATTTATGTTTTGTGTCGATGCTAGACACTGTTGATACTGATTTCATTTATGATACCTCATTTTAAAAATACAAAGGAAATCTCACTAATTTATGAAAACAGTTTCTTCATTTACATGTATTCTTTTTTCATGCATTCATACCTCATTCATATGATATATTGCTACCTGAGGCACTAACACGGGCACATGAGATCACACTCGGGTTAGATATTACCTTAGCCATTGTTATAGGCTGCATGTTATTCATATATTTGAGGATATATTAAGATCATTGACCTAGGTTGCGTTATTCATGCGATTTTCTGTTCTTAGATCTTTTTCTACTCATGAGTTGGCAACTCACCCCCGTTGTGCCCCAGTTTCTTGCAGGTGTCGCCTTACGGATTTCATTACGGCTTTGCGGGCACGGTTTCTTTTCGGGTGACTTGCTAGTAGGTGGGTTTATTGTATCTTACCCATCATTATACCTTGTATATTATATTTCAGTTGTATCTAGAAGTTCCATCAACCAAACTTGTATTTTTTTGAGATAGAGACCAGTAATGTTATTCTTTCGACCATAGAGTAGCATGTTATATTTCTTGAGTTTCTTGCTGGTTGAGTTCCATTTCTGTTGTGATCCTCGCCTTTAGGCGTTGTATATTATGTTGCATACAGGTTGATTTGATATGGTTCTTCCTATTCTCTACTACTTCTCTTGGTTTGGATTTCTGGGTTTCGGCTTACTTAGCATACGTACTCCTTGAGACGTTCGTAGTCTAAGTGCCGGTCATGTTCCGTACTTTCGGATCGTGACAGTGATGAGGAGAAGAAATGGGGAGTGTGAGGTGAGAATGAGAGAATGAGATTGTGAGAGTAGCCATGCCCTTTCTCTCTCTCCATTAAATGCTCCCCATGCCTCATCATTTCCATTGTCAACTCTCTCTCTTCCTTTCCCTCTCAATTCAACCCTAAATCAAACCCTTAGTAAAGTATTAAGTGCAATATTAACATGACATGAAATTAATTTAGGGTGCCATGGCCACTTAAGCATGGTTAACACTAATTAACTATAGGTTAACATGCACATATGTGTGCAAGCCAATACAAATAATAATAAAATATTAATTAAATTTTATCAAATATGTGAAAACTATTTTGGTTAACTTTTACTAAAAACCCGCATTATCGCTTAATTAACACTAATCGCATTCTAAGGTGTTAAATAAAGCTACATCTGGTCTGGTACATAACATCGTATACATGATAGACCCGACTGCCGAAGTATAGGATATCCCTTGTATGCGAGTCTTCTCCAAATAAGTCTTGGGAGACATCTCTTTGGAGAGAGTGATTCCAGAACAAGCGGGTAAATTACGATGCTTAGAATCTTCCATACTAAACCTCTTTAGTATGGTGTCTACGTACCTGGATTGGGACAATCCCAACATTCATTTAGATCTATCCCTATAGATCTTTATCCCAAAGATGTAGGATGCATCACCTAGATCTTTCATGGATAACTTGTGTGATAAGAAGAGCTTGACCGAGCGTTGTATAGGAACATCATTTCCTATCAAGAGTATGTCATCCAAGTACAATACGAGGAAGACAATGTTTCTCTCTACAGCTTTCTTAAATATACATGGTTAATCTACATTTTTGATGAAGTCAAACACTTTGACAGCTTCATCGAAACAGATGTTCCAGCTCCGCGATGCCTGCTTTAATCCATAGATTAATTTAAGCAGCTTGCACACGCTTCTGCTGCTCCCACTTTCTACGAAGCCCTCTGGATGTTTCATGTACACGCTCTCTTCTAAATCACTATTTGGAAAAGCGGTCCTGACGTCCAACTGCCAGATTTTGTATTCATGGTATGCAGCAACGGCAAGTAGGATCTTGATGGACTTAAGCATAGCGACCGGAGAAAAGTTTTCATCATAGTCGACACCAAGACGTTAACGAAATCCTTTTTCTACAAGTCTAGCTTTGAATGTCTCAACTTTTCCATCTACACCAATTATCTTCTCAAGATCCACTTGCTCCCGACAGGTTTTACCTCTTCAGGAGAAACTTTCAAAGTCCATACTTTGTTGGTGTACATGGATTCCATCTCAGATTGCATAGCATCCAGCCATTTCATAAAGTCTCCACATATGATGGCCCGCTCGAAACTAGTTGGGTCACCATCTTCCATGATGCAATCCTCTCTCCCACCTCCTACGAGAAAACCATAGTATCTTTCAGGTGGATGAGGAACCCTACTAGATCTGCGGAGTTGCTGGGGTTCGTTGGTGACTATCAAATCCTCCGGTTCCACCAAATCGTCAGTTATAGTTTGTTTTGCTAGAACTTCTTCCAGCTGTACCTTATTGCCACTAATTTCTTTCACAAAAAATTCATTTTCTTAAAATGTGGCATGTCGAGAAACAAATACCTTTTCTTCCTCGGTGTGGTAGAAGATATTCCCTTGCGAATGCTTGGGATATCCTACAAACTTGCACAGAACTGACATTGCCTTGAACTTGTCCGAATTTTGCTTTTTAACATATGTCGGACAACCCCATATCTTAACTCGTTTAAGAGATGGTCTCTTCCCATTTCATATCTCATATGGAGTGGTAGGCAACGAATTAGGTCAGAACTTTATTCAATAGGTATGCAGCTTTCTTAAGTGCATATCCCCAAAAAGAAATATGCAACTCAACATTACTCAACATAGAGCGCACCATATCTTATAGGGTGCGATACCTCCGCTCCGAAACTCCTTTGTACTGTGGTGTATACGAAGGAGTAATATGAGAGAGAATCCCATTCTCTTTTAAGTAGTCTCGGTATTCCGTGCTCAAGTATTCTCCTCTCCGATCAGATCGAAGGATTTTAATACTTTTACCCGTCTGGTTCTTAACTTCGTACTTATATTCCTTGAATTTCTCAAACGATTCAGATTTGTATTTCAACAAGAACACATGTCCGTATCACGATAGATCATCAGTGAATGTAATAAAGTACGAGGAACCATTCCTGGCATGTGTAGACATAGGACCGCATACATCATTATTTATCTGTTCCAAGTGTTCAGTAGCACTTTCTCCGTGTCCAGTAAACGGAGATTTGGTCATCTTGCCTTTGAGACATGACTGGAAATTTTCATAAGATGTAAATTCGAACGGATTCAAATATCCATCCTTATGCAACTTAGCCAGTCTTGTCGCATTGTTATGACCTAGTCTAAAATGCCATAAGAAGTCTTTGTTCATTTCTGAAATGTTCCTCTTGTGTGTGTTCTGTATACTTAGAACCGTTTTGTGATTTAGAACGTATATACAATTATGCAACGTGCCATACCCAATCAACACTTGATTTAGGAAAACATTCACAATATTTTTTGGTACAAAATAACAGTCGCTCAGAATCATTATGTTACCAGTTGGTAACACAAGGTGATATTCGCCTACTACTTTTGCTGCAACAATTGCTCCATTCCCTACTACTAGAGACTTATCACCCTTTCCCAGTTCTCTACCTATCTTTAGCCTATGTAACAAATTACATACATGGGATCCTGATCCGGTATCCAATACCTAGGACGTAGAGCAAACTGAGAAACAATTCTCGGTTACGAACACACCCGAAGACGATGCATCAACATGCTTATTCTTCATTTGAGTGGTGTGGGAATCCTGATATTCCCCTATTCCTTGCTCAGACTTATAACATTCATAAGATAGAGCGAAACCTAGCCCAGTATAATAAGTAGGTTCGGTCAATACATCTATACTATTATCTTGATTAAGGCATGTCATTGGTCGCTACCAGGAGAGAGAGAAGGATAATCACTTTTGCGTGCGCTCTTTGCAAGGTTAGATTGGTTATTATTTTATCTAATCAGGATGGATCTTACTGTTTTTATCAAATCTCCCTTCCAACCATAAATGGTAAGATTAACATGGATTAATTACATTCTACAAGTTCGCTAACCGGTCAGCCAGGCCAATGTCGGTACTCCGAGGGAGGTTCAACGTGCTTTCATACGGACCTAATTAAAATAAACCTCATTTCCCTAGAGACATAACCCGTTGACACCTTTCTAGTCACCTACTGGATCAGCTAATTGTAAAGTGCAAAACTCTCCCAGGAGTAACTCTTACTCAGTGGGTATCGGGATCCAACTATCATATAGAAGGTATGCAATTTCATTGCAAATTTCAACACTTTAAATTCCCGATAATTGTTTTTACCCCTAACGTCCTATGACCTTAACGAAGGCCAATAAACCATATAGCGCTAGTCAAGTTCAACCCCTTCATTTCTTGATTGAATTAAACCCAACCGTACGACCCTTGACGAAGGCCAACAAAGTCGCACTACTACCCTAATCCAATCGCATCACATGCTGCAGAGAAGCACTAATCAGCTACCGCACACTACGCCTTGACGAAGGCCAACAAACGCAGCACAAATACTAAATATTACTTATCTGAAATGACGGAGGGCAACGGATGGTTTTTAAGAAAACCTTTAACGTAATGAGCTTGATATCGTCGTAGAATCTAGTGATTTTGAAAATTAGTGGTTTAAGCTCCACTTTTAAAATCGAGTAGTTTTAAAAAACAAACCATATAGCTTTTACTAGCTTTTGCTAAATTGGTCACTCCCGGTGAAGGGATCTCGACTCTTTCCACATCGAATGAGGTGCTGGATATTCGTCAAGGAATACCACTATGCAACACAAGAACTAGAGAAACTATAATGTCTAAACGAAGTGGGTTGTAGCATTTGCTAGTTTCTCTAAAGAGTTCACTCCCGGTGAAGGGATCTCGACTCTTTCCCCATCGAATGAGGTGCTGGATATTCATAAAGGAATACCACTATGCAAAACAAGAACCAGAGCTACCTTTTAAAAAACTTTTGATTCTACAACATCTTTAGGTTACTTATCTTTTCATTAATCTCATTAATGAAGTCCCATCATTTAATGTTTCCCTAAACATCAAAGAAAAATGAAACGAAAATAGAACGTGCTCTTATGTCATCCGCATTCGCCACGTGGCTACGTCATGCACCGTCAGGTTACTTAACTAACAGCAGAGCGGGGGCTGGACTAGCGCAGGTGTAAAACATAAGCAACGTTTATTATATATCATATATATAATATAGAATTCGTCTTATGCAGTTATATGATCAACATCACAGAACATGGCAGCAAAAGTCAAACATATGAAATATTGCATATATTAGGAGGTCCGTGTTTTAAATTCAGCCAGTAATATAAAATACGGATTCCACGGTCGTGATGAATAGCCAAACCCACATCCTATATACTTCGACGAGAGCTACAAGCAACCCTGCCAATTCTAGAGTTAGGAGACCCGGTCTCGACTCCTTGAGACGGTCTCCTACTGGACTCCAGAACCCAGTTACTTGTGATCCCCGCCTTGGGTCAATCCTAATGCTTAAAAGTAAATAATATACATCAATGGTGACATCATCCTCAACCCGGAAGTGTCCCACCAAAAGAATATTACATATATTTTTACATGAATGAAAATTGAAAAAATCCCATCTCACATAAAACCCTCGGCTATTCAATCACGACGATCCAATATTACATATCATAGCAACACATAATATCATATGTCATCAACGTAAGTAAATACGCGTTTCCCAAATTCCGTTGACATATAGTAACGAGATTTAGGATACCCCACATATTACACTTACGCTCGCAGAAAAGAAATAGAAAACTACAATAATTAGCATCCGCATTTTCATAGACAGCATAAACCCGGAATATCTCCTATTCCGAATTTCATGCCTGACTTATAAACCTTGCATTTAAGACTCAATATTGAAAACACTTTTCAATAAGAAGTCGGATAATTCAACAAGATTCCCGACTTGGTGATCACATACAATACGCGATTGCGATGGAGTTTCGATCCGAATCGAAACTTCGTGGCAATCGATCAAAAGAGACTAACATGCTAGATTTACAATCACTAACTAGTTTTCACAAAACTAATTAACTGCGGATTCCAAATATTGTATCACATATCAAACTTAAACCCAAAACAACGTAAAAATTACGACTACGAAACTCTCCGAAAAGCCCTAAAAGGAAAGTTAACATCACATGCAAACTGGGCTAATCAAACATAACCTAAAACCCCAAAACCAAGCCAACAGAACACAAAACAAACACGAGACCAAATGGAGCAGATTGGGCCGGCGACACCGGTAAAAGGTCTGATCTCGCCGGTTCAAAAGTGGAGTTTTGGCCTCGTTTTTGTTCAGTGTTATAGTTATATCATATATAACATTCTTCAACTGTTTAAAAAAATTTATTGACCATTTAAAAAACGACAGAAACTTGGTGTTTGGGTTTCCGATTTCGGACTTGTTTCGGTTTCGTAATTCTATAAACATCGTCTAATCTTCTAGCTTTGGCTCTGATACCATAGAAGTGTTTGTTAGCACCACCACTGGGTTTTACTAGCATCAATCATGCCATTTTAAGAAATTTCGGGGTGCTAATTAACACTAGCCAAGATCATTAACTAGATGATTAGGGCATAAGCTAGATATTATAAGACTATACTAAGAGATGGATGTCTACAACCTTTGTAGACCGTGTCTTTCTTTTCTCATGCTTCGTGTAGTAGTCCGAGCGACTCCACTAGGCTCCACTTGAAGAAGGTGCAAGCTTCATCCGATGACCTTCGTGCCGAAGATGATCCACCCGAAGACCGCCAATCCAAGCTACCTCTTCACTAAACTCTTTAGTGAAGATTATGTTAGTTATATGTATGCCCTAGAAGCCATTACTATACATGAGATGTATATTCTAGTGGATACTTGGACATCTATAGGGAGGACTTTCTTGCTCGACATGATAGTATGCTATCTGGTTACTCTTTACCTTAACATGTATACTGATTGTCTCTCTGTTACATGTTGGTAAAGCCCTTAGGATGTGTACTTGACTACCTGGACTATGATGCAGATCATACTAGTGGGGAAAGAGTAGTCCATAAGTACATCCTTTAATGTCCATAGTCGTGGGTGTATCGAGATAGGGCATCGATATACCAGAGTAGACTAGCGTATACCTTCTCGATCCATATAGATGGACGATGGATGATCCCATATCCATTGGTGTTTGACACCAGAGATGATATACGGGTGCTCAGTAAAGACTGGGTACACTGGACGGACTCGCTGAGAACTCCCAGTTGGTATTACACCTCACGTCAAATGACAGTTCTCTGGTGACACAGGTACAGGTTAGTCTGTAAACCCGCGATCGTCATAGAGTCTTGTGTGATTCCCACTGTGCTTTGATTTCCACCTTACCACGTCCAAGAGGGCATGCAAAACGGTAGTTTTTGGGTACAGTCCCGAGTCACATGGAGGCAATGAGCGATAGGAGGGGTTTCGTCTCTCCCGGTATTGGGGGTTGATGTTGCGCTATGCTCGATTGGCCATAACAGGGAAGTCCCTGGCCAGGGCTGGTTTAGAGATTTACTGGTAAGAGTTACCAGTAGTTTCTCGACCCGTTATGAGCCTCACATCGGCATGACTTATCGGTTATTGGGGTCTGACGTTTACCACCACTAGACTTGATATGCGACATATCAGACGAGGAGACCGTACTGTACGGTAGTGTCACTGTCAGGCTTTTGTAGGAGTTAGAGCGGGCTTGCTTGCTGATCTTCTGATCGCTCAATACCCAGGTAGCCGTTATGTCCATCTAGTACCGCTGACGGCTTGTGGGTGCTTGATATGATCATCACCTACTGCCGGCGTATTGACGAGTCGTTAGAGTCCTACATAGAGGTTTTACTGGCTCAGGCAAAACGAAATAGAAGCGGATATGTGATATGTGCGGGACCGAGAATAATGAGTGTATGTGATACCGTATTCTATTCTCGCAACTTTTTGTATCGGTCGGTTATATGTGATATAGCCGGGTTATCAAATCAAGAGTTGATTCAATAAGTCGATACATTGGATGTTAGTCGGTTATATGAGATATAACCGGATTATTAAGTCAAGTGTTAATTTAATAATTTAGTGTATAATTGTATATATGCTATACTAATTTACATTAACTAACATTTGTTCACTTAAGGATTTTTCTCACATGTGCACAACTTTAATATATATGTGATATACATTAAAATGTGTTTTCTTTTTGTATCATGGTTATTGATACAACATTCATGGGTGTATGAGACTTACACCATGCTATTAATTATGTTGGGTTTAATATTTAAAGTAATTACAAATTAGTGGAAGATTAGAAAAATGCATGAAGCTAGTGGTAGCTTGTGGATGCATTGACTAAGTCCACTAAGTTTGTTTTTACTTTGGATATTTGTTAACCCAACCATTAGGATCAGCCATGGTTATGTCTGTACATGAGTTAGTATATGATACTCACTCACCCATGGTTAGTTCACCTGACTTGATCATTATCCTCATCTTTTCTTTTGTTCATCTTCTTCTTCTTATTTGAGCAAAAGAAAAGCTTGCTAGGGTTTTAAAAAGAGAGTGAAAGATTGTGAGAAATCAAATTCTAAAGAGAACCCACTTCCTATTTCTCCTTCCTCTACTAGAGTAGCACTTTAGTTTAGGGTGTTTGCTTCACTAATTCTCTAGGTTAGTGAAGTAGTAGCTTGAGTTGGTATTCCCTCGACGTAGATCATCTTCGGCCTCGAAGAGTTCAAGCAAGGACGCTTCTTTGGCCTTGTGAAGCCATGCAAGAGCCCAGGAGAACCATGATCGCAGCGAAGGGACTACGACAAGGAGCTTTAAAAGTGAAGGACCGATCTACAAAGGTTGTATTTTGTATTCACTTAGTCGTAAATGATATTTACTTGCATGTGAAACACTAATAATCTAGCAAAGATCTTGTTTAGGGTTGTTCGGCACGGCTAAAATTTTAATCGGGCATGGTTGATGCCTTGTAGAACCTTGTTAGAGTTCCTAGTAACCCTACAGTGGTATCAGAGCCAAGCTAGAGCATTAGGCGACATGTTTACGAAGATAAAACTCCGAACGAACCCCGTAACGTCAAAATGACCACCTCTCTGGACATTTTTTAAAAATGCGATTTTTTCTGTATTAAAAATACCTTAAAAAATCAGCAGGGACTTTTAAGCATCACTGTGAAAAACGAGGAGCTAAACTGTACGGACCGCCGCTGAACCGCGGCAATACCTTGCTTGCGCCGCGGATCCGCGGCCGTACAGTCGGGTTTGACTTTTCGTTTTGCACAGTTAAGGTCGTATCTTCTAGTGTATCTTTCTGGGTATTTTTAATCTGCCTCATGTGTTGAGTGTTCTGGGAATTATTTTGTATACGTTGATTCAAACAGAAAATTTAATTTCGTTATGTTTTCCGGATAATTTAGAAAGTATTAAAATGTTCGAACGGATATCATTAACTGATTTTTCCCGGCATGAAAAACTTTCAAGAGTTGAATTTTTCTTGAGTTTAAATCTTTTGGAAAAACGTGCAAGTAAGGCGATAGACCCTCTAGAAGAACACAAACCTTAACTCGATTATGTGACCGTCTGAACCGCCTCTAAACCATAGGGTTTGGGGCAGTACGGCGTGCCACATGTGAGGCGTTGGCTTGACCCTTCTATGGCTGGACCGTTGGTACTGTGACGTATTCTGGAAATTTTGAAATCCGCTCAAGTGTTGAGCTATTCAGGAAATCTTGGGTATTTGATTATTCGATCAGAAAGTTTAATATTGTCTATTTATCTGGAATGTGATACAATATGTGGAATTCATATAGTTAGGTATGAAATGCTAAGTATGTGATATTTCGGATTTAGGATGTCTAAAGAGATTGTGGATTCCAAATGTTGTAGTTTTACATTTTCTTTTCTCCGACCGTAAGTGTAATATGTGATATCGCCGGTTTCGTTGCTGTATGTCAACGAAAATTGGGATGCGCATATTTACTTACGTTGATTACATGTGATGTTATGAGTTGCTGGATATGTTATATTGGATCATCGCGTTTTTGAATAGCCGGGGTTTTATGTGAGATGAGCGTTTTTATTTTCATTCATGTAAAATTCATTGTATGTAATATTCTTTTAATTGGGGTACTTCCGGGATGAGGATGATGTCACCATTGTATATTATTTACTTTTCCGCATTAGGCAGACCCAAGGAGGGGAGCACAAGTAACCGGGTTCTAGAGTCCAGTGGGAGACCAACTCGAGGAGTCGAGCCCGGGTCTCCTAACTCTAGAATTGGTAGGGTTGCTTGCCGCTCTCGTAGGGGTCTAGAGGTGTGCGTTTAGCTATTCATCGCGACAGTGGAATCCGTGTTTTATTGAGGCTCAAAATAAAACACGGACGTCCTAGTATATCTAATGTTTCATATGTTTCTTCTGCAGCGATATCTGTGATGTGATCATTTGATATGTTCAGATAGATACTGTATATAGTATATATGATATATTATATAGACGTTGCTTATGTTTTACACCCGCGCTAGCACTTCCCCGCTCTGCCGTTAGTTACCTAACCTAACGGTGCACGATGGGACATCGAGGCGAATGCGGATGGCATAAGCGTACGTCGTATTTATCAGTGATGTTTAGGTGACTTAAATGATGGGACTTCATTAAAGGGATTAATGAAAGAAAAGAAACCTAAAAGATGTTGTGGAATCGAATTTTCAAAAACAGGTAGCTACAGTTCTTGCTTTGCATAGCGGTGTTCCTTGTAGAACATCCTGCACCTTATTCGATGAGGAAAGAGCCGAGATCCCTTCACCGGGAGTGGCCTCTTTAGCAAAACTAGCAGATACTACAACACTCGGTTTGTTTTTGATTGCTTTTGGAGTTTTTGGTTTGCATAGCGATATATATGATATATCCTGCACCTTATTCGATGAGGAAAGAGCCGAGATCCCTTCATCGGGAGTGACCTCTTTAGCAAAACTAATAAAAGCCTTAAAATCACTCCATTTCAAAAATTCACTCGATTCTACAACGATATCAAGTTCATTACGCAATAGGTTTTTCAGAAAAACCTGTCGTAGCCCTCCGTCATTTCAGATAAGTCGTATATAGTATTCGTGCTGCATTTGTTGGCTTTCGTCAAGGTGTAGTGTGCGGTAGCTATATGTTGATTATCTGCTGCATATGATGCGATTGGATTAGGGTAGTCGTACGGCCTTGTTGACCTTGTCAAGGGTCGTGCGGGTGGGTTTAATTCAATCAAGAAATGATGGGTTGAACTTGACTTACGGTCTATGGTTTGTTGACCTTGTCAAGGTCATAGATCGTTTGGGGCAAAATATTATTGGGAATTTCAAATGTTGAAATTTGCAATGAGATTGCATACCTTCTATGAGATAGTTGGATCCCGATACCCACAGCGAGTAATTGTTACTCCTGGGAGAGTTTTACACATTACAATTAGCTGATCAAGTAGGTGTCTAGAAATGTGTCAACGCGGTTACGCCCCTGGGAAAACGAGGTTTATTTTAATTAGGTCCGTGCGAAAGCACGGGGAACCTCCCTCAAAATACCGGCACTGGCCTGGCTGAAAGATTGGCAAAGTTGTAGGGTGTAATTCATCCCGGCTAGTCTTTCCTTTTAGGGTTTGAAGGAAGATTTGATAAAAACAGTGGGAGCCATCATGATTAGATAAAATACTAACCAATCTGATCTTGCAAGAGCACACGCAGAGTGTTTTCTTCTCTTTCTCTCTCCAGGTAGCGACCATATCATGCTTTAATAAAGATAATAATATGGATGTATTGACCGAACCCGCTTGTTATACTGTGCTGGGGAACGTTGGTCCCGCTCTAACTTATAAATGTTATAAGACAGAGCAGGAAATAGGGGATTACCAGAATTCCCGTGCCGCCCAAATGAAGAAAGTGCATGTTGATGCATCATCTTCGGGTGTGTTCATTACAGACCACTGTTTCTCAGTATCCTTTACGTCCTGGGTATGAGATACCGGAACAGGATCCCACATATGTAATTTGTTACATGGGCTACAGATAGGTAGAGAACTGAGAACGGGTGATAAAATTTCAAGAGTTGGAAACAGTGCAATTGTTGCAGCCAAGATGTTGGCAGCTATCACCCTGTATTACTAGAATACATTGATTCTGAATGAATGTTATTAGACACCGAACCTGATATACAACATCATATCAGTCTCTTTATTATTAAAGAAGGATATAATTTTGTATTGTTGGATAATGTTTTGAACATTTCCTATATCAAGAGTTGATCGGTTCAGGCACGCTATCTAAATGCATATACGTTCTAAATCAAACCACAGTTCTTAACGTATGGAACACACACAAGAGGAAGAGTTCAGGAATGAACGAATCCTTCTTGAGGCATTATAGACTAGGTCATATCAATGCGGCACGACTAGCTGAAGTTACATAAAGATGCAAATTTAAATCAGTTTGAATTTACATCTTGTGAAACTTGCCAGTGATGTCACAAAGATAAGATGACCATATCTCCGTTTAATGGAAACAAAGAAAGAGTTAGTGAACTTTTGGGATTGATACATACTGATGTATGAAGGTCCCCTGTCTTCATATGCCAGGACCGGTTCTTTGTACTTCATTACATTCACTGATGATCTCTCAAGATTCAGACATATGTTCTTGTTGAAACACAAGTCCGAAGCTTTTGAGATATTCACAGAATATAAGTTAGAAGTAGAGAACCAAAAACGGGTATAAGTATTTTGTTCTTTGATGTGATCAGGGAGGAGAATACTTGAGCTCGGGATCCCTGGACTATTCTAAAGGAGAATAAGGTTCTCTCTCAGCATTACTCCTCCGTATACACCACAGCACGTCGGTGTATCGGGGTGTAGCAATCACACCCTATGTGATAAGGTGTGCTCTATGATGAGTACTATTGAGTTACCTATTTCCTTTTGGGAGTTCTGCACTGGATAAGTTGCATACCTATTGAATAGGGTTCCGATCAAATCAGTTGCCTACCACTTCATATGAGATATGGAAAGGGAAGAGCCCATATCTTAACTCATTTAAGATTTGGGGTTGTCCAGCCTATGTCTGAAAAGCAAAATCCGGACATGCTCGAGGCAAAGTCAGCTATGTGAATGTTTGTTGGATATATTCACAAGGGAATATCTTCTATCTAACCAAGGAACAAAAGATGTTTTGTTTCTCAGCATGCCACCTTTGTGAAAGGGAATTTCTTGAGAAGAAATTAGTGGTCATGAGATAGAACTGGAAGGAGTTCCAGCTAAACAAATTGCAGCTGATGATTTGGTAGAACCGGAGGATTCAATATTTTCCAACGAACCTAAGCCTCTCCGCCGATCTAGTAGTGTTCCTTACCCACCTGAGAGATACTTCGGTTTCTCTATGACAGTGGGAGCGAGGAATGCATCATGAGATGATGACCCAACTAGTTTCGAGCAGGCCATCAGGAGTGGGACTCTGTAAGAATGGCTGGATGCTTAACTATCTGAGATGGAATCCTTATACACAAACAAAGTATGGACTTTGGTTTCTTTATCTGAAGGGTTAAATCCCCATCAGGAGCAAGTTTATCTTGAGAAGATTACTTGGTGTACATGGAAAGGTTGAGACTTTCAAAGCTATGCTTAAGTCCATCCAGATACTACTTGCCACTGCTACATACCATGACTATGATATCTAGTGGTTGGGTATCTTGACTGCTTTTCTAAATGATATTTTGGAAGATAGCGTCTATAAGTACACAGTCAGAGGGCTTCGTAGACAGTGGGAGAATCAGAAACGTGTGCAAGATGTTTTATGTGATAAAACAGGTATCGCGGAGTTGGAACATCTGTTTTGATATGGTAGTCAAAGAGTTTGACTTCATCAAAATGGTAGATGAACCTTGTATATACAAAAAGGTAGTAGAGAGTATGGTGGTGATCCTCGTAGAGTACGTTGATGACATACTCTTGATAGGGAAATTGTTTCTTATGCTACGCTCTGTCAATCTCCGCTTATCACAAGGATTCTCCATATAGGATCAAAGTGATACCTCCTAAATCCTCGGTTTGGATCTATGAGATAGATCGAATTGGATGTTAGGATACTCACTAGTTGTAGTGAGATGGTATCAATCGATCCAGGGGAGAATCACTGGAAAGGTTCTAGGCTGATAAGGACGACAGAAAGTCATTCGCAGGCATTGTCTTTACCCTCAGTGGAGGGACTGTATGTTGGAAGAGTTCCAAGCTAGATACCGTGACTTTCTAGACAATTAAAGGCGAGATACATCGTTACCAAAGATGTTTCCTAAAAGGCAGTCTGGGTGTATATTAGTTCATAAGATGAACTTCGTTCCTACCATTGTGTGACAATGGAGTTGTGGCTTATGCCTAGGAACGCCCGTCGCATCAGTGTTCCAGACATATTCTAAGGCAGTGTCACGTGATCATGGAGATGGTTGATCTCGAGGGGATCGAGGTCAGGAGAGTAGACTCAGAGGACAATACGGCGGATCCACTCACAAAGGCATTTTCCCAGAGAGAGACTTTTATGGGATGGTTGAGTATGAGATACTACAACCACTGTTATCATATGGACCTAGTGCAAGTGGGAGATTGTTAGTTATATGTATGCCCTAGAGGCCATTACTATACATGAGATGTATATTCTAGTGGATGCTCCGACATATATAGGGAGGACTTTCTTGATCGACAAGATAGTATGCTATCTGGTTACTCTTTACCTTAACGTGTACACTGATTGTCTCTCTGTTACATGTTGGTAAAGCCCTTAGGATGTGTACATGACTACCTGGACTATGATGCAGATCATACTAATAGGGACATAGTAGTCCATAAGTACATCCTTTAATGTCCTTAGTCGTGGGTGTATCGAGACAGGGCATCGATATACCAGAGTAGGCTAGCGTATTCCTTCTCGATCCATATAGATGGGCGATGGATGATCCCATATCCATTGGTGTTTGACACCAGAGGTGATATATGGATGCTCAGTAGAGACTGGGTACAATGGACGGACTCGCCGAGAACTCCCAGTTGGTATTATAACTCACGTTAGATGGCAGTTCTCTGGTGACACTGGTACAAGTGAGTCTGTAGACCCGAGATCGTCATAGAGACTTGTGTGATTCCCACTATGCTTTGATTTCCACTTTACCACATCCAAGAGGGCGTGCAAAATGGTGGTTTTCGGGTACAGTCCCGAGTCACATGGAGGCAATGAGCGATAGGAGGGGTTTCGTCTCTCCCGGTATTGGGGGTTGATGTTGCGCTATGCTCGATTGGCCATAACAGGGAAGTCCCTGGCCAGGGCTGGTTTAGAGATTTACCGGTAAGAGTTACCAGTAGTTTCTCGACCCGTTTTGAGCCTCACATCGGCATGAATTATCGGTTATTGGGGTCTGACGTTTACCACCACTAGACTTGATATGTGACATATCAGACGAGGAGACCGAACTGTACGGTAGTGTCACTGTCAGGCTTTTGCAGGAGTTGGAGCGGGCTTGCTTGCTGATCTTCTGATCGGTCAATACCCGGGTAGCCGTTATGTCCAGCTAGTACCGCTGACGGATTGTGGGTGCTTGATATGATCATCACCTACTGCCGGCGTATTGACGAGTCTTTAGAGTCATACATAGAGGTTTTACTGGCTCAGGAAAAACGAAATAGGAGCGCATATGTGATATGTGTGGGACCGAGAATAATGCGTGTTTGTGATACCGTATTCTATTCTCGGGACTTTTTGTATCGGTCGGTTATATGTGATATAGCCGGGTTATCGAATCAAGAATTGATTCGATAAGTCGATACATTGGATGTTAGTCGGTTATATGAGATATAACCGGATTATTAAGTCAAGTGTTGATTTAATAATTTAGTGTATAATTGTATATATGATATACTAATTTACATTAACTGACATTTGTTCACTTAACGATTTTTCTCACATGTGCACAACTTTAATATATATGTGATATATATTAA
This sequence comes from Agapanthus africanus, assembly GCA_030015575.1. NCBI lineage: Eukaryota > Viridiplantae > Streptophyta > Magnoliopsida > Asparagales > Amaryllidaceae > Agapanthus > Agapanthus africanus. The sequence goes on from JASDDO010000012.1 coordinate 251,098,541, forward strand.
AATGTGTTTTCTTTTTGTACCATGGTTGTTGATACAACATTCATGGGTGTATGAGACTTACACCATGCTATTTATTATATTGGGTTTAATATTTAAAGTAATTACAAAATTAGTGGAAGATTAGAAAAATGCATGAAGCTTGTGCATGCATTGACTAAGTCCATTAAGTTTGTTATTACTTTGGATATTTGTTAACCAAACCATTAGGATTAGCCATAGTTATGTCTCTACATGAGTTAGTATATGATACTCACTCACCCATGGTTAGCTCACTTGACTTGATCATTGTTCTCATCTTTTCTATTGTTCATCTTCTTCTTCTTCATTGAGCAAAAGAAAAGTTTGCTAGGGTTTTAAAAAGAGAGTGAAAGATTGTGAGAAATCAAATTCTAAAGAGAACCCACTTCCTATTTCTCCATCCTCTACTAGACTAGCACTTTAGTTTAGGGTGTTTGCTTCACTAATTCTCTAGGTTAGTGAAGTAGTAGCTTGAGTTGGTATTCCCTCGATGTAGATCATCTTCGGCCTCAAAGACTTCAAGCAAGGACGCTTCTTTGGCCTCGTGAAGCCATGCAAGAGCCCGGGAGAACCATGATCGCAGCGAATGGACTACGACAAGGAGCTTTAGAAGTGAAGGACCGATCTACAAAGGTTGTATTTCGTATTCACTTAGTCGTTATTGATATTTACTTGCATGTGAAACCCTAATAATCTAGCAAAGATCTTGTTTAGGGTTATTTGGCACGGCTAAAATTTTAATCGGGCATGGTCGATACCTTGTAGAACCTTGTTAGTGTGTCTAATAACCCTACAGATTACACCCTAAGCCAAAGTACTAATCTAGTTTAGGATAGTGAAGTAAGGGTTCTATTTTCTCACTATGTTGCTCAAGCTCTATGGTTTAAGCTTGAAGGTGGAGGTAAGGAAAAAAAGAGAGAGCTAGAGAGCAAGCACTCATCTCATGAGCTCAAGAAAGAAAAATGGCTAAGTCTCCAAAAAAATGAACCACGACTCACTTAATATCCTCACTCATTGAAGCATGGAATTTATTTCAATAATAAATTGAACCATGTTTCAATAGTGCAAGAAAATGAATAAAGAAATATAAAATCCATGCTTCATCCATTCCTCATTTTCCACCACATTTCTATTTTTTGCAAAAATAGAAAATCAACCATGCTATATATATATACATATTTCAAATATATATATATATATATATATATATATATATATATATATATATGTTAGTGATATATTCCCTAGATGCCATTATTGTATCATGATGGTTTGTATATTACATATTGGAAGCTTGGGATATACACCGATATTGTAGCAGTCTTGCTCGAAATCGTAGTTTGCTACCTGGTTTGTTTCTACCTCAATATGTGCATGTGTTTCTTTTAGCATATCGCTTATACATATTGGTAGAGCCCTTAGGATCTTTGCTTGATTATCAGCGTTGTGATGGTAGTCACACTAGTGGGGTCTGGGTAGTCTATAACCACATCCTTATACAGGTCCCTAGTCGTAGGATTATCGAGACGGGACATCGATACTCCAGAGTAGACTAGTGTATATGCTTCTCATCCCAACAGGGGAGATGGTTTGTCCCACAGCCATTAGTACATCGTACTGGAGATAGTTTGCAGGTGCTCATTGGCTTATGAGTACACTGGACAGGACTCGTAGGGAGCTGGTGGTGGGTATTATACCTATCATCGGGTAGCAGTTCCCAGGTGACATGAGTGCAGCTTAGTCCGTCAACTTGACACCGCTACTTCGCCTCGAGTGTATTCCCACTGTTCTTAGATTAATACCCTACCATGGCTCAAAGGAGTCGTGCAAACATGTAGTAGCTGGATGCAGTCCCGAAGCACTTGGAGGCAGTGGTGGTTAGATATGATTCATTTGTCCCGGTATTGGGGGTTGATATCGCTCTGTGTTCTGAAAGCCATTACACAAAGTCCTTGGCCAAGGCAAGCGAGATTTACTGGTATGTACTCCAGTAGTTTCTCAGGGTGTTTTTGGCTACACTCCGACACGACTTATTGCGCTATTAGGGGTCTGACGTTTACCGCCCCCTAGGCCCGATATGCGATACTCTTAGAAGAACATACCGAACTATACGGAGATTGTCACAGATAAGCTCTGTAGGAGTTAAGATGAGCTTGCTCATCGGCCTTCTTATCGACAGATACCTGGGTGCCGTTACGTGCAGCTAGTACCGCTGACGTGATTGTAGTTAAACCCACTGCCAGTGTAGTGTCGAGTCTTTAGAGACCTACAAAGAGAGTTTCCCTACGTCGGGCAAAAGATATAGAGGTCGTATTGTTTTACGGCAGGGTTCGAACACATACGTGTACTTGTGCACGTATGAAGATTCAGACAGATAATACTAGTGGGCTTTGGTTTAAGCCAGATCCTAGTATTATATTGATGGATTATTTTTGTCTCATTGTATTCGTATGTTTCGGAATACGGATACAGGTATGTATATACGGATGAGGGGCATTCTCGTTATTTCCTCGGGATTGCATCTAGAAGAAGACACCTTATTATGGTTTTATTCTTTTGATTAAAAGGATAATGAGGTAGAGGAAATGAGGTGGAGGTTTTCATTAAGTAAGACATGGCACTTGGAGACTCATGGCATCACTCACTCCTAGATATTTTGTGAAGCATTCTTGATATTAGAAGAGATATTTTATCTTTTCAATTATTGTATGCTTCATTATTCATCACAAATGAGTCATTCTCATTACAAGCTCACTCTACATTCTCTTTTCCTAAGCTCCTTCTTCTTTCTCTAACCCTAATCTCTCATGTGTTGAGAATCCTAGGGTACTTAGAGACATACTAATCCATCTACACTCTCTACATCATCTAAGACATGTAGTTTAGCGAACTAAATAACGTAGTTACCTCGGATTTGAGGTTGGAGCTTGGACTATAGACTCTCGGGTGGATCGTCTTTGACTCGAGAAGGCCGACGAGGTTGCCCGATCGGTTACGATCCTTGGAGCCTATGATGAGGAGGAGAACAGCAGCAAGAAGACCCGAAGGACATGGTATCGTGGGGTATAACACTTCTTTTCGAGTAGTTAACCTCTACAAGTCTGTTAGCTAGGGTTTAGCATCGATCCTGGAGTTCAAGTCTGTGTTGCGACACCCGTAAAATCGTTTTTTACGTATTCCGCATCCCCGCGAACCCGCAGGGTGCAAGGTATCGACTTACAGTGGCATTAGAGCTTACTAAACCTTAGCTACCAGTTTAGACAACGTGTAAAACTATGAAACCGAAATAACTTCGAAACATCGAAACGTAGATCCAAGTTTCTGTTAAATTTTTCGGAGATCTAAATTTTTTTTAAACAGTTGCATAGTGCTCCTTTACTTGTGAGATGAACACACACCAAAAAAGAGGCATTTCCACCTGTTTTTGGCCGACCAAACCCTTTAAAAAACAGGCCTTACCGGGTTAATTAAGTGGGAATGCTTTGGATTTTGTTTTGTGTTCTAGTTTCTTAGATTTAGAGTTTCAGGTGGTGTTTGATTTTGCCAATTTTGATTATACTGTTATCTTTCTTCTGTATCAATACGGAGTATTTCGAAGTCACGGTTTTAATGTAGTTTAACATGTTCAGTTGTGATATATGTCTTTCGAAACGTCCGCTAATCGCTATACGTCGATTAGTGGGGGTTGCATATATCTATGTTGCTGTGATGTGTAAGTCGATGTACAACACCCCACGACTTGTGGGGAGGCGGAAATATGAAAAACGATCTTGTTCTTTGCTTAAACATCGACTAACCGCATGAATCGAAGCTAAACGATAACTAACAACTAACATAGAAGTTAACAACTACTATGTAAAGGGATTATACCTAAAGAACCGTGTCCTTCGTCTTTACAAACTCCACCTCCTCCTCGGCCTTCTCCAAGTAGTAGACGATCCACCACGAGAGCTAAACTCCAAGCTTTGCCTCTAAACTTGAGGTAACTAGGTATCTTTAAGTGCTAATCAAAGTACCTAGATGAAATAGAGAGAGAGTTATGGATTAAGTAGTCTAACTAATCCTTGTACTCAATACATGAGAGGGGAGGATTAGGGTTTGAAGAGAGAGAGCTTGAGGAGAGAGAAGGTGAGAATAATAATGAAATGAGAAAATGAGTTATCATAATATATATCAAGCATTTTATTTTATCAAGAAAAGAAAAGGTAATGTTTTACAACCATGCTTGATAAATATCTAATGGTGATTCATCTCCATGAGTCATTAAGCAATTATGAAGCATTAATGACATGGATGAATCATCCATATGACTCACTAATCTCATTTAATGTATATGCCACCTTAACCTCCTTAGTCACCAACTTCTAGAAGCTTCTCGCGCAATTACGAGAACGCCCCTCCTATCCGTGAAAACACGGAAAAACTTTAGACTGTATAAATCCAATAACCGGATACTAGTAACTGGCTTAAACCAAAGCCGACTAGTAAAAACTGTCCGAAAGTGGTACGTGCGTAAACGCACGTATGCGTCCGAACCCTTGTCGTAAAACCAAACGACCTCTATATCGTTTCGCCTGGAGTAGGGAAACTCTCTGCGTGGGACTCTAGAGACTTGACTACTGCGCTGGCAGTGGGTTTAACCACAGACCGCAAGCGGCACTAGCTGTACGTAACGGTCCACAGGTAGATGTCGATAAGAAGGCCGATGAGGAAACCCATCCGAACTTCTACTGAGTCTGATGTGACAATCTCCGTACAATCCGGTCTGTTCGTCTAAGACTATCGCATATCAGGCCTAGGGGGCGGCAAGCGTCAGTCTCCTAATAGCGGTATAAGTCGTGTCGGAGAGAAGCCCATTACACCCTGAGAAACTACTGGAACCTACCAGCAAATCTCGCTTGCCCTGGCCAGGGACTTTGCGTAATGGCTCTCTGACACAGCGCGATCTCAACCCCCAATACCGGGAGAGACGAATCCTGTCTAACTGCCACTGCCTCCAAGTGCTCAAGACTGCACCCAACTTGTAGCATTTTGAAAATCGTTTCGGTGAAATTTCGAAAAATCGGTAAAATAAAGGGGTTTTCTGTAAAAAAGTCAAAATACAAATATCTTATAATAAAAATTAAATATACATATTCTAGCTATGTAATTGCTATTATTTGGTGTTTATTGAGCCGCTGGTGAAATTTCAAATTTTCTGAAAAAAATATTATTTTATTATTATTTTAAGCCGTCACTAATACATTTAATTAGGGAAAATTACAAATTGGAATGAGTTGAAACAAATTTTGTGCATCATAAAACATTAAATAAAAATTTATCATGTGGTTTTTGGAACGAAATCATTTGCCAAAATGGTTTAGAAATTTTTGAAGAAAAAAAGGCTTTTTTTTAGCTTAAATGGATGTTTGGGGTATTGTATTTATCATTTTTCATCACCCCACACCCGTGCCCACACCCCCACTTACTCCTCCCCTTAGCCAAATTCAGCATCCCTCACTTTTTCACCACTTGGTTTGCAAAGGAAAAAGAAATGAAAAGAAATAAAAGAAAAGATTAGAAAATAGATAAAGTAGTTAGACTTTGACCTTACCTTGACCTTGACTTTCCTCCCTTGCATTTTCCTCACCTCCCTCTCTCTCCCCTCACCCACTGCTGGCCGAAAATGATCCCCACAGCAACAGCCCTTCCCCCCCCCCCAAAATCCACACTATTTTGCTTCAAAAATCCAAAAAAAAGCTTCAAAATCCATACAATTTCAAAGCTTTTTTCCAAATCCAACACTTACCCATTATTCCTTAGCATTTCAAGCATGGATCCTTGTGAAAAGAGAGCATTTTGGAGTGCCATGGATGCTTGTGGATCTTCATATGCTTTTGGGTATATTTCTAAACATTTTTGTTGCTTAAATTGTTACTAATTTTTAAGCTAATTTATTTAAGTGTTATTTGGATATGTGAGTTTAATTGCACGTTTTGGAATTCAAGAAAAGGGTTTGAATGCAAGTTAGGTTATTGTGAATTGGTGTATGATTGTGATGGGTAGCTTACCATCTTAGAATTTGTAGAAAGTAATTTAGTAGTTAAAGTTCATATTGTTGCATGGAAATGTCTAAATTAAGTTTTGTTTTTGCTAACTAGAGTTTTTGAAAAATTATCAAATGCTTAGATTAAAATATAATTAAGTGTTCATGTCATTATAACTATTATAATGGGTGGTTTAATGACTTTGGTTCATGCAAAACGATGCTTAATTGATGAATTGTGAATTTTGCTTTAAAGGGTGTTAAATTTGATATTTTGCAAACTAGGATTTTGGAAATTATGCAAATTTATGAGTTTAAATTATGGAAATAGTTTTTATGACTTATTTAAGATATTTAATAAATATATTGGCCGCTACATTCATTTAAATATCGTGTTTTGTACAAAAACGGCGAATTGTGTTTGCTAGATTTTCGGGAAAATGACTTTTTGAGTGAAATTGTCGTTTTTGTGAGTTTCAACCTAGTTTATATTAAAATTAGTGTCCGTGAATGTGCAAATGAGTGTATTTGGGTTTTTCTCGATGGTTTGGCGTTTGTACGCCGACGTCGAGGGTTTTTGGGTTGATTTGTGAAAGCAACCATAGGTTTTGACCTACGTGGGATTCGTGCGTCGTTTTGATCATGGGTCGGATTTTAATGAGATATGGTGCGTTATGATATGTAGGTACCCCCATGTGGACTTCGAGACGACAAGCAAGCGCGTGGCGACGTCGGCACCGGCTAGCGAGGACCAGGAGAGTAGATTTATATCTACGGGGAGAAGTCGGGTGGATGGCGTATAGCACCCCCGCAGTCCGTAGTGGTGTATACGGATGCGTATACACAACAACATTTATTATATGTTATTTAGGATTAATAACGATGCTTAGGATGGATATTGGTGTGTTGGACTATTTTTAGTGTTGCGAACCCTAGGGTATGTTAGTTATATGTATGTCCTAGAGGCCATTACTGTACATAGGATGTATATTGTAGTGGATGCTGGGACATATATAGGGAGGACTTTCTTGCTCGACATGATAGTATGCTATCTGGTTACACTTTACCTTAACGTGTATACCGATTCCCTCTCTCTTACATGTTGGTAAAGCCCTTAGGATGTGTACTTGACTACCTGGACTATGATGCGGATCATACTAATGGGGACATGGTAGTCCATAAGTACATCCTTCAAAGTCCCTAGTCGTGGGTGTATCGAGACGGGGCATCGATATACCAGAGTAGACTAGCGTATACCTTCTCAACCCATACAGATGGGCGATGGATAATCCCATATCCATTGGTGTTTGACATCAGGGATGATATACGGGTGCTCAGTAGAGACTGGGTACACTGGACGGACTCGCCGAGAACTCCCAGATGGTATTATACCTCACGTCAGATGGCAGTTCTCTGGTGACACTGGTACAGAGTAGTCTGTAGACCCGAGATCGTCATAGAGTCTTGTGTGGTTCCCACTGTGCTTTGATTTCCATCTTACCACGTCCAAGAGGGCGTGCAAAACGGTGGTTTTTGGGTACTGTCCCGAGTCACATGGAGGCAATGAGCGATAGGAGGGGATTCGTCTCTCCCGGTATAGGGAGTTGATGTTGCGCTGTGTTCGATTGGCTATAACAGGAAATCCCTGGCCAGGGTTGCTGACATTTACGGGTAAGTGTTACCAGTAGTTTCTCGAATTGTTATAGACCTCATATCGACACGACTTATCGAGCTATTGGGGTCTGACGTTTACCACCCCTAGGCGAGATATGCGACATATCAGACGGACAGACCGGACTCTACGGTAGTGTTACTGGTTGGATTTACTGGAGTGTGAGCGGGCTTGCTCGTCGATCTTCTGATCGCTCTATACCCGGGTGGCCGTTACGTTTAGCAGACCGCTTGCGGCTTGTGGGTGTTTGATATGATCATCACCTGCTGCCGGCGTATTGACGAGTCTTTAGAGTCCTACACAGAGGTTTCCTGGCTCAAGCGAAACGAAATAGGAGCTCATATGAGATATGTGCGGGACCGAGAATGATACCAGTATGTGATACTGTATTCAATTCTCGCAATATGTGACATTGATCGGTTATATACGATATAGCCGGGTTATCGGATCAAGTGTTGATTCGATAAGTTGTTACTGTTAATATTAGCAGGTTATATGCGACATGACCGGATCGTTAAATCAAGTGTTGATTTAATGATTTAATGCATAATTATATATTTGATATATTACTTGCATTAACTAGTATTGGTTCACTTTAAATGGATTTTCTCACTTGAAGTTCACAAGTTGTATATGTGATATACTTTTGTGCACTTGATTGTATCATGTTTGATGATACATGCTTTATGGTTAAGTGTAAAGAATTAAACCAAGGTTAAGTTATTGATTAAGGTTTTACTTATTCATTTATCTTATTTATTTATTTATTTTGAATAAATTGAAAGATAAATGAATGGTGGCTTCATTTGTTTTTAGTTGAAGCTTCATGAAGCTTTGACTTGATGACTTTTTTGTTCTCATCCTTAACCCTAACCATCAACCCAACCTTAGTCAATTCTCTACACTTAACTAAGGTAAAGATTATGATAAGTATTGTTTTATTTTCTATTTTATAATAACTTATCATATTCTTCATCTTCTTCTTCTTCTTCACTTCAAGAAAAAGCTTCACAAGCTTTAATGGCAAAGTGAGAATTAGAGTGAGAAGTCCAATTCTAAAGTCTACCCACTTCCTATTTCTTCATCCTCTACCTCTTGCCATGTAGTAGAGTGTGTTTCCTTCACAAGTTTTCATGGCTTGGTGAAGGTGAAGCTTGATTTAGCGATGCCTCGACGTAGATCATCTTCGGCATGGACATCGACGACCTAGCTTGCCCATTCTCCGACGAAGCCGACGCTAGAGCCCGGGAACTCATTTGGACAGCGAGGGGACTTCGTTGCGGAGCTATGGAGGTGGACAAACGGATCTACAAAGGTTGTATTTCCGAATTCCCTTAGTTAATTGTTAACTAGTTAGCATTTTCGCCTAGTTTTCTAGCCGACGATCGGTAGTCTAGGGTTTCTCGGCACCATTTTCTTTGAAATTGGCATGATTGATGCCTTGTGAGAACTCACTAGGGTGCCTAGGAACCTTTCACTGGTATCAGATCCTAGCTAGAGCCTTAGGCGAAGTCCAGACGGAGTTTGAAGTCCGAACGAACCCGAAAACCCATTTCTAACATGCTCCCTGTCCTTTTTTCAAAACTGTGCATTTTTGTCAATTAAAAATATTTAGAAAATCAAGCAGGGTGTTATGTGAATTACTGTGAAATACGAGGGCCTAAGTCAACTTTTCCACCGCGGAACCGCGGCACGTGCTATGCATCACGCGGCGGTTCTGCGGCAGTACTATTCCCTTGGCTGCTGATATCTGCACAGTAACTCACATTAAGAAGTGCTGTATTTTCTGGGATATTTTAACCTTTACTCCACATCAGGGTTGTTTTGGGATTTCATGGATTCGATCGGATTATCAAATTTTGTCTGTGTGGCTTTCCGGATAAATTTTAGAATATGTTAAAAAGTTCGACCGGATATAAATACCCAATTTTTCCCCTGTCGGGAAATTTCCAAGTGTTGGATTTTTCCGAAGTTTAAAGACATTCTAAGTAGTGCAAGTAACGCGATGGACCCTCTAGAAGACAACAAACCTTAACTCGATTATGTGACCGTCTTGAACTGCCCTTTGAACCTTCGGGTTTGGGGCAGTACGGCGTGCCACATGTGAGGCGTTGGCTTGACCCTTCTACGGCTGGACCGTTGGTACTGAGGCACGAACTAAATGTTTTTAGACTTTTTTCATGTGTTGATCTGTATCGGGAAAACTTGGGTGTTTGACTGTTCGATCGAAAAGTTTAACATTTTCTGTTTATCCGGAATGTGATACAACAATTGGAATTCACAAAAGTTATGTGATAACTGAATGAATGTTATAAACATAGCAGTTTAGTCTCACTTGATCGGTTGCCATGGAATTTTGATGTGATCAAAAGTCCGTTGCAATCACGTAGCGTACGCGAATACTCGCCGGGTAAACTTAATAGACAGCTACACTCCTTAGCCCCGACCAAGTGATTGTAGGAGAACCCCGTCGCCGAAAGCATCCGTTCGGGTGCTCACGGTAGCGGTGTTCCGCCTTGGTGCACTTCGTCGTCGGTATCAGGGGTGCGGCCGCCTACTAAAGTTCACGACGAGCATTCGATCAGTTTTTCGGGAATCCTGTTGAATTGCCCGACTTGATATTGAAAAGTGTTTTCGATAATGAGACTAAAATGCGGAATTTATAATTGTTAGGCATGCGATGTCTAAGTAATTCATTTGGTCAGGCATGCGATGTCTGAAGAGATTGCGGATTCCAACTGTTGTAGTTTTACACTTTCTTTTCTGTGACCGTAAGTGTAATATGTGATATCGCCGGTTTCGTTGCTATATGTCAACGACAATTGGGATGGACATATTTACTTACGTTGATGCCATGTGATGTTATGTGTTGCTGGATATGTTATATTGGATCGTCGCGTTTGAATAGCCGGGGTTTTTTTATGTGAGATGAGTGTTTTTCATTTTCATTCATGTAAAAACTTGTATGTAATATTCTTTTATTGGGGCACTTCAAGGTAGCGGAAGATGTCACCCTTTGTATATTATTTACTTTTCCGCACTAGGATAGACCCAAGGGGGAGGGCACAAGTAACCGGGTTCTGGAGTCCAGTGGGAGACCAACTCGAGGAGTCGAGTCCGGGTCTCCTAACTCCAGAATTGGTAGGGTTGCTTGCCGCTCTCGTAGGGGTCTAGGGGTGTGGGTTTGGCTATTCATCACGACCGTGGAATCCGTGTTTTATACTGGCTCGTATTGAAAACACGGACGTCCTAGTATATCCAATATTTCATATGATTCTTCTGCTGCGATATCTGTGATGTGATCATGTGATGTTCTGTGATAGATACAGTATATAGTGTATATGATATATTATATAGCCGTTACTTATGTTTTACACCCGCGCTAGCCCTGCCCCGCTCTGTCGTTAGTTACCTAACCTAACGGTGCACGAGGGGACATCGAGGTGAATGCGGATGGCATAAGTGTACGTCGTATTTATCTGTGATGTTTAGGTACTTAAATGATGGGACTTCATTAATGAGATTAATGAAATAAAAGAAACCTAAGATGTTGTAGAATCGAATTTCAAAATAAAACAGGTAGCTACAGTTCTTTCTTTGCACAGCGGTATATGCGATATATCCTGCACCTTATTCGATAAGGAAAGGACCGAGATCCCTTCACCGGGAGTGACTCCTTTAGCAATAACTGGCAGATGCTACACCCTCGGTTTGTCTTTTGATTGCTTTTAAGAGTTTTTGCTTTGCACAGTGATATATATGATATATCCCGCACCTCATTCGACGAGGAAAGGACCGACGATCCCTTCACCGGGAGTGACTCCTTTAGCAAAACTAGAAAAGCCTCAAAAGCACTTCATTTTAAAATTCATTTGATTCAACAACGATATCAAGTTCATTACGCAATAGGTTTTCAGAAAAACCTGTCGTAGCCCTCCGTCATTTCAGATAAGTACTAGTTAGTATTCGTGCTACGTTTGTTGACTATGTTAAGGCGTAGTGTGCGGTAGCTAATTAGTGCTTATCTGCATAAGCATATGATGTGATTGGATTAGGGTAGTCGTGCGACTTTGTTGACTATGTTAAGGGTCGTGCGTGTGGGTTTAATTCAATCGGGAAATGACGGGTTGAACTTGACTAGCACTTATGCTTTGTTGACTATGTTAAGGTCATATAGCTGCTAGGGGCAAAATGTTATCGGAAATTTCAAGTGTTGAAATTTGCATTGAGATTGCATATCTTCTATGAGATAGTTGGATCCCGATACCCGCTGCGAGTTAGAGTTACTCCTGGGAGAGTTTTACGCATTACAATTAGCCGATCAAGTAGGTGTCTAGAAAGGTGTTAACGAGGTTACGCCTCTGGGAAAACGAGGTTTACATTAATTAGGTTCGTGCGAAAGCACGGGGGACCTCCCTCAAAGTACCGACACTGGCCTGGCTGAAAGATTGGCGAACTTGTAGTGTGTAATTAATCCCGGCTAGTCTTTCCTTTTAGGGTTTGAAGGAAGATTTCATAAAAAGCAGTGGGAGCCATCCTGATTAGATAAAATAAAAACCAATCTATTCTTGCAAGAGCGCACGCTGAGTGTTTTCTTCTCTCTCTCTCCTGGTAGCGACCATGTCACGCCTTAATCAAGATAATAATACGGATTATTGACCGAACCCGCTTGTTAAACTGAGCTGGGGAACGTTGGTCCCGCTCCAACTTATAATTGTTATAAGACAGAGCAGGAAATTGGGGAACACCAGATTTCCCGTGCCGCCCAAACGAAGAGAGTGCATGACGATGCATCATCTTCGGGTGTGTTCTTTATACAGAACTGTTTCTCAGTATCCTCCGCATCCGGGTATTTGATACCGGATCAGGATCCCAGATATGTAAGATGATACATAGGGCTACAAAAGGGTAGAAAAACTGAGAACGGGTGATAAGTTTCATGAGGCAGAAAACGGGGCAAGTGTTGCAGCCAAGTCTGTTGGTCACTGTCAACCTGTATTGTAATACATTGATTCTGAACGTATGTTATTAGATACCGAACCTGATATACAAAATCATATCTGTCTCTTTATTAGTAAAGAAACGATAATATTTTGTATTGTTGGATAATGTTTTGAACATTTCCTATATCAAAAGTTGATCGGTTCAGGCACGTTATCTAAAAGCATTGATGTTCTAAATCAAACTACAGTTCTTAGTATATGAAACACACAAGAGGAAGAGTTCAGAAATGAACGGATCCTTCTTTTGGTATTGTAGACTAGGTCATATCAATGCGACCCGACTAGCTGGAGTTACATTTAGATGCATATTTAAATCAGTTTGAATTTACATCTTGTGAAACTCGCCAGTCGTGTCACAAAGATAAGATGACCATAGCTCCGTTTACTGGAAACAGAGAAAGAGTTAATGAACTCTTGGGATGATACATGTTGATGTATGTAAGTCCCCTGTCTACACATACCAAGACCGGTTCTTTATACTTCATTACGTTCTCTGATGATCTCTTTAGATTCAGACATATGTTCCTGTTGAAACACAAGTCCGAACCTTTTGAGATATTCACAGAATATAAGTTAGAAGTAGAGAACCAAAATACGGGTATAAGTATTATGTCCTTTGATGTGATCAAGGAGGACAATACTTGAGCACGGAATTCCTGGATTATTCTAAAGGAGAATGAGATTCTCTCTCAGCATTACTCCTCCGTATACACCATAGCACGATGGTATATCGGGGCGGAGCAGATACACCCTATTTGATATGGTGTGCTCTATGATGAGTACTACTGAGTTACCTTTTTCCTTAAAGGGGTTATGCACTTGAGAAGTTGCATACCTATTGAATAGGGTTCGAATCAAATCAGTTGCCTACCATCTCATATATGATATGGAAAGGGAAGAGCCCATATCTTAAGTTAGTTAAGATTTGGGGTTGTCCGGCCTATGTCTAAAAGCAAAATCCGGACAAGCTCGAGGCAAGGTCTGTAATGTAGAACTGGAAAGGTTCCAGCTATACAAAATACAGCAGATAATTTGGTAGAACCAAAGGATTCAGTAGTAACCAACGAACCTCAGCCTCTCCGCCGATCTAGCAGGGTTCCTCACCCACCTGAGAGATACTTCGGTTTCTCTATGACAGTGGGAGCGAGGATTGCATCATGAGATGATGACCCAACTAGCTTCGAGCTGGCCATCAGGAGTAAGACTCTATAAGAATGGCTGGATGCTTAGCGATCTGAGATGGAATCCTTATACACCAACAAAGTATGGACTTTGGTTGCTATATCTGAAGGGTTAAATCCCCATCAGGAGCAAGTATATCTTGAGAAGATTACTTGGTGTAAATGGAAAAGTTGAGACTTTCAAAGCTAGACTTGTTAAAGGTTTTCGTCATTGACCAGGCGTGGATAATGATGAAACCTTTTCCAGTACCTATGCTTAAGTCCATCCAGATCCTACTTGTCATAGCTACTTACCATGACTACGATATCTGGCGGTTGGGTGCCATGACTCCTTTTCTAAATGATGTTTTAGAAGAGTGTGTCTATAAGTACACAGCCAGAGGGCCTCGTAGACAGTGGGAGCAGCGGAAACGTGAGCAAGATGCTTTATCTGATAAAGCAGGCATCGCGGAGTTGGAACATCTGTTTTGATGGATTTGTCAAAGAAGTTGACATCATCAAAATGGTAGATGAACCTTGTATATACAAAAAGGTAGTAGGGAGTATGGTGGTGATCCTCGTAGAGTACGTGGATGACATACTCTTGATAGGGAAGAAGTTTCCTATGCTACGCTCGATCAATCTCCGTTTATCACAATGATTCTCCATATAGGATCAAACTGATACCTACTAAATCCTGGATTTTGGATCTATGAGATAGATCTAAATGGATGTTAGGATTCTCACTAGCTGTAGTGAGATGGTATCAATCGATCCTGGGGAGAATCACTGGAAGTGTTCCAGGGTGATAAAGACGACTGAATGTCAGTCGCAGGCATTGTCTTTACCCTCACTAAAGGGACGGTATGTTGGAAGAGTTCCAAGCTAGATACCGTGACATACTAGACGATAAAGGCTGGATACATCGCTACTTAAGATGCTACCAAAGAGGATATTTGGGTGTATATTAGTTCATGAGATGAACTACGTTCCTACCATTGGAGTTGTGGCTTATGCCGAGGAACGCCGGTCCCATCAGTGATCCAGACTTATTCTAAGGCAGTATCACTTGATCATGGAGATGGTTGATCTCTAGGGTGATCGAGGTAAGGAGAGCAGACTTAGAGGATAACGCAGTGGATCCACTCACGAAGGCCTATTCCCAGAGAGAGACTTTTATGGGATGGTTGAGTATGAGATACTTCGACCACTGCTACAGATGGCCCTAGTGCAAGTGGGAGATTGTTAGTTATATGTATGCCCTAGAGGCCATTACTGTACATAGGATGTATATTGTAGTGGATACTGGGACATATATAGGGAGGACTTTCTTGCTCGACATGATAGTATGCTATCTGGTTACACTTTACCTTAACGTGTATACTGATTGCCTCTCTATTACATGTTGGTAAAGCCCTTAGGATGTGTACTTGACTACCTGTACTATGATGCGGATCATACTAATGGGGACATGGTAGTCCATAAGTACATCCTTCAAAGTCCCTAGTCGTGGGTGTATCGAGACGGGGCATCGATATACCATAGTAGACTAGCGTATACCTTCTCGACCCATACAGATGGGCGATGGATGATCCCATATCCATTGGTGTTTGACATCAGGGATGATATACGGGTGCTCAGTAGAGACTGGGTACACTGGACGGACTCGCCGAGAACTCCCAGATGGTATTATACCTCACGTCAGATGGAAGTTCTCTGGTGACACTGGTACAGAGTAGTCTGTAGACCCGAGATCGTCATAGAGTCTTGTGTGGTTCCCACTGTGCTTTGATTTCCATCTTACCACGTCCAAGAGGGCGTGCAAAACGGTAGTTTTTGGGTACAGTCCCGAGTCGCATGGAGGCAATGAGCGATAGGAGGGGATTCGTCTCTCCCGGTATAGGGAGTTGATGTTGCGCTGTGTTCGATTGGCTATAACAGGAAATCCCTGGCCAGGGTTGCTGAGATTTACTGGTAAGTGTTACCAGTAGTTTCTCGAATTGTTATAGACCTCATATCGACACGACTTATCGAGCTATTGGGGTCTGACGTTTACCACCCCTAGGCGAGATATGCGACATATCAGACGGACAGACCGGACTGTACGGTTGTGTTACTGGTTGGATTTACTGGAGTGTGAGCGGGCTTGCTCGTCGATCTTCTGATCGCTCAATTCCCGGGTGGCCGTTACGTTTAGCAGACCGCTTGCGGCTTGTGGGTGTTTGATATGATCATCACCTGCTGCCGGCGTATTGACGAGTCTTTAGAGTCCTACACAGAGGTTTCCTGGCTCAAGCGAAACGAAATAGGAGCGCATATGAGATATGTGCTGGACCGAGAATGATACTAGTATGTGATACTGTATTCAATTCTCGCGATATGTGACATTGATCGGTTATATACGATATAGCCGGGTTATCGGATCAAGTGTTGATTCGATAAGTTGTTACTGTTAATATTAGCCGGTTATATGCGACATGACCGGATCGTTAAATCAAGTGTTGATTTAATGATTTAATGCGTAATTATATATTTGATATATTACTTTGCATTAACTAGTATTGGTTCACTTTAAATGGATTTTCTCACTTGAAGTTCACAAGTTGTATATGTGATATACTTTTGTGCACTTGATTGTATCATGTTTGATGATACATGCTTTATGGTTAAGTGTAAAGAATTAAACCAAGGTTAAGTTGTTGATTAGGATTTTACTTATTCATTTATCTTATTTATTTATTCATTTTGAATAAATTGAAAGATAAATGAATGGTGGCTTCATTTGTTTTTAGTTGAAGCTTCATGAAGCTTTGACTTGATGACTTTTTTGTTCTCTTCCTTAACCCTAACCATCAACCCAACCTTAGTCAATTCTCTACACTTAACTAAGGTAAAGATTATGATAAGTATTGTTTTATTTTCTATTTTATAATAACTTATCATATTCTTCATCTTCTTCTTCTTCTTCACTTCAAGAAAAAGCTTCACAAGCTTTAATGGCAAAGTGAGAATTAGAGTGAGAAATCCAATTCTAAAGTCTACCCACTTCCTATTTCTTCATCCTCTACCTCTTGCCAAGTAGTAGAGTGTGTTTCCTTCACAAGTTTTCATGGCTTGGTGAAGGTGAAGCTTGATTTAGCTATGCCTCGACGTAGATCATCTTCGGCATGGACATCGACGACCTAGCTTGCCCATTCTCCGACGAAGCCGACGCTAGAGCCCGGGAACTCATTTGGATAGTGAGGGGACTTCGTTGCGGAGCTATGGAGGTGGACAAACGGATCTACAAAGGTTGTATTTCCGTATTCCCTTAGTTAATTGTTAAGTAGTTAGCATTTTCGCCTAGTTTTCTAGCCGACGATCGGTAGTCTAGGGTTTCTCGGCACCTTTTTCTTTGAAATTGGCATGATCGATGCCTTGTGAGAACTCACTAGGGTGCCTAGGAACCTTTCAGGGTAGTGTTGCACTACACATACACACAAACATACTTGCATACTTTCCTATTGATATGTGCTCATGGGATTCTTTATAGTTATGTGTTCACATGGGTATGGGACTATGTGTTCACATACGGATTGAGGATGATACTTGGGATTGAGCTGAGTCGATGAGATTTGATTTGAGGCCGTGAGATCGGTGATATAGCAGGGTTCGTATCTTAGATACGACATGACATTGTAGCGGGTCCTTGACGTAGTGTTTCACACATGTCCATGCACACGTAGGCGGTATCAGTATGGTACTAGACGTAGATCAGTACCCCGATCATGATATTTGATAAAGAGGATACCAGGTGAATAGTATGATGAATGTGATATTGACTCATACCCAGATTGGGATACCGTACGACGGATTTACGTACGAGCTATATTGATGATTGATCAGCACTCTGGACTTGGGATGCCTGATTATAGATATGGTATCGGATATGATATTATTGAGGCGGGATCACCGACTATACATATACAGGTATGTATATGTATCGACTCAGATGATAGGCGGTTTCCTTACCTGTAGTTCAGCTTGTTAGTTCAGCCGTATAGTTTAGTGTAGTTGTTAGATTAGATTAGACTTCTTACCTTTTTCCAAAACTAACGAATCGTGGGCATTTTTAAAGACAGCTCAAGGGAATCTACGGATATTTCAGAAAACGACGTATCTTTTCATAAAAACACCGTAGCCCCTATTTTCAAAACCCCATGATTCGTGTTATTTCAAAAGGCACCATTTGTAGGACTTATATTAGATTATTGCAGATTAGTTATCGTTGTGTCTAATATTCAGCTCCCGCACATTATTGCTGTTCGCTCTGCCTCGCATACTTATTGTGCTGCATATTCCATTATTGATATCATGCTGTTAGGACACCAGCACCATTACCGATGATGCGTATGTACCACGTACACCTACTTGCCGGCTCACACACATCTTCATCGGTAATTGCCATGTCACGTACACTTTAGAGAATATATTTGCTTGACTTAGCTTGTTAGCTAGTAGTTTTGACATGATATTAGTGTACTTTCCTTATATGCCATATTAGACATTTCATTTATTACTTGCTACTTCTTGCATATTGTTATTCATTGTTATACCGCACGCATGGATTCTCATGCCTTTATTCACTAGTTTATGTGCTATTGAGGTTTTGGACTCGGTTTTCCTTGATATTTCTGGATTTGGAAACCGTGGAGATTTCAAAAGAGAATATGTAATTGTTTTAAAAACCCGGTTACCCTGGATATGATATTTCAGTGCGTCCACCATGTGTTTTCTCGGTGCTGAGAGCGACATGTGAGACCCGAGTTCGAGGAGTGGAGTAACTGTTTCGGGTACATGGTTGACCCGGTATGGTACCCCGGGGCAAGAAGCTCGTGGTGATGACGATGAGCCTGGCAGGGGAAGACTACCTACCGGTGATATTACCCGACGCGTCGGATATCCGGAGGATACCGTCGTGGTCTTGAGATGGATGGTAGGGGCCGGTCGGGACTGGCGGTGCCCTAGATATTGTGATTTAGATATTGAGATTTTGAGACATTGAGATTTATGTTTTGTGTCGATGCTAGACACCGTTGGTGCTGATTTCAGTTATGATACCTCATTTGAAAAAAATACAAAGGAAATCTCACTAATTTATGAAAATAGTTTCTTCATTTACATGTATGCTGTTTTCATGCATTCATACCTCACTCATATGATATATTGCTACCTGAGGCACTGACACGGGCACATGTGATTACACTCGGGTTAGATATTACCCTAGACATTGTCATAGGCTGCCTGTTATACATATATTTGAGGATATATTATGATCAGTGACCTAGGATTGCGTTATTTATGCGATTTCTGTGCGTAGATATTTTTCTATTCACGAGTTGGCAACTCACCCCCGTTGTGCCCCAGTTTCTTGCAGGTTTGCCGTACAGGTTTCCTTACGGCTTTGCGGGCATAGTTTCATTCGGGTGATTTGCTAGTAGGTGGGTTTACTTGTATCATACCCCCATTATTTACCTTGTATGATATTATTCAGTTGTATCTAGTAAATTCCATCAACCAAACATGTATTTATTGAGATAGAGACCAGTGTTGGTTATTCTTTCGACCTTAGAGTCGCTCGTTATATTTCTGGTGGTTTTGAGTTTCCTTTTGAGTTTTGATCCTCGCCGTTGGCGTTGTATATTATATTGTTTGTGTGGTTGTGACCGTCGATTGACGAAGAGCTAGCTCCCGCTTGGGGATGCCCTTTTCTTGATTTCGTATACTATTCATGTTGTATCCCGTTTGGGGCCCAGTATTTACAAAGGAGACTCTGCCGAAATTTTCAGTAAATTTTTGATGTTTTAAAAACCGCATAATTCGGTTTATGCTTTTGAAACTACTTGCCTTAAGTTGGTTTTTCCTGCACTCTACAACTTTTCTTAGTTTGGATTTCTGGTTTTTCGGTTTACTTAGATTACGTACGCCTCGAGACGTTCGTAGTTTAAGTGCCGGTCATGTTCCGTTCTTTCGGGTCGTGACAAAGTTGGTATCAAAGCGTTAGGTTTTACCTTCGGAGCGTAGGATGACCCTTGGTTGATGGAATAGGTGACTAAAGTAAAGTGACGTACCGTTGGTATGTTCCGCGGCATATTTACGATACGCTACTCCACTTATGATGCCTTAGGATGTACATTTCCTTGTTCAGTATTATATTCCTTCCTGATCTAGCCTCATCGGTAGCATTTTGGTTTTGCTTCTACGGTTACGGGCAGGGAGAGCTACGGCTAGAGTTGCGGTCAGCACAAGCTCGTCACGAACGAGGACTGACCAGGGCGAAATTCCGGCGACACACGATTGCAGAGATGTGTCTTTTTACTGTGTTTCCACGCCACGAGCGATTGGCGGATCGCCTTTATGAGGTTACTCGGAGGCGCTGATCGACACTAAAGAATTGAGCCAATGATAGAGGCCAGCCAGATTTTGATGACCGTTGGTATGTTGCTTACTCCTGATGATTGAGGCACCGTTCAGCATGCAGACGAGCAAGCCAGTGGTTGCTGCGAGCGACGAGATATCGCCCCATATGTTGGAGCTATTGCGGGGCGAGTTGTACGAATAGATGATAGAAGGTCGCTAGTCACCCGATGATGAATGACTAGGACAGGTGGTTCGTTCGCTACCCCGATGCGAGGTCATCAGATAGATTGATTCCAGCTAGAGACGACTTCACGCGGAGACGTTGGGAGTCGACAGTGACGATCGAATGTCAGAAACCTATTTATCCAAGTTTAAAGTAGTCGGAAAGACATGCAGGCAATTCTATGGTCCCTCTAGAAGAATGAAACCCTAACTCGACTTAATGACCGTGTGAAAGCCTTTGAACCTTAGGGTTTGCGGCAGTTCTGCGGCGCCATTAGTGAGGCTTGGGTTTGCTCGTCTACGGCTGGACCACCGATGCTGTGGTATGTACTCGATACTATTAAACTGTGCTCAAGATGTTGAGCTTTTGGGGGATTAGGAGGTTTTGACGACTCGATCGGATGGCTCGACTCCATTCGGATGCTAAGTGGTGAGATGCATTTCTTGGGAGACTCCCGATGCGAGGATAGCCGTTGGAGCTCAGTCCATGCAGCCGCGACAAGACGAGTCCAAAGCAGACGACATTAGAGAAAAGTGGAGTAAGAGGTTCGCACCAGATCTAGATGAGATGACGTTCCACTCCGCCGACATTAGAGATGCTATGCGCATGCCGAGGCATGGTACTTGGACTCACCTTCCAGAAGGAGTCGCGATGAGTATGCAGTCGTTCCAGAGTAAGATGCAGATATAGGAAAGGACAATGACTTCCGGACAGTTGGCAGAGACGAGACATGGAAGAGACCGTGAGCAGGATTCCTTCCAGGACACTGCTGCAATGATACTTGCACCCAGGATCAGAGGTGTCATGTACATTCAAAGAGCCAGAGGCCGACGCCAGTGATATGCTGTCTTACGAGTGGTCGTGATGATTGACCGGGAGATGACAAGAGACGTGCCAGAACTGGATCATCCCCGTTAGCACACCCGACAGGGCCGATGAGCCGATGGACCGAAAGATTGGTAATTCACAGTGAAGACCTTGACCCAGGAGTGGTCATGGTTACGCACACCAGCAGGACAGAGTTCATGATCATCGACGAGACGTCCCACTAGTGACCGCGACAGTTGGCCGAGATTCTTAGAGGATACGCTGGAGCAGTACTATTCCGCCATTATTGATTCCGATGTTTTGGGTGATTTATTCGTATGATTTAATTTTGATTATTGAGGATTTATGATCTTTGCACAGTGTTGTACTTGATATCGTTTTCGTGCTTTAGTTTCACATATTTGTGATTTTACGGTTTTAGACATTTGAGTTGATTTTGTGCATATGCACGCACACGATTTGGTTCCTGCACTCTGTATAGTTTATATATGCTTGCAGTGCAGTGATACGCCTTTTGTGCACTTAGATGCACTGGACTTCGATTTCGATTGTGATACTTGATATTTGTTTTGTGCACCTTGTGCACCTGATTGATTTTGTGCACGTTCGGTGCTTGATATTGGATTTCATGATTTCGTGCACGCTGGATGCACCTGATATGGATTTTCGCGCATGTTGGGCGCATGTTTTGAAGGGTGGTTTTGGTGCATACCAGAGGCACTAAATTGAGAATTTTTCGTGCATGTCAGATGCACCTGATTTTGCTGTCAGGCACACATGTTGCCTACGACAGATGTTTCATGCACACCCGATGCACTTAGATGTTTTTTCTGTGCCCATGTATGGCACATTCATGGTTTGATTTCCGTGCGCACCAGACGCACGTAGTATTCATGTGCATATTTTGGGATTGATTTCTTATAGAGCAGTACGTTTTTATGATATTGCTATATGTTTTCGTACTGAGCAGGACTAGTCAGAGGACAGTACCTGAATATATTTTGCATGCATAGATAGTTATTGAAGGGATTTCCAAAAAGCGAGCTATAGCCTCAATATTTACCTACGTGTCTGATATGACACGAAATGTTTAAAACAAGGAGACCCTTCTAAATTGTTTCCAAAACGGCGGAACGTACATTTCAAACAGAGGTATATATATAGCGATTTTCTTATGATAGACGTCCGCCACTGTGCAGTGTTATACGCGTTGCACAGCGACTTAAAAGATTTGGCATGCATTTCCTTCAGATACTTACAGATATAGATTCGATGTTTACATGTATAGTTTCGAGTTATATCATATTGGTTTGATTTTGATTTGGCATTGATGTCTTCTCCATGACTCCGATGATTGCGGGATGCTTGACGGAGATTTGATTTGAGTTATATACTCATTTTTTTTTTCAAGCGCATGCACTGCGCTACGATTTGTTTTATGTATTTACAGTTTCGGAGCCCCGATGACTTGATGATTTTTCTTAGATGTTTTAGTATTTGGTGAAGTTTGAATTTAAATTCGGGGACCGAATTTCTTTAAGGGGGGAAGATTGTAGCGTTTTGAAAATCGTTTCGGTGAAATTTCGAAAAATCGGTAAAATAAAAGGGTTTTCTGTAAAAATGTCAAAATACAAATATCTTATTATAAAAATTAAATATACATATTCTAGCTATGTAATTGCTATTATTTGGAGTTTATTGAGCCGCTGGTGAAATTTCAAATTTTCTGAAAAAAATATTATTTTATTATTATTTTAAGCCGTCACTAATACATTTAATTAGGGAAAATTACAAATTGGAATGAGTTGAAACAAATTTTGTGCATTATAAAACATTAAATAAAAATTTATCATGTGGTTTTTGGAACGAAATCATTTGCCAAAACGGTTTAGAAATTTTTGAAGAAAAAAAGGCTTTTTTTTAGCGTAAATGGATGTTTGGGGTATTGTATTTATCATTTTTCATCACCCCACACCCGTGCTCACACCCAAACACCCCACTTACTCCTCCCCTTAGCCAAATTCAGCAGCCCTCACTTTTTCCCCACTTGGTTTGCAAAGGAAAAAGAAATGAAAAGAAATAAAAGAAAAGATTAGAAAATAGATAAAGTAGTTAGACTTTGACCTTACCTTGACCTTGACTTTGCTCCATTGCATTTTCCTCACCTCCCTCTCTCTCCCCTCACCCACAGCTGGCCGAAAATGATCCCCACAGTAGCAGCCCTTCCCCCCCCCCCCAAATCCACACTATTTTGCTTCAAAAATCCAAAAAAAAGCTTCAAAATCCATACAATTTCAAAGCTTTTTTCCAAATCCAACACTTACCCATTATTCCTTAGCATTTCAAGCATGGATCCTTGTGAAAAGAGAGAATTTTGGAGTGCCATGGATGCTTGTGGATCTTCATATGCTTTTGGGTATATTTCTAAACATTTTTGTTGCTTAAATTGTTACTAATTTCTTAAGCTAATTTATTTAAGTGTTATTTGGATATGTGAGTTTAATTGCACGTTTTGGAATTCAAGAAAAGGGTTTGAATGCAAGTTAGGTTATTGTGAATTGGTGTATGGTTGTGATGGGTAGCTTACCATCTTAGAATTTGTAGAAAGTAATTTAGTAGTTAAAGTTCATATTGTTGCATGGAAATGTCTAAATTAAGTTTTGTTTTTGCTAACTAGAGTTTTTGAAAAATTATCAAATGCTTAGATTAAAATATAATTAAGTGTTCATGTCATTATAACTATTATAATGAGTGGTTTAATGACTTTGGTTCATGCAAAACGAAGCTTAATTGATGAATTGTGAATTTTGCTTTAAAAGGTGTTAAATTTGATATTTTGCAAACTAGGATTTTGGAAATTATGCAAATTTATGAGTTTAAATTATGGAAATAGTTTTTATGACTTATTTAAGATATTTAATAAATATATTGGCCGCTACATTCATTTAAATATCGTGTTTTGTACAAAAACGGCGAATTGTGCTTGCTAGATTTTCGGAAAAATGACTTTTTGAGTGAAATTGGCGTTTTTGTGAGTTTCAACCTAGTTTATATTAAAATTAGTGTTCGTGAATGTGCAAATGAGTGTATTTGGGTTTTTCTCGATGGTTTGGCGTTTGTACGCCGACGTCGAGGGTTTTTGGGTTGATTTGTGAAAGCAACCATAGGTTTTGACCTATGTGGGATTCGTGCGTCGTTTTGATCATGAGTCGGATTTTAATGAGATATGGTGCGTTATGATATGTAGGTACCGCTATGTGGACTTCGAGACGACAAGCAAGCGCGTGGCGACGTCGGCACCGGCTAGCGAGGACCAGGTGAGTAGATTTATATCTACGGGGAGAAGTCGGGTGGATGGCGTATAGCACCCCCGCAGTCCGTGGTGGTGTATACGGATGCGTATACACACCAACATTTATTATATATTATTTAGGATTAATAACGATGCTTAGGATGGATATTGGTGTGTTGGACTATTTTTAGTGTTGCGAACCCTAGGGTAGTGTTGCACTACACATACACACATACAAACTTGCATACTTTCCTATTGATATGTGCTCATGGAATTCTTTATAGTTATGTGTTCACATGGGTATGGGACTATGTGTTCACATACGGATTGAGGATGATACTTGGGATTGAGCTGAGTCGATGAGATTTGATTTGAGGCCGTGAGATCGGTGATATAGCAGGATTCGTATCTTAGATACGACATGACGTTGTAGCGGGTCCTTGACGTAGTGTTTCATACATGTCCATGCACACGTAGGCGGTATCAGTATGGTACTAGACGTAGATCAGTACCCCGATCATGATATTTGATAAAGAGGATACCAGGTGAATAGTATGATGAATGTGATATTGACCCGTACCCAGATTGGGATGCCGTACGACGGATTTACGTAAGAGCTATATTGATGATTGATCCGCACTCTTGACTTGGGATGCCTGATTATAGATATGGTATCGGATATGATATTATTGAGGCGGGATCACCGACTATACATATACAGGTATGTATATGTATCGACTCAGATGATAGGCGGTTTCCTTACCTGTAGTTCAGCTTGTTAGTTCAGCCGTATAGTTTAGTGTATTTGTTAGATTAGATTAGACTTCTTACCTATTTCAAAAACTAACGAATTGTGGGCATTTTTAAAGACAGCTCAAGGGAATCTACGGATATTTCAAAAAACGACGTATCTTTTCATAAAAACACCGTAGCCCCTATTTTCAAAACCCCATGATTCGTGTTATTTCAAAAGGCACCATTTGTAGGACTTATATTAGATTATTGCAGATTAGTTATCGTTGTGTCTAATAATCAGCTCCCGCACATTATTGCTGTTCGCTCTGCCTCGCATACTTATTGTGCTGCATATTCCATTATTGATATCATGCTGTTAGGACACCAACACCATTACCGATGATGCGTATGTACCACGTACACCTACTTGCCGGCTCACACACATCTTCATCGGTAATTGCCATGTCACGTACACTTTAGAGAATATATTTGCTTGACTTAGCTTGTTAGCTAGTAGTTTTGACATGATATTAGTGTACTTTCCTTATATGCCATATTAGACATTTCAGTTATTACTTGCTACTTCATGCATATTGTTATTCATTGTTATACCGCACGCATGGATTCTCATGCCTTTATTCACTAGTTTATGTGCTATTGAGGTTTTGGACTCGGATTTCCTTGATATTTCTGGATTTGGGAACCGCGGAGATTTTAAAAGAGAATATGTAATTGTTTTAAAAACCGGGTTACCCTGGATATGATATTTCAGTGCGTCCACCATGTGTTTTCTCGGTGCTGAGAGCGACATGTGAGACCCGAGTTCGAGGAGTGGAGGAACCGTTTCGGGTACATGGTGGACCCGGTAAGGTACCCCGGGGCAAGAAGCTCGTGGTGATGACGATGAGCTTGGCAGGGGAAGACTACCTACCTGTGATATTACCCGACGCGTCGGATATCCGGAGGATACCGTCGTGGTCTTGAGATGGATGGTAGGGGCCGGTCTGGACTGGCGGCGCCCTAGTTATTGTGATTTAGATATTGAGATTTTGAGACATTGAGATTTATGTTTTGTGTCGATGCTAGACACCGTTGGTGCTGATTTCAGTTATGATACCTCATTTGAAAAAAATACAAAGGAAATCTCACTAATTTATGAAAACAGTTTCATCATTTACATGTATGCTGTTTTCATGCATTCATACCTCACTCATATGATATATTGCTACCTGAGGTACTGACACGGGCACATGTGATTACACTCGGGTTAGATATTACCCTAGACATTGTCATAGGCTGCCTGTTATACATATATTTGAGGATATATTATGATCAGTGACCCAGGATTGCGTTATTTATGCGATTTCTGTGCGTAGATATTTTTCTATTCACGAGTTGGCAACTCACCCCCATTGTGCCCCAGTTTCTTGCAGGTTTGCCGTACAGGTTTCCTTACGGCTTTGCGGGCATAGTTTCATTCGGGTGATTTGCTAGTAGGTGGGTTTACTTGTATCATACCCCCATTATTTACCTTGTATGATATTATTCAGTTGTATCTAGTAAATTCCATCAACCAAACATGTATTTATTGAGATAGAGACCAGTTTTGGTTATTCTTTCGACCTTAGAGTCGCTCGTTATATTTCTGGTGGTTTTGAGTTTCCTTTTGAGTTTTGATCCTCGCCGTTGGCGTTGTATATTATATTGTTTGTGTGGTTGTGACCGTCGATTGACGAAGAGCTAGCTCCCGCTTGGTGATGCCCTTTTCTTGATTTCGTATACTATTCATGTTGTATCCCGTTTGGGGGCCAGTATTTACAAAGGAGACTCTACCGAAATTTTCAGTAAATTTTTGATGTTTTAAAAACCGCATAATTCGGCTTATGCTTTTGAAACTACTTGCCTTAAGTTGGTTTTTCCTGCACTCTACTACTTTTTTTGGTTTGGATTTCTGGGTTTTTGGTTTACTTAGATTACGTACGCCTCGAGACGTTCGTAGTTTAAGTGCCGGTCATGTTCCGTTCTTTCGGGTCGTGACACAACTGCTACCTATTTGCACGACTCCTTTGAGCCGTGGTAGGGTAGCAATCTAAGAACAGTGGGACACACTCGAGGAGAAGTAGCAGTGTCAAGTCTGCGGACTATGCTGTACTCATGTCCCCTGGGAATTGTTCACTGACGACTGGTATAAAACCAACCAACAGTTCCCTGTGAGTCCTGTCCGGTGTACCCGTAACCTAACGAGCACCTACATACTATCTCCAGTACGACGTACTGACGGCTGTGGGACAGACCATCTCCCCAACTGGGATGAGAAGCGTACACACTAGTCTACTCCGGAGTATCGATGCCCTGTCTCGATAATCCAACGACTAGGGACCTGAATAAGGATGTGCTTGTAGACTACCCAGCCCCCACTAGTGTGATGCCATCACAACGCTGGTAGTCAAGCAAGATCCTAAGAGCTCTATCAATACGTATACTCACATATTAAGATAGAAAAACCAAGTAGCATACTACCATGTTTAGCAAGACTGTTATATACATGTGAATATCCCAAGCTTCCATTAAGTAATATACAAACTAGTATGATACAATAATGGCCCCTAGGGCATATACACTAACAATCTCCCACTTGCACTAGGGCCATGTACTGGCATATCGAAGACCGATGATCTCGAGTAGCCTCTCGAACTGAATCTGAGGTAGGGCCTTCGTGAATGGATCAACAATGTTCTCTTCAGAAGCAACTCTCCGAACCTCGATCTCCTGACGATCAATGATCTCCCTGATCAGGTGATACCGCCTTAAGATGTGTCTGGACTTCTGATGGGACCTTGGTTCCTTCGCTAAAGCTATAGCTCCGTTGTTGTCGCAATACAGAGGTATTGGATCAACTATGGTAGGAACAACCTGAAGTTCTGTTAGGAACTTCTTCATCCAGACTGCTTCTTTTGCGGCATCGCAAGCAGCTATATACTCCGCTTCCATCGTCGAGTCAGCAACGGTGTCCTGCTTGGAGCTCTTCCAGCACACCGCCCCTCCATTGAAGGTAAAGACATATCCCGACGTGGACTTGGAATCGTCCTTATCACTCTAGAAGCCGGAATCAGCAAAGGCCTCCAACCTGAGGTCTTTTCCGCCGTAAACCAAGAACATCTCCTTAATCCTTCTGAGGTACTTGAGAATGTTCTTTACGGCTATCCAGTGCTTCTCCCATGGGTCTGACTGATACCGGCTTACCACGCTCAGTGCGTAAGCTACATCTGGTGTGGTGCACAACATCGCATACATTATAGAGCCTACCGCAGAAGCGTAGGGTATAATAGACATGTGTTCCCTTTCCAAATCAGTCTTGGGAGACATCTCTTTGGAGAGGGTGATTCCGTGACAAGCCGGTAGATTACCGCGCTTAGAATCTTCCATACTCAATCTTTTCAGTACAGTGTCGATATACCTGGACTGCGAAAGTCCCAACATCCTCTTGGATCTATCACGATAGATCCGGATCCCCAGAATGTAAGAGGCATCACCCAGGTCTTTCATGGAGAACCTGTGTGACAAGAATCCTTTGACAGATTGTAGCATAGGAATGTCATTTCCTATTAATAGAATGTCATCCACGTACAAGACGAGGAATACGACACTTCTGGCTACAACTTTACTATATAGGGACGGTTCATCTGGATTTTTGATAAAGTCATATTCTTTGACTGTCTCATCAAAACAGATGTTCCAACTCCGCGATGCCTGCTTTAGCCCATAAATGGACTTAAGCAGCTTGCATACTTTCCCGCTGCTCCCACTCTGATTGAAACCCTCTGCTGATCCATATAGACGCACTCTTCTAAATTTCCATTCAGAAAAGCCGTCTTTACGTCCATCTGCCAGATTTCATAATCATGGAAGGCAGGAATAGCAAGAAGGACCCGAATGGATTTGAGCATAGCCACTGGAGAAAAAGTTTCGTCATAGTCCAAACCAGGTCTTTGACGAAAACCCTTTGCAACAAGTCTAGCCTTATAGGTTTCCACCTGTCCATCTACACCAATCTTTTTCTTGAAGATCCATTTGCATCCTATGGGTTTTACCCCATCTGGAGCAAAGTCCAAAGTCCATACTTTGTTGGTGTACATGGACTCCATTTCGGTCCGCATTGCATCTAGCCATCGTACCGAGTCGCCGCTCTGGATGGCCTGCTGGAAGTCAGTAGGTTCATCATCATCTATGATGCAATCCTCTCTATCCCCATCTATGAGAAAACCGTAGTATCTCTCAGGCGGATGAGACGGCCTACTACTTCTGCGGAGGGGTGCGGGAATGTCTTGTTCTTCTTGAACTTCCGGTTCTACCAAACTTTCAGTAGCAACTTGTGGTTCTGGAATTTCTTCCAGTTCTATTTCGCTCCTACTTATTTCCTTTTCTAAAAACTGCTGTTCCAGAAAATAGGCATTACGAGAAACAAAAACCTTTTGTTCCTCTGCGTAATAGAAATAATATCCCTTGGAGTTCTTTGGATATCCCACAAACTTACATTTTACTGATCGTGCCTCGAGCTTGTCCACATGCTTCTTTTTAACAAAAGCTGGACATCCCCAAATCTTCATATGCTGAAGATGGGGTTTCTTCCCACTCCACATCTGATATGGGGTGGTAGGCACAGTCTTGGTAGGAGCCCTGTTCAGAAGATATGCTGTTGAATCTAGCGCATAACTCCAAAAAGATCGCGGTAACTCAGCATTACTCATCATGGATCATACCATATCTAATAGGGTTCGATTCCGTCTCTCCGATACACCGTTATGCTGTGGAGTGTATGGAGGAGTAAGCTGAGAGAGAATTCCTTTCTCTTTTAGGTAACCTTGGAACTCGGCACTCAAGAATTCACCACCTCGATCAGATCTTAGTGTCTTGATACTTTTGCCGGTTTGGTTTTCTACTTCATTCTTATAATCTTGGAATTTCTCAAAAGCCTCGGATTTATGTTTCATCAGATAAATGAATCCGTACCTTGAGTAATCATCCGTGAAAGTAATGAAATAGGAAAAACCACCTCTTGCATGTGTAGACATTGGACCACATACATCGCTGTGTATGAGTCCTAAAAGCTCGCTCGCTCTTACTCCTTGTCCAGTAAATGGAGTCTTAGTCATCTTTCCTTTGAGACAAGATTGACAAGTGTCATAAGTTTGATATTCGAACGAGTCCAAATATCCTTCTCTATGCAACTTAGTCAATCTTCTCTCATTGATGTGACCCAGTCTACAATGCCATAAGAAAGCTTTATTTAATTCTGGAGACTTTCTTTTTAGTGTGTTCTGGACATTGAAAATTTGGAGTTGGTTTAACACATATATACCGTTTTCCAGTGTACCGGACCCAATCAAACTATGATTAAGGTGGATGTTAACAACACCACTTCCAAACGTGAAATCATAACCTTTATTTGATAACAAGGAAACAGATATGATATTACACGTTAAGCTGGGTACAAAAAAACAGTTATGTAAAACCAAAATGTGTCCACTCGTCAATCCCAGGTGACAATCCCCTACGGACACAGCTCCCACGCTAGCTTCGTTAGCAACCATCAGGGTCATATCACCTTCCTTCAGCACTCTACGGTTTCTCAGTGCCTGCAATGAATTGCAAATATGAGATCCTGATCCTGTATCCAATACCCAGGAAGTAGAGTTGATTGACAGACAATTCTCAATTACAAACACACCTGATGTCGAAGCCACAGCTTGCTTCGGTTCCTGGTTCTTTGCGTTCCACGCCTTGCAATCCTTCTTCCAGTGCACTTTCCTGTGACAATGGAACCACTCATCCTAGCCAACTACCGGTACCGCAAACTTTTTCTTTCCCTTCCTTCCCACCTTACTTACACCTCCTCTAGGTTTGGTGGCGGCCTTCTTATTCCTTCCTTTGGCCCTAGCCTTGGACCCGGAAGAAGATGCACCGCTAACAAACATAGCGGGTGTTTCCCTTGCTTTCTGCAAGGTGCCCTCTGCACTCCTTAACATGTTCAGGAGTTCCGGAAGTTCAACTTCTTTTCTTTGAATGTTGAAGTTCAGGATAAACTGGGCGTAGGTGGAAGGAAGGGACTGGAGAATAAGGTCTGTATAGAGCTCATTATCCAAAGTCGTCCCAAGGTCTGCGAGCTCTTTTATATAGCCGATCATCTTTAGGACATGTTCTTCTACCGATGGCCCGACAGCCAACCTCGCTCGAAACAAGTTCTTAGAGGTCTCGTATCTTGCTATACGAGATTGCACTCCATAAAGTTCCTTTGTATGGAGAAATATGGCATCTAGTTCCATATCCTCGTGCCTCCTCTGATGTTCATTGTTCATCGAGGCAAGCACGATGCACTTGGCTTTCGCGCAATCGAAATCCCAGGTTTTGTGGATTTCCTTATCCGCATTACTGGATATGAGACCAGGGACAGCAGGTGCCGTAGCGGTGAGGACATACCCCAATTTGTCATAGGTCAAAGCCATTTTGACATTCCGCAGCCAATCTTTATAGTTTGGCCCTGTCAGTATATTTTTCTCTAAAAGTAACTTAAGTCCAGTCATTTTCAGGGTCGCTGCAATTAGGAGAGAGAGAAGAAAAACTCTTTAGCATGATGCTCTTGCAAGTTTAGAGTGGTTTTTAGTTTATCTAAACTGGATGGCTTCCACTGTTTCTCGAATCCTTCCTCAAACCATAAAAGAAGAATTAGCCAGGACTATTCTCACTGTACAATACATGCTTAACCGTTCAGCCAGGCTGGTGTCGGTACTTCGAGGGAGGTTTTCCAACGCTTTCGCGAAGTTCCTTAATTAAATAACCCCTTTTCTCTGGGGGCGTAACCCCGCTGACACCTTTCTTGACACCAACTTGGTTTATAGCATTGATCGTTAAGTGACGAATATCCTGATGAGTAGCATATACTCACAGTAGGATCGGGATCCAAATATCATCGTATGATAATGTTGAAAGAATGCTACCAACATTCATCAAACTCCAAATGGTTTGCATCTCTTTGCAGATTTCAGTTTCTTTAGAAATTCCCGATATAAGTTTTTGCCCCATGCTCTTATGACCTTGGCTTTGGTCAAAATGTCATAAGTCACATGTCAAGTTCTACCCGTCATTATCTTGTCAATTTGAACCCATCCGTATATACCCCTGACTTTGGTCAAATGATAATACGAATGTCCCAAACCAACTCATCTATCTTATGCAACAAATGAAAACCCAGCAGCTACCAAACACTATGCCTTGACTTTGGCCAAAATGCATAGCTTGAATACTACTGAATACCCAAATGAAATGACGGAGGCTACGAATGGTTTTGGCGAAACCGTGAACGTAGTGAACTTGATATAACCGAAGGAACCTGATAGCTTTTAAAAGTAGTGGTTAAAGCTCCGCATTTAAAAATTTCTGTTTTTAAAATTAACCGAGTGGTTTCTTTTAAATTGTTCCAACGATTAAACTTTTGGTTTATTTTTTTTGCATTATAAATAATGCGTCCCATCATTAACCTATTATTGCAGAAAACAACGAAAATACAACGTCCTCTTATGCCATCCGCATTCGCCACGGGGTCCCGTCATTACCCGTTAGGTTACTTAACTAACGACAGAGCGGGGGCTGGGCTAGCGCGGGTGTAAAACATAAGTGACGTCTAAATAGCTATCATATATAGATACTGTACATTCGTCAGACGCAATAATAGGCATTCCAGATCACAGATGAACTTAATTGGATTTATTAGCAATCCGTGTTTGTTTTGAGCCTGCAACAAAAGACGGATTACACAGTTGTGATGAATAGCCATTACCCCACCCAAGACCCCAACGGGTACGGCAAACTACCCACCCGGCAGTTTGTGCACCCCACCTTGGGTCTGTCCTAGGAGCAAAAACAGTAAAATGAAATAATACAACGGTGGCTACAACCGCAACCTGGATGTGCCCCGCAAAATAATATTACAACAAATTACATTTACATCAAATGAATTAAATAATAACCCATCACATAACCCCGGCTAATCATCACAACAGTCCAACACAGTTCATATACACAAACAGTAAAACCATTACAGAAATGTGCAACCCCCTACCAACCGACATACTAGCAGTTAGGGGAGGTTTACGAACACATTATACAAACACGGATATAATCCAACAAGCAAATACCGTATAATTTCGATCGATTAAACACATTTAATTTTGCTCCAATACTTCTCTGTAAATCTGAAACCTGAGTAAAAATTAAAAATTCTAGAAAATACCAAATATCACAGAGAACCAACACAGGAAATTTGGGCTGGTGAATCGGCAACTCGGCGGCGGAATCGCGGCGAATCGGGGGTATTCGCAGCGGTTCCGCGACGCTTTAGCCGATTCATGAGCCCAATTTTCTTGGGTGTTCTTCTACTATCATTTAAGGCTTTCTGAAGGTCCCTGAAAATTTTTTGGACCTCATTTAAAAATCGACAGAAACTATGATATCGGGGTTTTCCGGTTTTGGCTTTTTTCGTTCGAAATTCATACAATTTTGCAAGTGAGTTAATTATTGTTTAGCGAGGTTCTGATACCACTGTAAGTCGATGTACAACACCCCACGACTTATGGGGAGGCGGAAATATGAAAAACGATCTTGTTCTTTGCTTAAACATCGACTAACCGCATGAATCGAAGCTAAACGATAACTAACAACTAACATAGAAGTTAACAACTACTATGTAAAAGGATTATACCTAAAGAACCGTGTCCTTCGTCTTTACGAACTCCACCTCCTCCTCGGCCTTCTCTAAGTAGTAGACGATCCACCACGAGAGCTAAACTCCAAGCTTTGCCTCTAAACTTGAGGCAACTAGGTATCTTTAAGTGCTAATCAAAGTACCTAGATGAAATAGAGAGAGGGGTTATGGATTAAGTAGTCTAACTAATCCTTGTACTCAACACATGAGAGGGGAGGATTAGGGTTTGAAGATAGAGAGCTTGAGGAGAGAGAAGGTGAGAATAATAATGAAATGAGAAAATGAGTTATCATAATATATATCAAGCATTTTATTTTATCAAGAAAAGAAAAGATAATGTTTTACAACCATGCTTGATAAATATCTAGTGGTGATTCATCTCCATGAGTCATTAAGCAATTATGAAGCATTAATGACATGGATGAATCATCCATATGACTCACTAATCTCATTTAATGTATATTCCACCTTAACCTCCTTAGTCACCAACTTCAAGAAGCTTCTCGCGCAATTACGAGAACGCCTCTCCTATCCGTGAAAACATGGAAAAACTTTAGACTGTATAAATCCAATAACCGGATATTAGTAACTGGCTTAAACCAAAGCCGACTAGTAAAAACTGTCCGAAAGTCGTACGTGCGTAAACGCACGTATGCGTCCGAACCCTTGTCGTAAAACCATACGACCTCTATATCGTTTCGCCTGGAGTAGGGAAACTCTCTGCGTGGGACTCTATAGACTCGACTACTACGCTGGCAGTGGGTTTAACTTAAGACCGCAAGCGGCACTAGCTGTACGTAACGGTCCACAGGTAGATGTCGATAAGAAGGCCGATGAGGAAACCCATCCGAACTCCTACTGAGTCTGATGTGACAATCTCCGTACAGTCCGGTCTGTTCATCTAAGACTATCGCATATCGGGCCTAGGGGGCGGCAAGCGTCAGTCCCCTAATAGCGGTATAAGTCATGTCGGAGCGAAGCCCATTACACCCTGAGAAACTACTGGAACCTACCAACAAATCTCGCTTGCCCTGGCCAGGGACTTTGTGTAATGGCTCTCTGACACAGCGCGATATCAACCCCCAATACCGGGAGAGACGAATCCTGTCTAACCGCCACTGCCTCCAAGTGCTCGAGACTGCACCCAACTGCTACCAGTTTGCACGACTCCTTTGAGCCGTGGTAGGGTAGCAATCTAAAAACAGTGGGACACACTCGAGGCGAAGTAGCAGTGTCAAGTCTGCAGACTATGCTGTACTCATGTCACCTGGGAACTGTTCACTGACGACTGGTATAAAACCAACCAACAGTTCCCTGTGAGTCCTGTCCGGTGTACCCGTAACCTAACGAGCACCTGCATACTATCTCCAGTACGACGTACTGACGGCTGTGGGACAGACCATCTCCCCAACTGGGATGAGAAGCGTACACACAAGTCTACTCCGGAGTATCGATGCCCTGTCTCAATAATCCAACGACTAGGGACCTGAATAAGGATGTGGTTGTAGACTACCCAGCCCCCACTAGTATGACTGCCATCACAACGCTGGTAGTCAAGCAAGATCCTAAGTGCTCTGTCAATACGTATACTCACATATTAAGATAGAAAAACCAAGTAGCATACTACCATGTTTAGCAAGACTGTTATATACATGTAAATATCCCAAGCTTCCATTAAGTAATATACAAACTAGTATGATACAATAATGGCCCCTAGGGCATATACACTAACATGATGTTGGTTTGTGTATATGAACTTTATTAGATCGTCGTGGATGAATAGCTGGGGATGTGAGAAAAGAGTTTTCTTTCATTCGATGCAAATTGTATAGTGATGCAATATTATTTTGCGGGGCACATCCGGGTTGAGGTTATAGCCACCATTGTATTATTTCATTTACTATTTTTTGCTCCTATGATAGACCCAATCTGGGGTGCACAAACAACCGGGTTCTTTGAAGTACCGAGTGGTCTACTCATTTTACTGAGGGAGGTTTCTTCACTTTGGAAATTTGGCGGGTAGTTTGCCGCACCCGTAGGGGTCTAGGGTGGGGTTTGGCTATTCATAACGGCCGTGGAATCCGTCTTTCGTTACAGGCTTAAACGAAGCGCGGAATTCCTAGTATATCCAATATGTTCATCTATGATCTGGAATGCCTATTATTGCATGAGACGAATGGTTATTATATATATGATATATAGTAGACGTTGCTTATGTTTTTCACCCGTGCTAGTCCAGCACCCGCTCTGGCGTTAGTTAAGTAACCTAATGGTGTTAGACGGGGCCCATGTTGGATATAGTACCCTCAAAGTCATTTATTGGATCGCAGGTACGTGATTGTGATGATTGAGGAATGGCCTATACCGATAAAACAGTCTTACTCGAGATGATAGTATGCTATCTGGTTTATCTTTATCACTGTTACACTTTGATAGAGCCTTTAGGATCTTGCTTGACTACCAGCAGTATGGTGGAGATCATATATGTGGGAGCTGGTGTCTATAAGCACATCCTTAAAGTGTCCCTAGTCGTGGGAGTTTCGAGACAGGGCATCGATACTCAAAAGTAGACTAGTGTATACAGTCGAGACCCCGACGAGGGGCGGTGGCCGGTCTCACAAGCCATTGGTGTTAGTTGCTTCACCTAAGATGTATACAGGTGTCCATTGGGTTATGAGTACACCGGACAGGACTCGCCGGGAACATGCTAGTTGGTGTTATACATATCGTCGGATAGCATTTCCCTGGTGACATGTGTACCGGTTAGTCTGTAGTCCTGGGATCGTCATTTGTCTCGTGTGAGTTCCTACTGTCCTTTGATTACTTCCCTACCACGGCTCAAAGGAGTCGTGCAAACAGGTTTTAGTCGCGTACAGTCCCGAGCCACATGGAGGCAGTGAGCGGATCGTCAGGGATTCGTCTCTCCCGGTATTGGGGGTGAGATCGCGCTGTGTTTAGGAGAGCCATTACACGAAATCCCTGGCCAGGGTAATCGAGATTTACTGGAAGGTATTCCAGTAGTATCTCAGGATGTTCTGGGCTTCACTCTGACACGACTTATACAGCTATTGGGGTCTGACGTTTAACAACTCCCTAGGCCCTATAAGCGATACTCATATACGAACGGACCGGACTATACGGATATTGTCACTGTCAGAATCAGTAGGGTTTCTGGATGAGTTCCCTCATCAGCTTCCCTTCCGATCAATACATAGGCAACCGTTACGTACAGCTAGTACCTCTGACGTGCTGGAGGTTATACCCAGTGCCAGTATGTTGAAGAGTCATTAGAGTCCCCCACAGACAGGTTCCCAAGTTCGGGCGAAACGTTATAGAGGCCGTATGGTTTTATGGCAGGGTTCGGAAAATGCACGTGCGTTTACGCACGTGTCATATTTCTGGCAGATAATACTGGTAGGCTTTGGTTTAAGCCGGATCCAAGTATTATACTGTGTAGATATAATATCATTGTCTCAGTTGCATTTGTATTCGGTCGTAATACAAATGCGGGTATGTTTATACTGTTACGGGGTTATCCTGAAATTCGTTTCAGGATCACTTTTGGAAGTTGCCAGTTTCCAGTTTTCTATCACCCGTATTAAACATTCGGTTAATGCGGATTTATCTTTTCTTCTTTTGGATGAGTCATGAGATGAGTCATGAGTGTGGAAGGTTCTAGAAGTGGTGACTAGGTTTTGATTCATTGTATGCATTAATGAATGGATGACTAGGTTTAGTGAGTCATTCATTGCATTAATGTGGTTTTGTTCTTGCATAAGATATTTCTTCTTGATCTTTTGTGAGAAGCTTTTCTAATGGTCACCACTTGCTCCTACACTCACCACCCTCCTTCTATATATGTGGCCGGCCCATTTTATGGAGAGATGATGGTTGTTCATTTGGAAAAAAGATTAGGGTTTTGCTTCATGAAAATTAAGATTGCTCATTTCTTATTTTCACCCGATCCAAAAGGCAACTTCATTAACCGTTCATCCATTGCTTTGGACGAAGCGAGACAAAGTGTTCTACTCATTCTTTACATCAATCTTGGTCATCTCTTTTAGCAAACTTGATGATCGAGTTTCCTCGGTTCAGACGCGGGAGCCCGTTTAAAGATCCGTCGACGTTGTGCCACCTGGACGAGGAGACTGGATATTCAGGAGATCGGAGCAGCCGCAACAAAGCGTGGGATGATGGTTGAAGACCGAAGGACTCAGATCGTTCGGTATAACATTTCTACCCACTTTGTAGTTTGTTAGTTTAGCTTTAATGGCAGATCCGGGTAATAGTATACGGTTGCGCCAGTCAAAAACATTTTGTTCCG
The DNA here is from genome assembly GCA_030015575.1 of Agapanthus africanus. NCBI lineage: Eukaryota > Viridiplantae > Streptophyta > Magnoliopsida > Asparagales > Amaryllidaceae > Agapanthus > Agapanthus africanus. The sequence continues at coordinate 251,136,978 of JASDDO010000012.1, forward strand.
CATTTGGCCTCTGTTAGACGGCCGGGGTACTACCGTGTACTTACAGTGGTATCAGAGCCTCGCCATTAAGCTTTCCTAACTTGTGCTAACGCGTTTAAAACATCGATCGAACGGATTTTCGCAAAACTACAATTTTCTGTACAAAGTTTCTGTCGATTTTAAATCAGGTCTAAAAATTATTTTGAGCATCACAGAAAATTGTGCAGGCTTTTTGAAGAAAACTGGTGAAATTTCATCATGTGATCTCACAGTACAGCCGCGGATCCGCGGCCCAAACTAAGGTTTGGCCGTGGATCCGCCGCGATATTGTGAGAACAGTGAGTTAAATTTCTACAGTGTGTTCTCCATGGTAAATTATGGTTTTTGGTATATTTCTTTTGGGCCCAGATTTTATTACTGTACACCAGATGTACGTGGGGCCCACTTCGAGATGTTTTTGTCGATCGAAATTTTAAACTTGTTAGTTTACAATATTTATTTTATATCTCCGACCGTGAATGTCATTCGAGAGGTAAATTGCGTCTAATTGCTATAGTCCTTTTAGATGGATATGCGAACGTGACATTCATGTTGATGTTCTGTGTTGTGCTGTGATGTTGCGGATATGTCGTGGTGGATAGCAGTGTGCAATGGTAGTGCTGTTTGGATTTATTTGTACATTTGATATTGCGGGGCGAGCGTCCAACATGTGGACTGCCGTCACTGCCTGTTTGTATAATATTCTTTTGGGGCACGACCGGGCTGAGGTCGATGTACCCGTTGTATATATTTTCTTTTCTGTACTAGGATTACCCCGCGGTGGAGTGCATGGATAGCCGGGTTCTAGAGGGCAACGGGTCCGCATCTCACGGTTTTGAGAGGCAGAGGGGCCTCACTCTAGAATTGGCGAGCTATTCGCCGCACTCGTAGGGGGTACAGGTTGACCCAAGGAGTGGTGCTCAAGTTACCTGATTCCGTGAAGTGCAGGGTGGTCCATTCACTATGCTGTAGGGGGCCGCCTCGCTTCAGGTTTTGGTGGATAACTTGCCGCACCCATAGGGGTCTAAGTTTCATTACACAGGCTATCCACACGACCAAGGGAACATCTGGTTTCAGTAGCGGCTCTGTGATACCCGGGGATCCCAGATTATCTGTATTGTTCTGTGATGCTTATTACTTTTCTGTGATGTTGCATTTATCATGCCTGGAGCGATTATTATATATTTATATATACTAGTAGATGTTGTATATGTTTTGCACCCGCGCTAGTCCAGTCCCCGCTCTGTCGTTAGTTAAGTAACCTAACGGGTAATGACGGGATCCAGTGACGCATGCGGATGGCATATACGTACATTTTATTTTCGTTCTTTTCTGGTGTGATTAATTGATGGGACTGCATTGATTCTTATCAATGCAAGGATAAAACAAACCTATATTTGATGTTGTTGGAACCAATTTTAAAATGTGTTATTACAAAGACGTTTCCTTTTGTTATGCATAGAGGTATTCGGTTTTGAATATCCAGCACCTCATTCGACGAGGCAAGGGCCGAGATCCCTTCACCGGGAGTGACCCCATGGGCAGAAGTTTGCGTCAGGGTAATAACTTCACTATAGTCGATTACAAGTTGTTTTGCATCGTGGTATTCGGTTATGAATATCCTGCACCTCATTCGACGAGGAAAGAGCCGAGATCCCTTCACCGGGAGTGACCTCTTTAGCAAATGTTTTCGCCACTGTATTTTTATAAAAAGCTATCAGGTTCCTTCAACGAGATCAAGTTCATTACGTTAAAGGTTTTTCGCCAAAAACCAGCCGTAGCCCTCCGTCATTTCTTATGGATGGTCAGTAGTCTTCAAGCTATGTTTGTTGGCCTACGTCAAGGCATAGTGTTTGGTAGCTGCTGGGGTATTCATTTGTTGCAAAGATAGATGCGTTGGTTTGGGACAGACGTATAGCCTTGTTGTCCTATGTCAAGGGCTTGTACGGGTGCTTCAAATTAACCTGGACAATGACGGGTAGAACTTGACATGTGACTTATGATTTGTTGGCCTACGTCAAGGTCATAAGAGCATAGGATAAAAATTACATCGGGAGTTTCAAACTTACAGGAAACTTGCCAGACTTGCGCATACCTTCTGGAGTGTGATAACGTGAGTGGATACCGTCACGTTATCATGCGATGAGAGTTGGATCCCGATTCCCACTGATGAGTTGGTTTACTCTTCGGATGATCCCGACTAATTCTTCTTTCAGGTTTGGAGGAGAATTTGAGATTACACTGGGAGGTTTCCTGATTAGATAAAGTGATAACCATTCTGATCTAAGATTAGAGTGCACGCAGAGTGTTTCTTCTCTCTCTCTCCCTTTGGCAGCGACCTTTGACTGACCCTAGACTATGACTCAGTGACCAAGTTGACCGAACCTTCTTAAAATACTGGCTTTTGGATTATCCGAGTTGCATAAGTCATTGCCGCTCCTTCTTTTACCCTTTGTATTTCTCAGAACACCCCGTATTATTACGGATATCCACTTCCATTGGATAGATCCATCGTATGGTTATATACGAACTCGGAGGGATTTCTTCGAGGATGGATCCAGGTTCAGGAGAAATAGAATTGGTTTATTCAGTTGTCTTTTATCATCACCTTCTCTCAAGCTGCGAGTACTCCTAGGATTAGGAGAGTACACCTATTATGCTTATTGGATAGTCTTCTTCCAAACCATAGGCAGGTGCCGAAAGGTAGGGAATGAAGAAAACCAATTAGCCTAAGTAGGGTGTTTAGAAGGTAATAACTAAAGACCAAATAAAGGAATTAGAAAGAGGGAAAAATAAATTGCGACTGTTATCATTCACAACCAAACCGCATACTTCATCGCCACTTCACCTTTGCTTTTTCCCTAGTTCGGGAGAAATAGAATAAGGTATTATTCAGTTGTCTTTTATCATCACCTTCTCTCAAGCTGCGGGTACTCCTAGGATTAGGAGAGTACACCTATTATGCTTATCGGATAGTCTTCTTCCAAACCATAGGCTGGTGCCGAACGGAAGGGAAGAAAGAAAACCACTTAGCCTAATGATGGTGTATAGAAGGTAATGAATAAAGAGAAATAATGGGATTTGGGGAGATGGCAAACAAATATACGGTTAAAGTCATGAATTGGATTATGGAAGAGGAATTACAAAGAATACCAGGATACCCCTTCGAAACATGTTTCAATTAAACTGTGCATTGTTAATTGTAAACTGATTTCCCAATTAAACCCTTGCTCCAGGGTATGTATTTGCCAGGTATGCTTCTCACATCTGTATGGTTTTACAGATGATGAGTGGGAGTAAGCTATTGGGAATTAGGTGACCATCCTCATTATATCGGAATTCTTTGTAATTAGTGATATTTGAGGAAATCGCCTGGGTACAGTTTTCAACCTACGACGCACAGGTTTTGAGTTATTCAACTCAGCGGACTTATACTGAGTATTGTATGTTGTCCAGTGTCCATCAGGATAAAGGGGTTGGTCCTCGTACTCTGTTCTGTTTACTTGTGACTTCTCTAGTATTTAGACAAGTGTTTCGTAGAAATACAATGTCTAAGTTTTGAGAAGTTGTGGGTATAGGAATAAAGTAGAGAACCAGGAGTCACAATTATCGGGATTCTTCAAAGAAATCGAAGATATAGATTCTTGTGTCTGGTATTCAGTTAATGGTTTTGAGAAACTAGTTTTTTTTTCAGGTTACTCATAATTGGATGGATTCCTAAGTTCAGTAATGCTGATTAGACTTTCTCCATTAAGTTGATATGCATTGGAGACAGTTGCATGATTAGAATCTGGTTCCAATTAAATAAGTGCCAAAGTTTCTATATTGGATATAGAATGGTTCATATCTTAACGATGTTAAGGTACGGTGAGTTTTCCAGCTTATGCTTAAAACCTGACTCTGGATAACTCAAGGCACGTTTCTGTAATGACAGTTTGTGGGTTGACCCTGGCTTTGACGAGGGTTGATTTTCTACCATTTGGAAGATCAATAGTGAAATTGTTCTAAACTCGTCACAGTTTTAGTAAAATGGATTTTTTTCAGAAAACAATAGTGGGAGTATGGTAGAACTGGAAGTGATTCTAGAACCGCAAACGATTACGGAAAATTTAATAGGACCTATATATTCAATCAAGTTTGACATTCCAATAGCCACTCCGCAGATATGGTGGGTAACCTCAGACACCCGAGTGGTACTCCGGTAGCCTCAAGGACGGTGACAGGGAGGTTCTTGTTTACCCAGACTTGACACTACTGTTGTTCCAGACTATGAGACCCGGCAGGAGGATAAGTATAGTGTCGTTCTAAACTATATTTAGAAGTGTACGCATATATTATTCTGCCAGAGGGTTGTCGTAGTCAGTGGGAGCAGCGGAAGCATAATGGGCAAGTAGCTTATGTCTTTTTATAGGCATGAGCACATGTAGCGGAGATAAGATCATCTATTTTTTTATGTGACAGTCATGGGTTTGACTTCATCAGAATAGGGGATGGATCTGTTAAGAAGGTAGTAGGGTGTGATGTCCTGGTATTTGGATGACATACACAGAGTAGGAAGTAAAATTCCTATACTACGATCGGTTGTACTGTGGTCGTCACACAGTTGTTGTTAGTTATATGTATGCCCTAGAGGCCATTACTATACATGGGATGCATATTGTAGTGGATGCTTGGACATATATAAGGAGGACTTTCTTGCTCGACATGATAGTATGCTATCTGGTTACTCTTTACCTTAATGTATACACTGATTGTCTCTCTGTCACATGTTGGTAAAGCCCTTAGGATGTGTACATGACTACCTAGACTATGATGCGGATCATACTAGTGGGGACATAGTAGTCCATAAGTACATCCTTCAAGGTCCCTAGTCGTGGGTGTATCGAGACGGGGCATCGATATACCAGTGTTTCTCGACCCATATAGATGGGCGATGGATGATACCATATCCATTAGTGTTTGACATCAGAGATGATATACGGGTGCTCAGTGGTGGGTACACTGGACGGACTCGCCGAGAACTCCCAGATGGTATTATACCTTACGTCAGATGGCAGTTCTCTGGTGACACTGGTACAGGTTAGTCTGTAGGCCCGAGATCGTCATAGAGTCTTGTGTGATTCCCACTATGCTTTGATTTCCACCTTACCACGTCCAAGAGGGCGTGCAAAACGGTGGTTTTTGGGTACAGACCCGAGTCACATGGAGGCAATGAGCGATAGGAGGGGTTTCGTCTCTCCCGGTATTGGGGGTTGATGTTCCACTATGCTCGATTGGCCATAACAGGGAAGTCCCTGGCCAGGGCTGGTTTAGAGATTTACTGGTAAGTGTTACCAGTAGTTTCTCGACCCGTTATGAGCCTCATATCGGCATGACTTACCGGTTATTGGGGTCTGACGTTTTACCACCCCTAGACTTGATATGCGACATATCGGACGAGGAGACCGGACTGTACTGTAGTGTCACTGTCAGGATTTTTGCAGGAGTTGGAGTGGCCTTGCTTGCTGATCTTCTGATCGCTCAATACCCCGGTAGCCGTTGCGTCCAGCTAGTACCGCTGACGGCTTGTGGGTGCTTGATATGATCATCACCTACTGCTGGCGTATTGACGAGTCTTTAGAGTCCTACATAGAGGTTTTACTGGCTCAGGCAAAATGAAATAGGAGCGCATTTGTGATATGTGCGGGACCGAGAATAATGCGAGTATGTGATACCGTATTCTATTCTCGCGATGTTTGTGTCGATCGGTTATATACGATATAACCAAGTTATTGAATCAAGGGTTGATTCGATAAGTCGATACAATGGATGTTAGTCGGTCATATGTGATATAACCGGATTATTAAGTCAAGTGTTGATTTAATAATTTAGTGTATAATTGTATATGTGATATACTAATTTACATTAACTAACATTGGTTCACTTAAGCATTTATTTTTCTCACTTGTGCCCAACTTAATATATATGTGATATATATTTATTTGTGTACATTTTATATCATGGTTGTTGATACAACTATCATGGGTGCATGAGACATACACCCTACTAATTATATTGGTATGGTTTTAATATCTAAAGTAATTCTAAAACAAATGGATAATGAGCTCACATGCTTGAAGCTTCATGAAGCTTATGGTTGCATTGACTTAGTCCACTAGTTTTGTTTTACTTAAGATATTACTTAACCTAACCACCATAATTAGCCATGGTAATGTCTCTACATGAGTTAGTATATGATACACACTCACCCATGGTTAGCTAACTCTCTCTCTTGATTATTTTTCATATTCATTTTGAGCTCAACTTCTTCCTGCTTGATTTTCTTTCTAGGGTTTGAAAAAGAGAGAGAAACAATGTGAGAAAAGAAATTCTAAAGTGTACCCATTTATTATTTCACCATCCTCTACTAGACTAGCACTTTAGTTTAGGGTGTTTACTTCAATAATTCTTTGGTTAGTGAAGTAGAAGCTTGAGTTCGTATTCCCTCGACGTAGATCATCTTCGGCCTCGAAGACTTCAAGCAATACCGTTGCCTCTTCTTATGGAGCCGTCCGAGAGTCCGGGTGTTCGATGATCGCAGCGAAGGGACTACAACAAGGAGCTTTAGAAGTGAATGACTGATCTACAAAGGTTGTATTTCGTATTCACTTAGTGTTAAAGTGTTTTTCTTGCATGTGTTACCCTAATTATCTAGCAAAGATCTTGTTTAGAGTTATTCGGCACGGTTAAAATTTTAATCGGGCATGGTTGATGCCTTGTAGAACCTTCTTAGAGTGCCTAGTAACCCTACAGTGGTATCAGAGCCTAGCTAGAGCATTAGGCGATGTGTATACGAAATTAAAACCCTGATCGAACCCGGAAACGTCAAAGTTAACCCCCTCTCTGTACATTTTTTCAAAACTGTGATTTTTCTTTATTAAAAATACCTAAAAAATTCGGCAGGGTTTTCTAAGCATAACTGTGCAAAACGAGCACCTAACTCGTACGGACCGCCGCGGATCCGCGGCGGTCCCCTGCTTGTGCCGCGGATCCGCGGCCGTACAGTGACATTTTGCTTTTGTGTTTGTACAGTAATGTTTACTTCTGTTATTGGATCTTTATGGGTATTTTTAATTTGACTCAAGTGTTGAGTGTTCTGGGGTTTATTTTGTAATCGTTGATTCGATCGGAATATTTAATTTCGTTGTGTTTTCCAGATATTTAGAAAGTATTAAAAAGTTCGGACGGATATTAATAACTCACTATTTCCCGACCCGGAAAATTTCCAAGTGTTGGATTTTTCCGTTGTTTGAGAACGTCTAAATCGTGAAAGTTACACGATGGACCCTCTAGAAGACAACAAACCTTAACTCGATTATGTGACCGTCTTGAACTGCTTTTAGAACCTTAGGGTTTGGGGCAGTACGGCGTTGCCACATGTGAGGCGTTGGCTTGACCCTTCTACGGCTGGACCATTGGTACTGTGGCATGTGATGGATGTTTTTAAACTCCCCTCAAGTGCTGAGAACTTTTTAGGAAATCTTGGGTGTTTGATTATTCGATCGGAAAGTTTAACATTGTCCATTTATCTGGAATGTGATACAATATTTGGAATCCACAAGTAGTTATGAGATAACTAATTTGGATGTTATAAACATAGCAGTTTAGTCTCAATTGATCGGTTGCCACGGAATTTTGATGCGATCAAAAGTCCGTCGCAATCACGTAGCGTACGCGGATACTCGCCGGGTAAACTTAATTGACAGCCACGCCCCAAAGCCTCGACCAAGTGACCGTAGGAGAACCCCGTCGCCAAAAGCATCCGTTTGGGTGCTCGCGGCAGCGGTGTTCCGCCTTAGTGCACTTCGTCGATGGAATCCGGGGGTGCGGCCGTCTACCAAAGTTTGCGACGAACATTCGATCAAATATCGGGAATCTTGTTGAATTGCCCAACTAGATATTGAAAAGTGTTTTCGATATAGAGACTAAAATGCGGGGTTTATAATTGTTAGGCATGTGATGTCTAAGAAGGTAGCGGATTCCAACTGTTGTAGTTTTACACTTTCTTTTCTGTGACCGTAAGTGTAATATGTGATATCGCCGGTTTCGTTGCTATATGTCAACGACAATTGGGATGCGCATAATTACTTACGTTGATGACATGTGATGTTATATGTTGCTGGATATGTTATATTGGATCGTCGCGTTTTGAATAGCCGGGGGTTTTATGTGAGATGAGGGTTTTTATTTTCATACATGTAAAATTAAATGTATGTAATATTCTTTTATTGGGGCACTTCCGGGATGAGGTTGGTGTCACCATTTGTATATTATTTACTTTTCCGCACTAGGATAGACCCAAGGAGGAGAGCACAAGTAACCGGGTTCTAGAGTCCAGTGGGAGACCAACTCGAGGAGTCGAGTCCGGGTCTTCTAACTCTAGAATTGGAAGGGTTGCTTGCCACTCTCGTCGGGGTCTAGGGGTGTGGGTTTGGCTATTCATCGCGACCGTGGAATCCGTGTTTTATAGAGGCTCAAAATAAAACACGGACGTCCTAGTATATCAAATGTTTAATATGTTTCTTCTGCTGCGATATCTGTGATGTGATCATTTGATATGTTGTGATAAATAATGTATATAGTATATATATGATATATTATATAGACGTTACTTATGTTTTACACCCGCGCTAGCCCTGCCCTGCTCTGCCGTTAGTCACCTAACCTAACGGTGCACGTGGGGACATCGAGGCGAATGCGGATGGCATAAGCGTACGTCGTATTTATCTGTGATGTTTAGGTGTTTAAATGATGGGACTTCATTAATGTGATTAATGAAAGAAAAGAAACCTAAAAGATGTTGTGGAATCGAATTTTCAAAAGCAGGTAGCTACAGTTCTTGCTTTGCATCGCGGTGTTCCTTGTAGAACATCCTGCACCTTATTCGATAAGGAAACGGCCGAGATCCCTTCACCGGGAGTGACCCTTTTAGCAATGACAGGCAGATGCTACACCCCTCGGTTTTGTCTTTTGATTGCTTTTCTAGTTCTTGCTTTGCACAGTGATATATATGATATATCCCGCACCTCATTCGACGAGGAAAGAGCCGAGATCCCTTCACCGGGAGTGACCACTTTAGCGAAACTAGTAAAAGTCTCAAAAACACTCCAATTTAAAATCATTTGATTCTACAACGATATCAAGTTCATTACGCAATAGGTTTTCAGAAAAACCTGTCGTAGCCCTCCGTCATTTCAGATAAGTACTACTTAGTATTCGTGCTGCGGTAGTTTGGCATGCGTCAAGGCGTAGTGTACGGTAGCTAACTAGTGCTTATCTGCTAGCATACGATGCGATTGGATTAGGGTATTCATACGGCGTTGTTTGGCATGCGTCAAGGGTCGTGCGGGTGGGTTTAATTCAATCAAGAAATGTACGGGTTGAACTTGACTAGCGGACTATGGGTTGTTTGGCATGCGTCAAGGTCATAGCGCGCTAGGGGTAAAATATTATTGGGAATTTCAAGTGTTGAAATTTGCAATGAGATTGCATACCTTCTATGAGATAGTTGGATCCCGATACCCACAGCGAGTAATTGTTACTCCTGGGAGAGTTTTACACATTACAATTAGCCGATCAAGTAGGTGTCTAGAAAGGTGTCAACGGGGTTACGTCTCTGGGAAAACGAGGTTTATTTTAATTAGGTCTGTACGAAAGCACGGGGAGCCTCCCTCAAAGTACCGACAATGGACTGGCTGAAAGATTGGCGAACTTGTAGGGTGTAATTAATCCCGGCTAGTCTTTCCTTTTAGGGTTTGAATGAAGATTTGATAAAAAACAGTGGGAGCCATCCTGATTAGATAAAATAATAACCAATCTAATCTTGCAAGCGCGCACGCAGAGTGTTTTCTTCTCTCTCTCTCAAGGTAGCGACCATGTCACGCCTTAATCAAGATAATAATACGGATGTATTGACCGAACCCGCTTGTTATACTGAGCTGGGGAACGTTGGTCCCACTCCAACTTATAAATGTTATAAGACAGAGCAGGAAATAGGGGATTACTAGAATTCTCGTGCCGCCCAAACGAAGAAAGTGCATGCTGATGCATCTTCTTCGGGTTTGTTCATTACAGAGAACTGTTTCTCAGTATAATTTACGTCCTGGGTATGTTATACCGGATCAGGATCCCATATATGTAATTTGTTACATGGGCTACAGATAGGTAGAGAACAGAGAACGGGTGATATGTTTCATGAGATAGAAAACGGTGCAAGTGTTGCAGCCAATTCTGTTAGTCACTATCACCCTGTATTACCAGAATACATTGATTCTGAACGAATGTTATTAGATACCGAACCTGATATACAACATCATATCAGTCTCTTTATTAGTAAAGAAAGGATATAATTTTGTATTGTTGGATAATGTTTTGTACATTTCCTATATCAAGAGTTGATCGATTCAGGAACGCTATCTAAAAGCATAGACGTTCTAAATCAAACTGCAGTTCTTAGTATACAGAACACACACAAGAGGAAGAGTACAGAAATGAACGAATCCTTATTGTGGTATTACAGACTAGGTCATATCAATGTGACCCGACCAGCTGAAGTTACATATAGATGCATATTTAAATTAGTTTGAATTTACATCTTGTGAAACTTGCCGGTTATGTCACAGAGATAAGATGACCATAGCTCTGTTTATTGGAAACAGAGAAAGAGTTAGTGAACTCTTGGGAATGATACATGTTGATGTATGAAAGTCCCCTGTCTACACATACCAAGACCAGTTCTTTGTACTTCATTACATTCTCTGATGATCTCTCAAGATTCAGACATATGTTCCTGTTGAAACATAAGTCCGATGCTTTTGAGATATTCACAGAATATAAGTTAAAAGTAGAGAACCAAAAACGGGTATAAGTATTATGTCCTTTGATGTGATCAGGGAGGAGAATACTTGAGCACGGGATCCCTGGACTATTCTAAAGGAGAATAAGATTCTCTCTCAGTATTACTCCTCCGTATACACCATAGTACGTCGGTGTATCGAGGCGGAGCAATCACACCCTATGTGATAAGGTGTGCTCTATGATGAGTACTATTGAGTTACCTATTTCCTTTTGGGAGTTATGCACTGGAGAAGTTGCATACCTATTGAATAGGGTTCCGATCAAATCAGTTTCCTACCACTTCATATGAGATATGGAAAGGGAAGAGCCCATATCTTAAGTCATTTAAGATTTGGGGTTGTCCGGCCTATGTCTAAAAGCGAAATCCGGACAAGCTCGAGGCAAAGTCAGTACTGTAGATGTTTGTTGGATATCCCAAGCATTTGCAAGGGAATATCTTCTACCTAATCGAAGAACAAAAGATGTTTTGTTTCTCAGCATGCCACATTTGTGAAAGGGAATTTCTTGTGAAGAAATTAGTGGACATGAAGTAGAACTGGAAGGAGTTCCAGCTATACAAACTGCAGCTGATGATTTGGTAGAACCAAAGGATTCAATAGCAACCAACGAACCTCAGCCTTTCCGCCGATCTAGTAGGGTTCCTCACCCACCTGAGAGATACTTTGGTTTCTCTATGACAGTGGGAGCAAGGAATGCATCATGAGATGATGACCCACCTAGTTTCGAGCTGGCCATCAGGAGTGGGACTCTATAAGAATGGCTGGATGCTTAGCGATCAGAGATGGAATCCTTATACACCAACAAAGTATGGACTTTGGTTGCTTTATCTGAAGGGTTAAATCCCCATCAGGAGCAAGTATATCATGAGAAGATTACTTGGTGTACATGGAAAAGTTGAGACTTTCAAAGCTAGACTTGTTAAAGGTTTGCATCTGTCACGACCCAAAGTTTGGCACGTTACCGGCACTTAACCACGTAACGTCTACAGGCGTAACGCGACTAAGTGAACCGAAAAACCCAGAAATCAAACCAGTGAAAGTAGAAAGTGTTATAAGTTTTTAAAACAAAGCACTTACTAACATGATAGGAAATCTAAGTAAACAATCACCAAGATAACAATATACGACGCCGTAGCGAAGATCAAGATCCATAAGTGGGAACATCACAGATAGGGTAACTGCAAATACAGTCGGCTCACAACGAGCTCGACACCAGAATACAAATAAAATACATCATCGTCCTCACACTGTCTCTAAGTCAAATACATACATGGTAGATGGAGAATACTAGATACAACAATGTACATAACTGAAAGATAAACAGATACCGCACAAAACCCACCTATCAGCAAAAGAGCTAGTACACCAATTATGGGGGTATCTGTGTCAAAAGATGCAAACGCAGCCTGCCGCGACTACTCCGAAGGGCAACCTGCAAACATTGTGGCACAACGCGGGTGAGTTGCCAACTCGTGAATAGAGATAACATATAAAGGTAATCGCGAGCATGCACGTACTGCGCTACTCTATCATATGCAACCAGATGATATCAATATGTGATAAGCAGTATGTGCAATAATCATGCAAGTGCTCTATCAGGTAATGTAACCACAGGATGATGTACAATAGTAAATGCTGAGCATGGGCAATATAATATCAACACGGAATGTCAACGTGGAATATATAATCGGTGTCCATCAATGCACGCAGATCCCCCAAATAGCTCAGGCACCGGCACTCTCCTCGTCCCTCAAATCCTGTACCTCTCTAAGAATCCCGAGTGCCCAACATTGGCACCCAAATATCATCGGGCCCCGTCAGTCCGGGTCAGCCCACGGGCTCCGTCTGCGGTATCGGCCCTCGGCCCCGGCAGTATGGATCACCCCGCATCCATCTATCGACTTTGATCAGTACCCTCCGGATAACTGTCAGGTCCAACCAATCACCGGTAGGTAGTAGTCCCTCTGACAGGCTCACCGTCTACTACACAGCGAAACCGTTCTCGCCCCGTGGTACCATACCGGGTCCACCATGTACCCGTAATCGGCCTCAACCAGCTCCTCGATTCGGGTTCACATATATCACTCTAGCACCGAGGAAACACAAGGTGGACGCACCGAAATATCATATCAAGGGAACCGGGTTTTTAAATGATTACATATTTGAAATAGCCACGGTTCCCAAATCCAGAAATCACATATAATTCAAACCAATATGCAAGTCAATGATCCGATATGATATGTGCATCAAATATGAATATCATGTCAAGTCACATATAGATGAGCTACAATATAATGATCCGATGTAATATATGCATCAAGTGTGAATAGCCTGTCAAGTCACATATAGATGAGCTACAATATAATGATCCGATGTGATATATGCATCAAGTGTGAATAGCCTGTCAAGTCACATATAGATGAGCTACAATATAATGATCCGATGTGATATATGCATCAAGTGTGAATAGCCTGTCAAGTCACATATAGAAAATTCTACAGTGTGAGTGTCATGGCAATTACTAACGGTGTGTGTGTAACATGCAGGATAGTGCTCGTGCAACTTGGACCGTTAGTAATGGTGCGGTGTTCTATCAATTCTAATTTATATCCATATATCAGGGAATGCAGTATGCACTAAATAGTAGCCATGAGCAGTGAATGTATACAAAGGAAACTATAAGGTCCTATCAGCCCTGACGTAGAACGCCATGCGGGCGATATCCCCGTAGATGTGAAATCTACTCACCGTAGTCTCTCGCTAGGTATAGCCAAAAACCTGCTTCCCCTTCTGCGCGGCATCCACCGTTCTCGCCTGCGAACCTAGAATTTCACAATACATCATACATAAGCTTGACATCACACAAACACGACATTAAAGCCGAACTAGTAACTCGTGTCGCAAACCAAGCGCGCGTGTGCGCGATACGCTAAAACGTGTGATTACGCACCTGAAACCACTCCGACGCGTCACGATACGCAGAAACCCCAAACCCACACACACGTATCACGCGTGTCGCGAAGGATTGAAAATACTGGAAAATAGGTATTCCACTCCAGATTTTGATACAGGAAAGATATTGTAAAACTATATATACCAAAATAACCCACATAGTAGCAGACACCCACAGCTCAAACCCCAACCCAAAGAACCCCCATCTGGCCGCAAATTGCGGCCAGAAAGAATATTCCGACGGCCCCACTTTGGAATTGGGCTTCCAGGTTTGGTGTGTGCACTCTATACCCCCCATACATGCTACAGTAACATCTAGTTTTACTCTGAAATAACTCGGGTAGCAGCAGATCCTACAGGGCCTTATTTCTAGTGAAAATCCACACTTTTACACTAAAATGGAACTTTAGGGTATTTTTGTGCAAACTGAAACAAAACTTGGCCTAAGATAGCTCTAATAAGACATAATAGAGCTAACACAACTAACAAAACCCTAATCTAACATGTGAATCACAAATATCCTTAAATATCACCAAAAATGCACAAAAATGAGATTTTTACTAAAGAATACTACAAGTCTAAGGAAAAGGAGAGCAAATATGGGTTAATACCTTCTAAGAACCTTGTAGAAAACCAAAAGTCTCAGCTTTTCCCTCTAGTGTGCAGATTTGCCTTAAACACCTCAAAAAGCTCACTTTTCCTAAGGTTTTGTGAAGGAAATGTGTGGTTTTTGTGTAGGATTTGTGTAGAGATTAAAGAGACATGAAGAGGAGAAGAAAAGATGAAGAAAATGGGAGGGTTTGCTGCTGGAATTCTCCAGAATTTCTGAGATGGGGGAAAGAGAGAGAAGAGAGGGAAAAAATGGGTCAAAAGTCAAGATTTTTACCTAACCCCCATGCCTCATTTGTTTAATTGGATTTTAAATTATCAAATGGGGTTTTGTTTTGGATAAAAGGGTGGGGAAAAATATAACAACCATGCACAAAAGAATGGATAACATGTTACCAAAAACCCTAAGTCTCAAAAATGGCTAAGTGTGCAAGTCTGCACTAACACAAGAAAATTCCCAATATGCAAACACTACTAAATATAACTAATAATCCTAGGAACACATATATATAATAACATGTACGATCACTAATTATCACGAAAGACATTCAAACGGAAATTCAAAGTGTTACAATCTACCCCCCTTAAAGAAATTCGGTCCCCGAATTTAAAAATCTAACTATACGCACCATCAAAAAGATAGGAATACCTCTTCCTCATCTCGCTCTCGGTCTCCCAAGTGACTTCCTCGTCGCTCTGGTCACGCCAAAGCACTTTGACGGACGGTATCTCTTTCGACCTCAATTTCTTCACTTGCCGATCCAAGATCATCACCGGCTGCTCTGCATAGGAAAGGTCGCGCTCAAGCTGGATCGTCGGGTGCTGAATCGCATGCGAAGGATCATGAAGATATCTGCGGAGCATCGAAACGTGAAATACGGGGTGCACGTCTGGAAAACTGGGCGAAATGGGTAATCGATACGCAACCGCACCAATACGCTCAAGGATCTCGAAGGGGCCCACATATCTTGGACTAAGCTTTCCCTTCTTCCCAAACCTCATCACGCCTTTCATTGGGGACACCCTCAAGAAAACATGATCACCAACAGAAAACTCAAGTCTGCGCCGACGACGGTCCGCATAAGACCTCTGCCTACTCTGGGCTGCTCTCATCCTATCGCGGATCAACTGGATCTTCGCGGTCGTTTCCTCCACAATCTGCGGCCCTAAGATACTGCTCTCACTGAGCTCCGTCCAACAGGTGGGCGATCTGCATATCTTCCCATAAAGAGCCTCCAACGGTGCCATCTGAATGGTCTCCTGGTAGCTGTTGTTGTAGGAGAACTCTACTAAGGGCAAATGACAATCCCAGCTACCTCCGAAGTATAAAACGCATGCTCTGAGCTTGTCCTCGAGAGTCTGAATGGTCCGCTCTGACTGCCCGTCGGTCTGCGGATGGAATGTTGTGCTGAAACTCAAGCGAGTGCCCAAAGCCTCCTGAAGCCTCTGCCATAGCCGGCTGGTAAACTGGCACCCTCTATCGGACACGATGCATGTCGGAACTCCGTGCAGTCGTACAATCTCATCAATGTAAATCTGGGCATACTGAGCAAATCCGAAAGTCGTCTTCACCGGTAGGAAGTGAGCCGCCTTCATCAAACGATCCACGATCACCCAGATGGAGTCATACCCTCGACTAGTCCTGGGTAAACCCACAATGAAATCCATAGATATCTGTTCCCATTTCCACTCCAGAATGGGTAACGGTTGTAGCTCTCCTGCGGGCCTCTGGTGCTCAGCCTTGACTTGCTGACAAGTCAGGCATCTCGACACAAAATCTGCAATGTCCCTCTTCATACCGTCCCACCAGTAAACATCTCTCATATCATGGTACATCTTGGTGGAACCGGGATGAACACTATATACCGACCGATGTGCCTCCTCAAGAATCTCGCGCCGCAATCCCTCAGCATCTGGTACGCACATTCTAGCTCCAAATCGCAGTATCCCCTGATCATCGATCACGAACTCGGAAAATCTGCCCTGTCCAATCTGTGTCCTGATCTCTGAACAGCGGTCATCACTGTGCTGTGCCTCACATATACGGTCAAGCAACTGTTGGCGTGAACGAACACGCGCAATCTGTCCTCCGATCGGCGTAAACTCGAACTGTACCCGGCTGTCGCATAAGATCTGCCAATCTGCCGACGACTGCCTCTGTACTGCGCTCAAACAGGATAGACTACCCCCGGGCCTCCTGCTCAAAGCATCCGCCACTACATTCGCCCTGCCCGGGTGATACAAGATCTCACAATCGTAGTCCTTCACTAACTCCATCCATCGGCGCTGTCTAAGGTTCAGGTCTCGCTGCTGAAATATGTACTTTAAGCTCTTGTGGTCAGTGAATATCTGGCACGACTCTCCATACAGATAATGTCGCCAGATCTTGAGTGCAAAGACCACTGCAGCCATCTCCAGATCATGAGTGGGGTAATTCTGTTCATGTTTCTTTAATTGCCGCGAAGCATACGCGATCACCCTGTCATGCTGCATCAAAACTCACCCTAGCCCCACTCGTGAAGCATCATAGTAGACCACAAATCCGCCTGATCCTGAAGGCAATGATAGCACCGGTGTCGTATTCAGTAGAGCCCGTAGCCGCTGGAAACTGTGCTCACACTCCTCCGTCCAATCGAAGCGAACTCACTTCCGGCTCAACCCGGTCAAAGGTGTAGCAATGCGAGAGAATTCCTGCACAAATCACCTGTAATAGCCTGCCAGCCCTAGAAAGCTGCGAACCTCCGTCACTGACGTGGGTCCAGGCCAACTCCGAACTGCCTCTATCTTCCCCGGGTCGACACATATACCATCTCGTGTAATCACGTGCCCCAAGAAGTCTACGCTGTCTAGCCAGAAGGCACACTTGGAGAATTTGGCGAAAAGCTGATGCTCCCTCAAGGTCTGCAGTGTAATCCGCAGGTGTTGCTCGTGCTCCTCTCTACTCTGAGAATACACCAAGATATCGTCAATAAACACTATAATGAACAGATCAAGATACGGCCGGAAAATACGGTTCATCAAATCCATAAATGCTGCTGGCGCGTTGGTGAGTCCGAACGACATCACCAATAACTTATAATGGCCGTAACGTGTGCGGAATGCCGTCCTAGGAATGTCCTCCTGTCTAACCCGCAGCTGATGATAGCCTGATCGCAAATCGATCCTCGAAAAGTATCTTGCCCCCTGAAGCTGGTCGAACAAATCGTTGATGCGTGGCAAAGGATATCTGTTCCGCACTGTCACCCTGTTCAGCTGGCGGTAGTCGATACACAAACGCATACTGCCGTCCTTGTTCTTGACGAACAGGACTGGAGCACCCCAAGGAGAAACACTGGGTCGAATAAGCCCCTTATCCAGCAAGTCCTGCAACTGGCCCTTCAATTCTCGAAGTTCCGCCGGGGCCATCCGATAAGGCGGTACAGAAATAGGCCCCATGCCAGTAACCAAGTCAATGCAGCAAGAAATATCACGCTCGGGCGGTAGCCCAGGAAGCTCGTCAGGGAACACATCAGGGAACTCTCTAACAACCGGAACCTGATCCAGAGGAACCTCTGTAGCTCTAGTATCGCAAATATATACGAGAAATCCCTGACATCCCTTCCGCAAAAGCTGTCCATCGCGAAAAGAAGAAATCACACTGTGAGGGGTGGCACCACGGTCCCCCAACACAACAACAACCGACTCGCCGGGAAAACAAAATCGAACTGTCTTCTTACAGCAGTCAACAGAAGCATAGCACGTGGCTAACCAATCCATGCCCAAAAGAACGTCGAAGTCCAACATCTCAAGAAGAATCAAATCGACCGGCAACTCTCACTCGCCAATACGGACGGTACAGGATCGGAACACGTGCCTAGCAATTAACGACTCTCCCACAGGAGTAGTCACAACAAGCGGCTGGTCAAGCAAACCGGACTCTCTACCCAAACTCGGCACAAAGTGTATGGATACGTATGAGTGCGTGGATCCAGGATCGAATAACACGTGTGCATCAACCGAACATACAGAAAGGATACCTGAGACCACCGCATTGGACGCCTGCGCGTCCTGATGCGTCAAAGCAAAAACTCGCGCCTTTCCTCCACCTGCAACTAACTGTCCCCTGCCGGCCGCTCGCTGCCCTTTACCTCGACCACCTCGTCCTCTATGAACAAATCCTCCGCGACCACGACCTCTCTGTGTATGCGTTGGACGCGGAGTAACAGTAGGTACTATCGGCAATGCCGTCTGGGGTGGTGAAGGTGGTAATGTAACATGTGGTGCTGCCGCCCCACTCCGGGGTACCTCAGGACAATCTCGCACACGATGATAAGAACTCCCGCAACGGTAACATCCCGATGACGGTCGCTGACCCTCCTGGGATAGGAGCTAAACAATCGGCCTCGTCTCGAATCTCTGCCACCTGCAAGGTTCCTGTCACGACGCCGGAAAGGCCGTCTCTGCACTGATGTATCTGCTCGAACTCTCTTCGGCTCTGGAACTGCCGAAGTCTCAGCAAGGCGCTCCTTAACTAATAATGCTGCATCTACTGCTGCTGTGTATGTCTCGTAATGCTGCGCGCTAATAGCAAGGAATAGTGGTGTAAGCAAGCCTCGGACAAATCTCTTGACTCGCAACTCCTCAGTAGCCACTAGATACGGAGCATAAACGGATAGCTCGGTGAACAGCACATCGTACTCTGCCACTGACATCTCTGGCGTCTGGAGTAAAGACTCGAACCTGCATGCTCTAGCATCTCTGACACTCAGCGGAAGAAAGCGGGCAAGGAATAGCGCCACGAACTCTGTCCAGGTCATAGGAGGAAGACCTGCTGCTCTACCCTTCTCGACTGATTCGCACCATTTCTGCGCAAGACCTTCCAGCCGAAAGCTCGCGAACTCAACCCATCTCGCATCTACGCATCTAAGTGAACCACATATCCGCGCCATCCTATCAATGAAAGACAGTGGATCCTCGGCCACATCGGTGCCTATGAAGACCGGAGGCTTCAGCCTCATAAACTCTGACAGCGATACTGTAATAACCTCTGTAGTCGCAGGTGCAACTGCCTGAACTGTGGGTACCACCGCGGTCTCTACAACGGGTGGAACTACCTCTGGTCACTGCGCTCGAAGTGTCTCAACTAGAGATCCCATCATCTGGCGCATCTCCTGCATACTGGATCCCATCGTCTGGCGTATCTCCTGCACACCAGCTCCTAACATAGCAATCTGGTCTGTCACGACAGGAACAGCCTGCTCGGGCACAACCGGTATACTACCCGGATCAGTCCTCGTCTCGGACGAGTCAACTCGAATCTCGGCCCTCGCGGCCGCTGTCTGCGCCCTCGTAGTCTTTGGCGGCATAATGGCCGGAAGGAACAATGGGATTCGATAAGGATACGGAAATTGAATCGCAAGAATGTATATACTCAAGAACGAATTTAAGTCAACAAGTCCTAAGGTCGCGTAGGCGGAGTACCGTGTCATGAGTATGCCGCGGAACATACACACGCTACGCTACCCTGCTGCAGCTACCTACTCAATCATACCAGGGTCATCCTACACTCCGAAAGGTAAAACCTACGCTCTGATACCAACTTTTTCACGAACCAAAGTTTGGCCCGTGACCGGCACTTAACCACGTAACGTCTACAGGCGTAACACGACTAAGTGAACCGAAAAACCCAGAAATCAAACCAGTGAAAGTAGAGAGTGTTATAAGTTTTTAAAATAAAGCACTTACTAACATGATAGGAAATCTAAGTAAACAATCACCAAGATAACAATATACGACGCCGTAGCGAAGATCAAGATCCATAAGTGGGAACATCACAGATAGGGTAACTACAAATACAGTCGGCTCACAACGAGCTCGACACCAGAATACAAATAAAATACATCATCGTCCTCACACTGTCTCTAAGTGAAATACATACATGGTAGATGGAGAATACTAGATACAACAATGTACATAACTGAAAGATAAACAGATACCGCACAAAACCCACTTATCAGCAAAAGAGCTAGTACACCAACTATGGGGGTATCTGTGTCAAAAGATGCAAATGCGGCCTGCCGCGACTACTCCGAAGAGCAACCTACAAACACTGTAGCACAACGGTGGTGAGTTGCCAACTCATGAATAGAGATAACATATAAACGTAATCGCGAGCATGCACGTACTGTGCTACTCTATCATATGCCAACAGATGATATCAATATTTGATAAGCAGTATGCGCAATAATCATGCAAGTGCTCTATCAGGTAATGTAACTACAGGATGAGGTACAATAGTAAATGCTGAGCATGGGAAATATAATATCAACACGGAATGTCAACGTGGAATATATAATTGGTGTCCATCAATGCACCTAGATCCCCCAAATAGCTCAGGCGCCGGCACTCTCCTCGGCCCTCAAATCCTGTACATATCTAAGAATCCCGAGTGCCCAACATCGGCACCCAAATATCATAAATACTCGTGTCCAGCATCGACACGCAAAACCTCAACCATCGGGCCCCGTCAATCCGGGTCAGCCCACGGGCTCCGTCTGCGGTATCGTTCCTCGGCCCCGGCAGTACGGATCACCCCGCATCCATCTATCGACTCCGATCAGTACCCTCCGGATAACTGTCAGGTCCAACCAATCACCGGTAGGTAGTAGTCCCTCTGCCAGGCTCACAGTCTACTACACAGCGAAACCGTTCTCGCCCCGGGGTACCATACCGGGTCCACCATGTACCCGTAATCGGCCTCAACCAGCTCCTCTATTCGGGTTCACATATATCACTCTAGCACCGGGGAAACACATGGTGGACGCACAGAAATATCATATAAGGGGAACCGGGTTTTTAAATGATTACATATTTGAAATAGCCACGGTTCCCAAATCCAGAAATCACATATAATGCAAACCAATATGCAAGTCAATGATCCGATATGATATGTGCATCAAATATGAATATTATGTCAAGTCACATATAGATGAGCTACAATATAATGATCCGATGTAATATATGCATCAAGGGTGAATAGCCTGTCAAGTCACGTATAGATGAGCTACAATATAATGATCCGATGTGATATATGCATCAAGTGTGAATAGCCTGTCAAGTCATGATCAGTCGAAAATATTGCATATTTTAACCGGCAATTTCCCTGTCATCTGCATACATATAGAAGTGTTCGGTATCCGTATTCTACATATTAGCAAGTCTATCATAGATTATCAGATTACATGTATTAGACCTTAAAACCGGCATTTCTAGGGAAATTGACTGCATTGCATGGCATCGCATATTTTCTATATGTCGCAACCCGTGTTTCGAAGTATGTGCAAGAAAAGGAAAGCTTGCTCGAACATTACTTCGCTCGAAAGATACGTAAACTCACTAAATTCAAATCTGGTATCATTACAAAGGAGCAATGGAAATTCAACATATCAATGGAAGCTAAAAACAGAAGCCCAAGACCACAGCAGAAGCCACCAAGCCCAAGGACTCCACATGGCCGCGGATCCGCGGCATGGGCTTGCTAAGGCCGCGGATCCGCGGTGGGCCCAGGGAATTAGTTCCCCAATTTCAGTGCACAACTCCTACATCAGTGGCTACAGTTCATAAATGCACTCCAACTTCCAGAAGACTCCAGAGGTTTCTACCAGATCAGCAAACACTTTGATCTATACTAAACTAGCCTATCATTCTAGAACTTTCCTCCTAAACCCTAGCTTAAACCCTAAGCTAGCTCCTAATAAACTCTCTCAACAAACTTTAGGAGGGAACTACCATTTCAAACCTAAGCCTAGGGTTTGGGAAGTCTATAAATAGAAGCCTAGACCTAGAGAAAAAATCATCTTACATCTTAGAAAATCTTACATCCAAGAGAGGGTGTGATTCATTTTAGCCAATCTCCTTCTCAATCTCCTTCCTCCTCAAGTCTAGTGAGAGGGCTTGTTGGAAACCCTAACCCTAATTCCAATTGAGATCAAGAATCCCGAGTACCCATTAAGCGAGAAGCCCGACAACCTTTACGAGCGAAGCCGATCTTCAACGGAGCAAGCGATCCGAGCCGATCCACGACTCACGTAGCCGAGCGACGCCCTATCAACAATCTAGATTCTTCTTCTTGTAGTTCTTGAAGCAAATGTAATCAAAATTGTTGAGATAAATAAGGGTGATATTCCTTTATCTTGCTTTCTTTAATTTCTGCATCATGATATCTTTACAATTTGTCAATCTTTTATGTGTGGTGATGTGTGAATAAAACTCCGCTCGTCAAGGAGACGAGACGGTCAATAGAATGATGATGTAACATAGCCTTAATCGATTCTTGAGTCCTACGAGCTTTGTAAACCCTAGCAAGTTCAAGAAACGACGACCCATTTTGTTTCGATGCTTTCTTGATTAACATCGTTCAAAATGGGGGAGTTACGATTGTTTCTTGAATTTGGTAGAGGCTAGAAAAGGAATGATATCGACGAAAGAACAAGGGTTATGAGATGAAACCCTTGTTTCACGAGAAAGCCCCAACTCTCGTCGATCATCATCAATCTAGTATCAATCCTTCGAAGGACAAGAACACGATATCTTTAGATTACATCACGTCTATCGACCCGATCGAGTCCTACGAGCCTCTCTTAGATTCTTGACTGTTAATTGGAAAATATTATCGAAACCCAATTCTTGATTGTTTATCAGTTCTTGATTCTTGATTAAACATCGTGACACCTGAATCATTTGATACATTCTTGAATCATGTTTTCTTTTCTTGTCAATTAAGTTTTCAATTCAAGCATATCATTAAAACGAATCGTGCAATCCCTGTGGACGATCCGCACTCACTACAAACTACATCTGAACCGTTGTTTGATTGCGGTCAAAATATTTTTTGGTTGTGAGGTTCTTTATAAATTTTCTGATTACCGACACAAGAAACTGTTTCAATCAAATGGTACCATTTTAGAGACCTTTGAATTGATTCATACTACACAACGGAAAAACGAACAATCAAAATGGCGCCGTTGCCGGGGATCGCGCGCTAATTCGTTTACATATTATTGTTTGAATTGAAAGAATTATTACATTTTACTTCTTGAAATCAAAATTCGTACAAACTCTTATACGTGTGTTGTGATTAATTGCAAGGTGATCTTGAGCATTCTGTGCTGTGATAAAAATTTTTGGAAAATACCAGAGAACAGAGGGAATCAACAGAAGCTCCCTGAAGAAGTTTGATCCAGTGTTCCTACAGTTGAAGCGCGGACGGGCGGCAGGAGCCAGTACATGCGGCGGTTCCGCGGCTAGGTTGGGGGTTCTCTGGAAAATTGTGCCTGCAGGTGATTTCTGTCTCTCTCCCCTCTCCTCTTTTAGCTCCGATTAACCCTTTTCTGCAGGATTCTTTGCAAATAATCGCTGCGCCGCAAAAGCAAATAAAAATTGTGCGTGATTTTGTTTTTCTTGGTTGTTTTGCATATTAAATAAGGATAATAAGGGGCACGGCCAAATCCAAATTAGGTGGGGATTTCATTACCCTTCCTAGGCCCCGAAAACCACCAAACTTGCATCCGCATTGACCCCCATTAACTAAAAGAAATCTAGAGATGACTCTAAGGACTGTCGCGCTCAATTAGGACAGAAGAAGGCCGTGGGTAATTCATTGCTTATCCGCGTTTTCTTGTGGTGCCTAAGGCGAGTGTGTCTAAGGCTAGTGGTTTTTAATTAGGCCCACTACTTACGTAGTGGAGTACCTTCCCACTTACCTGGCACTTATCCGGCTACAGGGGGACAAAGAGGCAGTAGAGGATTTATCCTGCGACTTGTCTTTTGGCAGTTAGGAGCGGTCTAGAGCTGGACCTAGGTGACCACTAGATTCTAGGGTTGTGTTGCTGCATTTGGTTTGTCGCATCACTTTTTTTTCAAAATCCGTCCTTTTTCAAAAGCAAACACCGCATTCATTTACCCCTAATTATAAGCCAACGCTGCCACTTGTACTAACCCTTTTTAGTACAAGATAGGCTGGACACGGGATTCTAGTGCCCGTTTAGTCCGCGTACCCCTTATCGACTCCGAAGTCGATATTTCTCCATTTACCTTTTCTTTACCTACTACCACACCCACACCGATGGACCCGAATCCATCAAACTTCTTTAACCCTAATCTGCCGCCGTCCGTTGGTGCGCAGAATCCTCCCCGCATTTCTATCCAGGAGAGATGCTATCCACATAGAGGTCCTCTTTCGACCTGCTTATCCACACCACCAGCCAATGAGGATAACTTTGAAATTAAGCCCCAGTATATCAATCTTTTACCCAAATACCACGGACTCGAGACTGAGGACGCTTACGTTTTCATTACCAAATTTGAAAACGTATGCGCAATGATGGGTACGTCACAACTTTCTGTGGATGCGATGCGTCTACGACTTCTTCCATTTACATTGTGCGATATAGCCGAGAAGTGGCTATATAACACTACCGCACATTCTATTACGAATTGGGAAGAATTCGTCGCTGCATTCCTTAAGAAATTCTACCCACACCAAAAGACAGCTCGAATCCGTAGCGAACTGAACCAATTTGCCCAGCTCCCTGCTGAACCATTCTCTAAATACTTTGAACGTTTCAAGGATCTATTGGTTCAATGTCCTCATCACGGCATCTCGAGATGGGAGCATTGCCGAATCGTATATGAGGGCAGTAACCCTAGCACTAAACAGAGCCTTGAAAACATGTGTCAAGGTACTTTTATGTCTAAGGATGATGGGGAAGCTTGGCGATACTTAGAAGAGTTCGCTGAAAAATCACTACAGTGGGAGAGTGGAACCCAACCATTGAATAGGGGTGGCGTTCACCAAATAGATGTGTCCATAGGTGTTCGAGCTGAGATGGCAGCAATGCAAAAGAAGCTCGACGCTATGGAACACAAATTTGCTGCAGCCTCCCTAAACCCCGTGTCACTCCCCAAAACTGTATGCGGCTGCTGTTCTGATCCGTCTCACTTGACGGAAGAATGTCCGTTTCAAGGTCATGAGCATACCAATGCCACATTTCAAAGACCAAGAAACGATCCTTTTTCTTCCACATATAATCAGGGTTGGAGGAATCACCCTAATTTTGCTTGGAACCAAAATCAATCACAAAACACGGTTCCAAACCAAAACAATTTTCAAAGGGTCCCTCCACCACAACAGCAGCCACAACTTCAATTGAGTCAGCACCCCTTTCAAGCACATAATTTTCAAAATCAGGTCAACACACCTGCACAATCTAATCCTATGCAGTTGTCCTGTGCTGACGATTTCTCTCAAATCACTCAAACCATGAAATCACTTTTATCAAATTTCATGGACGTTTCAACTAAGGTTAGATCTTCCGTCAGTGAGATAAAGAAAAACTCAGCGTCACAAGCTGAGAGTATCAGATCGATGGAAGCTGAAATTACACACCTCAAAGACGAAATGAGTGCGAGAGAAAAAGGGAAACTTCCAGCTCAACCCTTACCCAATCCCGGTTATTCACATCATGTGAATGCAATCACCACGTTGAGATCTGGAAGAGTGCTTGACAATCATGTTGGGGAAGAAGTTGATGATACTGAAAATCATATCAACACCCCGGCTGAGACCTTTCCACACACACACACACCTAATTCTGACCCCAGTTCTTCTACCCTACCTTCTTCCGAGCCTATTCTCCATTTCCCAAAAGGCTCGCCACTACAGCCCACCTCTTTTACCCCTCCACGGACGATTCCCACTTCTATTCTGGGATCGGTTCCACACACACTTCCTTCTCGTATAATGGACCCAGCGCTTATTGCTAAAGCACCTTATCCTAATCGGTTAAGGGCTAACACACCAAGTCCACAAATGGAGAAGATCACTGAGATGTTTAAACAGGTTAACATCAATATCCCTCTTCTAGATGCTATCCAACAAGTACCTGCATACGCAAAAGTTCTTAAGGACTTTTGCACTAGAAAGAGGAAGAAACAAATGCCCAAGAAGATATTCATGGCAAAGACAGTAGACACAGCTTTCCCCCAGCAATTACCGAGGAAACGTAAGGATCCCGGATATCCTATGATTTCCATCTCTATTGGGGAGAAACACATTAACCGTGCTCTATTAGATCTTGGGGCAAGTGTTAACCTGCTTCCTTTCTCAGTTTATGAGCAGTTAGGAATCGGAGAGTTGAAACCATATCCTTGCACTCTCCAGATGGCTGACCGATCAATCACCAGACCTAGGGGTGAACTAGAGGATGTGTTAATAAAAATCGGGGAATTTATCTTCCCTGTAGACTTTATTGTAATTGATACACAGCCTGTAGCGAACTCACGGAATCAAATTCCGGTGATTTTAGGTCGCCCCTTTTTGGCCACTTCCAATGCTATCATCAATTGTCGTAATGGTTCTATGACCCTATCCTTCGGGAAGAGGACAATTGAGATGAACATTTACAAGTTAGGAAGTGTACCCTCTGAACCTACTGCTCAGGTTTGTTCTGTCGACTTAATGGATGTCGACAGCAGCGAATTTAATGATCCTCCTGATACCGATCTTGACTCTTTTCATACGTTATTGTTTGACCCAACTATGTATCATACACATACGGACTCTTCCACCGAGATGTCCGGGTCAATAATTAACACAGATTATGAACTGATTTTAGGGTCTGAAGATCACCCCGCACTTTGTGATGACATTATTCTTTGGGGTATAGATGAAACTTTTGAGGAGATCTTCGCTGATGAACTCGCATTTCTAAAAAGCACGGGTGTTGAGACGAATCATATACAAATCAATGAAATTGAACCTCCACTCCTTCTTCTGAAATGTAAAAAGAATGTGAGTAATCCATCACATTCACTGCATCGTCTCTCCAAAATGAGACGCACACACATTCTATTCCACCACTTAACCTTTCCCCACTTCTTCTTCCACCAACCAGAGCACCGCATTGATAAAATTTTTGAATGGTTGGTGTTGACATTCGGTCTTTGCAAAGCTTAGCATCGACCACTGATTTTTGACCCCCACTTATGATTTTCAAAGTTTAACATTGCATAACTCAAGTTTGGGGGGAGTATTTTTCTGGCTCTTGAAAAGAAAATTTTTTACAAAAAAGATGAACCAAAATATAAGTTTGGGGGAGGATCTTCACTTAAATATTTTGCCCCCACTAATAAATTCCTCCCAAGCTAACAGGTTATTCGAGATTTAGCAGATGGCAACAGTGAGGACACTGTTGAAAACAAGTTTGGGGGAGGTTTGTGCTTATTTTCGCATCATTTGCATATCATTTGCATAAGCACAAAACATGTTTTTTTTGAAAATCATAAAAATTTTAAAAAAAATTCAAAATTATAAAAACACTTTTTTGTATATAAATAAGATAATGAAAGTTTAGATTGTGAAAAATTACATCCATGAGATTAGAAAAATTTAAGAAAACCAAGAAAATTATAAGTTTTCTTATACGAACTAGTAATAAGTAGTTATGAGCCGTCGTCCCAAGGGTTAGTAAGATGAAAGACGTCACTAATCTGAGGATAAAAATAAGTCTGAAAAATAGTTTCTATTCTGGAAGCCAAACATTTTGAACGTTGATACCCTGCTATTCGCACTTACACACTTCTTGAAGCCTGGGATAGTAGAGGATACCTTGAAATGCTCTTGTCTTAAAGCCAAAGTATGAAGGAAATAAAAAAAATGAATAAAAAAATATAAAGTGGTGAGAAAAATGGACACTGGTTTTGTTATCACCAAAGGCAATAAAAATGTATAGCGAGGGTGCTTCTTCACCTAGTGCCCTAAGGCCAACTGGTCTGGGAGTCACTGCTATGCCTGAGGTGGTGCAAGACGAGGAAAATACACCAAGTAATCAAGCACAAGAGTAATCGGTCGGTTAGTACCTCAAGAAGTATTAACGGTCGCATGAAAGTGTGTGAGCAATCTCGTTTATCAAAAAGTACTGAGGCTGATGGGCAAGAGTATGATAGCTTGAATTGAATTCTCCGGGTGTAGGGATGTCTTTACACACACGCAGGGTTATATGATCGATGTTTGGAATAAAGATAGGAATGAAAAATAAGACGATGTTTTATTGAGGGAGGACGTGATTTCTGACATCTTTTCATGACCATTAAGATAGGGCTCATGACAACCGAAAAGCTAGCTTAGTTGGAAACCCTAATTTTCAAAGTCTTTCTTTTACAATTCTTTTCTTTAAATGTAATATTCATGATCTTGCTTTTATTATTGGATTTTGTGGGTGCAATCCGCTGAAAACCCTCAGGAGACAACACTCCTCCTAATAGGGACACCTAGAGGTTTAAAGGCTTGTTGCACGTGCTCAGTGCAATCGTGTTGCCTACGAAAGTGTGCTAGTTAGTTTTTCTCTTTCTTTATTTTCTCCTTCTCTTTTTAATAAAACATTCGCTCGAGACGATCGAAATTAAGTTTGGGGGTATTTGATCAGTAGAAAATATTGCATATTTTAACCGGCAATTTCCCTATCATCTGCATACATATAGAAATGTTCGGTATCCGTATTCTACATATTAGCAAGTCTATCACAGATTATCAGATTACATGTACTAGACCTTAAAACCGGCATTTCTAGGGAAATTGACTGCATTGCATGGCATCGCATATTTTCTATATGTCGCAACCCGTGTTTCGAAGTCTGTGCAGGAAAAGAAAAGCTTGCTCGAACATTACACCGCTCGAAAGATACGTAAACTCACTAAATTCAAATCTGGTATCATTACAAAGGAGCAATGGAAATTCAACATATCAAAGAAAGCTAAAAACAGAAACCCAAGACCACAGCAGAAGCCACCAAGCCCAAGGACTCCACATGGCCGCGGATCCGCGGTATGGGCTTGCTAAGGCCGCGGATCCGTGGTGGGCCCAGGGAATTAGTTCCCCAATTTCAGTGCACAACTCCTACATCAGTGGCTACAGTTCATAAATGCACTCCAACTTCCAGAAGACTCCAGAGGTTTCTACCAGATCAACAAACACTTTGATCTATACTAAACTAGCCTATCATTCTAGAACTTTCCTCCTAAACCCTAGCTTAAACCCTAAGCTAGCTCCTAATAAACTCTCTCAACAAACATTAGGAGGGAACTACCATTTCAAACCTAAGCCTAGGGTTTGGGAAGTCTATAAATAGAAGCCTAGACCTAGAGAAAAAATCATCTTACATCTTAGAAAATCTTACATCCAAGAGAGCGTGTGATTCATTTTAGCCAATCTCCTTCTCCATCTCCTTCCTCCTCAAGTCTAGTGAGAAGGCTTGTTGGAAACCCTAACCCTAATTCCAATTGAGATCAAGAATCCCGAGTACCCATTAAGCGAGAAGCCCGACAACCTTTACGAGCGAAGCCGATCTTCAACGGAGCAAGCGATCCGAGCCGATCCACGACTCACGAAGCTGAGCGACGCCCTATCAATAATCTAGATTCTTCTTCTTGTAGTTCTTGAAGCAAATGTAATCAAAATTGTTGAGATAAATAAGGGTGATATTCTTTTATCTTGCTTTCTTTAATTTCTGCATCATGATATCTTTACAATTTGTCAATCTTTTATGTGTGGTGATGTGTGAATAAAACTCCGCTCGTCAAGGAGACGAGACGGTCAATAGAATGATGATGTAACATAGCCTTAATCGATTCTTGAGTCCTACGAGCTTTGTAAACCCTAGCAAGTTCAAGAAACGACGACCCATTTTGTTTCGATGCTTTCTTGATTAAAATCGTTCAAAATGGGGGAGTTATGATTGTTTCTTGAATTTGGTAGAGGCTAGAAAAGGAATGATATCGACGAAAGAACAAGGGTTATGAGATGAAACCCTTGTTTCACGAGAAAGCCCCAACTCTCGTCGATCATCATCAATCTAGTATCAATCCTTCGAAGGACAAGAATACGATATCTTTAGATTACATCACGTCTATCGACCCGATCGAGTCCTACGAGCCTCTCTTAGATTCTTGACTGTTAATTGGAAAATAATATCGAAACCCAATTCTTGATTGTTTATCAGTTCTTGATTCTTGATTAAACATCGTGACACCTGAATCATTTGATACATTCTTGAATCATGTTTTCTTTTCTTATCAATTAAGTTTTCAATTCAAGCATATCATTAAAACGAATCGTGCAATCCCTGTGGACGATCCGCACTCACTACAAACTACATCCGACACCGTAGTTTGATTGCGGTCAAAATATTTTTTGGTTGTGAAGTTCTTTATAAATTTTCTGATTACCGACACAAGAAACTGTTTCAATCAAATGGTACCATTTTAGAGACCTTTGAATTGATTCATACTACACAACGGAAAAACGAACAATCAAGTCACATATAGATGAGCTACAATATAATGATCCGATGTGATATATGCATCAAGTGTGAATAGCCTGTCAAGTCACATATAGATGAGCTACAATATAATGATCCGATGTAAATTCTACAGTGT
This sequence comes from Agapanthus africanus, assembly GCA_030015575.1. Classification (NCBI taxonomy): domain Eukaryota; kingdom Viridiplantae; phylum Streptophyta; class Magnoliopsida; order Asparagales; family Amaryllidaceae; genus Agapanthus; species Agapanthus africanus. The sequence continues at coordinate 251,167,922 of JASDDO010000012.1, forward strand.
GAGTGTCATGGAAATTACTAACGGTGTGTGTGTAACATGCAGGATAGTGCTCGTGCAACATGGACCGTTAGTAATGGTGCGGTGTTCTATCAATTCTAATTTATATCAATATAGCAGGGAATGCAGTATGCACTAAATAGTAGCCATGAGCAGTCAATGTATACAAAGGAAACTATAAGGTCCTATCCTCCCTGACGTAGAACGCCATGCGGGCGATATCCCTGTAGATGTGAAATCTACTCACCGTAGTCTCTCGCTAGGTATAGCCAACAACCTGCTTCCCCTTCTGCGCGGCGTCCACCGTACTCGCCTGCGAACCAAGAATTTCACAATACATCATACATAAGCTTGACATCACACAAACACGACATTAAAGCCGAACTAGTAACTCGTGTCGCGAACCAAGCGCGCGTGTGCGCGATACGCTAAAACGTGTGATTACGCGCCTGAAACCACTCTGACGCGTCACGATACGCAGAAACCCCAAACCCATACACACGTATCACGCGTGTCGTGAAGGATTGAAAATACGGGAAAATAGGTATTCCACTCCAGATTTTGATACAGGAAAGATATTGTAAAACTATATATACCAAAATAACCAACATAGTAGCAGACACCCACACCCTAAACCCCAACCCAAAGAACCCCCATCTGGCCGCAAATTGCGGCCAGAAAGAATATTCCGGCGGCCCCACTTTGGAATTGGGCTCCCAGGTTTGGTGTGTGCACTCTATACCCCCCATACATGCTACAGTAACATCTAGTTTTACTCTGAAATAACTCGGGTAGCAGCAGATCCTACAGGGCCTTACTTCTAATTAAAATCCACACTTTTACACTAAAATGGAACTTTAGGGTATTTTTTTTGCAAACTGAAACAAAACTTGGCCTAAGATAGCTCTAATAACACATAATAGAGCTAACACAACTAACAAAACCCTAATCTAACATGTGAATCACAAATATCCTTAAATATCACCAAAAATGCACAAAAATGAGATTTTTACTAAAGAATACTACAAGTCTAAGGAAAAGGAGTGCAAATATGAGTTAATACCTTCTAAGAACCTTGTAGAACACCAAAAGTCTCAGCATTTTCCTCTAGTGTGCAGATTTGCCTTAAACACCTCAAAAAGCTCACTTTTCCTAAGGTTTTGTGAAGGAAATGTGTGGTTTTTGTGTAGGATTTGTGTAGAGATTAAAGAGACATGAAGAGGAAAAGAAAAGATGAAGAAAATGGGAGGGTTTGCTGCTGGAATTCTCCAGAATTTCTGCGATGGGGGAAAGAGAGAGAAGAGAGGGAAAAAATGGGTCAAAAGTCAAGCTTTTACCTAACCCCCATGCCTCATTTGTTTAATTGGATTTTAAATTATCAAATGGGGTTTTGTTTTGGATAAAAGGATGGGGAAAAATATAACAACCATGCACGAAAGAATGGTTAACACGTTACCAAAAACCCTAAGTCTCAAAAATGGCTAAGTGTGCAAGTGTGCACTAAGACAAGAAAATTCCCAATATGCAAACAGTACTAAATATAACTAATAATCCTAGGAACACATATATATAATAACACGTACGATCACTAAATATCACGAAAGACATTCAAACGGAAATTCAAAGTGTTACAGCATCATTGACCAGGTATGGATTATGATTAAACCTTTTCTAAGTACCTATGCTTAAGTCCATCCAGATCCTACTTGCCACGGCTACATACCATGACTACGATATCTGGTGGTTGGGTGTCATGACTATTTTTCTAAATGTTGTTTTAGAACAGATCGTCTATAAGTACACAGCCAGATGGCCTCGTAGACAGTGGGAGCAGCGGAAACGTGTGCAAGATCTTTTATATGATAAAGCAGGCATCGCGGAGTAGGAACATCTGTTTTGATGTTGTAGTCAAAGAGTTTGACTTCATCAAAATGGTAGATGAACCTAGTATATACAAAAAGGTAGTAGGGAGTATGGTGGTGATCGTCGTGGAGTACGTGGATGACATACTCTAGATAGGGAAGGAGTTTCCTATGCTATGCTCGGTCAATCTCCGCTTATCACAAGGATTCTCCATATAGGATCAAAATGATACCTCCTAAATCCTGGGTTTTGGATCTATGAGATAGATCTAATTGGATGTTAGGATACTCACTAGTTGTAGTGAGATGGTATCAATTGATCCTGGGGAGAATCACTGGAAGGGCTCCAGGGTGATAAGGACGACTGAATGTCAGTCACAGGCATTGTCTTTACCCTTAGTAAAGGGACAGTATGTTGGAAGAGTTCCAGGCTAGATACCGTGGCATAGAAGACGATAAAGGTTGGATACATCGCTACGAAAGAGGAAGTCTGGGTGTATATTAGTTCATGAGATGAACTTCGTTCCTACCATTGTATGACAATGGAATTGTGGCTTATGCCTAGGAACGCCCGTCCCATCAGTGATCCAGACATATTCTATGGCAGTGTCACCTGATAATGGAGATGGTTGATCTCCAGGGGATCAAGGTTAGGAGAGTAGACTCAGAGGACAACACGACGGATCCACTCACAAAGGCCTTTTCCCAGAGAGAGACTATTATGGGATGGTTGAGTATGAGATACTACAACCACTGTTATCAGATAGCCCTAGTGCAAGTGGGAGATTGTTAGTTATATGTATGCCCTAGAGGCCATTACTATACATGAGATGCATATTGTAGTGGATGCTTGGACATATATAGGGAGGACTTTCTTGCTCAACATGATAGTATGCTATCTGGTTACTCTTTACCTTAACGTGTACACTAATTTTCTCTCTCTCACATGTTGGTAAAGCCCTTAAGATGTGTACTTGACTACCTGGACTATGATACAGATAATACTAGTGGGGACATGGTAGTCCATAAGTACATCCTTCAAGGTCCCTAGTCGTGGGTTTATCGAGACGGGGCATCGATATACCAGTGTAGACTAGCGTATAGATTCTCGACCAATATAGATGGGCGATGGATGATCCCATATCCATTGGTGTTTGACATCAGAGATGATATACGGGTGCTTAGTGGAGACTGGGTACACTGGACGGACACGCCGAGAACTTCCAGATGGTATTATACCTTACGTCAGATGGCAGTTCTCTGGTGACACTGGTACAGGTTAGTCTGTAGACCCGAGATCGTCAAAGAGTCTTGTGTGATTCCCACTGTGCTTTGATTTCCACCTTACCACGTCCAAGAGGGCATGCAAAATGGTGGTTTTTAGGTACAGTCCCGAGTCACATGGAGGCAATGAGCGATAGGAGGGGTTTCGTCTGTCCCGGTATTGGGGGTTGATGTTGCGCTATGCTCGATTGGCCATAACAGGGAAGTCCCTGGCCAGGGCTGGTTTAGAGATTTACTGGTAAGTGTTACCAGTAGTTTCTCGACCCCTTATGAGCCTCATATCGGCATGACTTATCGGTTATTGGGTTCTGACGTTTTACCACCCCTAGACTTGATTTGCGACATATCAGACGAGGAGACCAGACTGTACGGTAGTGTCACTGTCAGACTTTTTGCAGGAGTTGGAGCGGGCTTGCTTGTTGATCTTCTGATCGCTCAATACCCGGGTAGCCGTTACGTCCAGCTTGCTTGATATGATCATCACCTACTGCCGGCGTATTGACGAGTCTTTAGAGTCCTACATAGAGGTTTTACTGGCTCAGGAAAAACGAAATAGGAGCGCATATGTGATATGTGCGGGACCGAGAATAATGCGAGTATGTGATACCGTATTCTATTCTCACGATGTTTGTGTCGATCGGTTATATGCGGCATAACCAAGTTATCGAATCAAGGGTTGATTCAATAAGTCGATACGATGGATGTTAGTCGGTCATATGTGATATAACCGGATTATTAAGTCATGTGTTGATTTAATAATTTAGTGTATAATTGTATATGTGATATACTAATTTACATTAACTAACATTGGTTCACTTAAGCATTTATTTTTCTCACTTGTGCACAACTTAATATATATGTGATATATATTTATTTGTGTACATTTTGTATCATGGTTGTTGATACAACTATCATGGGTGTATGAGACATACACCATACTAATTATATTGGTATGGTTTTAATATCTAAAGTAATTCTAAAACAAATGGATAATGAGCTCACATGCATGAAGCTTCATGAAGCTTATGGTTGCATTGACTTAGTCCACTAGTTTTGTTTTACTTAAGATATTAGTTAACCTAACCACTATAATTAGCCATGGTAATGTCTCTACATGAGTTAGTATATGATACACACTCACCCATGGTTAGCTAACTCTCTCTCTTGATTAGTTTTCATATTCATTTTGAGCTCATCTTCTTCCTCCTTGATTTTCTTTCTAGGGTTTGAAAAAGAGAGAGAAACAATGTGAGAAAAGAAATTCTAAAGTGTACCCATTTCCTATTTCACCATCCTCTACTAGACTAGCACTTTAGTTTAGGGTGTTTACTTCACTAATTCTTTGTTTAGTGAAGTAGAAGCTTGAGTTCGTATTCCATCGACGTAGATCATCTTCGGCTTCGAAGACTTCAAGCAATACCTTTGCCTCTTCTCATGGAGCCGTCCGAGAGTCCGGGTGTTCGATGATCGCAGCGAAGGGAATACAACAAGGAGCTTTAGAAGTGAAGGACCGATCTACAAAGGTTGTATCTCGTATTCACTTAGTTGTAAATAGTTTTTCTTGCATGTGTTACCCTAATTATCTAGCAAAGATCTTGTTTAGAGTTATTCGGCACGGCTAAAATTTTAATTGGTCATGGTTGATGGCTTGTAGAACCTTCATAGAGTGCCTAGTAACCCTACAGTTATTTCTCCACAAAGGATATGGATATAATATCTGACATTCTGGTTACTAGATCTATGGTTTTACATCTAGATTTGGGTAGTTTCCCAATGTGGGTACTTTGACAGTATTCTAATAGTATTTTAGAATAGATGACTCCTGGCATGGTGGTGTACCTACAGGTGATGGAGTCACCCTCTCTAAAGGTGTCTTACAGGCTAAAGGGGAGAGGGATGTGCATGATTGGCAGATCACTTGCTTAGGCAATTGAGTCAATCGTGAGATGTCAAGTACCACACCAGATGTTGTTTTTGTACTAGATGCGATAAGTTTATATTAATCCAATCCTGAAGAAACATAAGGAAGCAATTTTACGGATTTGATGACAGCGGCCTCCTTCGGGAGACGGTTATCATTCCAGGCTTCAAAGGTGACATAGATGACAGAGTAATTGTCAGAGTTATAGTTTTCCATCTGACGAGGGACAGTATTATGGACAGGTGATCCAAAAGGATACTGTGGGAGGCATGGTGCTGGATACTGATTAGGTTCAGTGATCAATAAAGTCTAAGAAGTTTGGATTTGGAGTTCATTAATGAACCAAGTCCCATCAGATATCCAGACATATTCTAAGACATGTATTACTCGATTCGGGAGTTGGTTTTCTCTGCGAACTTGAAATTAAGAGAGACATAGAAAGAAACATCAGGGCAGGTCCACTCACTGAGGCTATTTCTCGAACACAATAGTTTTACAAACGAGCTTTGTGAAACTGATTAGTAGAGGAGTTGGATGTTCGGTATCACACGGGCTGTGAGTATGCGACATCGCAATAATTAGCCTTAAGTGCAAGTGGGAGATTGTTGGATATAGTGCCCTCAAAGTCAATTATTGGATCGCAGGTACGTGATTGTGATGATTTAGGAAGGGCCTATACCGATAAAACAGTCTTACTCGAGATGATAGTATGCTATCTGGTTTGTCTTTATTACTGTTACACTTTGATAGAGCCCTTAGGATCTTGCTTGACTACCAGCAGTATGATGGCGATCATATATGTGGGAGCTGGGATCTATAAGCACATCCTTAAAGTTTCCCTAGTCGTGGGAGTTTCGAGATAGGGCATCGATACACCAAAGTAGACTAGTGTATACAGTCGAGACCCCGACGAGGGGCGGTGGCCGGTCTCACAAGCCATTGGTGTTAGTTGGTTCACCTAAGATGTATACAGGTGCTCATTAGGTTATGAGTACACCGGACAGGACTCGCCGGGAACATGCTAGTTGGTATTATACATTGTTAGTAATATGTATGCCCTAGAGGCCATCACTGTACATAGGATGTACATTGTAGTGGATGCAGAGACATATATAGGTAGGACTTTCTTGCTCGACATGATAGTACGCTATCTGGTTGCTCTTTATCTTAACATGTATACTTTCAGTCTCTCTGTTACATGTTGATAAAGCCCTTAGGATGTGTACTCGACTTCCAGGACTATGATGTAGATCATACTAGTGGGGCCTGGGTAGTCAATGAGTACATCCTTCAATGTTCCTAGTCATAGGAATATCGAGACGGGGCATCGATATTCCAGAGTAGACTAGCGTATATCTTCTCGACCCATGTGATGGGCGATGGATGATCCCATATCCATTGGTGTTCGACATCAGAGATGGTATGCGGGTTCTCAGTAGAGACTGGGTATACTGAACGGACTCGCCGAGAACTCCCAGATGGTATTATACCTCACGTCAGATGGCAGTTCTCTGGTGACACTGGTACAGCTTTGTCTGTTGACCCGAGATCGTCATAGAGTCTTGTGTGTCGCCCACTGTGCTTTGATTTCCACCCTACCATGGCTCTATTGAGTCGTGGAAACAGGTGGTTTTTGGGTACAGTCCCGATTCACATGGAGGCAATGAGCGATAGGAGGGGATTCGTCTCTCCCGGTATTGGGGGTTGATGTTGCGCTATGCTCGACTGGCCATAACTGGAAATCCCTGTCCAGGGTTGCACTGATTTACTGGTAAGTGTTATCAGTAGTTTCATGCTTGTTATGGACCTTACATCGGCATGACTTATCAAGATACTGGGTTCTGACGTTTACCACCCTAGGCGAGATATGCGACATATCAGACGAACAGACCGGACTGTACGGTAAGTGTTACTGGTTGGATTCACAGGAGTGTGAGTGGGCTTGCTCGTTGATCTTCTGATCGCTCAATACCCGGGTGGCCGTTACGTTTAGCAGACCGCTTGCGGCTTGTGGGTGTTTGATATGATCATCACCTACTGCCGGTGTATTGACGAGTCTTTAGAGTCCTACACAGAGGTTTCCTGGCTCAAGAGAAAGGAAATAGGAGCGCATATGAGATATGTGCGGGACCGAGAATAACAACAGTATGTGATACTGTATTCTATTCTCACGATTTGTATCATTGGACGGTTATATAAGATATAGCCGGGTTACCGAATCAAGTGTTGATTCGATACATTGATACACTTGATATTAGTCGGTTATATGCGATATGACCGGATCATTAAATCAAGTATCGATTTAATGATTTAATGTATAATTATATATTTGATATATTACTTTACATTAACTAGTATTGGTTCACTTAAGATTTGTTTTCTCACTAGTTTGTGCATAAGTGTATATATGATATATATTTGTATACATATGTTTGTATCATGTTTGATGATACATACAAGTTGTGTGTATGAGAATTATATCAAGATTAAGTTTAAGATTAGGGTATTGTTTTATCAAGAGAATTAATAAAAGAAATGAACTTGGTCAAAGTTGTCAATCTTGAAGAAGCTTGGAGATACCTTGACAAAGTCCACTCTTTTGTCATTTCTTATGATAATTCTTTAACCTAACCTTTAACCTAATACCTTGGTCAATTCTCTACATGAGTTAAGCATGAGGGCTTAACTCAACCATGGTGCCATAATTAAAAGGATAAGTTTCATTCTTATTTCAATATCTCTTTATTCTTTCTTCTTCTTCATCTTCATCAAGCTTCATGAAAGCTTGATAGCTCCAATGGTGCCATAAGAAAAAGAGCGAGAAATCCAATTCTAAAGTGAACCCACTTTCTATTTCTTCATCCTCTACCACTTTCCATGTAGTAGAGAGTGTTATCTTCACTAGTTTTATAACCAAGTGAAGATGGAGCTTGATCTTGAGTTGCCTCGACGTAGATCATTTTCGGCACCGAAGTCAACGACCTAGCCCGATCATTTCTCCGACGAAACCATCGCTAGAGTCCAGGATCCGATGATCGCAGCGGAGGGACGTCATCACAGAGATAAAGAGGTGGAGGACCGGATCTACAAAGGTTGTAGTCACTTTCACTTAGTTGCAAAGTAGTTTTCTTGCTTAGTTTCGCCTTACCTCTAGTTAACGATCTAGTATAGGGTTCTTTGGCACATGGAAAAATTTGATTTTGGCATGGTTGATCAGTTGTAGAACCTCATGGGTGTGCTTAGGAACCCTACAGTGGTATCAGAGCCTAGCTAGAGCTTTAGGCGAAGTGTAGACGATGTTAGAGATCCGATCGAACCACGAAACCCCGATCAAAACCCTTCTCTGTACATTTTTTCAAACTGTGGATTTTTGTGAATTAAAAATGCTCAGAAAATTAAGCAGGAAAATCTAAGAATTACAGTGAAGTACGGACCCCTAACTCAAATATTTGAACGCGGAACCGCGGCCAAACCAAAGGTTTGGCGGCGGTTCCGCGTCCAAAATTGTGACTTAGTCCCTGGTATTTCATGTAATTATTTTAGGTCCTTTCTTGTTAATTTTTTCTGGGAATTTTTTAATTCCACTCAAGTGTTGAGTTTTCTAGGGTTGTATTGGGGACTCGTTGATTCGATCGGATAATTTAACTTCGTTTATGTTTTTCCGGATATTTTAGAAACTGTTAAAAAGTTCGACCGGATATAAATACCCACTTTTTCCCCTGCCGGGAAATTTCCAAGTGTTGGATTTTTCCGTAGTTTAAGAACGTCTAAGTTGTGCAAGTAACGCGATGGACCCTCTAGAAGACAACAAACCATAACTCGATTATGTGACCGTCTTGAACTGCCCTTTGAACCTTAGAGTTTGGGGCAGTACGGCGTGCCACATGTGAGGCGTTGGCTTGACCCTTCTACGGCTGGACCGTTGGTACTTTGGCATGAAGTGGATGTTTTTAAACTTATTTCATGTGTTGACCATTTTGGGAAAACTTGGGTGTTTGATTGTTCGATAGGAAAGTTTAACATTGTCTATTTATCTGGAATGTGATACAATATTTGGAATCCACAAATAGTTATGAGATAACTGATTTGAATGCTATAAATCTAGCAGTTTAGTCTCACTTGATTGGTTGCCACGGGATTTTGATGCGATCAAAAGTCCGTCGCAATCACGTTGCGTACGCGGATACTCGCCGGTAAACTTAATAGACAGCTACACCCCATAGCCCCGACCAAGTGACTGTAGGAGAACCCCGTCGCCAAAAGCATCCGTTCGGATGCTCGCGGCAGCGGTGTTCCTCCTTAGTGCACTTCGTCGACAGTATCGGGGGTGCGGCCGTCTACTAAAGTTTGCGAAGAGCATTCGTTCAGGATGTCGGGAATCTTGTTGAATTGCCCGACTTGATATTGAAAAGAGTTTTCGACAATGAGACTTAAATGCGGGGTTTGTAATTGTTAGGCATGCGATGTCTAAGGAATTCATTTGGTTAGGCATGCGATGTCTATGCAGGTTGTAGATTCCAATTATTGTAGTTTTACACTTTCTTTTCTGTGACCGTAAGTGTAATATATGATATCGCCGGTTTTGTTGCTATATGTCAACGAAAATTGGGATACGCATGTTTACTTACGTTGATGACATGTGATGTTATGTGTTGCTGGATATGTTATATTGGATCGTCGTGTTTGAATAGCTGGGGTTTTTTTGTGTGAGATGAGTGTTTTTCATTTTTCATTCATGTAAAAACTTGTATGTAATATTCTTTTATTGGGGCACTTCCAGGTTGCGGAAGATGTCACCGTTGATGTATATTATTTACTTTTCCGCATTAGGATAGACTCAAGGAGGGGAGCACAAGTAACCGGGTTCTAGGGCCCAGTGGGAGACCATCTCAAGGAGTCGAGTCCGGGTCTCCTAACTCTAGAATTGGTAAGGTTACTTGCCGCTCTCGTAGGGGTCTAGAGGTGTGGGATTGGATATTCATCACGACCGTGGAATCCGTGTTTTATACAGGCTCAAAATAAAACACGGACGTCCTAGTATATCCAATATTTCATATGATATTTTCTGCTGTGTTATCTGTGATGTGATCATGTGATTTGTTCAGATGGATACTGTATATACTATATATGATATATTATATAAACGTTGCTTATTTTTTACACCCGCGCTAGCCCTGCCCCGCTCTGCCGTTAGTTACCTAACCTAACGGTGCAGACTGGACATCGAGGCAAATGCGGATGGCATAACCGTACGTTGTATTTATCTGTGATGTTTAGGTGGACTTAAATGATGGGACATTCATTAATGAGATTAATGAAAGAAAATAAACCTAAAAGATGTTGTGGAATCGAATTTCTTAAAAACAGGTAGCTACAGTTCTTGCTTTGCATCGCGGTGTTCCTTGTAGAACATCCTACACCTTATTCGATAAGGAAAGGGCCGAGATCTCTTCACCGGGAGTGACCCCTTTAGCAATAACTGGCAGATGCTACAACCCTCGGTATGTATTTTGATTGCTTCTATAGTTTTTTCTTTGCACAGCAGTATATGTGATATATCCTGCACCTTATTCGATGAGGAAAGGGCCGACGATCCCTTCACCGGGAGTGACCCCTTTAGCAAAACTAGAAAAGCCTCAAAAACACTCCATTTAAAAACCATTTGATTCCGCAACGAGATCAAGTTCAAAGCGTTAAAGGTTTTATTAAAAACCATCCGCAACCCTCCGTCATTTTAGGAAGTAGTGTACTTAGTATTCGTGCTGTGTTTGTTGACCATAGTCAAGGCACAGTGTACGGTAGCTATGTGATGTCTTCCTACACCGCATATGATGCGATTAGTTAGGACAGTCGTGTGACTTTGTTGACCTTAGTTAAGGGTCATGTGGGTGGGTCTAATTAATCACGAAATGACGGGTAGAACTTGACTAGTGCTTATGATTTATTGACCATAGTTAAGGTCATAAGTGCTAGGGGTAAAAACCATTATCGGGAGTTTCAAGTGTTGAAATTTGCAATGAGATTGCATACCTTCTATATGATAGTTGGATCCTGATACCCACTGCGAGTAATAGTTACTCCTGGGAGAGTTTTGCACTTTACAATTAGCCGATCAAGTAGGTGTCTAGAAAGGTGTCAACGTGGTTACGCCCATGGGAAAATGAGGTTTATTGTAATTAGGTCCGTGCGAAAGCACGGGGAACCTTCCTCAAAGTACCGACACCGGCCTGGCTGAAAGATTGACGAACTTGTAGAGTGTAATTAATCCCGGCTAGTCTTTCCTTTTAGGGTTTGAAGGAAGATTTGATAAAAACAGTGGGAGCCATCCTGATTAGATAAAATAAATAACCAATATAATCTTGCAAGAGCGCACGCAAAGTGTTTTCTTCTCTCTTTCTCCAGGTAGCGACCAAATCACGCCTTAATCAAGATAATAATATGGATGTATTGACCGAACCCGCTTGTTATACTGAGCTGGGGAACGTTGGTCCCGCTCCAACTTATAATTGTTATAAGACAGAGCAGGAAATAAGGGAATACCAGGATTCCCATGCCGCCCAAATGAAGAAAGTGCATGAGATGCATCTACTTCAGGTGTGTTCATTACAAAAACTGTTTCACAGTGTCCTCTACGTCCCAGGTATTAGATACCAGATAAGGATCTCGCAAATGTAATCCGTTACATAGGGCTACAGAAAGGTAGAGAACTGAGTACGGGTGATAAGTTTCATGAGACAGAAAACGGGGCAAGTGTTGCAGCCAAGTCTGTTGGTCACTGTCACCCTGTATTACCAATACATTGATTCTGAACAAATGCTATTAGAAACCGAACCTTATATACAAAATCATATCAGTCTCTTTATTAGTAAAGAAAGGATATAATTTTGTATCGTTGGATAATGTTTTGAACATCTCCTATTTCAAAAGTTGATCGGTTCTGGCACGTTATCTAAAAGCATTGACGTTCTAAATCAAACTGCAGTTCCTAGTATACAGAACACACACAAGAGGAAGAGTTCAGAAATGAACGAATCCTTCTTCAGGCATTGTAGACTAAGTCATATCAATGCGACCCGACTGGCTGAAGTTACATTTAAGATGCATATTTAAATCAGTTTGAATTTACATCTTGTAAAACTTGCTAGTCATGTCACAAAGATAAGATGACCATAGCTCTGTTTATTGGAAACAGAGAAAGAGTTAGTAAACTCTTGGAACGGATACATGATGATGCATGTAAGGTCCCCTGTCTACACATGCCAGGATCGGTTCTTTGTACTTCATTACATTCTCTGATGATCTCTCAAGATTCTGACATATGTTCCTATTGAAACACAAGTCCGAAACTTTTGAGATATTCACAGAATATAAGTTAGAAGTAGAGAACCAAAAACCGGGTATAAGTATTATGTCCTATGATGAGATCAGGGAGGAGAATACTTGTGCATGGAATTCTTGGACTATTCTAAAGGAGAATGAGATTCTCTCTCAGTATTACTCCTCTGAATACACCACAGCACAACGGTGTATCGGGGCGGAGCAATCGCACCATATTAGATATGGTGTGCTCTATAATGAGTATTACTGAGTTACCTGTTTTTTTAGGGGATTATGCACTTGAGAAGCTGCATACCTATTGAATTAGGTTCGAATCAAATCAGTGCCTACCACTCCACATAAAATATGGTATGGGAAGAGCCTATCTCTTAAGTAAGTTAAGATTTGGGATTGTTCGGCCTATGTCAAAAGCAAAATCCGGACAAGATCGAGGCAAGGTCAGTTCTGTAGAATTGGAAAGGTTCCAGCTATACAAAACTGCAGCTGATGATTTGACAGAACCAAAGGATTCAATAGTCCCCGACGAACCTCACCCTCTCCACTGATCTGGTAGGGTTCCTCATCCGCCTGAGAGATACTTTGGTTTCTCGATGACAGTGGGAGCGAGGAATGCATCATGAGATGATAACCCAACTAGTTTTGAGCAGGCCATCAAGAGTAGGGACTCTGTAAGAATGGCTGGATGCTTAGCGATCTGAGATGGAATCCATGTACACCAACAAAGTATGGACTTTGGTTGCTATATCTAAAGGGTTAAATCCCTATCAGGAGCAAGTATATCTTGAGAAGATTACTTGGTGTAGATGGAAAAGTTAAGACTTTCAAAGATAGACTTGTTAAAGGTTTTCGTCATCGACCAGGCGTGGATAATGATGAAACATTTTCCAGTTTGTATGCTTAAGTTCATCCGGATCCTACTTGCCATTGCTACATACCATGACTACGATATCTGGTGGTTGGGTGCCATGACTGCTTTTCTAAATAATGATTTTGAATAGAACGTCTATAAGTACACAGCCAGAGGGCTTCGTAAATAGTGGGAGCAGCGGAAACATGTGCAAGTTGCTTTATAGGATAAAGCAGGCATCGCGGAGTTGGAACGTCTGTTTTGATGTAGTAGTCGAAGTGTTTGACTTCATCAAAATGGTAAATGAACCTTGTATATACAAAAAGGTAGTGGAGAGTAAGGTGGTTATCCTCGTATTGTACGTGGACAACATACTCTTGATAGGAAAAGAGTTTCCTATACTACACACGGTCAATCTCCTCTTATCACAAGGATTCTCCATATAGGATAAAGGTGATACCTCCTAAATCCTGGGTTTTGGATCTATAAGATAGATCTAAATGGATGTTAGTATTCTCACTAGTTGTAGTGAGATGGTATCAGTTGATCCTGGGGAGAATCACTGGAAAAGGTTCCAGGGTAACAAGTATGACTGAATGTCAGTCACAGGCATTGTCTTTACCCTCAATTGAGGGACGGTATGTTGGAAGAGTTCCAAGCTAGATACCGTGGCAAACTAGACGATAAAGGCTGGTAACATCGATATTAAAGATACTACCAAAGAGGCAGTTTGGGTGTATATTGGTTCATGAGATGAACTAGATTCCTACCATTGTGTGACAATGGAAGTGTGGCTTTGGCCCAGGAACCCCGGTCCCATCAGTGACCCAGATATATTCTGAGTCAGCGTCACCTGATCTTGGAGATAGTTGATCTCCAGGGTCATCGAGGTTAGGAGAGTAGACTTAGAGGACAACACGGCGGATCCACTCACAAAGGCCTTTTCCCAGAGAGAGACTAATATGGGATGGTTGAGTATGTGATACTGCAACCACTGCTACAGATGGCCCTAGTGCAAATGGGAGATTGTTAGTTATATGTATGCCCTATAGGCCATTACTGTAAATAGGATGTATATTGTAGCGGATGCTGGGACATATATAGGTTGGACTTTCTTGCTCGACATGATAGTACGCTATCTGGTTGCTCTTTATCTTAACATGTATACTTTCAGTCTCTCTGTTACATATTGATAAAGCCCTTAGGATGTGTACTCGACTTCCAGGACTATGATATAGATCATACTAGTGGGGCCTGGGTAGTCAATGAGTACATCCTTCAATGTTCCTAGTCGTGGGAATATCAAGACGGGGCATCGATATTCTAGAGTAGACTAGCGTATATCTTATCGACCCATGTGATGGGCGATGGATGATCCCATATCCATTGGTGTTTGACATCAAAGATGGTATGCTGGTGCTCATTGGAGACTGGGTACACTGAACGGACTCTCCAAGAACTCCCAGATGGTATTATACCTCACGTCAGATGGCAGTTCTCTGGTGACACTGGTACAGCTTAGTCTGTTGACCCGAGATCGTCATAGTGTCTTGTGTGTCTCCCACTGTGCTTTGATTTCCACCCTACCACGGCTCTATTGAGTCGTGCAAACAGGTGGTTTTTTGGTACAGTCCCGATTCACATGGAGGCAATGAGCGATAGGAGGGGATTCGTCTCTCCCGGTATTGGGGGTTGATGTTGCGCTATGCTCGACTAGCCATAACTGGAAATCCCTGGCCAGGGTTGCACTGATTTACTGGTAAGTGTTATCAGTAGTTTCATGCTTGTTATGGACCTTACATCGGCATGACTTATCAAGCTACTTGGGTCTGACGTTTACAACCCCTAGGAGAGATATGCGACATATCAGACGAACACACCGGACTGTACGGTAAGTGTTACTGGTTGGATTCACAGGAGTGTGAGCGGGCTTGCTCGTTGATCTTCTGATCGCTCAATACCCGTATGGCCGTTACGTTTAGCAGACCGCTTGCGTCTTGTGGGTGTTTGATATGATCATCACCTACTGCCGGCGTATTGACGAGTCTTTAGAGTCCTACACAGAGGTTTCCTGGCTCAAGAGAAACAAAATAGGAGCGCATATGAGATATGTGCGGGACCGAGAATAATACCAGTATGTGATACTGTATTCTATTCTCATGATTTGTATCATTGGACGGTTATATAAGATATAGCCGGGTTACCGAATCAAGTGTTGATTCGATATATTGATACACTTGATATTAGTCGGTTATATGCGATATGACCGGATCATTAAATCAAGTATCGATTTAATTATTTAATGTATAATTATATATTTGATATATTACTTTACATTAACTAGTATTGGTTCACTTAAGATTTGTTTTCTCACTAGTTTGTGCATAAGTGTATATATGATATATATTTGGGTACATATGTTTGTATCATGTTTGATGATACATACAAGTTGTGTGTATGAGAATTATATCAAGATTAAGTTTAAGATTAGGGTATTGTTTTATCAAGAGAATTAATAAAAGAAATGAACTTGGTCAAAGTTGTCAAGCTTGAAGAAGTTTGGAGATACCTTGACAAAGTCCACTATTTTGTCATTTCTTATGATAATTCTTTAACCTAACCTTTAACCTAATACCTTGGTCAATTCTCTACATGACTTAAGCATGAGGGCTTAACTCAACCATGTTGCCATAATTAAAAGGATAAGTTTCATTCTTATTTCATTATCTCTTTATTCTCTCTTCTTCTTCGTCTTCATCAAGCTTCATGAAAGCTTGATAGCTCCAATGGTGCCAGGAGAAAAAGAGTGAGAAATCCGATTCTAAAGTGAACCCACTTCCTATTTCTTCATCCTCTACCACTTGCCATGTAGTACAGAGTATTATCTTCACAAGTTTTATGACCAAGTGAAGATGGAGCTTGATCTTGAGTTGCCTCGACGTAGATCATCTTCGGCACCGAAGTCAACGACCTAGCACGATCATTTCTCCGACGAAACCATCGCTAGAGTCCGGGATCCGATGATCGCAGTGGATGGACGTCATCACGGAGCTAAAGAGGTGGAGGACCGGATCTACAAAGGTTGTAGTCACTTTCACTTAGTAGCAAAGTAGTTTGCTTGCTTAGTTTCTCCTTACCTGTAGTTAACGATCTAGTATAGGGTTCTTTGGCACATGGAAAAATTTGATTTTGGCATGTTTGATCAGTTGTAGGACCTCATGGGTGTGCCTAGGAACCCTACATTCATATCGTCGGATAGCAGTTCCCTGGTGACAATGTACAGGTTAGTCTGTCGACCTGGGATCGTCATTTGTCTCGTGTGAGTTCCCACTGTGCTTTGATTACTACCCTACCACGGATCAAAGGAGTCGTGCAAACAGGTTTTAGTTGGGTACAGTCCCGAGCCACATGGAGGCAGTGAGCGGATCGTCAGGGTTTCGTCTCTCCCGGTATTGGGGGTGAGATCACGCTGTGTTTAGGAGAGCCATTACACGAAATCCCTAACCAGGGTAATCGGGATTTACTGGAAGGTATTCCGGTAGTATCTCAGGGTGTTCTGGGCTTCACTCCGACACGACTTATACAGCTATCGGGGTCTGACGTTTACCATCCCCCTAGGCCCTTTATGCGAAACTCATAGACGAACGGACCGGACTGTACGGATATTGTCACTGTCAGACTCAGTAGGGTTTCTTGATGAGTTCGCTCGTCAGCTTCCCTTCCGATCAATACATAGGCAACCGTTACGTACAGCTAGTACCTCTGACGTGCTAGAGGTTATACCCAGTGCCAGTGTGTTGATGAGTCATTAGAGTCCCCCAAATATAGTTTCCCACGTTCGGGTGAAACGTTGTAGAGGCCGTATGGTTTTATGGTAGGGTTCGGAAAATGCACGTGCGTTTACGCACGTGTCATATTTCGGGCAGATAATACCGGTAGGCTTTGGTTTAAGCCGGATCCAAGTATTATACTGTGCAGATATAATATCTTTGTCTCAGTAGATTTGTATTCGGTCGTATTACAAATGCGGGTATGTTTATACTGTTACGGGGTTATCCTGAAATTCGTTTCAGGATCACTTTTGGAAGCTGCCAGTTTCCAGTTTTCTATCACCCGTATTAAACATTCGGTTTAATGCGGATTTATCTTTTCTTCTTTTGGGTGAGTCATGAGGTGAGTCGTGAGTGTGGAAGGTTCTAGAAGTGGTGACTAGGTTTTGATTCATTGTATGCATTAATGAATGGATGTCTAGGTTTAGTGAGTCATTCATTGCATTAATGTGGTTTTGTTCTTGCATAAGATATTTCTTCTTGATCTTTTGTGAGAAGCTTTTCTAATGGTCACCACTTGCTCCTACACTCACCTCCCTCCTTCTATATATGTGGCCGGCCCATTTTGTGGAGAGATGATGGTTGTTCATTTGGAAAAAAGATTAGGGTTTTGCTTCATGAAAATTAAGATTGCTCATTTCTCATTTTCACCCGATCCAAAAGGCAACTTCATTAACCGTTCGTCCATAGCTTTGGACGAAGCGAGACAAAGTGTTCTACTAATTCCCTACATCAATCTTGGTCATCTCTTTTAGCAAACTTGATGATCGAGTTGCCTCGGTTCAGAGGCGGGAGCCCGTTTAAAGATTCGTCGACGTGGTGCCACCTGGACGGGGAGACTGGAGATTCAGAAGATCGGAGCAGCCGCAACAAAGCGTGGGATGATGGTTGAAGACCGAAGGACTCGGATAGTTCGGTATAACATTTCTACCCACTTTGTAGTTTGTTAGTTTAGCTTTAATGGCAGATCCGGGTTATAGTATACGATAGTGCCAGTCAAAAAGTTTTTGTTCCGCATTTGGCGTCTGTTAGACGGCCGGGGCACTACCGTGTACTTACAGCCCAGTGGCGAAAGCGGATGGCAAAAGCTGGCTGGTATTTTCGTTTCTCTCTGTGATGATAAGTGTAAATGATGGGACTACATTAGATTAATGCAAAGCAAACAAACCAGAGCTGAATCGTTGGAACAATTTTAAAACCACTCTGTTTTTTTCAAAACAGAAACTTTAAAATGCGGAGCTTAAACCACTCTATTAAAAGCTATCAGGTTCCTTCAATTAAATAAAGTTAATTACGTTCATGGTTTTTCCAAAACCAGTCGTAGCACACCGTCATTTAAGTTGAATATTCAGTAGTATTCAAGGTATGTATTTTGACCTTCGCCAAGGCATATTGATTGGTAGCTGCTGGATATTCATCTGTAGCACAGATAGATGCGTTGGTTTGGGACAGTCGTACTATTATTTTGGCCTTCGTCAAGGGTATGTACGGGTGGGTTCAAATTAACCTAGAAAATGACGGGAAGAACTTGACATGTGACTTATGATATGTTGTCCTTCGCCAAGGTCATAAGAGCATGGGTCAAAAATCCACATTGGGAGTTTCTAATGAAACTGAAACTTGCTAGTGCTGCATGCCATTTGGAGTGTGATAATGTTGGTAGGATTCCTTCAGGATTATCATACAATAATATTTGGATCACGATCCAATTGTGAGTATCCGCTCTCGGATGATTTTTCACTAAATGATCAATGCTATAAACCAAGTAGGTGTCTAGAACGGTGCTAGCGGAGCTATGCCTCCAGGGAAAAGAGGTTATGTAAATAAGGAACTTTGCGAAAGCGTTGGAAAAACTCCCTTGAAGTACCAACACCATCCTGGCCGAAAGGTTTAAGCAAGTATTGTAGGGTGAGATTAATCCAGACTAATTCTTCATTTATGGTTTGAGGAAGGATTCGAGATACAGTGGAAGCCATCCTGTTTAGATAAACTAAAAACCAATCTAAACTTGCATGAGCATCATGCTGAGTGTTTTCTTCCGTCTCTCCTAATTGCAGCGACCAGGTGACCAAGATTAGGGTACAGCTAGATAAGAAAATGACTGGGTTATAGTTTATTGACTGGCAATGGTTTGTCCAAATGTCCATTGCCTATGACAAACTGGGCCACTTTCTTATTACTAAAGCCCCCGCCATCCCATGTCCTGATTCCACCATCGCGGATATTGATATCCCTAAGACATCGGAAAAAGACAGTGTGAATGCTAAGTGTCTCGTGTTGTCATCAGTACATGGTGTAAACCAGAGGCAGCATGAGAAGATGGACTTAGTTTCCATCTTCCTCCATAACAAAGATTTATATGGAGAGCAATCTCGTATCGAAAGGTATGAGACCTCGAAGGAATTTCTTCAAGCAAGATTGGCAGTCGGGTCATCTATAGGAGACCACGTCCTTATAATGATCTGCTGTATTAAACAGCTCACGGACCTGGGGACCATGTTGGAGAACGAGTCATATGCTGACTTGATTCTATAGTCCCTACCTTCTGCTTACGCCCAGGAGAAGTGTAAGTGCACGGCGGCGCCCCGTCCGTCAATCCGACGCCGGAA
Source organism: Agapanthus africanus (assembly GCA_030015575.1). NCBI lineage: Eukaryota > Viridiplantae > Streptophyta > Magnoliopsida > Asparagales > Amaryllidaceae > Agapanthus > Agapanthus africanus. The sequence continues at coordinate 251,187,610 of JASDDO010000012.1, forward strand.
TGCGGAAACAAAACTTTTTACGAACTTGTAAACCGGCACCACCGCGCACAAAATTTCCGGTTCGGTCCATTAATATAATCCTAGCTAATTAGAGAAGGGGTAGAGAGATATACCGAGCGATCCGTGTCCTTCGGTCTTCTCGTCGTCGTCCCGATCTCCCCGCGGAATCATCGGTCTCCACCAAGTCGCTGGAAGGGCACCACGTCGCCGACTTCTTTTACGGGCTCCCACCTCTGGACCGAGGCAACTCGGGCACAAAGTCGGAGTGCCGACGTGCCCAAGATTTGCAGTAGAATAGTGTGGAACTTTTTGTCTCTTTAGGGTTGTGGAAGTTGCCATTAGTGGAGGATTGAGATGATAGCATTTTTGGTGATGAGGATGGGGATTTTTGCAAACACAAGAGAACCAAAAATCCCCACAATAAAATGGGCAGCCCCCTTCCCTCTATGGCCGTCCATGCATGATCAAGAGAAAGAGAGGAGAGAGTATATAAAAAATGAGAGTGTGCCCATCATGCAAGAGAGAGAGAGAGGCTCATGATGATAAACAGTGATCATAAAACAAGAACCTCACTCCAAAGCCCAATCATATCCTACAAAGGTCAAGCCATCATGAAGTCAAGAAAGTCAAGGGATGGTGCAACCATCATGACACAACAACTTGCAAAAACAACCCTCCAAATTGCTAATTTGCACAAATGCAAATAAGCCCTTCTCCACCAATTTTCAGCCAATGAAAGATACAAAGAAAAATGGCCGAAACGGAAAACAAACTGGCAACTTCATAAAACTGGTCCCGTAATAAATTACAGGAAAACCCAGCTACTGTATATACAAACCCGCATTTGTATTCCGACCGAAATACAAATGCAATGAGATAAAATCTACACTGTACAATACTAGGATCCGGCTTAAACCAAAGCTCGCTAGTATTATCCGTCCGATCATGATCCGTGCAATACCGCATGTATCTGATCGAACCCTGCCATATCTCCATACAGCCTCTACAGCATTTCGCCCGAAACTTGAGAAAACGGTCTGTGGGGGACTCTAAAGACTCGTCAATACTTTGGTTGTGGATTTAACCACTAGCACGTCAGAGGTATTAGCCTATACGTAACGGGCTACCAGGTTTTGACCAAAAGGGACGTCGATGAGCGAACCCATCCTGACACCCTATTGAGCCTGTCAGTGACAATATCCGTACAGTCCGGTCCGTTCGTCTATGAGCATCGTATGGCGGGCCTAGGGGGTTGGTAAAAGTCAGACCCCCAAAAGCGGTACAAGTCGTGTCGGAGTGTAGCCCAGAACACCCTGAGATACTACTGGAATACCTACCAGTAAATCTCCTGCCTTGGCCAAGGACTTCGTGTAATGGCTCTTCTAGACACAGCGCGACCTCACCCCCAATACCGGGAGAGACGAACCCCTGCAGATCCGCTCACTGCCTCAATGTGGCTCGGGACTGTACCCAACTAAAACCTGTTTGCACGTCTCCTTTGAGCGTGGTAGGGTTGTAATCATAGTATAGTAGGAACACACACAAGACAAATGACGATCTTAGGTCGATGAACTAACCTGTACACATGTCACCTGGGAACTGCTATCTGACGTCAGGTATAAGACCAACTAGCATGTTCCCGGCGAGTCATGTCCGGTGTACTCATACCCAATGTGCACCTGTATACATCTTAAGTGAAGCAGCTGACACCAGTGGCTTGTGAGACCGGCCACCGCCCCTCGTCGGGGTCTCGACTGTATACACTAGTCTACTCTGGAGTATCGATGCTCTGTCTCGAAACTCCCACGACTAGGGACCTTTTAAGGATGTGCTTATAGACTACGAGCTCCCACGTATATGATCGCCTTCATACTGCTGGCAGTTAAGAAAGAATCCTAGGGGCTCTATCATCGCGCAATAGTGACCTGTAAGGTCACCTAAAGCAGTACACGATGATAAAGATAAACCAGATAGCATACTATCATCTTGAGTAAGAATGTCCTACTGGGATAGGTCCTCCCTCAATCATTGCAATCACGTGCATGTGATCCAATAATTGACACTGAGGGCACTATCTCCAACAATCTCCCACTTGCACTCAAAGCTAATTATTGCGATGTCGCATACTCACAGCCCGTATGATACCGAACACCCAACTCCTCTACTAGTCAGTCTCACAAAACCCGTTTGCGAAACTATTGCGTTCGAGGAATAGCCTCAGTGAGTGGATCCGCCTTGATGTTTCTTTTTATGTCTCTCTATATCTCAAGTTCGCGGAGAAACCCATCTCCCGAAACGAGCAATACCTGTCTTAGAATATGTCTGGATATATGATGGGACCTAGCTCATAAATGAACTCCAAATCCAAACTTCTTAGACTGTATCGTTAACTGAACATAATCAGTATCCTGCGCCATGTCTCCCTCAGTATCCCCTTAGACCACCTGTCCAAAATACTGCCCCTCATCAGGAGGAAAACTATAACTCTGACAACCTCTCTGTCATCCAGGTCACCTTGGATGCCTGGAATGATAACCATCTCCCAAAAGAGGCTGTCGTTATCATATCCCTAGAACATCCACTTATGTTCTAAAACTGCTTTCCGAACGTTTCTCCAGGATTGGATCAATATCACCTTATTGCACCTACTGCAAAAACAACATCTGGTGTGGTACTTGACATCTCATGATTGACTCAATTGCCTAAGCATGTGATCTGCCAATCATGCACATCCCTCTCCCCTTTAGTCTGTAAGACACCTTTAGAGAGGGTGACTCCATCACCTGCAGGTATACCACCATGCCAGGAGTTGTCCATTCTAAAGCACCTCTAGAATGCTGTCTAAGTACCCTGATTGGGAAACTACCCAAATCTAGATATAAAACCATAGATCTAGTAACCAGAATGTCTTGATATAATATCCAAGTCCCATGCGGAGAAACTACTGTGTGACAACCAAAGTATAACCGATCGTAGTATAGAAATATCACTTCCTACTCTCTGTATGTCATCTAAATACCAGGACATCACACCCTACTCCTTCTCAACAGATCCATCCCCTATTCTGATGAAGTCAAAACTATGACTGTCACATCAGAAATAGATGATCTATCTACGCTATATCTGCTTTAGTCCATAAACATAAGCTACTTGTCCACCAATGCTTCCACTGCTCCCACTGACTACGACAACCCTCTGGCAGAGTCATATAGACGTACACTTCTAAAGCTAGTTCAGAATGACGCTATACTCATCCTCCTGCTGGGTCCCATAGCCTGGAACAATAGCACTAGCAAGTCTGGGTAAACAAGAACCTCCCTGCAACCGTCCTTGAGCATACCGAAGTACCTCTCGAGCGCCTGAGTTTACCCACCATATCTGCGGAGTGGCCAATGGAATGTCAAACCAGATTGAATCTTTATGTTCTTATCAAATCTTCAGTAATCGTTTGCGGTTTTGGAATCACTTCCAGTTCAACCATACTCCCACTACTGTTTTCTGAAAAAATCCATTTTTATTAAAACCGTGGCGAGTCAAGAACAATATCACTATTGATCTTCCAGATGGTAGAAAGTCAACCCTCGTCATAGCCTGGGTCAACCCACAAACAGCCATTACAGAAACGTGCCTTGAGTTATCCATAGTCTAGTTTTAAGCATAAGCCGGACAACTCCCCGTACCTTAACATCGTTAAGATACGAACTGTTCTATATCCAATATAGAAACAGATGCACTGATTTAATTGAACCAGATTCAAATCATGCAGCTGTCTCCAGTGCATGTTAACTAAATGGAAAGAGGCTGATCAGCATTACTCAACTTTGGAGCACTTCCAATTATGAGTAACCTGAAAGAGAAGCAAGTTCCCTAAATCATTACTATCAACTGAATACCACACACAAGTATCTACATCTTCGATCATTTTGAAGAATCCCGATACTTGCAATACCTGGTTCTCTAATTTATTCAAATACCTATAACTTCTCAAAATTCGGACCTTGTGTTTCCACGAAACACCTGTCTAAAAACTAGAGAAGTCATAAGTAAACCGAATATAGTACGAGGACCAACCCCTCTGTCCTAATGGACGCTGAAAAACATACAATACTCTGTACAAGTCCTTTGAGTCTAATAACTCATTCCCTGTGTGTCGTAGGTTGAAAACTGTACTTATGGTTAAGAAGAATTACACCGCTGTTTAATACTCCTTACCATTCACTGATATAGGTAAATGTCACAGAAATAATTTCAAAAAGGTATATCTCACTCTATAAAAATAGACGTACAGATATATTAATTTGAAATTGGTGCATAACAGCGGATATTCAAAACCAAATATTTGCCGTCCGGCAAACAACCCAGCTGACTTCCTCAAATATCACCGATTACAATGAATCCCGATATAATGAGGATGATCACCCAATTCCGAATAACTTACTCCCACTCATCATCTGTAAAACCATACAGATGTGAGAATCATACCTGGTAAATACATACCCTGGTGCATGATCTGATTGGGAAATCAGTTTTCTTTTAACAGTACACAGGGAAACTGAAACATTGAAATGTTTCGATGGGGTATCCCGGTATTCCTAGTAATGCCTCTTCCATTATCCAGATTCACAACTGCAACCGTGTAATTCTTTGCCATCTTTCCAAATCCCTTTATATGTCTTTAGTCATTACCTTCTGTACACCCTCTTAGGCTAAATGGTTTTCTTCCTTCCCTACCGTTCGACACCAGCCTATGGTTTCGAAGAAGACTATCCAATAAGCATAATGGGTGTACTGTCCTAATCCTAGGAGCACTCGCAATGCGAGAGAAGGTGAAGACAAAAGACAACCGAATAAACCCTATTCCTATTTCTCCTGAACCAGAATCCATCCCCGAACTGGAACAAGTTCCTTTCGAGTTCGTATATAACCATACGATGGAGTATCCATTAAATTGTGGATCTTCGTAGTGATACGGAGCGTCCTGGAGAAATACAAAGGTGATTTTAGGATTGGCGAAGAAATACTTGGTTTGGTCGTGAATAGCCGTCGCAATTTACTTTGCCCTCTTACTAATCCCTTTATATGTCTTTACTTAATACCTTCTGTACACCGTCGTTATGCTAATTGGTTTTCTTCATTCCCCACCGTTTGACACCAGCCTAAGGTTTGGAAGAAGACTATCCAATTTGCGTAATAGGTGTACTATCTCCTAAACCAAGGAGTACTCGCAACCTGAGAGAAGGTAAAAGGAAAAGACAACTGAATAGTCCTATTCGTTTTCTCCAGAACCAGAAACCATCCTCGAATAAATTCCTTCGAGTTCGTATATAACCATACGATGGTTTTGTCCAATGGAAGTGGACGTTCGTAGGAATACGGTGTGTCCTGGAGAAAAGGGTAAAAGTAGGAGTGGCAATGAGGTTTGCAACTCTGACAATCCAAAAAGCCAGTGTTTAAGAAGGTTCGGTTAATTTTTGGTCACTGAGTCATAGTCTTAGGGTCGGGTCAATGGTCGCTGCCAAAGAGAGAGAGAAAAGAAACACTCAGCGTGCACTCTAACCTAGATCAGAATGGTTACTAATTTATCTAATCAGGAAACCTCCCACTGTAACGTCAAATTCTCCTCCAAACCTGAAAAAAGAATTAGTCGGGATCACCCGAGGAGTAAACCAACTCATCAGTGGGAATCGGGATCCAACTATCATCGCATGATAACGTGACGGAATCCGCTCACGTCATCACACTCCAGAAGGTATGCGCATATCTAGCATGTTTCAATTTCTTTAGAAACTCCCGATGTGGATTTTTGCCCCAAGCTCTTATGACCTTGACTTTGGCCAACAAATCATAAGTCACATGTCAAGTTCTACCCGTCATTCTCCAGGTTAATTTGATCCCACCCGCACAAGCCCTTGACTTTGGCCAACAAGGCTATACGACTGCCCCAAACCAACGCATCTATCTATGCTGCACATGAATACCCAATAGCTACCAATCACTATGCGTTGACTTTGGCCAACAAACATAGCTTGAATACTTATTGACTATCCATGTGAAACGACGGAGGGCTACGAATGGTTTCTGGCGAAAACCTTTAACGTAATAAACTTGATATCGTTGAAGGAACCGGATAGCTTTTAAAAATATAGTGGCGAAAACCATTGCTAAAGAGGTCACTCCCGGTGAATGGATCGCGGCTCTTTCCCCGTAGAATGAGGTGCAGGATATTCAAACTGAATACCACTATGTAAAGCAAAAGTAAACGACTATAGTGAAGTTATTGCCCTGACGAAAACTTTTGTCCAAGGGGTCACTCCCGGTGAAGGGATCTCGGCCCTTGCCTCGTCGACTGAGGAGCAGGATATTCCAACTGAGTACTATGATGCAAAACAAAAGAGAACGTCCTTGCAATAACAGCTTTTTGAAAAGTGTTCCAACAACATCAGAATAGGTTTGTTTAGCTTGCATTGATCCGAATCAATGCAGTCCCATCAATTGATCACACCAATAAAGAACGAAAATAATGATGTACGTATATGCCATCCGCATTCGCCACTGGGTCCCGTCATTACCCGTTAGGTTAGTTAACTAACGACAGAGCGGGGACTGGACTAGTGCGAATGCAAAAAATATACAACATCTACTAGTATATATATCAATATATAATATTTCGCTCAAGGCGTGATAAAATGCAACATCACAGAAATGTAATCAGCATCACAGAACAATACAGATATCTGGGATCCTCGGGTTTCACAGTGCCGCTACTGAAACCCGACGTTCCCGTGGTCGTGTGGATAGCCTGTGCAATGAAATCCTATACCCCTACGGGCGAGGCAAGTTACCCGCCGAAACCTGAAGCGGGGCAGCCCCCTTCAGCAACGTGAATGGACCACCCAGCACTTCACGGAATCCGGTAACTTGGGCACCCCTCCTGGGTCAACCTGTACCCCCTACGAGTGCGGCGAATAGCCCGCCAATTCTAGAGTGAAGCCCCCTCCGTCTCAATGCCATGAGATGTGGGCCCGTTGCCCTCTAGAACCCGGCTATTTGTGCACCCCACCTTAGGGTAATCCTAGTACAGAAAGTAAAATATACATACAACGGGTACAACGACCTCACCCCGGTCGTGGCCCAAAAGAATAATATACAAACAGGCAGTGACGGCAGTCCACATGTCGGACGCTCGTCCCGCAATATCAAATGTACATAATACAACCAAAACTGTACTAGCATTGCATCCAGGCTATCCCCCACGACCAATCCACAACATCACACCAGAACACAGAACATCAACGTGAATGTCACGTTCGCAAATCCGTCTAACCGGGCTATAGCAGTTAGACAGGATTTACCGATCAAGTGACATTCACGGTCGCAGATATAATGTAAATACTGTGAACTAACATGTTTAAAATTCTTGATCGATCAAATTTATCGAAGTGGGCCCCAAGCTCTACTGCAGCACTGACAGAAAATCTGGGCCCAAAAAGAATATTCCAAAACCCTATTTCCAAGTCCAAGAGCCTCTGTAAAATTTTGATACGCTGAACAGTGAGAACGGAGGCGGAACCGCGGCCCAAGCATGGGTTCGGTCGCGGTTCCGCGGTTGGGTAATGGGTTCATGCGACCAAAATTTACCAGAGTTCTTATACTTCCGTGAACATGTTTCTGCAATAACCTGAAAAAAATTTCGACAGAGAACTGGTACTTTGAAAACGCGGGTTTTGGATCGAGAATGTCAACACATTAGACCAATCTAGACTAGGTTAATGGCGTGGCTCTGATACCAGTGTAAGTGCACGCCGGAATGCGGAAACGAAACATTTTACGAACTTGTAAACCGGCACCACCGCGCATAAAATTTCCAGATCGGGCCATTAATCTAATCCTAGATAACTAGAGAAGGGGTAGAGAGATATACCGAGCGATCCGTGTCCTTCGATCTTCTCGTCGTCGTCCCGATCTCCCCATGGAATCTCCGGTCTCCACCAAGTCGCCGAAAGGGCACCATGTCGCCGGCTTCTTTTACGGGCTCCCACCTGTGGACCGAGGCAACTCGGGCACGAAGTTGGCGAGCCGACGTGCCCAAGATTTGCTGTAGAATAGTGTAGAACTTTATGTCTCTTTGGGGTTGTGGAAGTTGCCATTAGTAGAGGATTGAGATGATACCATTTTTGGAGATGAGGTTGGGGATTTTTGGAAACACAAGAAAACCAAAAATCCCCACAATAAAATGGGCAGCCCTCTTCCCTCAATGGCCGGCCATGCATGATCAAGAGAAAGAGAGGAGAGAGTATATCAAAAATGAGAGAGTGCCCATCATGCAAGAGAGAGAGAGATGGTCATGATGATAAACAATGATCACAAAACAAGAACCTCACTCCAAAGCCCAATCATATCCTACAAAGGTCAAGCCATCATGAAGTCAAGAAAGTCAAGGGATGGTGCAACCATCATGACACTACAACTTGCAAAAACAACCCTCCAAATTGCTAATTTGCACAAATGTAAATAAGCCCTTCTCCACCAATTTTCAGCCAATGAAAGATACAAAGAAAAATGGCCGAAACGGAAAACAAACTGGCAACTTCATAAAACTTGTCCCGTAATAAATTACAGGAAAACCCCGCTACTGTATATACATACCCGCATTTGTATTCCGACCGAAATAGAAATGCAATGAGACAAAATCTACACTGTACAATACTAGGATCCGACTTAAACCAAAGCACGCTAGTATTATCCGTCCGATCATGATCCGTGCAATACCGCACCTATCTGATCGAACCCTGCCATATCTCCATACGGCCTCTACAGCGTTTCGCCCGAAACTTGAGAAAGCGGTTTGTGGGGACTCTAAAGACTCGTCAATACTTTGGTTGTGGATTTAACCACTAGCACGTTAGAGGTATTAGCCTATACGTAACGGGCTACCAGGTATTGACCAAAAGGGACGTCGATGAGCAAACTCATCCTGACACCCTACTGAGCCTATCAGTGACAATATCCGTACAGTCCGGTCCGTTCGTCTATGAGCATCGCATGGCGGGCCTAGGGGGTTGGTAAAAGTCAAACCCCCAAAAGCGGTACAAGTCGTGTCGGAGTGTAGCCCAGAACACCCTGAGATACTACTGGAATACCTACTAGTAAATCTCCTGCCTTGGACAAGGACTTCGTGTAATGGCTCTCCTAGAGACAGCGTGACCTCACTCCCAATACCGGGAGAGACGAACCCCTGCAGATCCGCTCACTGCCTCCATGTGGCTCGAGACTGTACCCAACTAAAACCTATTTGCACGTCTCCTTTGAGCGTGGTAGGATAGTAATCAAAGTACAGTGGGAACTAACACGAGACAAATGATGATCTCAGGTCGATGAACTAACCTGTACACATGTCACCTGGGATCTGCTATCAAACGTCAGGTATAAGACCAACTAGCATATTCCCGGCGAGTCCTGTCCGGTGTACTCATAACCCAATGAGCACCTGTATACATCTTAGGTGAACCAACTGACACCAGTGGCTTGTGAGACCGGCTACCGCCCCTCGTCGGGGTCTCGACTGTATAGACTAGTCTACTCTGGAGTATCGATGCCCTGTCTCGAAACTCCCACGACTAGGGACCTTTTAAGGATGTGCTTATAGACTACCAGCTCCCACGTATATGATCGCCCTCATACTGCTGGCAGTCAAGCAAGAATCCTAGGGGCTCTATCATCGCGGAATAGTGACCTGTAAGGTCACCTAAAGCAGTACGCGATGATAAAGATAAACCAGATAGCATACTATCATCTTGAGTAAGACTGTCCTACTGGGACAGGTCTTCCCTCAATCATTGCAATCACGTGCCTGTGATCCAATAATTGACTCTGAGGGCACTATCTCCAACAAGAAGAAAGTTATACTTCCAGTTGAGGGCACCCTGAAAGAAACCAGGGAGACACCCGTACTGCTTATTGGGGAATCTTCCTCTTCAGGATCCAAGGCGAAAGCCAAAGGGTGAAAAGTGATGGGTTCCATAACACCCTAACTACGATTTATAGGGCATCAAGTATGCAATATTTAAAAACCTAGAGAGCTAGGCAACCCATACCAATAATCTTACTAGAAAATTAGGAGTTAGTGATTGATTGATTTAGCGTGCTTGCGCTTTCTAAAAAATAGATCAAAAATATTAGTAACCGCAATCAAGAACGGTGTCGCATGAAGCTAGCCGGTGAGTACGGGTCGGTCCACAGGGATGTTGTGAATTTCCTAATCGCGCTAACGAGTTAATTCCGAAGGGTGTTCGGATTGATTATTAAATCTAAAAATTGAAGTTGTATGATACTAGGATTAGAAACCTGCTAGGATTAGCTTTAGGGAAAATTTGGTAAACAAAGATCTACATCTCTTTCCATTGCCTTTAATTAAAGATATCATATTAGTGTTATGGTAAATCTTAATAAAGGGGATTAGGATGATTGGGAAGATTGATTCTTCCTCTAGATCCTTGTCCTTCCTTTCTTAATCTTTACCCTAACCTCCATGGAAAACCTTAAAATCCGGGCCTTTAGACTATGGAATCACCGTTACCTAGAGGGTAGAGTGCCGTAGGGAGCGGAATAAGAAGGTATGCATGGAGTTCTAATTTTCATAAAAGATTGGCAAAGAAAAGAGATGAGAGATCTTCATCTCTCAAATCCTTCCCTATTCCTAACCCTAACAAGCGAGGAAACTACTCGCTCATTAAGGAATTGAAGAACATTTATCTAGGGCAGAGAATAAAAATTACCTAGGGCAAGAATTGAAATCTAAACTAGAGCAAGGAATTAAATCTACTTACAGATGCATCTTTCCAGTCATCAACGCAGGGTTGTCAGATCTGAATTCATGAATTGAAAAGAAACACCGATGCTCTCCAAAAGAATTCTAAAATTTATTAATGAAGGGAGGCATAAGAAAATACAATGGTTAGAGTTCCTATTTATAAAGAATAGGAAACCCTAGGTTACAATTGATTTGCATGTCTACATTTACCAAAATATCCTTAGGAAGACCTAGTCAAAGTAGACTTCAAGCTTTGGTAAAATTTTATGTCTCTTTAAAAGAAAGTATTGGGCCTTGGATCTTTGGGCTTCCTTATTATTTGGTTTTTTATTAAAATAGCTTCAATGTTTCTTCCAGATCTCCAGTGAATAATTGCGGTGGGCTTTTGACCGTTCGCTTTGTAATCTTGGACCTTGCATTGCCTTGTACTTTGTGAATTTTATCTTTGATATAGGCTTGATCAAGAGTCTTCTGTTTGTTGGTCAAAGTCCACTTTTGCATTGTCTTTTCATCATTTTCACTGTTTTCTGTCCAAGAACCTGTAACCTGTAATATGTAGCAGACATGCATCAAAAGCACCTGTTTTTATTGTAAAATGCATAAGAATGGGGAATATAAAATACAATATTATGGTGTGAACAAATACCCCCAAACTTATCTTTTGCTCGTCCTCGAGCAAACTTATTTTTTATTCACTACAAAAACCTAACCGCACTTTCGCAGGGAAACGCGATTGCACTGAGCTCGTGCAACAAGCCGTTAAACCTCTAGGTGTCCCTAGTAGGAGGAGTGTTGTCTCCTGAGGGTTTTCAGCGGATTACACCCACAAAATCCTATCAATTTGGTTTTTCGACTTTTGTTCTCCAATTAGGTTTTCTAACAAGGAATTCTATTATCGTCGACCCGCAAATTATCTACCCATATTCTTCACACTTCCTCATCATTTAACTTAAGATTATATATATCATGCAGATCTACTTAGCTTTCGGCATTTCCTAAGTTTTCCTTCTAGGGTTCCATTTCCACTTAGGAATTTCTATCAACTCCATTAAAGATACAAGTTCTATTCTTCATTCCTTTCTCTTATCTAAACTCCAATCACATATCCCCACGTGTGTGTAAATATCACCCCTACACTTGGAAATTCAAATCAAGCAATCGTACTCTCGTCCTTTGTCCAAAGCACTTCTTAGTAGGTGAATTTAAATGAAATTTGCTTACACATCCTTCATGCGACCGTTAATACTTCTTGAGGTACCAACGACCGATTACAAAATGCGTTTGCACTTTAAAGCATACTTCCTAGTCTTTGCAACACCCAAGGCTTTAGCAGTGACTCCCAAACCAGTTGGTCTAAGGCACTAGGTGATGAAGCACCCTCGCTAAGTATTTTTCTATTTTTGCAGCCTTAAGTAATCACAAAAACCAGTGTCCATTTTTTTTTATTCATTCACACTTTTTCATACTAAGGACTTTAGACAAGAGCATTTCAAGGTCTCTTCTACTATTCCAAGTTTCAAGGTGCGTGATTGTGCAAATTGTAGGGTATACATTTTCAGAATCTAGACTTAAGCTAGGAACTATTTTTCAAACTTATACTCTAATAAGAACATCAATACTCTTCCCTTGTTTAGACTTAGCCCAAGAAGTGAACCGAAAATTTGCCTATTTCTAAGTAAACTACAAGGCATATACTTTCTACCGTTAAACTTTAAGGAATGTTATTTTTAGGGTTTTTAATTTACTAAGCCTAAGATCTAGTTGTTCCTAGCCAGTTAACCTATTTGTCAAACTCAAGTCAATTAGCCAAAATTGAATACATTAATTTTTATAATTTTTGAAATTTTTATGGGTTTTCAAATAAGCATGCAAATGCAAAAAATATGTACAAATGAATGCGAAGGAAGAAGACGTACCGAGCATACCTCCAAACTTGAACTTGACAGTGTCCTCACTGTCATGCTAAACCAAGAGGGTCAAAATACCGGCACTCCCCTGTTTATTATTATTATTTTTATTTTTAATGTTTTGAAATTTTTTTATTTTTTTAGAGGAAAAGAAAACAAAAACATATATACAAAGGTTCCCCCCAAACTTAAGCTTGGCCTTACACAAGCCAAAGGTTAGCACCAACCATTCAAAAATTCTATCGTGGTAATGATAGAGTTGGTGAAAGAATGGAGTGGAAAGAAAAGAAATGAGAAGCACACGAGACCGTGTGGAGAGAAAGGGATAATATGGTCTCGGTGGAGGAGAATGGCGGAGGGGAAGAAGAAATGGTAGGGGTTCTACTTCTTCGAGTGGAGGTTGATTAATCACAAAATCCATATCATTTAAGAATGCGAGTTCGTCGGCGAAAATATCTTCGAAACTTTCCTCGAAGGTCCAATTGAAAATTATCGAACTCAAAATGTCGGATTGTGATTCATCAACACTCGATATCATTAAAGGAAGATTAGAAGAACCAAAGAAAGTGGGAATACGAATTTGAGGGTGTGGATGGAGCGTATAGATTAGCACAATTTGTAATGACCGATGTGTAAAAAGCGATTGTGCTAATCTATCAACCCGCGAAAAAATAAGATTAAATCCCTCAAGAGTCGTGAGCAAACATGGGTACGTCGAACTAGGTATTGGAGATGAAAGCGTAACGGTCTCTTGCACAGTCGAAACGATAGGAAGGACGGAAGGAAGTGAGTAAGGAAGGGTATCAGTTAAGGATTTAGGAGGGTGTATTGGAAAATTCGACACGTCAAACGAAAATGGTTCAACCTCAATATTATCCTCAGTACTATCCTCATAATTCTCCTCAATATTTTCCTTAAAAATTTGCTTATCCATGCCAATATCATCAAAATCAAGACGCATATGAGATTCGGGAGAAACATTTAATAACTCGGGATGATGATTTGAACATAAAATTTCAATTAAATCGACAGGTTCATCATCCGAAATATTCCCGGCGTCTATATCCTCAATCAAGTGAAAGTCAATTTCTTTAGACACCTCCTCAAAAGCATGGATGTTTATCAATGTAGGTTCTAGAGTGGAAGTGTAAAGGTCGAAAGGATTAGGTGCGGTTTCACTCGAAAGGGGTTCCTCACAATCTGGCAAATCAAACACTACAAAATCACACAACTCGCTTTTATTTTGAACTTGTGAATCATTTAGGACATTCGATGGAAAACTGGAGTTGTGGGCTTCAATTGGGTAACGGTAGGTTTGATTTGGAAATCCTCCATCATTCTCACTCAGTCCAACCACCTCCTCATACATTGGAAGATTTGGAGCTAGTTGGAAACTAGCTACCGGTTCACTAGGTCGCATAAGGGTGGCCACGGACGCTTCCACATTCCTAACCATTTTGTTTGTTGCTGCGATATACTCCTCCAACGCCTCTTCCAAACTAGACTTTGGTGGTAAAGGGGTTTCGGCAAAAGATTCGAAATTGTTTGGATATGTGAAACTCCCAAAAGGCTGTGTAGAAGCAGTGTCTAGTGAAGGTGGAAAGGTCGGGTAGGACTGGTAAGAAGTGGGTGATTGGACTGGGGTAGGGTCAACATGTGGATAAAAAGGTGAATAGTCTTGTTGATCCCTAGAACTAGATGTGTGGAGAGGGGTGAAAGATCGGCTACGAGATTGAGCAATATGCTCAGCAATGGACATCGGCCTAGGAGTGACAGAAGGACTTGAAAAAGTGGTATCAACATATGGAGGTGGTAAAGGTTGACTTGGTTGACACAAAGTGGGTTGAAAAGTCGAATTGTTTCTCCTAGACGCTTCTATTTGATCTTTCAAAGATATTTTAGGCATGGAAGGATCGTCTTTAAATTGATCGAACAAATTGCCGAACGACGCAAAATTAGGTTCGGGATACCAAAGTTCGGCAAGTGATTTGTTATGTGGGGTACCCATGTTAGAAGGAAGGGAGAAAGAAAGAAAGTTTGTTGGTGCAAGGATTTCCGAGCGACAAAAGTTGCAAGTATTTTTTATTTATTTTTTTAAAATTCCTCTTACTATTCTTTTTTATTTGTTTTGCAAAAATTTTCGATAAAGGGCTAAGACACAAATGCAAATAACCAGAAATGCACAATCAGTCCGAGATCTAGGGTCACCTAGGTCAGCTAGACAGCTCCTAACTGTTCCAAAGGGCTAGAAATAGGACCTCAAACCGTCTTTTCACCGCCAATTGCGGCCAGGTAAGTGGGAAGGAACCACCACGACAGTGGGCCTAATTAAAAACCACTAGCCTAGACACCGCAAAATCAGTTAGGATAAACGGTCGATGCCTATACTAGTCCTTTTCCTATTGAGCTCGATTTCCTTAGGGCTGAGTCTAGTATTTTTTATTAATTGTGGTCGATGCAAAATGCTTTAGATGTTTTCTGGGGTCCTAGGAAGGGTGATGAAATCCCCACCCAATCTGATTTGGTCAAAAGCCCCTTAAAGTCCGATTAAAGATATGCAAAACAGTAAATCACTTGCAATCAAATCTTTTTTTTGTGAATTTCAAAATTTGCAAGTTTTCTAATTAAAATTTTCCTTCTTTTTTCTTGCTCTTTATTTGGAAAGATATTTTAGCAAAAAGATTAAGAATATGCAAATCAGAAAAGATCACTTGCAATCAATTATTATTTTAAGCATAGCGCAACGAATCCTGCATAAGATTTGTTATTTGGAAAGGAATATTTTTAAATCGCAAAGAAATCCTGCAGGCAAATTTACAGAAGATATATCAAGATTTGTAGAGGACGAGAGAGAAAACTTACAGATTTTTTTTTTTTTTTTACCGCGCGTCTGCAACCTTTTTTTTTTTTTTTTTTTTTTGAACCTACAAGGCCGCGGCGGTTCCGCGGCCAGAAGGGATGTCCCGCGGCGGTTCCGCGGCCGGAAAGAGCCGCCGGAGATTTTTTTTTTTTTTCAGCTGCACCAGATCGCGCGGTTGACTTGTTGACTCGGTCCTCTAAATTTTTTTCTGTTCCTCTGTTGTTGCAATCTTCTGTTGATAGGATCGTCTATTTGCTGTTTCGCTTTCTGTAGATTTCCAAATCCGAATTTGTGCGTAGATCCTGCAAAATTCACACAAAGATACCCTTTCCAAAAATAACCGATGATATATTTTTATATTTTTTTTTGGTGATTTTTCAGATTTTTATGAATTTTTTTTTTAATTTTGATTAACCCGAAATCGCGAAAAGAAAATTCTACGCCATCCCCGGCAACGGCGCCATTTGATTGATTGATTTAGCGTGCTTGCGCTTTCTAAAAAATAGATCAAAAATATTAGTAACCGCAATCAAGAACGGTGTCGCATGAAGCTAGCCGGTGAGTACGGGTCGGTCCACAGGGATGTTGTGAATTTCCTAATCGCGCTAACGAGTTAATTCCGAAGGGTGTTCGGATTGATTATTAAATCTAAAAATTGAAGTTGTATGATACTAGGATTAGAAACCTGCTAGGATTAGGTTTAGGGAAAATTTGGTAAACAAAGATCTACATCTCTTTCCATTGCCTTTAATTAAAGATATCATATTAGTGTTATGGTAAATCTTAATAAAGGGGATTAGGATGATTGGGAAGATTGATTCTTCCTCTAGATCCTTGTCCTTCCTTTCTTAATCTTTACCCTAACCTCCATGGAAAACCTTAAAATCCGGGCCTTTAGACTATGGAATCACCGTTACCTCGAGGGTAGAGTGCCGTAGGGAGCGGAATAAGAAGGTATGCATGGAGTTCTAATTTTCATAAAAGATTGGCAAAGAAAAGAGATGAGAGATCTTCATCTCTCAAATCCTTCCCTATTCCTAACCCTAACAAGCGAGGAAACTACTCGCTCATTAAGGAATTGAAGAACATTTATCTAGGGCAGAGAATAAAAATTACCTAGGGCAAGAATTGAAATCTAAACTAGAGCAAGGAATTAAATCTACTTACAGATGCATCTTTCCAGTCATCAACGCAGGGTTGTTAGATCTGAATTCATGAATTGAAAATAAACACCGATGCTCTCCAAAAGAATTCTAAAATTTATTAATGAAGGGAGGCATAAGAAAATACAATGGTTAGAGTTCCTATTTATAAAGAATAGGAAACCCTAGGTTACAATTGATTTGCATGTCAACATTTACCAAAATATCCTTAGGAAGACCTAGTCAAAGTAGACTTCAAGCTTTGGTAAAATTTTATGTCTCTTTAAAAGAAAGTATTGGGCCTTGGATCTTTGGGCTTCCTTATTATTTGGTTCTTTATTAAAATAGCTTCAATGTTTCTTCCAGATCTCCAGTGAATAATTGCGATGGGCTTTTGACCGTTCGCTTTGTAATCTTGGACCTTGCATTGCCTTGTACTTTGTGAATTTTATCTTTGATATAGGCTTGATCAAGAGTCTTCTGTTTGTTGGTCAAAGTCCACTTTTGCATCGTCTTTTCATCATTTTCACTGTTTTCTGTCCAAGAACCTGTAACCTGTAATATGTAGCAGACATGCATCAAAAGCACCTGTTTTTATTGTAAAATGCATAAGAATGGGGAATATAAAATACAATATTATGGTGTGAACAGTTAGCTAGCAAGTAATCAAACATTACACTAAGTGAATGAGGAATACAACCTTTGTAAACCGGTCCTTCATTTCTAAAGCTCTGTGTAGTAGTCCCTTCCCCCTAAATAGTGATCTCCCGGACTCTAGTAAGGGTTCACAAGGCGAAAGGAACAAGTTTGCTTGAAGTCTTCGAGGGCGAAGATGATCTACGTCGAGGAAACTCCAACTCAAGCTACCTCTTCTCTAATTGGGAATTAGTGAAGCAAAAAACCTAAACTAAATGGCTAATCTAGTATAGGTTGATGAAGTAGGATTTCTGCTCACTTTAGAATAATTTTTCTCATTATATTTCTTGACTTTCCAAAAAGTTAGAGAGCAAAATTGGAATAAAGTAGAAGATGGAGATGTGAATGGAATGAGAATGAATGAGTGAGAATAGAAACCATGGGTGAGATAATATCTCATAGTAACACATGTAGAGACTTAACCATGGCTTAAGATGATGGTTGGGTTAATAAATATCTAGGTTAAGACAAAATTAGTGGACTAAGTCAATGGTTCTACAAGCTTCCACTAAACATCCAACCATGACTAATTTCCACCTAATTTTGTATTTACCTAAAATAATAAAAACCCTCATTATCTTAATTATGGTTGAGTCTCATACACCCATGTAGCATGTAGCAACTAGCATGACACAATAATATATATCACATATATATTGAATGTGCACAAGTGAGAAAAAGAAATGCTTAAGTGACGAAATATTAGTTAATGTAAAATTAATATATCAAATATATAATCATACATTAAATTATTAAATCAACACTTGATTTAATAATCCGGCTATATCATATATAACCGACTAATATTATTTGTATCAACTTATCGAACCAACACTTGATTCGATAACTCGGCTATATCACATATAACCGACCGATATCACATATCGCGAGATTAGAATACGGTATCACATACGGGTATTAATCTCGGTCCCGTACATATCGTATATGTGCTCCTACTTCGTTTCTCCTCAGCCTGGAAACCTCTGTGTAGGACTCTAAAGACTCGTCAATACGCCGGCAGTAGGTGATGATCATATCAGTCACTCAAAAGCCGTCAGCGGTACTAGCTGGACGTAACGGCTACCCGGGTATTGAGTGATCAGAAGATCAATAAGCAAACCTGCTCATACTCCAGCGAATCTAATAAGTAACACTACCGTACAGTCCGGTCTCTAAGTCTGATATGTCGCATATCTAGTCTAGGGGTGGTAAACGTCAGATCCTGGTAACTTGATAAGTCATGCCGATATGAGGCTCATAACGGGTCGAGAAACTACTGATAACACTTACCAGAAAATCTCTGTATCATCCCTGGCCAGGGACTTCCTATTATAGCCAATCGAGCATAGCGCAACATTAACCCTCAATACCGGGAGAGACGAAACCCCTCTTATCGCTCATTGCCTCCATGTGACTCGGGACTGTACCCAAAAACCACCGTTTTGCACGTTATCTTGAACTTGGTAAGGTGGAAATCAAAGCACAGTGGGAATCACACAAGTCTCTATGACGATTTCGGGTCTACAGACTAACCTGTACTAGTGTCACTAGAGAACTGCTATCTGACGTCAGGTATAATACCATTTAGGAGTTCTCGGCGAGTCCTGTTCAGTGTACCCAGTCTCCACTGAGCACCCATATACCATCTCTGATGTCAAACACCAATGGATATGGGATCATCCATCGCCCATCATATGAGTCAAGAAGGGTATACGCTAGTCTACTCTTGAATATCGATGCCCTGTCTCGATACACCCTCGACTAGGAACTATAAAGGATGAACTTATGGACTACCCTGGCCCTACTAGTATGATCTCATGATAATCCTGATAGTCAAGTACATCCTAAGGGCTTTCCCAACATGTGAGAGAAAGACAATATCACAATACAAGTCTACATGTTACGATAAAGAGCAACCAGATAGCATACTATCATGTCGAGCAAGAAAGCCCTCTCTATATATGTCCAAGCATCCACTATAATATACAATCATGTATAATAATGGCCTCTAGGAGATATATATAACTAACAAAAAGAAGAAGACCTCCACCAAGCCGATGGGCGGTGTCAGTAAGGTAGAGGGACAGGGAAAGACAAATGTTTCGGGGCTAACAGTAGGGAAGGAGGGATGTTCCAATTGTCTTGGGAAAGGGCATTGGCAGAAAGAATGCAGGGATTATAAAGCCAGAATCCAGGATCCGAAGTATGTTGTTGCTTCGGCTTTGGGTGTGTTTGTGATTGAAAACCATATGTCAATTAACTCTACTTCCTGGGTACTAGATACCGGATCATGATCTCATATCTGTAATTCATTACAAGCTTTAAGAAACCGTAGAGTTATCAGGGCAGGTGATATGACTCTCAGTGATACTAACGGAATGAGCCCGTACGCTGTATCCGTAGGGGAATATCACCAAGGATTGACAAGTGAGTAGATAGCGATTTTACGTAACTGTTTGTGTATACCTAGTCTAGCTTGTAATATCATATTTGTTAGTCATATATGCTCTAGAGGCCATTATTGTATCATACCGGTTTGTATATTACTTAATGGAAGCTTGAGATATACACGAATATAGTAACAGTCTTGCTCGAAATGGTAGTATGCTTCCTGGTTTGTTTTTACCTCAATATGTGCATGTGTTTCTTCTAGCATATCGCTTATACATATTGGTAGAGCCCTTAGGACTTTGCTTGATTACCAGCATTGTGAGGGCAGTCACACTAGTGGGGTTTGGGTAGTCTATAAGTGCATCCTATACATGTCTCTAGTCATAGGATTATCGAGATGGGGCATCGATACTCCAAAGTAGACTAGTGTATACGCTTTTCATCCCAGCAGGGGAGATGGTCTGTCCTACAGCCATTAGTACGTCGTATTGGAGATAGTATGCAGGTGCTCATTGGGTTATGAGTACACTGGACAGGACTCGTAGGGAGATGCTGGTGTGTGTTATACCTATCGTCAGGTAGCAGTTCCCAGGTGACATGAGTACAGCTTAGTCCGTCGATTTGACATTGCTACTTTGCCTTTAGTGTGTTCCAATTGTTCTAAGATTACTACCATACCACGGCTTAAAGGAGTCGTGCAAACAGGTAGTAGTTGGGTGCAGTCCCGAAGCACTTGGAGGCAGTGGCGGTTAGATAGGATTCGTCTCTCCCGGTATTGGGGGTTGATATCGCTCTGTGTTCGGAAAGCCATTACACAAAGTCCTTGGCTAAGGCAAACGAGATTTACGGGTAGGTACTCCAGTAGTTTCTCTGGGTGTTTTGGGCTACACTCCAACACAACTTGTTGTACTATTAGGGGTCTGACGATTACCGCCCCTTAGGCCTGATATGCGATACTCTTAGACGAACAGACCGGACTGTACGGAGATTGTCACAGATAGGCTCAGTAGGAGTTCGGATGAGTTTTCTCATCAGCCTTCTTATCGACAGATACCTAGGTAGCCGTTATGTGCAGCTAGTACCGCTGACGTGCTTGTGGTTAAAACCATGTCAGCGTAGTGTCGAGTCTTTAGAGTCCCACACAGAGGGTTTCCCTGCATTAGGAAAAATATGTAGAGGCCATATGGTTTTACGGCAGGGATTTGACCACATACGTGTACTTGTGCACGTACGATGTTCGGGCGGATTATACTAGTGGGCTTTGGTTTAAGCCGGATCCTAGTATTATATTAACGGATTATTTTCGTCTCTTTTGTATGTGTATTCTTCAGAATACGGATGCGGGTATGTATATACGGATGAGGGGAATTCTCGTAATTTCCTCAGGAAAGCTTCTAGAAGGAGACACCTCATTAGGGTTTTTATTCTTTTTCGATTAAGGATTAATGAGGTGGAGGAAATGAGGTGGAGGTTTGCATTAATTGAAGTATGGCTCAAAGCATAACTCACCACTTAGATATTTTGAAGCATTCTAGAAATTTGTTGAGATATTTTATCTCATCAATTATTATATACTTCATTATTCTACACTTGAGCCATTCTTTTATTTTCCAAGCTCATTTTTCTTCACTAGCTTTTTCTCAAGCTCCTTTTTGTTCCTCTAAGCCTTTCATGTATCATGTGTTGAGAAACCTAGGGCTAATAGAGACACACAAATCTATCTACACTCTCTTATTCATCTAGGCTATCTAGTTTAGCGAACTAGGTGCCCTAATTACCTTGGGTTTAAGCTCGGACTATAGACTCTCATGTGGATCGTCTTTGACTCAAGGAGGCCGACGAGGAAGCATCGATCCGTTACGATCCTCAGAGCTTATGACGAAGAGGAGGATAATGAGAAGACCCGAAGGACTTGGTATCGTGAGGTATAACTACTTTCCGAGTAGTTAACCTCTAAGTAGTTAGCTAGTTATGGTTTAGCATCGATCCTGGAGTTCACGTCGGTGTTGCGAGCTTTGAAAAATCCTTTTTTGCATATTCCGCCTCCCCGCGAACCCGCGGGGTGCGCGACATCGACATACAGTGGTATCAGATCCTACTAAACCTTTACTAGCTTGTTAGAAAGTAGATCGTCGTGAAAAAACGAAAACAAAACACCAGAACCCTATGTTTCTGTTGATTTTTAAAACTGCAAGAAAAAATATTTCAGAGACATGAAAATTAAGAGCAGGGTATTATAAGAACACAGCAAAAAAATGAGTCCATAACTCGTCAAGACCGCCGCTGAACCACGGCGAATAGGTGCGATTCGCCGCCGTTCCGCGGCGAATAGGTGTGATTCACCGCCGTTCCGCGGCCGAGTCGTGGCAGAGTTGGCTCGTTTTTCCTCTGTGTTTCTTATTTTGGGTGTATTGTTCTCTGTTATATTTTGTTTCTACCCAGTATTTTTCTGTGTGCTGGTTTGCACTTGGGGTAGACACGGAAAATATGTTTCGATTGAAATTCTAAAGTTCTTGGCTATCGAGTTTTCTATGGTTGTTTATATATGCTAAACGTCTGCTAATCGCTATACATCGATTAGTAGGGTTTGCACATATTTGTGATCTGTGATGTTGGTTTGTGTATATGAACTTTTTTGGATCGTCGTGGATGGATAGCCGGGGATGTGAGAAGAAAGTTTTCTTTCATTCGATTTAAATTGTAAAGTGATGTAATATTCTTTTGGGCGGCACATCGGGGTTGAGGTTGTAGCCAACGTTGTATTATTTCTTTTACTGTTTTCTGCTCCTAAGATAGACCCAAGGTGGGGTGCACAAACTACCGGGTATTTTGAAGTGTCGAGTGGCCTATTCATTTTACTGTGGGAGGTTGCTTCACTTCGGGTATTTAGCGGGTAGTTTGCCGCACCCGTAGGGGTCTAGGGCAGGGTTTGGTTATTCTTCACGACCATGGAATCCATCTTTTGTTACAGGCTTAAACGAAATGCGGAATTCATAGTATATCCAATATGTTCATTTGTGATCTGGAATTCCTATTATTGCGTGGGACGAATGGTTATTATATATATGCTATCTAGTAGCCGTTGCTTATGTTTTGCACCCGTGCTAGTCCCGCCACCGCTCTGGCGTTAGTTAAGTAACCTAACGGTTTTAGACGGGGTCCAGGGGCGAATGCGGATGGCATAAGTGGACATGGTATTTTCGTTTCTCTCTGTGATGATATTTGTAAATGATGGGACCGCATTAGATTAATGCAAAGCAAACAAACCAAAGCTGAATCGTTGGAACAATTTTAAAAACACTCGTTTTTTTCAAAACAGAAACTTTTAAATGCGGAGCTTAAACCTCTCTTTTAAAAGCTATCAGGTTCCTTCGATTAAATCAAGTTTATTACATTCACGGTTTCGCCAAAAAAAGCCGTAGCCATCCGTCATTTCAGTTGAATATTCAGTAGTATTCAAGGTGTGTATTTAGACCTTCACCAAGGCATAGTGATTGGTAGCTGCTGGATATTCATCTGTAGCATAGATAAATGCGTTGGTTTGGGACAACCGTACTACTATTTTGGCCTTCGTCAAGGGTATGTACGGGTGTGTTCAAATTAACCTGGACAATGACGGGCAGAACTTGACATGTGACTTATGATATGTTTGTAAGCCCGCGGCGGCGCCCCGGCCGTCAATCCGACGCCGGAAACGCGGAAACAAAGACTTTGCAAAACTTGCAACCGGCACCACCGCGCACTTTTCACCCGGATCGGGCCATTAACCTAGCTAACTAGCAAACAAGAAAAGAGTAGAGAAGTTATACCAAGCGATCCGTGTCCTTTGGTCTTCATCTCCACTCCGATCTCTCGCGGAATCTCCATCCATCATCGTCTCGTCGGAAAAGGGCACCACATCGCCAAAGTCTTTTACGGGCTCCCACCTCTGGACCGAGGCAACTCGGGCGCGAAGTTGGCTAGCCGACGCGTCCAAGGGATGCTGTAGAATAGTGTAGTAGCCATGTCTCTTTGGGGTTTAAGAGGTTGCCATTTATGGAGGAATTTGTGCATAAGAATTTCATGGATGCTTGATGGAGAAATTGGAGCATGCAATGGAAAAAAGAGCTCGGCCAAAGTAATTTGTGCTCACTGTGGAATTCTTTGTGGGTGAAGTGTATACATAATTAAAACCTTGCATAAGGAAATATTCACCCACTCAAAAATCAATCTCCCCCTTCTCAGGAATAGTGGCCGGCCCCAAAAAAATTGGTGGGTAAAAAAAGAATCACATGCATGATGGTGAAAAAGAAGAAAAAAAGATAAACAAAAGAAAATTGATCAAATTAATTTTCCATCCATTTCCAATCCAAAACCAAATCAACAACCATCCAATTAATGCAAAGGAAGTGACTAGAAAAGGATCTCATGATGAAAAGGCCACAATTATGCAAGAAACCCCTCCACAAAATGTTATTTGCAAATGTGCAAATAACACCCTCCAACGGATAGTCCGGCCGTGAAAAAATAAAAGAATACCGGCCGAAACGGAATGTAAACTGGCAACCCCAGAAAACCGATCCCGTAATTAATTACAGGAAAACCCCGCTACTGCAAATACATGCCCGCATTTGTATTCCCACTGAAAACAAATGCAAAGAGACAAAACTACACTATCAAATACTATAATCCGTCTTAAGCCAAAGCCGGCTAGTAAAAACCGTCCGATCACGATCCGTGCAATACGGCACGTATCTGATCGAACCCTGCCATATCTCCATACGGCCTCTACAGCGTTTCACCCGAAACCTGAGTAACTGAGTGTAGCGGACTCTAAAGACTCGTCAATACTTTGGCTGTGGATTTAACCACTAGCACGTCAGAGGTATAAGCCTGTTGGAGATAGTGCCCTCAGAGTCAATTATTGGATCACATGCACGTGATTGCAATGATTGAGGGAGGACCTATCCCGGTAGGACAGTCATACTCGAGATGATAGTATGCTATCTGGTTTACCTTTATCATCGTGTACTGATTTAGGTGACCTGACAGGTCGCTATTGCACGTTGATAGAGCCCCTAGGATTCTTGCTTGACTGCCAGCAGTATGAGGGCGATCATATATGTGGGAGCTGGTAGTCTATAAGCACATCCTTAAAAGGTCCCTAGTCGTGGGAGTTTCGAGACATGGCATCGATTCTCCAGAGTAGACTAGTGTATACAGTCGAGAGCCCGACGAGGGGCGGTGGCCGGTCTCACAAGCCACTGGTGTCAGTTGGTTCACCTAAGATGTATACAGGTGCTCATTGAGTTATGAGTACACCGGACAGGACTCGCCGGGAACATGCTAGTTGGACTTATACCTGACGTCAGATAGCAGTTCCCTGGTGACATGTGTACAGGTTAGTTCATCGACCTGAGGATTGTCATTTGTCTCGTGTGAGTTCCCACTGTACTTTGATTACTACCCTACCACGCTCAAAGGATTCGTGCAAACAGGTTTTAGTTGGGTACAGTCCCGAGCCACATGGAGGCAGTGAGCGGATCTTCAGGGGTTCGTCTCTCCCGGTATTGGGGGTGAGGTCGCGCTGTGTCTAGGAGAGCCATTACACTAAGTCCTTGGCCAAGGCAGGAGATTTACTGGTAGGTATTCCAGTAGTATCTCAGGGTGTTCTGGGCTACACTCCGACACGGCTTGTACCGCTTTTGAGGGTCTGACATTTACCAACCCCCTAGGCCCGCCATGCGATGCTCATAGACGAACGGACCGGACTGTACGGGTATTGTCACTGACAGGCTCAGTAGGGTGCCAAGATGAGTTTGCTCATCGACGTCCCTTTTGGTCAATAGCTGGTGGCCCGTCACGTATTGTCTTATACCTCTGACGTGCTAGTGGTTAAATCTACAGCCATAGTATTGACGAGTCTTTAGAGTCCACCACACTTACAGTTACTCAAGTTTCGGGCGAAAAGCTGTAGAGTCCGTATGGAGATATGGCAAGGTCCGATCAGATACGTGCGGTATTGCACGGATCAGGATCGGACGGTTAGTACTAGAGGCCGTACGGATATATGGCAGGGTTCGATCAGATATGTGGGGTATTGCACGGATGAGGATCGGATGGATATTACTAGCCGGCTTTGGTTTAAGCCGGATCCTAGTATAGTACAGTGTAGATTTTGTCTCATTGCATTTGTATTCGGTTGGAATACAGATGCGGGTGTGTATGCACAGTATCGGGGTTTTCCTGTAATTTATTACGGGACCAGTTTTCTGGAGTTGCCAGTTTGCATTCCGTTCCGGCCGGTTTTCCTTTGTTCTTTCCCGGCCGGACTTTTCTGATGGAGGGTGTTATTTGCAAGTTTGCAAATAACATTTTGTGGAGGGCTTTCTTGCATAATGGTGGCATCATGATAGTTTATCATCATGAGATGCTTTATCCATCTTTTCTTTTGCTTTAATGGTGATTAGAATGGATTAGGACTTGATGAGAGTTGATATGACTTTGTTATCATTGCTTTTTAATATGGTCACCCCTTTTGCGTTTACTACAATCACCTCCCTTCTTGTTATTGATTCATATTCATTCCCACCACCATTCTCACTTGAAGAGGTTGGCCACACTTGAGAGAAGAGAATGAGAGAGTTCATTTTGTTATGTGAGGAATTCTTCATCTCATATTCTTCTTACTAGAAAATTGAAAGCACCAATTTTCCTAACCTCCCCCTCCATCCTCCATGGCAACAAAACCCCCATATACGACATAGCCTCTACCCTACATTCTACAGCAAATCTTGGGCACGTCGACTTGCCAGCTTCGCGCCCGAGTTGCCTCGGTATTGAGGTGGGAGCCCGTAAAAGATACAGGCGATGTGGTGCCCTTCCGGCGAGGAGGCGACGACCGGAGTTTCCGCAGGAGATCGGGACGACGACGAGAAGACCGGAGGACTCGGATCACTCGGTATATCTCTAACCCGTCTTGTAGTTATCTAGAACTAGTTTAATGGCCCGATCCGGGTGTTTAGTGTGCGGTGGTGCCGGTTTGCTAGTTTGCAAAATTAAAGTTTTTCGCTTCCGCATTTTTGGCGTCGGATTGACAGCCGGGGCGCCGCCGTGCACTTACAGTGGTATCAGAGCCTCGCCATTAACATAGTCTAGCTTTGTTTAATGTGTTTACATTTCCGATCGACCAAAATTACAAAATCCACGTTTTTGTTCACATCAGTTTTCTGTTGAAATTTTTTGGAGTCGAAAATTTTTTCAGGTTGTAGAAAAGTGATGTACTGGAAATTATAAGCACTCTGTAGAAATTCGACACTGTGAATCGACTACTGAAGCGCGGAACCGCGGCCAAACCCCCCTTTAGGCCGCAGATCGCACGCTTTTGGCGTTTCGGATGTTCAAAGAATTAAAGTATAACCGCGATCAGGACGGTGTCGCTATGCAGCTAGCCGGTTGAGCACGGGTCGGTCCACAGGGAGATGGAGGTATTTTACCTTCTTGTCTTAGACGAGTTAATAAAGAATGAGTATATGTTTGTTCCAGCTAACCTATGTGTATTATTTGCAAGTATAAAGTTGTTAAGAAAAGATACGAAATTGTAAGCTAAAGAAATCCGTACTCAAAAACCTTTGAGCCGAGTCTTGACCAATTGAAGCTAGAGCAATCGGCAACAACGTGGATTAGGGGATTTAAGCGCGGTATTCGTGGAATCCGGCTTATTTACCCTTGTCCTTCCGTTCTTGTCTCTTGCTTTCGCCTCCGGCCAAACCGAACGCAACCGGTCGCGGTTAGGAATCACCGTTACCTTGTTAGGGTAGGGTGCCTAACGGAGCGCTTGCGTATGGTTTGAGCGGAGTTCAATGGAAAATAACGGGAAAAGGAAATGAGCAAAGAAATGTTAACTTATAATATCGTATTTCTTCTTAACAATAATAATTACATTCATTCACGAAAAGAACCAAAAAGAGAGAATAAAAAGAACAAAGAAAAGAAAAGAAAAGATTACAAGCAAGTAATTAAAGTGCATGGTAATAAATTGCAAGTAATTAAAGACAAGAATGAAAAATGCAAGAAAGTAATTACAAGAACCATAAAACTCAAAACAAGCATGGGATCAATAGCCAACCCTTAAACTTGCAAGCTCAATCAAGAGGTTGCAAGATCAAGAGAAGGGTAGAGAACGCATGTGAAATGAAGCACTAAGGAGAGAACAAAATGACACAACCCCTTGAGACCAATGACCAAAACTTAAACTTGCAAGCTCACTTAAGAGGTTGCAAGATCAAGTTAAGGTAGAGAGCTCAAGGGGGAAGCTAAACAAAAAGAATAATACAAAAATCTTCATCTTTATTCACATCCACTCAATGCTCTCACTACATTTCCATGGAGGAAGAATGAAGAAGAAGAATAAGAACTACACTAAAAACTACAAAAGAGGAACAAAGAATGAACACCAAATTGGACCCTTGGCTTGGCTCAGTTCTGGAGTATTTATAGGCGGAGAAATGGAAATCTAGGGCAATAATCTGGCATAAGATGAAAGTACCAAACTGCCCACAAAAATTGACCTGGCAAGGAGCCTACATGGCCGCTGTTCCGCGGCCTAGACCCCCTATTGGCCGCGGATCCGCGGTCGTATAGAGGACTTGGGCCCTCCGTTTTTCTGTGCTTCCCTGGTTGTTTTTTGTCTGTAGTTTGGCACATGTCTTTTCTGATAATCTTTCCACATTTCTTCCAGAATTTCTGTTGATCAAAAAGATGATTTGATGTGGATCTTTTGCCATGATTGTCTCAAGCTCCGCGTAGATTTCTTGGATCTTGTGTTGCCATTGAGCCTTGTGCATGAAAATGACATTGATTTGCCATTTTGTCTCCTAAACTGGTGTGTGGCAACAGACCGATAAAGAGCGGAGATCCGTGTTTTATCTGTGAATGGCAGGAACCCGGATTTTGTCATGCTTTTCCATGATATTCACTGTTTAGAGCCGAGAACCTGTATTCTGCAATTATGTAGCAAACACTGATAAAAAGCACCTGCCTATAAACACACGAGCGTAAGAATGGGCGGTATAGAATGCAATATTCTGGTATGAACAAATACCCCCAAACTTAACTTTTGCTCTTCCCGAGCAAAACCAATTATTCACAAAAATAAAATCCTAACCGCACTTTCGCAGGGAACGCGATTGCACTGAGCATGTGCAACAAGCCGTTAAACCCCTAGGTGTCCCTAGTAGGAGGAGTGTTGTCTCCTGAGGGTTTTCAGCGGATTACACCCACAAAATCCCGTCAAGCTGGTGTCATAAGTTAACATTGACTCTACTCCTACAGTTTAGTATTTACATTAGAAACTCTATCATCCTAAGTTAGAAATATCCAACCCTAATGCTTCACACCTCTAATCTATTTAACCTTAGATCATATACGTTCCAAAAAAAGTTTAGAAAGATGTTGGTTCTCCTGAGTTTTCCTTCTAAAGTGCGGCCTCAAATCAGGGATTTTTATCAACTTTACAGAAAACACAAGTCTTATTCTTTATTTCTATCTTTTATTCAAACATCGATTGTATACCCCTACGTGTGTGTATATTTGCATCCCTACACTCAAGAATTCAATTCAAGCTATAATACCCTTGCCCTAATACCTAATACTACTTCTTTTCATTAAGGATGGATGGATTTGCTCACACACCTTTCATGCGACTATTAATGCTTCTTGAGGTACTAACGGCCGATTATTGAATGTGTGAACATTAAAGCGTAAATAGCAGTTTCCAGGTCTTGACTTTATTCTATTTTTTCTTTTTCTTTTTCTTTTTTCTTTTTTCAAGACCGGATATATTTTTCAATATGCTCTTTTGGTGTTTAGCTTTAAATACCGTTTTTTCTTTCACACTAGGCTTTCAGGCAAGAGTATTTCTAGGTATCCTCTACTATCTCAAGTTTCAAGATGCGTGTATGTGCAGTTTGTAGGGTATATACTTTCTAAATTTGAACTCAAGAAAAGAAACTATTTTTCAGACTTATCCTTCAGTAAAGCATCAATATTTTCCCTTCATCTTGACTTTAACTAAAGAACTGAACTCAAGATTACCTATTTCTCAAAAAAACTGTAAGGACGTATACTTACCAAGTTTAAACAGAATGAGGGTTATTTTTAGGGTTTTCAATTCCTAAGCCTAGAATTTAGTTATTTCTATCATATCAACTAATCTTTCGGAATAAAGATCTAAGTTACCCTATTAGCTAACTTGACGACAAAATTTTTATATTTTTGGAAAATTTTCGATTTTTGTGGGTTTTTAATAAGGTATGCAAATGCAAAATATACAAATGAATGCGAAGGAAGAAAGCTTACCGAGCACACCCCCAAACTTAAACTTGACAGTGCCCTCACTGTCAGGCTATACCAAGAGGGTCAAAATTGTCGGCGCTCTCCCTAAAAACAAATTATATACAAAAAGGAAAACAAAAAAAAAATATATACAAAAAAATGTGTCCCCCCCAAACTTAAGTAAAACAGTGTTTCCACTGTTAAGCGTTGAAGTTCAGGATTAAGGGGGAAAGAGAACAGTATCAAGCTATACAAGGCCTTACACAGGCCAAAAGAGAGCACCAGCCATTCAAAGATCTTATCGTAATAAAGCAGTGGCTGGTGAAAGAAGGCGTAGAGAAAAGAGATGGAGAATACGCGAGACCATATGTGGAGAGAAGCGAGATATGGTCTCGGTATATGAGAGGAAGAAGAATGTCGGAAGGGAAAAAGAAGTGGAAGACGAACTGGAGGGTGCAAATGGAGTAAATAGATTAGCACAATTTGTGATGACCGATGTGTAAAAAGCGATTGTGCTAATATATTTATCCGTCGAGAGATTGGGTCAAATCCCTCAAGATTCTTAAGAAGCTATGGGTACGCCGAACTTGGTAAACCAGACACAGGAACTGAAAATGGTACGGGTTCTTGCAAGGTCGGAACGATGGAAAGGATGGAGGGAAGTGGTTGAAGAAGGGTATCGGTTAAGGGTTCTGGAGGGTGTACACTGTCAGTGAAAGGAACATAATGAATTGGAAAATCCGACTCATCATCTAGAACGGTTTCATCCTAAAAAATATCCTCAAAATTCTCCTCAAAGTTAAGCTTATCCATGCATATTTCATCAAAGTCCAGACGCATATGTTGTTCGGGAAAAACATTTAATGACTCGGGATGATGAATTGGAGAGAAAAACTCAGTCAAATCTATAGGTTCATCATCCAAAATAGTCCCAGCGTCAATATCCTTAATCAAGTGAAAGTCAATTTTTTCAGACACCTCATCAAAAGCATAGATTTCAATCAATTCAGGTTCTAAGATGGAGGTGTAGAGGTCAAAAGGATTGGGTGTGGTTTCACTTGGAAGGGACCCTTCACAATCAGGTAAATCAAACACTACAAAGTCGCACAACTCATAAATCATTCTATCTTTAATTGATAAAGCATGTGGGATACTCGATAGACTTTCAAAACAGGAGTTGTGGGATTCAATTTGGGACGGGTAGGTTTGATTTGGAAGGGGTTACATCTCACTCTCTCCACTCAAATTCACAGCCTGTCCTGCCACTTCTTCATATATTGGAAAATTTGGAGCTAGTTGGAAACTAGCTACCGGGTCAGTAGGTTGTATGAGAGCGGCCATGGACGCATTCAAATCCATCATCTGTTGGCATGACGCTACCCTAAAGTCTTCCAATGACTGTTCCAGACTAGACATGGGTTGTGAAGGGATTTCAGTAAAAGATTCAAAGTTATTTGGATACTGAAAATTCCCAAAAGGCTGTGTAGAAGCAATGTCTAGGGAAGGTGCAAAAGTTGGGTAGGATTGGTAGGAATTGAATGGTTGGACAGAGGTAGGATCAACATTTGGATAAGAAGGTGAATGAAATTGTTGATCCCAAGAATTTGAAGTTGTGACAGGAGTGAGAGATCGGCTACGAGATTGTTCAATACGTTCTGCAATAGACATAGGTCTTGGAGCTGCAACATGACTCGAAGAAGGGGTATCAACGTAAGAAGGGGTGAATGTATGAAATGGTTGATACGAAGTGGATTGCGGGGTCCAGTTGTTCGTCCTAGACGCGTCTATCCGATCTTTCAAAGAAATTTTGGGCATGGAGGGGTTGTTCGAAGTTCGACCAAAACAAGAACCGTAGGATGTAATGTCTGGTTATGGGTACCAAAGTTCGGCAAGAGTTTTGCGAGGTGGAGTACCCATGATATGAAGAGAGAAAGAGAGAAAGGCAGAGAAAAGGAAGGGAAAAAGAATGTGATATATATTTTTTTTAGTTAGTTATTAACAAAAGAATGAAATATACACACAAAAATAATATGGACAAAACTAATCACGATACAAAAATACCACACACATAATCGTTCTAGGGTTCACCTAGGTCAACTAGACCTGCTCCAGAACTTGATTGTCGAAGTAAAACTGTGTCGAGAAACGGGCTCAAGATACACTGATCACGAGGCCAGGTAAGTGCAGAGATAAGGGGAGGTTTTCCAACGCTTTCGCGAAGTTCCTTAATTAAATAACCCTTTCTCTTTTGGCGGTTTCGCCGTTAACACTTTCCTAGACACCCCGTAAACAATATACCGTTAAGCGAGATTTTAAACACAGTTAACTTCTCCTAGTGAGCACGAAGTCCTTAAGGCTTAAAGTCTAATTTCTTTTAAAATTTGTGCGTGGAAACGTTATGCTCAAGTTCATGATTTGTGGGCCACGGAAAAGGTGATGAAATCCTTTACCATATGTTGTGGGGTTTGCTTGCCCTTAAGTCCGTATTAATGTATGCAATGCGCAATTCAAAAATTCTATAAAGAATAAAACAATTGTTTTTTTGTTTAAGCGCGGCACTGCAACAAATACGGGTTAGTCAATTTTTAGCGTTTGCTAGCGAACTTGCAAAGAATAGTATATTGGATGCGTCGGATTTGAGAAGAAGGTGTTAGTAAAGTACGTACCGTTAAGTTTTGGGTTAGGAAACCCCCGTTGAATCAAATCCGGTAAGCTTGAAAAGTTCGCTTGCGCGGGTCAAAGTACCCGGATCTTTGGCACTGTACTTTGCAATCACCTTAGCTTTGAACGTACACTTTGCTCCCACAATCGCAGTTTGCAAATCCGCAAAAATCTGCACACTTGCCCACAAAAATGATCAAAAAAAAACAAAAAGATTATTTTTTTTATATATACAAAAAGAATATTAACGCGAAAAACAAGAAAGAAAATACGCTACCGTCTCCCCGGCAACGGCACCATTCGATTGAAAGAATTAAAGTTAACCGCAATCAAGACGGTGTCGCTTTGCAGCTAGCCGGTTGAGCACGGGTCGGTCCACAGGGAGATGGTTGTATGTCCTTCCTTGTCTTAGACGAGTTAATAAAGAATGAGTATATGTTTGTTCCAGCTAACCTATGTGTATTATTTGCAAGTATAATGTTGTTAAAAAAAGATACGAAATTGTAAGCTAAAGAAATCCGTACTCAAACACCTTTGAGCCGAGTCTTGACCAATTGAAGCTAGAGCAATCGGCAACAACGTGGATTAGGGGATTTAAGCGCGGTATTCGTGGAATCCGGCTTATTTACCCTTGTCCTTCCGTTTTTGTCTCTTGCTTTCGCCTCCGGCCAAACCGAACGCAACCGGTCGCGGTTAGGAATCACCGTTACCTTCTTAGGGTAAGGTGCCTAACGGAGCGCTTGCGTATGGTTTGAGCGGAGTTCAATGGAAAATAACGGGAAAAGGAAATGAGAAAAGAAATGTTAACTTATAATATCGTATTTCTTCTTAACAATAATAATTACATTCATTCACGAAAAGAACCAAAAAGAGAGAACAAAAAGAACAAAGAAAAGAAAAGATTACAAGCAAGTAATTAAAGTGCATGGTAATAAATTGCAAGTAATTAAAGACAAGAATGAAAAATGCAAGAAAGTAATTACAAGAACCATAGAACTCAAAACAAGTATGAGATCAATAGCCAACCCTTAAACTTGCAAGCTTAATCAAGTGGTTGCAAGATCAAGAGAAGGGTAGAGAACGCATGTGAAATGAAGCACTAAGGAGAGAACAAAATGATACAACCCCTTGAGACCAATGACTAAAACTTAAACTTGCAAGCTCACTTAAGAGGTTGCAAGATCGAGTTAAGGTAGAAAGCTCAAGGGGGAAGCTAAACAAAAAGAATAATACAAAAACCTTCATCTTTATTCACATCCACTCAATGCTCTCACTACATTTCTATGGAGGAAGAATGAAGAAGAAGAAGAAGAAGAAGAACTACACTAAAAACTACAAAAGAGGAACAAAGAATGAACACCAAATTGGACCCTTGGCTTGGCTCAGTTCTGGAGTATTTATAGGCGGAGAAATGGAAATCTAGGGCAATAATCTGGCATAAGATGAAAGTACCAAACTGCCCACAAAAATTGACCCGGCAAGAAGCCTACATGGCCGCGGTTCCGCGGCCTAGACCCCCTATTGGCCTCGGATCCGCGGCCGTATAGAGGACTTGGGCCCTCCGTTTTTCTGTGCTTCCCTGGTTCTTTTTTGTCTGTAGTTTGGCACATGTCTTTTCTGATAATCTTTCCACATTTCTTTCAGAATTTCTGTTGATCAAAAAGATGATTTGATGTGGATCTTTTGCCATGATTGTCTCGAGCTCCGCGTAGATTTCTTGGATCTTGTGTTGCCATTGAGCCTTGTGCATGAAAATGACATTGATTTGCCATTTTGTCTCCTAAACTGGTGTGTGGCAACAGACGGATAAAGAGCGAAGATCCGTGTTTTATCTGTGAATGGCAGGAACCCGGATTTTGTCATGCTTTTCCATGATATTCACTGTTCAGAGCCGGGAACCTGTATTCTACAATTATGTAGCAAACACTGATAAAAAGCACCTGCCTATAAACACACGAGCGTAAGAATGGGCGACATAGAATCCAATATTCTGGTATGAACAGCCGCGGTTCCGCCGCACATTGGTGTCCTCGCTGTATCAAATTTTTGCAGTCGCTTTCTGGGTTAAAAATAGGGGTTTTGGAATATTAATTTTGGGCCCAGAATTTCTTAATGTGCTACAGTAGTACTTGGGGGCCCACTTGTTAAAATTTGATCGATCGGAATATTTTAAACACATTAGTTCACAGTATTTACATTATATCTGCGACCGTGAATGTCACTTGATCGGTAAATCCTGTCTAACTGCTATAGCCCGGTTAGACGGATTTGCGAACGTGACTTTCACGTTGATGTTCTGTGTTATGATGTGATGTTGCGGATTGATCGGTGGGGATAGCCTGGATGCAATGCTAGTACAGTTCTGTTGTATTATGTACATTTGATATTGCGGGGCGAGCGTCCGACATGTGGACTGCCGTCACTGCCTGATTGTATTATTATTTTGGGGCACGGCCAGGTTGCGGTCGATGTACCCGGTGTATGTATATTTTACTTTCTGTACTAGGATTACCCCACGGAGGGGTGCACGGATAGCCGGGTTCTGGAAGGCAACAAGCCCGCATCTCATGGCATTGAGACGGAGGGGGCTTCACTCTAGGATTGGCGGGCTATTCGCCGCACCCGTAGGGGGTACAGGTTGACCCAGGAGGGGTGCCCAAGTTACCGGATTCCGTGAAGTGCTGGGTGGTCCATTCACGGTACTGAAGGGGGCTGCCTCGCTTCAGGTTTTGGCGGGTGACTTGCCGCACCCGTAGGGGTCTAGGATTTCATTGCACAGGGTATCCACACGACCAGGGGAACGTCGGGTTTCAGTAGTGGCTCTGTGAAACCCGGGGATCCCAGATATCTGTATTGTTGTGTGATGCTGTACATTTCTGTGATGTTGCATTTCTTATCACGCCTTGAGCGAAATATAATATATTGGTATATATATTAGTAGATGTTGTATATGTTTTACATCCGCGCTAGTCCAGTCCCCGCTCTGTCGTTAGTTAGCTAACCTAACGGGTAATGACGGGACCCAGTGGCGAATGCGGATGGCATATACGTACATCAGTATATTTTCGTTCTTTGTGGTGTGATCTATTGATGGGACTGCATTGATTCGGATCAATGCAAGCTAAAACAAACCTAATCTGATGTTGTTGGAACACTTTTCAAAAAGCTGTTATTGCAAGGGCGTTCACTTTTGTTTTGCACAGTGATATTCAGTTGGAATATCCTGCTCCTCAGTCGACGAGGCAAGGGCCGAGATCCCTTCACCGGGAGTGACCCCTTGGACAGAAAGTTTGCGTCAGGGCATTAACTTCACTATAGCCGATTACTTTTGCTTTGCATCGTGGTATTCATTTGGAATATCCTGCACCCCATTCTACGGGGAAAGAGCCGAGATCCCTTCACCGGGAGTGACCACTTTAGCAACGGTTTTCGTCACTATATTTTCGAAAAAGCTATCCGTTCCTTCAACGATATCAAGTTCTTTACGTTAAAGGTTTTCTCCAGAAGCCATTCGTAGCCCTCCGTCGTTTCATATGGGTAGTCAATAGTATTCAAGTTGTGTTTGTTGGCGAAAGTCAAGGCACAGTGTTTGGTAGTTGTTGGTCATTCATATGCAGCATAAATAGATGCGTTGGTTTGGAACAGTCATACTGCCTTGTTGGCCAAAGTCAAGGGTAGGTACGGGTGGATTCAAATCAACTTGGAGAATGACGGGTAGAACTTGACATGTGACTTATGATTTGTTGGCCAAAGTCAAGGTCATAAGAGCATGGGGTAAATATCCATATCGGGAGTTTCAAAAGAACTGAAACTTGCCAGATATGCGCATACCTTCTGGAGTGTGATGACGTGAGCGGATTCCGTCACGTTATCATGCGATGATAGTTGGATCCCGATTCCCACTGATGAGTTGGTTTACTCCTCGGGTGATCCCGACTAATTCTTCTTTCAGGTTTGGAGGAGAATTTGACGGTACAGTGGGAGGTTTCCTGATTAGATAAATTGGTAACCATTCTGATCTAGGATAGAGTGCACGCTGAGTGTTTCTATTCTCTCTCTCTTGGCAGCAACCATTGACCCGACCCTAAGACTATGACTCAGTGACAAAAATTAACCGAACCTTCTTTAACACTGGCTTTTGGATTGTCAGAGTTGCGAACCTGATTGCCACTACTACTTTTACCCTTTTCTCCAGGACACCCCGTATTACTACGAACGTCTACTTCCATTGGACAAAACCATCGTATGGTTAGATACGAACTCGAAGGAATTCGAGGATGGTTTCCGGTTCTGGAGAAAACGGATAGGACTATTCAGTTGTCTTTTCTTTCCACCTTCTCTCAGGTTGCGAGTACTCCTTGGTTTAGGAGTAGTACACCTATTACGCAAATTGGATAGTCTTCTTCCAAACCATAGGCTGGTGCCGACCGGTAGGGAATGAAGAAAACCAATTAGCCTAAACGGTGTACAGAAGGTATTAAGTTAAGACAAAGCAAGGGATTAGTAAGAGGGCAATGTAAACTGCGACTGCTATTCACGACCAAACCAAGTATTTCTTCGCCAATCCTAAATCACCTTTGTATTTCTCCAGGACACTCCGTATCACTACGAAGATCCACAGTTTATTGGATACTCCATCGTATGGTTATATACGAACTCGAAAGGAACTTGTTCCAGTTCGGGGATGGATCCTGGTTCAGGAGAAATAGGAATAAAGTACATTCAGGTGTCTTTTATCTTCACCTTCTCTCGCGTTGCGAGTGCTCCTAGGATTAGGACAGTACACCCTTTATGCTTACTGGATAGTCTTTTTCCAAATCATAGGCTGGTGCCGAACGGTAGGGAATGAAGAAAACCATTTGGCCTAAAGCGGTGTACAGAAGGTAATGACTAAAGACATATAAAGGGATTTGGAGAAGTGGCAAAGATTATACGGTTATAGTTGTGAATCTGGATAATGGAAGAGGCATTACTAAGGAAAACCAGGATACCCTATCGAAACATTTCAATGTTTCAGTTTCACTGTGTACTGTTAATAGAAAACTGATTTCCCAATTAGACACTTGCTCCAGGGTATGTATTTACCAGGTATGATTCTCACATCTGTATGGTTTTACAGATGATGAGTGGGAGTAAGTTATTGGGAATTAGGTGACCATCCTCATTATATCGGGATTCGTTGGAATTGGTGATATTTGAGGAGGCCACCTGGGTTGTTTGCCGGTCGGCAAATATTTGGTTTTGAATATCCGTTGTTGTGCACCAATTTCAAATTGATATATCTATACCTCTATTTTTATAGAGTGAGACATACCTTTTTGAAATTATGTCTACGACATTTACCTATATCAGTGGATGGTTAAGTAAGGAGCATTAAACAGCGGTGTAATTCTTCTTAACCTAAAGTACAGTTTTCAACCTACGACACACAGTGAATGAGTCACTAGACTCAGAGGACTTATACAGAGTATTGTATATTGTCCAGTGTCCATGAGGACAGAGGGGTTGGTCCTCGTACTGTATTCTGTTTACTTATGACTTCTCTAGTTCTTAGACAGGTGTTTCGTAGAAACACAGGGTCGAAGTTTTGAGAAGTTATAGGTATAAGTATAAAGTAGAGAACCAGGTGTTGCAAGCATCGGGATTCTTCAAAGTGATCGAAGATGTAGATACTTGTACATGGTATTCAGTTGATAGTAGTGGTTAAGAGAACTTGCTTCTCTTTCAGGTTACTCATAATTGGAAGCATTCCTAAGTTGAGTAACGCTGATCGGCCTCCTTCCATTTAGTTGACATGCACTGGAGACAGCTGCATGATTTGAATCTGGTTCAATTAAATCAGTGCCTCTGTTTCTATATTCGATATAGAACAGTTCATATCTTGACATTGTTAAGATACGGGGAGTTGTCCAGCTTATGCTTAAAACCAGACTCTGGATAACTCAAGGCACATTTCTGTAATGGCTGTTTGTGGGTTGACCCGGGCTATGCAGAGGGTTGATATTCTACCATCTGGAAGATCAATAGTGATATTGTTCTTGACTCGCCACAGTTTTAATAAAATGGATTTTTTCAGAAAACAGTTGTGGGAGTATGGTAGAACTGGAAGTGATTCCAGAACCGCAAACGATTACTGATGATTTGATAAGAACCTAAAGATTCAATCTGGATTGACATTCCATTGGCCACTCCGCAGATAAGGTGGGTAACCTCAGGCACCCGAGAGGTACTCCGGTAGCCTCAAGGACGGTGACATGGAGGTTCTTGTTTATCCACACTTGCCATTGCTGTTGTTCCAGACTGTGAGACCCGGCAGGAGGATGAGTATAGCGTCGTTCTAAACTTGCTTTAGAAGTGTACGTCTATATGACTCTGCCAGAGGGTTGTCGTGGTCAGTGGGAGCAGCGGAAGCATTGGTGGACAGGTAGCTTATGTCTATTTATAGACTAAAGCAGAGTAGCGGGGAAAGATCATCTATTTCTGATGCGACAGTCATAGGTTTGACTTCATCAGAATAGGGGATGGATCTGTTAAGAAGGTAGTAGGGTGTGATGTCATGGTATTTGGATGACATACACAGAGTAGGAAGTGATATTCCTATACTACGATCGTTTATACTTTGGTCGTCACACAGTGTTTTCTCCATATGGGATTTAGACATTATATCAGACATACTGGTTACTAGATCTATGGTTTTAGATCTAGATTTGGGTGGTTTCCCAATCAGGGTACTTAGACAGCATTCTAAGAGTATTTAGATGGACGACTCCTGGCACGGTAGTATACCTGCAGGTGATGGAGTCACCCTCTCTAAAGGTGTCTTATAGACTAAAGTAGAGAGGGATGTGCATGATTGACAGATCACTTGCTTAGGAAATTGAGTCAATCATGAGATGTCAAAGTACTACACCAGATGTTGTTCTTGCACTAGATGCAATAAGTTGATATTGATCCAATCCTGGAGAAACAGTCGGAAGCAGTTTTAGAACATAAGTGGATGTTCTAGGGATATGATAACGACAGCCTCATTCGGGAGACAGTTATCATTCCAGGCTTCCAAGGTGACATGGACGACAAGGAGGTTGTCAGAGTTATAGTTTTCCCTCTGACGAGGGGCAGTATTTTGGATAGGTGATCCAAGGCAATACTGAGGGAGGCATGGCGCAGGATACTGATTAAGTTCAGTTGACGATGCAGTCTAAGAAATTTGGAATTGGAGTTCATTTATGAGCTAGGTCCCATCAGACATCCAGACATTCTAAGACAGGTATTGCTCATTTCAGGAGATGGCTTTCTCCGCGAACTTGAGATATAGAGAGACATAGAAAGAAACATCAAAGCGGATCCTCTTACTGAGGCTATTCCTCGAACGCAATAGTTTCGCAAACGAGTTTTGTGAGACTGACAAGTAGAGGAGTTGGGTGTTCGGTATCACACGGGCAGTGAGTATGCGACATCGCAATAATTAGCCTTGAGTGCAAGTGGGAGATTGTTAGAGATAGTGCCCTCAGAGTCAATTATTGGATCACAGGCACGTGATTAAAATGATTGAGGGAGGACCTATCCCGGTAGGACAGTCTTACTCGAGATGATAGTATGCTATCTGGTTTACCTTTATCATCGTGTACTGCTTTAGGTGACCTGACAGGTCGCTATTGCACGTTGATAGAGCCCCTAGGATTCTTGCTTGACTGCCAGCAGTATGAGGGCGATCATATACATGGGAGCTGGTAGTCTATAAGCACATCCTTAAAAGGTCCCTAGTCGTGGGAGTTTCGAGACAGGGCATCGATTCTCCACAGTAGACTAGTGTATACAGTCGAGACCCCAACGAGGGGCGGTGGCCGGTCTCACAAGCCACTGGTGTCAGTTGGTTCACCTAAGATGTATACAGGTGCTCATTGAGTTATGAGTACACCGGACAGGACTCGCCGGGAACATGCTAGTTGGTCTTATACCTGACGTCAGATAGAAGTTCCCTGGTGACATGTGTACAGTTTAGTTCATCGACCTGAGGATCGTCATTTATCTCGTGTGAGTTCCCACTGTACTTTGATTACTACCCTACCACGCTCAAAGGAGTCGTGCAAACAGGTTTTAGTTGGGTACAGTCTCGAGCCACATGGAGGCAGTGAGCGGATCTTCAGGGGTTCGTCTCTCCCGGTATTGGGGGTGAGGTCGCGCTGTGTCTAGGAGAGCCATTACACGAAGTCCTTGGCCAAGGCAAGAGATTTACTGGTAGGTATTCCAGTAGTATCTCAGGGTGTTCTGGGCTACACTCCGACACGACTTGTACCGCTTTTGGGGGTCTGACTTTTACCAACCTCCTAGGCCCGCCATGCGATACTCATAGACGAACGGACCGGACTGTACGGATATTGTCACTGACAGGCTCAGTAGGGTGCCAAGATGAGTTCGCTCATCGACGTCCCTTTTGGTCAATAGTTGGTGGCCCGTCACGTATTGGCTTATACCTCTGACGTGGAAGTGGTTAAATCTACAGCCATAGTATTGACGAGTCTTTAGAGTCCACCACACTTACAGTTACTCAAGTTTCGGGCGAAAAGCTGTAGAGGCCGTATGGAGATATGGCAGGGTCCGATCAGATACGTGCGGTATTGCACGGATCAGGATCGGACGGTTAGTACTAGAGGCCGTATGGATATATGGCAGGGTTCGATCAGATATGTGCGGTATTGTACGGATCAGGATCGGACGGATATTACTAGCCGGCTTTGGTTTAAGCCGGATCCTAGTATAGTACAGTGTAGATTTTGTCTCATTGCATTTGTATTCGGTTGGAATACAGATGCGGGTGTGTATCCACAGTATCAGGGTTTTCCTGTAATTTATTACGGGACCGGTTTTCTGGAGTTGCCAGTTTGCATTCCGTTCCGGCTGGTTTTCCTTTGTTCTTTCCCGGCCGGACTTTTCTGATGGAGGGTGTTATTTGCAAGTTTGCAAATAACATTTTGTGGAGGGCTTTCTTGCATAATGGTGGCATCATGATAGTTTATCATCATGAGATGCTTTATCCATCTTTTCTTTTGCTTTAATGGTGATTAGAATGGATTAGGACTTGATGAGAGTTGATATGACTTTGTTATCATTGCTTTTTGATATGGTCACCCCTTTTGCTTTTACTACCATCACCTCCCTTCTTGTTATTGATTCATATTCATTCCCACCACCATTCTCACTTGAAGAGGTTGGCCACACTTGAGAGAAGAAAATGAGAGAGTTCATTTTGTTATGTGAGGAATTCTTCATCTCATATTCTTTTTACTAGAAAATTGAAAGCACCAATTTTCCTAACCTCCTCCTCCATCCTCCATGGCAACAAAACCCCCATATACGACATAGCCTCTACCCTACATTCTACAGCAAATCTTGGGCACGTCGACTTGCCAGCTTCGCGCCCGAGTTGCCTCGGTATTGAGGTGGGAGCCCGTAAAAGATACAGGCGATGTGGTGCCCTTCCGGCGAGGAGGCGACGACCGGAGTTTTCGCAGGAGATCGGGACGACGACGAGAAGACCGGAGGACTCGGATCACTCGGTATATCTCTAACCCGTCTTGTAGTTATCTAGAACTAGTTTAATGGCCCGATCCGGGTATTTAGTGTGCGGTGGTGCCGGTTTGCTAGTTTGCAAAATTAAAGTTTTTCGCTTCCGCATTTTTGGAGTCGGATTGACGGCCGGGGCGCCGCCGTGCACTTACAAAGCCAATACGTGACGGGCTACCAGGTATTGACTATAAGGGACGTCGATGAGCGAACTCATCCTGACACCCTACTGAGCCTGTCAGTGACAATATCCGTACAGTCCGGTCCGTTCGTCTACGAGCATCGCATGGCGGGCCTAGGGGGTTGGTAAAAGTCAGACCCCCAAAAGCGGTACAAGTCGTGTCGGAGTGCAGCCCAGAACACCCTGAGATACTACTGGAATACCTACCAGCAAATCTCCTGCCTTGGCCAAGGACTTTTCATGTTCTGGCTCTCCTCGACACAGCGCGACCTCACCCCCAATACCGGGAGAGACGAACCCCTGCAGATCTGCTCACTGCCTCCATGTGGCTCGGGATTGTACCCAACTAAAACCTGTTTGCACGACTCCTTTGAGCCGTGGTAGGGTAGTAATCAAAGCACAGTGGGAACTCACACGAGACAAATGACGATCCCAGGTCGATGAACTAACCTGTACACATGTCACCAGGGAACTGCTATCTGACGTCTGGTATATAAACCCAACTAGCAGGTTCCCGGCGAGTCCTGTCCGGTGTACTCATAACCCAATGAG
Organism: Agapanthus africanus; assembly: GCA_030015575.1. NCBI lineage: Eukaryota > Viridiplantae > Streptophyta > Magnoliopsida > Asparagales > Amaryllidaceae > Agapanthus > Agapanthus africanus. Next base: position 251,230,688 of record JASDDO010000012.1, read on the forward strand.
CACCTGTATACATCTTAGGTGAACCAACTGACACCAGTGGCTTGTGAGACCGACCACCGCCCCTCGTCGGGATCTCGACTGTATACACTAGTCTACTCTGGAGTATCGATGCCCTGTCTCGAAACTCCCATGATTAGGGACCATTTAAGGATGTGCTTATAGACTACCAGCTCCCACATGTATGATCGCCCTCATACTGCTGGTAGTCAAGCAAGAATCCTAGGGGCTCTATCAACGTGCAATAGTGACCTGTAAGGTCACCTAAAACAGTACACGATGATAAAGGTAAACCAGATAGCATACTATCATCTCGAGTAAGACTGTCCTACCGGGACAGGTCCTCCCCTCAATCATTGCAATCACGTGCCTGCGATCCAATAATTGACTCTGAGGGCACTATCTCCAACAATCTCCCACTTGCACTCAAGGCTAATTATTGCGATGTCGCATACTCACAGCCCGTGTGATACCGAACAACCAACTCCTCTACTAGTCGGTCTCACAAAGCTCGTTTGTGAAACTATTGCGTTCGAGGAATAGCCTCGGTGAGTGGATCCGCTCTGGTGTTTCTTTCTATGTCTCTCTATATCTCAAGTTCGCGGAGAAAGCCATCTCCGGAAATGAGCAATACCTGTCCTAGAATGTTTGGATATCTGATGGGACCTAGCTCATAAATGAACTCCAAATCCAAACTTCTTAGACTGTATCGTCAACTGAACTTAATCAGTATCCAGCGCCACACCTTCCCCCAGTATCCACCAGGACTACTTGTCCAAAATACCGCCCCTCGTCAGAGGGAAAACTATAACTCTGACAGCCACTCTGCCATCCAGGTCACCTTGAAAGCTTGGAATGATAACCGTCTCCAAAGGAGGCTACCGTTATTATATCCCTAGAACATCCACTTATGTTCTAAAACTGCTTCCGACTGTTTCTCCAGGATTGGATCAATATCAACTTATTGCACCTACTGCAAGAACAACATCTGGTGTGGTACTTGACATCTCATGATTGACTCAATTGCCTAAGCAAGTGATCTGTCAATCATGCGTATCCCTCTCCCCTTTAGTCTGTAAGACACCTTTAGAGAGGGTGACACCATCACCTGCAGGTATACTACCGTGCCAGGAGTCGTCCATTCTAAATACTCATAGAATGCGGTCAAAGTACCCAGATTGGGAAACCACCCAAATCTAGATCTAAAACTGTAGATCTAGTAACCAGAATGTCTGATATAATATCCAAGTCCTATATGGAGAAACTACTGTGTGACGACCATAGTATAACCGATCGTAGTATAGGAATATCACTTCCTACTCTGTGTATGTCATCAAATACCAGGACATCACACCCTACTACCTTCTCAACAGATCCATCCCCTATTCTGATGAAGTCAAACCTATGACTGTCATATCAGAAATAGATGATCTATCTCCGCTATATCTGCTTTAGTCTATAAATAGACATAAGCCTGATGTCCACCAATGCTTCCGCTGCTCCCACTGACTACGACAACCCTCTGGCAGAGTCATATAGACGTACGCTTCTAAAGCTAGTTTAGAACGACGCTATACTCATCCTCCTGCCGGGTCTCATAGTCTGGATTAACAGCAATGGCAAGTCTCGGTAATCAAGAACCTCTCTGCCACCGTCCTTGAGTATACCGAAGTACCTCTCGGGTGCCTGAGGTTACCCACCTTATCTGCGGAGTGGCCAATGGAATGTCAAACCAGATTGAATCTTTAGGTTCTTATCAAATCTTTAGTAATCGTTTGCGGTTCGGGAATCACTTCCAGTTCTACCATACTCCCACTACTGTTTTCTGAAAAAGTCCATTTTATTAAAACTGTGGCGAGTCAAGAACAATATCGCTATTGATCTTCCAGATGGTAGAATATCAACCCTCTGCATAGCCCGGGTCAACCCACAAACAGCCATTACAGAAACGTGCCTTGAGTTATCCAGAGTCTGGTTTTAAGCATAAGCTGGACAACTCCCCGTATCTTAACAATGTCAAGATATGAACCGTTCTATATCCAATATAGAAACAGAGGCACTGATTTAATTGAACCAGATTCAAATCATGCAGCTGTCTCCAGTGCATGTCAACTAAATGGAAGGAGGCCGATCAGCGTTACTCAACTTAGGAATGCTTCCAATTATGAGTAACCTGAAAGAGAAGCAAGTTCTCTTAACCACTACTATCAACTGAATACCATATACAAGTATCTACATCTTCAATTACCTTGAAGAATCCCGATACTTTCAACACCTGGTTCTCTACTTTATTCTTATACCTATAACTTCTCAAAACTTCGACCCTGTGTTTCTACGAAACACCTGTCTAAGAACTAGAGAATTCATAAGTAAACAGAATACAGTACGAGGACCAACCCCTCTGTCCTCATGGACACTGGACATTATACAATACTCTGTATAAGTCCGCTGAGTCTAGCGACTCAATCACTGTGTGTCGTAGGTTGAAAACTGTACTTATGGTTAAGAAGAATTACACCGTTGTTCAATGCTCCTTACCTAACCATCCACTGGTATAGGTAAATGTCATAGACATAATTTCAAAAAGGTATGTCTTACTCTATAAAAATAGACATACAGATATATCAATTTGAAATTGGTGCACAACAACGGATATTCAAAACCAAATATTTGCCGACCGGTAAACAACCCAGGTGGCTTCCTCAAATATCACCAATTCCAACGAATCCCGATATAATGAGGATGGTCACCTAATTCCCAATAACTTACTCCCACTCATCATCTGTAAAACTATACAGATGTGAGAATCCAACCTGGTAAATACATACCCTGGAGCAAGTGTCTAATTGGGAAATCAGTTTTCATTTAACAGTACACAGTGAACTTGAAACATTGAAATGTTTCGACGGGGTATCCTGGTATTCCATAGTAATGCCTCTTCCACTATCCAGATTCACAACTGTAACCGTATAATTCTTTGCCGCTTCTCCAAATCCCTTTATATGTCTTTACTCATTACCATCTGTACACCCCTTTAGGCCAAATGGTTTTCTTCATTCCCTACCGTTCGGCACCAGCCTATGGTTTGGAAGAAGACTATCCATTAAACATAAAGGGTGTACTGTCCTAATCCTAGGATCACTCGCAACGCGAGAGAAGGTGAAGATAAAAGACACCTGAATGTACTTTATTCCTATTTCTCCTGAACCAGGATCCATCCCCGAACTGGAACAAGTTCCTTTCGAGTTCGTATATAACCATACGATGGATTATCTAATAAACTGGGATCTTCGTAGTGATACGGAGTGTCCTGGAGAAATACAAAGGTGATTTAGGATTGGCAAAGAAATACTTGGTTTGTTCGTGAATAGCAGTCGAACTTTACTTTGCCCTCTTACTAATCCCTTGCTTTGTCTTATCTTAATACCTTCTGTACACCGTTTAGGCTAACTGGTTTTCTTCATTCCCTACCGGTTGGCACCAGCCTATGGTTTGGAAGAAGACTATCCAATTTGCGTAATAGGTGTACTACTCATAAACCAAGGAGTACTCGCAATCTGAGAGAGAAGGTAAAAGGAAAAGACAACTGAATAGTCCTATCCGTTTTCTCCAGAACCAGAAACCATCCTCGAAGTCCTTCGAGTTTGTTTATAACCATACGATGGTTTTGTCCAATGGAAGTGGACGTTCGTAGCAATACGGGGTGTCCTGGAGAAAAGGGTAAAAGTAGGAGTGGCAATGAGGTCTGCAACTTTAACAATCCAAAAGCCAGTGTTATGAAGGTTCGGTGAACTTGGTCACTGAGTCATAGTCTAGGGTCGGGTCAATGGTCGCTGCCAAAGAGAGAGAGAAAAGAAACACTCAGCGTGCACTCTAACTTAGATCAGAATGGTTATCACTTTATCTAATCTGGAAACCTCCCACTGTAACTCAAATTCTTCTCCAAACCTTAAAGAAGAATTAGCCGGGATCACCCGAGGAGTAAACCAACTCATCAGTGGGAATCGGGATCCAACTATCATCGCATGATAACGTGACGGAATCCGCTCACGCTATCATACTCCAGAAGGTATGCGCATATCTGGCAAGTTTCAGTACTTTTGAAACTCCCGATGTGGATTTTTACCCCATGCTCTTATGACCTTGGCGTGAGGTCAAAATATCATAAGTCACATGTCAAGTTCTACCCAACATTATCCAGGTTAATTTGAACCCACCCGTACATACCCTTGACGTAGGCCAAAATAGTAGTACGACTGTCCCAAACCAACGCATCTATCTATGCAACAGATAAATATCCGGCAGCTACCAATCACTATGCCTTGGCGTGAGGTCAAAATACATAGCTTGAATACTACCGAATATTTAACCGAAATGATGGAGGGCTACGAATGGTTTCTGGCGAAAACCTTTAACGTAATGAACTTGATATCGTTGAAGGAACTGATAGCTTTTTTTAAAAATATAGTGACGAAAACCTTTGCTAAAGAGGTCACTCCCGGTGAAGGGATCTCGGCTCTTTCCCCGTAGAATGAGGTGCAGGATATTCCAACTGAATACCACGATGCAAAGCAAAAGCAATCGGCTATAGTGAAGTTATTGCCCTGACGCAAACTTCTGTCCAAGGGGTCACTCCCGGTGAAGAGATCTCGGCCCTTGCCTCGTCGACTGAGGAGCAGAATATTCCAACTGAATACCACGATGCAAAACAAAAGAGAACGCCCTTGCAATAACAGCTTTTTGAAAAAGTGTTCCAACAACATCAGAATAGGTTTGTTTATCTTGCATTGATCCGAATCAACGCAGTCCCATCAATTGATCACACCAATAAAGAACGAAAATATACTAACGTACGTATATGCCATCCGCATTCGCCACTGGGTCCTGTCATCACCCGTTAGGTTAGCTAACTAACGACAGAGCGGGGACTGGACTTAGCGCGGATGAAAAACATATACAACATCTACTAGTTTATATATAATATATAATTTTCGCTCAAGGCGTGATAAAAAAACAGCAACACAGAAATGTATAGCAACACAGATCAATACAGATATCTTGGATCCCCGGGTTTCACAGAGCCGCTACTGAAACCCGACGTTCCCCTGGTCGTATGGATAGCCTGTGCAATGAAAACCTAGACCCCTACGGGCGCGGCAAGTTACCCGCCAAAACCTGAAGCGAGGCAGCCCCCTTCAGCGACGTGAATGGACCACCCAGTACTTTACGGAATCCGGTAACTTAGGCACCCCTCCTGGGTCAACCTGTACCCCCTACGAGTGCGGCGAATAGCCCGCCAATCCTAGAGTGAAGCCCCCTCCGTCTCAATGCCATGAGATGCGGGCCCATTGCCCTCTAGAACCCGGCTATCCGTGCACCCCTCCGCGTGGTAATCCTAGTACAGAAAGTAAAATATACATACTACGGGTACATCGACCGCAACCTGGTCATGCCCCAAAAGAATAATACAAACAGGCAGTGACGGCAGTCCACATGTCGGACGCTCGCCCCGCAATATCAAATGTACATATAAAACAAAACTGTACTACCACTGCAACCCGGCTATCCCCCACGACCGATTCGCAACAACACAGTAAAACACAGAACATCAACGTGAAGGTCACGTTCGCAAATCCGTCTAACCGGGCTATAGCAGTTAGACAGGACTTACCGATCAAGTGACATTCACGGTCGCAGATATAATGTAAATACTGTGAACTGGCATGTTTAAAATATCTGATCGAACAAATTTATCAAAGTGGGCCCCAAGCAGTACTGTAGCACTTACAGAAAATCTGGGCCCAAAAAGAATATCCCAAAACCCCCATTCTGAACTCGGGAGCACTCTGAAAAAATTTGGTCAAATGAGGAGTCAAAAGCGCGGCGGATCCGCGGCCCAAGCATGGGTTTGGCCGCGGTTCCGCGGTCTTATGGACGTATCAGGTTACCAAATTTTTCCAGTGTTCTTATAATTCACAGTACATGTTTCTGCAACGACCTGAAAAATTTTTGGAGCTTGAAAAAATTTCGACAGAAACATGAAGTTTTGAAAATGCGGTTTTTGGGGTTTTTGTTCGATCGAGTTCTAAACATACTAGAGCAAGTTAGGCATGGTTAATGGCGTGGCTCTGATACCAATGTAAGCCCGCGGCGGCGCCCCGGCCGTCAATCCGACGCCGGAAACGCGGAAACAAAGACTTTGCAAAACTTGCAACCGGCACCACCGCGCACTTTTCACCCGGATCGGGCCATCAACCTAGCTAACTAGCAAACAATAAAATAGTAGAGAAGTTATACCAAGCGATCCGTGTCCTTCGGTCTTCATCTCCACTCCGATCTCTCGCGGAATCTCCGTCCATCATCGTCTCGTCGGAAAAGGGCACCACATCGCCAAAGTCTTTTACGGGCTCCCACCTCTGGACCGAGGCAACTCGGGCGCGAAGTTGGCTAGCCGACGCGTCCAAGGGATGCTGTAGAATAGTATAGTAGCCATGTCTCTTTGGGGTTTAAGAGGTTGCCATTTATGGAGGAATTTGTGCATAAGAATTTCATGGATGCTTGATGGAGAAATTGGAGCATGCAATGGAAAAAAGAGCTCGGCCAAAGTAATTTGTGCTCACTGTGGAATTCTTTGTGGGTGAAGTGTATACATAATTAAAACCTTGCATAAGGAAATATTCACCCACTCAAAAATCAATCTCCCCCTTCTCAGGAATAGTGGCCGGCCCCAAAAAAATTGGTGGGTAAAAAAAGAATCACATGCATGATGGTGAAAAAGAAGAAAAAAAGATAAACAAAAAAAATTGATCAAATTAATTTTCCATCCATTTCCAATCCAAATCCAAATCAACAACCATCCAATTAATGCAAAGGAAGTGACTAGAAAAGGATCTCATGATGAAGAGGCCACAATTATGCAAGAAACCCCTCCACAAAATGTTATTTGCAAATGTGCAAATAACACCCTCCAACGGATAGTCCGGCCGTGAAGGAATAAAAGAAAACCGGCCGGAACGGAATGTAAGCTGGCAATCCCAGAAAACCGATCCCGTAATTAATTACAGGAAAACCCCGCTACTGCAAATACATGCCCGCATTTGTATTCCCACTGAACACAAATCCAAAGAGACAAAACTATACTATCAAATACTAGAATCCGGCTTAAGCCAAAGCCGGCTAGTAAAAACCGTCCGATCACGATCCGTGCAATACCGCACGTATCTGATCGAACCCTGCCATATCTCCATACGGCCTCTACAGCGTTTCGCCCGAAACCTGAGTAACTGAGTGTGGCGGACTCTAAAGACTAGTCAATACTTTGGCTGTGGATTTAACCACTAGCACGTCAGAGGTATAAGCCAATACGTGACGGGCTACCAGGTATTGACTATAAGGGACGTCGATGAGCGAACTCATCCTGACACCCTACTGAGCCTGTCAGTGACAATATCCGTACAGTCCGGTCCGTTCGTCTACGAGCATCGCATGGCGGGCCTAGGGGGTTGGTAAAAGTCAGACCCCCAAAAGCGGTACAAGTCGTGTCGGAGTGCAGCCCAGAAAACCCTGAGATACTACTGGAATACCTACCAGTAAATCTCCTGCCTTGGCCAAGGACTTTTCATGTTCCGGCTCTCCTCGACACAGCGCGACCTCACCCCCAATACCGGGAGAGACGAACCCCTGCAGATCCGCTCACTGCCTCCATGTGGCTCGGGACTGTACCCAACTAAAACCTGTTTGCACGACTCCTTTGAGCCGTGGTAGGGTAGTAATCAAAGAACAGTGGGAACTCACACGAGACAAATGACGATCCCAGGTCGATGAACTAACCTGTACACATGTCACCAGGGAACTGCTATCTGACGTCTGGTATATAAACCCAACTAGCAGGTTCCCGGCGAGTCCTGTCCGGTGTACTCATAACCCAATGAGCACCTGTATACATCTTAGGTGAACCAACTGACACCAGTGGCTTGTGAGACCGGCCACCGCCCCTCGTCGGGGTCTCGACTGTATACACTAGTATACTCTGGAGTATCGATTCCCTGTCTCGAAACTCCCACGACTAGGGACCATTTAAGGATGTGCTTATAGACTACCAGCTCCCACGTGTATGATCGCCCTCATACTGCCGGTAGTCAAGCAAGAATCCTAGGGGCTCTATCAACGTGCAATAGTGACCTGTAAGGTCACCTAAAACAGTACACGATGATAAAGGTAAACCAGATAGCATACTATCATCTCGAGTAAGACTGTCCTACCGGGACAGGTCCTCCCCTCAATCATTGCAATCACGTGCCTGTGATCCAATAATTGACTCTGAGGGTACTATCTCCAACATTGTTGGCCTTCGTCAAGGTCATAAGAGCATGGGGCAAAAATCCACATCGGGTGTTTCTAAAGAAACTGAAAATTTCTAGTACTACATACCATTTGGAGTGTGATAATGTTGGTAGGATTTCTTCAGGATTATCATACATTGATATTTGGATCCCGATCATACTGTGAGTATCCGCTACTCTTCGGAAGATTTTTTCACTAACACAATAAATGCTATAAACCAAGAAGGTGTCTAGAAAGGTGTTAGTGGGGCAATGCCTCCAGGGAAAAGAGGTTATGTAATTAAGGAACAACGCGAAAGCGTTGGAAAACCTCCCTCGAAGAACCAACACCAGCCTGGCTAAAAAGTTAAGCAATTATTGTAGGTTGAGATTAATCCTGACTAATTCTTCTTTTATGGTTTGAGGAGGGATTCGAGATACAGTGGGAGCCATCCTGTTTAGATAAACTAAAAACCAATATAAACTTTCAAGAGTATCTTGCTAAGTGTTTTCTTTCCTATCTCCTAATTGCAGCGACCAGGTGACCAAGATTAGGTTACAGCTAGATAATAAAATGACTAAGTTATACTATATTGACTGGCAAAAGTTTGTCCAGATGTCCATTACCTATAACAAACTAGACCACCTCATTACTACTCAAGCCTCCACCGTCCCAGGTACAGATTCCACCATCGCGGATGTTGATATCCGTAAGAAAAAGGAAAAGGATAGTGCGAATGCCAAGTGCCTCGTGTTGGCCTCGGTAGATGGTGTAAACCAGAGGCAGCATGAGAAGATGGACTTAGTTTCCATCTTAAATCAACACTTGATTCAGTAATCTGGTTATATCATATATAACCAACTAATATCACATATATATGTATATCACATTATTAAATCAAAACTTGATTCAATAACCCGGTTATATCATGTACAACCGTCTTTTATTCAATACCTTATATTAAATCAACACTTGATTCAATAATCCAGTCATATCATATATAACCGGCCAATATCAAATATATATACATATAACAAATTATCGAATCAACACTTTATTCAATAATCCTGTTATATCATATATAACTAAACAGTTATCATATATCGCGAGATTAGAATACGGTATCACGTACTCGTATTTAATCAAGCTCTCGCACATATCACCATATGTGCCCTACTTCATTTTTCTTGAGCTATGAAACCTATGTGTGGGACTCTAAAGACTCGTCAATACACAAGCAGTAGGTAAGGATCACATCAGTCACCCACAAGCCATAAGCGGTACTTGCTAGACGTAACAGCTACCCAGGTATTGAGCGAATAGAAGATCAATAAGCAAGCTTGTCCAAACTCCCGCAAAGCCTATAAGCAACACTTACCATACAGTCCGTTCTTCTCGTCTGATATGTCGCATATCAAGTATAGGGGTGGAATCGTCAGACCCCAGTTACTTGATAAGTCATGCCGATCTGTGTCCTATAACCTTTCTGTAAGTGCACGGCGGCGCCCCGGCCGTCAATCCGACGCCAGAATGCGGAAACGAAAACTTTTCTATAAACTAGAACCGGCACCACCGTGCACTAAAAACATGGATCGGGTCATTAACCTAACTCTAGCAAACTAGAAAATGGAGTAGAGAGCTATACCGAGCGTTCCGTGTCCTTCGGTCTTCGTCCTCCACTCCGATCTCCTCATGGAAGCTCCGGTCTTCATCTCCTCGTCGGAACGGGAACCACATCGCCGGGTTCTTTTACGGGCTCCCACCTCTGGACAGAGGCAACTCGGGCACAAAGCTGGCGAGTCGACGTGCCCAAGGGTGCTGTAGATGAAGTGTAGAAAACCATTGTTTCAATGGGGTGAAGTTGCCTTGTATAGATGTGGAGTAGAGAATGAAAAATGGAGAGAGGTTTGGAATTTTGGCAAGCAAAGAATGAGATGTAAGTTTTTCCCACCACCAAAAAATCAATCTCCCTCTCTCTCCCTAATAGATGTGGCCGGCCAAAAATGTGGAGGAGGAAAAATGAATGGCCTCAAGTAAGAAGATAAAATGAATGATAATGATCAAGAAAAATGGTCACACCAAAGCCAAATCAAATCCCTTCATTTTCCATCACAATAAATGCAAAGGAAAAGACTAAAAAAGAATCTCATGATGAAAGAACTATCATGAAGCCCTCATTTACAAGAAAGCCCTCCGCAATAACAAATTTGCAAACTTGCAAAAAAAACCCTCCATCGGAAATTCAGCCAAAGAATGGAAGAAAGAAAAACTGGCTGAAACGGAATGCAAACTGGCAACTTCAGAAAACTGATCCCGTAATAAATTACAGGAAAACCCAGCGACTGTATATACATACCCGCATTTGTATTCCCACTGAATACAAATGCAAAGAGACAAAATCTACACGGTATAATACTAGGATCCGGCTTAAACCAAAACCCGCTAGTATTATCTGTCCGATCACGATCCGTGCAATACCGCACGTATCTGATCGAACCCTGCCATATCTCCATACGGCCTCTACAGCGTTTCGCCCGAAACTTGAGAAGGCGGTCTGTGGGGGACTCTAAAGACTCGTCAATACTTTGGTTGTGGATTTAACCACTAGCACGTCAGAGGTATTAGCCAATACGTAACGGGCTACCAGGTATTGACCAAAAGGGACGTCGATGAGCGAACTCATCCTGACACCCTACTGAGCCTGTCAGTGACAATATCCGTACAGTCCGGTCCGTTCGTCTATGAGCATCGCATGGCGGGACTAGGGGGTTTGTAAAAGTCAGACCCCCAAAAGCGGTACAAGTCGTGTCGGAGTGTAGTCCAGAACACCCTGAGATACTACTGGAATGCCTACCAGTAAATCTCCTGCCTCGGCCGAGGGCTTTGTGTAATGGCTCTCCTAGACACAGCGCGACCTCACCCCCAATACCGGGAGAGACGAACCCCTGCAGATCCGCTCACTGCCTCCATGTGGCTAGGGACTGTACCCAACTAAAACCTGTTTGCACGTCTCCTTTGAGCGTGGTAGGGTAGTAATCAAAGCACAATGGGAATTCACACGAGACAAATGATGATCTCAGGTCGATGAACTAACCTGTACACATCTCACCAGGGAACTGCTATCTGACGTCAGGTATAAGACCAACTAGCATGTTCCCGGCGAGTCCTTTCCGGTGTACTCATAACCCAATGAGCACCTGTATACATCTTAGGTGAACCAACGGACACCAGTGGCTTGTGAGACCGGCCACCGCCCCTCGTCGGGGTCTCGACTGTATACACTAGTCTACTCTGGAGTATCGATGCCCTGTCTCGAAACTCCCACGACTAGGGACCTTTTAAGGATGTGCTTATACACCCCAGCTCCCATGTATATGATTGCCCTCATAATGCTGGTGGTCAAGCAAGAATCCTAGGGGCTCTATCAATGTGCAATAGTGATCAGTAATGTCACCTAAAGCAGTACACGATGATAAAGATAAACCAGATAGCATACTATCATCTTGAGTAAGACTGTCCTACCGGTATAGGTCCTCCCTCAATCATTGCAATCATGTGCCTGTGATCCAATAATTGACTCTGAGGGCACTATCTCCAACACTTTCGAGAAACTACTGATAACACTTACCAATAAATCTCATCATCCCAGGCCAGGGACTTGCCATTATAGCCAATCGAGCAAAGTGCAACCTCAACTCCCTATACCGGGAGGGACGAAACCTCTCTTATCGCTCATTGCTTCTATGTGACTCGGGACTGTATCCAAAATCCACCTATTTGCATGACTCCTTTGAGCCGTGGTAGGAAGGAAATCAAAGCACAGTGGGAACCACACAATACTTTATGACGATCTCGGGTCTACAGACTAACCTGTACAAGTGTCACCAGAGAACTGCTATCTGACGATGGGTATTGTACCATATAGGAGTTCTCGACGAGTCCTGTTCGGTGTACCCATTCTCTAATGAGAATATGTGTACAATCTGTGATGTCAAACACTAATGGTTGTGGGATCAACCATCGCCACATACAGGGTCAAGAAACGTACATACTAGTCTACTCTGGAATATCGATACCCTGTCTCGATATCCCCTCGACTAGCAACTGTTAAAGGATGTGCTTGCGGACTACACAAGCCCCACTATTACGATCTGCATCATAGCCCTGGTAGTCACGCTAACATCCTAAGGGCTTTATCAACATGTATCAGTGAGACAGTGTAACAATACAAGTGTACATGTTAAGATAAAGAGCAACCAGATAGCATACTATCATGTCGAGCAAGAAAGTCATATATATATATATATATATATATATATATATATATATATATATGTCCAAGCATCCATTATAATATACAATAATGGTCTCTAGGGCATACATATTACTAACAATCTCCAACTAGCACTAAGGCCAGTTGTTGTAGTATCTCATACCTAACATCCCAAAAAGTCTCTCAAATTGCGTCTGGGGGAGATCCTTCGTGAGTGGATCCGTTGTGTTATTCTTTGTGTCAGCTCTCCTGGCCTTGATCTCCCGTCGATCTACTATCTCCCGGATCAGGTGATACCACCTAAGAATATATCTGGATCGCTGATGGGACTGGGGTTTCTTGGCCAAAGCCACAGCTCCATTGTTATCACTATACAAGGGTATTGGATGCTCAATGGATAGAACCACACCAAGTTCAGCTATGAACTTCTTTATCCAGACAGCTTCTTTGGCAGCATTGTTGGCAGCGATGTATTCAGCATCCATCGTCGAGTCTGCCACGGAATCTTGCTTGGAACTCTTCCATCATACCGTCCCTCCGTTGATGGTGAAGAAAAAACCCGAGACCGACATACCGTCGTCCTTATCACTTTGGAAGCTCAAATCGGTAAAGGACACCATTTGGAGTTCACTGTTACCATACACCAAAAATATTTCTTTAGTCCTTCTCAAGTACTTAAGAATGTTCTTCACAGCTGTCTTGTGTTTCTATCCGGGATCTGATTGATACCTTCTTACCACACTAAGTGCGTAAGCTACATCTGGTCTGGTACATAACACCGCATACATGATAGACCCTACTGCCGAAGCATAGGGTATCCCTTGCATGCGAGCCCTCTCCAAATCAGTCTTGGGAGACATCTCTTTAGAGAGAGTGATTCCTGAACAATCGGGTAAATTACCACGCTTAAAATCATCCATACTGTAACATTTCAGAAATATAAAATATTATTTTTGTGAAATTAAATAATTAAAATAATGAATATTAAGAATATTTAGAGTATGGAGATTAGTTTTAATGGTATGGTATAATTATATACCGATAATTCGGGATATATTTGAAATTTCTACATTTTTATTGATTTTGAGTGTATTAAGTCAATTTGGATATTTTGCAAACTATTTGCATACGAGTTTATGGTTAAACTTGAATAATAATTATTAATTATGCATTAATACGGTTTATGTGTGTGACATGCACCAAAGTATGTCACAATTTATTTGTTACAATTGTTTTGATATGAAACATGTCTTCATACTTATTTATAAGTGTTTTGTTAAAGAAAAGAAAAGAAAAGAAAATGAAAAAGAAAAAAAGAATTTAAATTTGGAGAAATTTTTGGGACATGGAGGTATGGGCTTTGAGAGAGAGAGAGAGAGAGAGGGTGAGGGGTCTCCTTAAACCATGGCATATTGTTTTTCACTTGTTCCCTTCATCATTTTCCACTCTTCTACTCTCCCATGGCTGCCCTCTCTCCTCCACCTCCTCTACCTCCTCACTACACCCCATTTCCACAACAAAAACATCATATACCCTTCATTAAAATTGTGCACAACCTTGCTGCAAAGGCCATGGTGTGATCCAGTTGGGATTTTGAAGACTTTGGGCAACTCAAGAAATTTCTTAAGTTGCCAAATGAGGTAATACCCGCACCATTAGCTTTGGAATTAAGTTCCTTTAGCTTCTAATGAATTTTAGAGTTGATTAAATAAGGTTTAGTGAACTTGGAAATTTCCAAGATGAGGTTTAGGGCTTGAATTAGTTTGTGAAGGTGTAATTGGTGACCACAACCCCCTTTAGTGTTAAAAAACCAGGACCAACAAGAGACAAAACCCCAAGACTTGAACCTTAGAATTTGTCGATATCGGATTTTGTGCTTTTTGTGAGGATATTTTGGGATCTGCTACAACTCGTGAACCCTGAAAAATATTTTGCAAACACAGTGAGACAAGCGGGCAAACTAGAAGCTAACCCTAAGACCCGAGACCCCAACCATCACCTTTGGCCGCAAATAAACTCCTTCTGGCCGTAAATTGCGGCCAGGGTAGAGCTGAATGGCTTCGTGTTTGGTACATGGATCCATTTTCAGTAAATTAGACCCTCCACATATGCAAATATGGCTAATTTCACCTGGGATAAAATCTGGAGGTGTTTTCTTGAGTTGCTGTTTTATTTTGCGACTTCATTTTAACTTTGGTTTTGGTATTTGGGTTTTAACTCGATGGTATGACGCTTGTACATCGACATCGAGGATTTGTTTAGCCTTTCTTTCATGCGTAGTCCGTAGGTTCTAACCTATAGGCATCTCCCGTATCGTTTTGGTTTTGAATCGGATATTAATGCGATACAGTCACGACCCGAAAGTACGGAACCCGACCGGCACTTAGATTACGAAGCGTCTAGAGGCGCCACGTGACCTAAGTAAGCCGAAGCCCAGAAATCTAAACCATAAAAGAAGAAAAAGAAGAAAAGAAAAGAAAACAAGTATAAAAACATCAGCAAATTTTACCAAAAATTTCGGCAGAGTCTCCTCTGTAAAAACTCGCCCCCAAATGGGTACAACAAGTATAATATGAATAAACAATAAAAAGCATCCCCAAACGGGTGCTAGCTCAACGCCAACAGGCGGAAACAACCACAACAAACACAATAATATACAACGCAAAAGGGCGAGGCTCAAAACTCAAAAGAAAACAAAACCACCAGATCAGAATAATACATGCGCGACTCTAAGGTCGAAATAACAGACTGGTCCAATAAACTTATCAAGTAATACAAATGTGGTTGATGGAGCTTACTAGATACAAGTGAGTGAATAAAAGTACAATGGTGGTTCGGATACAAGTGAACCAACCTACCGTGCAAGTCACCCTGAAAGAATAAATGTGCCAGCAAGCTGCCAGGGAAACCTGTACACCGAACCTGTAATAAAATTTGGCACAACGGGGGTGAGTTACCAACTCGTGAGTAGAAGACATCTACGAAAAGAAATCGAATGCACGACGCTATCCTAGGTCATAATAATACACTACTAAGTCTCAAACCTCAAGTAATAGCAGGGTAACAATACGTGTAAGTGCAGATACTCCGTGCTCGTGTCAGTGCCTCATATAGTACCATGTCATATGAATGAAATGCATGCGCCATGAATGTAAAGTAACAAATCCTGAAGTCCAGATATATATGTATAAGAAATCTTTAGCTGTTATCATAGTAGAATGTGTATAAGAATCTGAAATCTCAACAATGAAATCCATGGAAATCCGTGTCAAGCATCGACACAACACAGGTAATCTCAAGTCTCAATATCTCGGGCTCCGTCAATCCGGATCGGCCCATATCATCAAATCTTACGACAACGGTCGGTATCCTCCGGATATCCGCCGCGCCAGACATCACCGGTAGGTAGTCTTCCCCTGCCAGGCTCATCGTCTACAACTCGATCTTCTTGCCCCGGGGTACCATACCGGGCCAACCATGTACCCGAGAAGGTTCATCCACTCCTCGAATCGGGTCTCGAAATCCAACAGAAAACATGAAATACTCATGGTGGACGACTCATACATCAATAGAAAACCGCATCTTATTTAAAAAAGAGAAGAAGAGAGAGAGAGAGAAGTTTTTATATATTTTTGCGGTTTTTCCCCAAAAATCCAGAAATCTCATAGAAATCCACATCTCAAAATCATGAGTAAGTATATGATAAGTGTCAGCATATGCCCATACTACTGTGCGATAACATGAAATATGAATGCATGAATGTCTAAGTAATAAATATCATGTCTTATACTAATGTCAGAGAATAATCACAATATTATATCTGTCTAGTTGCTAACTGATTCTATCCATAAAAGACAATATGATCTAAAGTGTACGTGACATAGCAATTACCGATGATGATGTGTGTGAGCCGGCAAATAAGTGTGCGTGGAATATGCGCATCATCGGTAATAGTGCTGGTGTCCTAACAGGTAAAGTTTGTACTGATTATAGCAACATATAAAAGAACATGCACCATGATGATTACAGTACGAATGTAAATACAGGTTTGCATTATCCACTCTTCTGCGAGATACGAGTACAACTACCACTATGTGAGTCGAACCTAAACCAGTGTCCATCTAATATCCTAAGGAACTAACCTAAGAAACTAGTCAATAAGAAACAAGCATCTACCTAAGGTCTGAACCAATATCTCTAATAGTCGGCGATCCCGCCTCAATAGCGTCGCGTACGTAGTACGGCTTCCTCGAATCAAGAGTGCGGATCAATCATCATATCTAAGCCTCGTACGGTAAAATCCATCGTACGGTATCCCTATATCGGGGTACGGGTCAAGTATCTCCTAGGTGTCTCATTATTAGTAATGGGTCATCATCAACACATCTCATGATCAAGGTTCTAAACTGTGATCGCATACATCAATCATATATCATTGCCATCATGATAAGCATCATTAGTTTATCCTCAAAAATATCATGTCATATGTATCATATTGTGATTAAGTCATACTTATATGATATCGGCATCAGGTCACACCAATATAATGTCGTAATCAAGTTATACATATATCATATCGTGGTCAGTCACAAGTTACAGTCCGGGTACTATTCTAGCGTCCCATATACATCAATATCACCACCACTCTTTATGATTTATATATATTTATGTTCATTATCTCATTCTCTAATGATTCCGCTAACACTTTAATACGACTGTATAGCCAAGAATTTCGGCATCAAGCCCCGCTACATTGTTTCATCATATCTCGGATATCATATCACATCAATGAATCACAAATACGTGTTGTATATATATGTATATACCTATACCTCGTTATATATATATACATATACACGTATACCCCATGTCGAGTTTCAGTGTGTGTGCGTGGGTGTGTTTCTATCTGAAACCTACGAACCTCTTCCAAGGTACTCATTCTCGGATATGGTTTTCCTAAATCAGTCTAGTCCAGCCTAGGGTCAATACTAGGGTCCTACTAGGGTCACATCTGATTTCCTAATGTAAATAAGTACCATTCCTATTCTACGTTGCGGGGGTGCTAAACGCCATCCACCCGACTTCCCCCCGTAGATATACATCTACTCAGCTGGTCCATGTCTGCCGACGACGGTGTCGCCATCCTCCTCTTCATCGCCCCCAGTCCACTTGAAGTGTACCTAAATGCACACATATAAATATTATCGTAAACCGAATCACATACAAAAGTCAAACGATACAAGGAACAAGCACAGGTTAAAACCTATGTCCCGTCCACGCAAAAGAACCAAATACCGCTCGATATCGGCGTACAAACTCCGATGGATTGAGATAACATCATCAAACAACTTGTAGTTTTAAAACACATTACTTATATTGTAAAACATGATCAATTTCATCGAAACACTAAAATCGATCAAATCGTCCGTTTTCGAAAAACCCGAAAATGCCAATTTACCGTTTTTCATCGAAACTTGACATTTAAATGAAACCAATGGTCATAAAACTCATTAAATAGCATTACTAGACTATACAAACCATTACTATATTTTTATTACACAATTTTGCATTTATTTGAAATTTCTAGTTTGCAACTTTTAACAATTTTAACATTTTTCAAGCAAAATACCACAATTCCATCACAAAACAAAATTTTGCATGAATTAATGTATTAAACAAAAATTCATGATGATAATGATTTAATGAAACCATAAATTATATTTTTAATCTCCTTTATTTAGGAATTTTCAAAATCAAGTTTACAAAATAATAGCATTTTATTAGTATTTTCCAATTCTCAAAGTAATCTAGTGATCAAACTAAGTTTTTCTTTCCATTTACATGCTAATACTCTCACTAAAACTACAATCTAATGATAGCAACTTTAATTGGAATTTTATATTACCCACAAACACATTTTAGAAAAATCTAGTTAGCTAATTTCCTTATTTAAAACAATTTTAAATGAAAATTTTACAATTTAACAACCATGCAATATTTTCCAATTCTAAAAGTGTTAAACTAACTATTATAATCCTAATTAATTATTAAAAACCCTAACTTGAATTTACAACCCTAACTTGCATTTTAAAAAAAAAACATAGAATTAATTCTTTAAATCTAATTAAGCTTAAATGATCATCTAATAACAATAAATCAAAAGAAGGAAAATTATACCTCCAAAATGTGAAATCCAAACAAGAAATGAGCCTCCAAAATACTTGCTTTCCCACTCCACAATCCATATAAAAAAGGGTAGAGAATAAAGGGTATGAAGAGATTAGGATTTTGTGTATTTTTTGTTGAATTTTTGATGTAATTTGATGGATTTTTGTGCAAAAATGAGGTGGGAAATGGGGGGGCAGCCATGGGAGGGTTGTGGCCGGCCTTGATTGAGTGAGGGAGAGAAAGAAATGATTAAGGAAAAGTGTAGAAGTTTCAAGAGGAGAAATGTCACTTAAAGGTCTTTTCATGGTTTATTTAATTAATTATTTATTTGTTTACTATAGCAACTCAAGAAATCTCTAGAAAATAGGAAAAATTTGCAAATAATTTTTGCATGATACATACTAAATTCTAACATGCCATGGTTCATTTTTACAAATTAAAACCATTTAAATTTGTAATTTACACAAATTTAGTGTAAAAATAAAGCTTATGTTAATATTTAAAATAATTAATTTAGGAATTTTTTTTAATTAAACTAAAAATTTATAAGTGGCTAAATAAACACTATTTACTAGTAATTACATAATTAAATAGGTATTTTTGAATTTATAATGAAAAACAATTGCGGTTTGATTTTACGAAAAACACATTTTGCTTTACCGAAAATCATAAAATTCACTTAAACAATTTTATTCATTTAATTATGTATTTAATTATTTTTAAAACGTTACAATCTTCCCCCCTTTATGAAATTCGGTCACCGAATTTAAATTCAAACTCCCCCTCCAAATACTAAAATATTTAGCAAAACACTCAAATCGTCGGGGCTCCGAAATCATCAACACATAACAAAAATCAACTCCGTCAAGCATAACGCAATCATCGGAGTTATGGCGAGAATAAAATATCATACCCAATATGAAAACCATTATAATATGCATCAATCTATAACTTATATATAGTGTGCATCATAGTGAAACCGTACAAATATCCGGATAAGGAAATATGCAAACCCCTTTTTTGAAAATTGCCGTGTGATGCACGTGTCACGGCATAAGTAGCGGACGTTTATTTAAAAAAAATAACTATATATATATATATATCTTTTATTTAACATACACGTCCCGCCTGGTTACTAAATCAAATAATAATGATTATGAAAATATACTGCTCAAACTGAAATCAATCCCAATCACATCAATAAAATATCATGTGCGTCCGGTGTTCACTGAAATCGAAACCAAATACAGATACCACGAATACACACAACAACAAAACTAAGTGCAACAGGTGTGCACCAAAAACATCTGTCAAGTGCAACGGGCGTGCATGACTCAATATCAGGTGCATCTAATCTGCACAAAACCCCGATTTAGTGCATCTGGTGTGCACAAAATCGCATCAAGTGCGCCAAGTATGCGCAAGAACCCTAATCAGGTGCACATGGTGCACGAAAACATACATTGAATATCAAAATTGAAATCACAGCACAAAAATGCATGAAAACTAGGTCGAAACATATGTCAAAATTACGTGTAACTCCTATGCACGAAATCAAATCATAAATCTCAAAAAAATATATAAAACCAAATCAAGTGTACTGGTTGTGTACTAAACCACATCAATACAACTAATATATGAAACACAGATAGAATGAAGGTACACACAGGAAATACAAATCATAGAACAAAGTCCTCAAAATACAAAAATCCAATCAACGAAAATAGGAAATTCAAATCACTAAATCACAATCGTAAACACTATCGTCAATGTGCGCCTCTTTCCTCTGATGTCGACAGCTTCGAACTCGTTCTTTCATAGGTGTGCTGACTGCGCTACCAACGGCAATACTCATATCTAGAGTCTCCCACATAGTCGATCCCTTCACTTGATATCCGGACTACATTAAACTTTTCGATCGATCCATCAAAATCCCATAATTCCCCGAGATCTCAACACTCAAGTACAGTTTAAAAATATCCGGTACATACCCCAGCATCGATGATCCAGCCGTAGAAGGGCAAACCCAAGCCTCACTAATGGCACCGCGGAACTGCCGTAAACGCTAAGGTTCAAGGGCGTTCTCGTGGTCATTATGTCGAGTTAGGGTTTCATTCTTCTAGAGGGTCCATCGAAATACCTGCATGTTCTTCCGAATACCTTAAACTTGGGAAAATGGTTTTCTGATAATCGTTCGAACCCTTTAACTTCATCCGGACGGCATGTGAATACCCTTCGTCCGCACGCTAAGCAATGCTTCAATCCTCAAGAATAACCAATACTCTAATGGTTATCGCATTCGAGCCGCAGCTCCCTCTGCCCGTGCGCCCGTGGTAACAGAACCACCCTCCGACATCGACGAAGATAGATCAAAGAAACGAATGAAATACGGTGCAAACAGATGTACATCCTAAGGCTCCTTAAGCAGAGTAGCGTATCGTAAGTATGCCGCGGACCATACCCACGGTACGTTACTCTACCTAAATTGCTTACTCCATCAACCAAGGGTCACCTAAACTTATACCGGGTTAAACCTAGCGCTCTGATACCAACTTTGTCACGACCCGAAAGTACGGAACGCGACCGGCACTTAGATTACGAAGCGTCTAGAGGCTCCACGTGACCTAAGTAAGCCGAAGCCCAGAAATCTAAACCATAAAAGAAGAAAAAGAAGAAAAGAAAAGAAAACAAGTATAAAAACATCAGCAAATTTTACCAAAAATTTCGGCAGAGTCTCCTCTGTAAAAACTGGCCCCCAAACGGGTACAACAAGTATAATATGAATAAACAATAAAAAGCATCGCCAAACGGATGCTAGCTCAACGCCAACAGGCGGAAACAACCACAACAAACACAATAATATACAACGCCAAAGGGCGAGGCTCAAAACTCAAAAGAAAACAAAACCACCAGATCAGAATAATACATGCGCGACTCTAAGGTCGAAATAACAGACTGGTCCAATAAACTTATAAAGTAATACAAATGTGGTTGATGGAGCTTATTAGATACAAGTGAGTGAATAAAAGTACAATGGTGGTTCGGATACAAGTGAACCAACCTACCGTGCAAGTCACCCTGAAAGAATGAATGTGCCAGCAAGCTGCCAGGGAAGCCTGTACACCGAACCTGTAATAAAATTTGGCACAACGGGGGTGAGTTGCCAACTCGTTAGTAGAAGACATCTACGAAAAGAAATCGAATGCACGACGCTATCCTAGGTCATAATAATACACTACTAAGTCTCAAACCTCAAGTAATAGCAGGGTAACAATACGTGTAAGTGCAGATACTCCGTGCTCGTGTCAGTGCCTCATATAGTACCATGTCATATGAATGAAATGCATGCACCATGAATGTAAAGTAACAAATCCTGAAGTCCAGATATATATGTATAAGAAATCTTTAGCTGTTATCATAGTAGAATGTGTATAAGAATCTGAAATCTCAACAATGAAATCCATGGAAATCCGTGTCAAGCATCGACACAACACAGGTAATCTCAAGTCTCAATATCTCGGGCTCCATCAATCCGGATCGGCCCATATCATCAAATCTCACGACAACGGTCGGTATCCTCCGGATATCCGCCGCGCCAGACATCACCGGTAGGTAGTCTTCCCCTGGCAGGCTCATCGTCTACAACTCGATCTTCTTGCCCTGGGGTACCATACCGGGCCCACCATGTACCCGAGACGGTTCATCCACTCCTCGAATCGGGTCTCGAAATCCAACAGAAAACATGAAATACTCATGGTGGACGCCTCATACATCACGAGAAAACCGCATCTTATTTAAAAAAGAGAAGAGGAGAGAGAGAAGTTTTTATATATTTTTGCGGTTTTTCCCCAAAAATCCAGAAATCTCATAGAAATCCATTTCTCAAAATCATGAGTAAGTATATGATAAGTGTCAGCATATGCCCATACTACTGTGCGATAACAAGAAATATGAATGCATGCATGTCTAAGTAATAAATATCATGCCTTATACTAATGTCAGAGAATAATCACAATATTATATCTGTCTAGCTGCTAACTGATTCTATCCATAAAAGACAATATGATCTAAAGTGTACGTGACATAGCAATTACCGATGATGATGTGTGTGAGCCGGCAAATAAGTGTGCGTGGAATATGCGCATCATCGGTAATAGTGCTGGTGTCCTAATAGGTAAAGTTTATACTGATTATAGCAACATATAAAAGACCATGCACCATGATGATTACAGTACGAATGTAAATACAGGTGTGCATTATCCACTCCTCTGCGAGATACGAGTACAACTACCACTATGTGAGTCGAACCTAAACCAGTGTCCATCTAATATCCTAAGGAACTAACCTAAGAAACTAGTCAATAAGAAACAAGCATCTACCTAAGGTCTGAACCAATATCTCTAATAGTCGGCGATCCCGCCTCAATAGCGTCGCGTACGTAGTACGGCTTCCTCGAATCAAGAGTGCGGATCAATCATCATATCTAAGCCTCGTACGGTAAAATCCATCGTACGGTATCCCTATATCGGGGTACGGGTCAAGTATCTCCTAGGTGTCTCATTATTAGTAATGGGTCATCATCAACACATCTCATGATCAAGGTTCTAAACTGTGATCGCATACATCAATCATATATCATTGCCATCATGATAAGCATCATTAGTTTATCCTCAGAAATATCATGTCATATGTATCATATTGTGATTAAGTCATACTTATATGATATCGGCATCAGGTCACACCAATATAATGTCGTAATCAAGTTATACATATATCATATCGTGGTCAGTCACAAGTTACAGTCCGGGTACTATTCTAGCGTCCCATGTACATCAATATCTCCACCACTCTTTATGATTTATATATATTCATGTTCATTATCTCATTCTCTAATGATTCCGCTAACACTTTAATACGACTGTATAGCCAAGAATTTCAGCATCAAGCCCCGCTACATTGTTTCATCATATCTCGGATATCATATCACATCAATGAATCACAAATACGTGTTGTATATATATGTATATACCTATACCTCGTTATATATATACATATACACGTATACCCCATGTCGAGTTTCAGTGTGTGTGCGTGGGTGTGTTTCTATCTGAAACCTACGAACCTCTTCCATGGTACTCATTCTCGGATATGGTTTTTCTATATCAGTCTAGTCCAGCCTAGGGTCAATACTAGGGTCCTACTAGGGTCACATCTGATTTTCTAATGTCAATAAGTACCATTCCAATTCTACGTTGCGGGGGTGCTAAACGCCATCCACCCGACTTTCCCCCGTAGATATACATCTACTCACCTGGTCCATGTCTGCCGACGACGGTGTCGCCATTCTCCTCTTCATCGCCCGCAGTCCACTTGAAGGGTACCTAAACGCACACATATAAATATTATCGTAAACCGAATCACATACAAAAGTCAAACGATACAAGGAACAAGCACAGGTTAAAACCTATGTCCCATCCACGCAAAAGAACCAAATACCGCTCGATATCGGCGTACAAACTCCGATGGATCGAGATAACATCATCAAACAACTTGTAGTTTTAAAACACATTACTTATATTGTAAAACATGATCAATTTCATCGAAACAGTAAAATCGATCAAATCGTCCGTTTTCGAAAAACCCGAAAATGCCAATTTACCGTTTTTCATCGAAACTTGACATTTAAATGAAACCAATGGTCATAAAACTCATTAAATAGCATTACTAGACTATACAAACCATTACTATATTTTTATTACACAATTTTGCATTAATTTGAAATTTCTAGTTTGCAACTTTCAACAATTTTAACATTTTTCAAGCAAAATACCACAATTCCATCACAAAACAAAATTTTGCATGAATTAATGTATTAAACAATAATTCATGATGATAATGATTTAATGAAACCATAAATTATATTTTTAATCTCCTTTATTTAGGAATTTTCAAAATCTAGTTTACAAAATAATAGCATTTTATTAGTATTTTCCAATTCTCAAAGTAATCTAGTGATCAAACTAAGTTTTTCTTTCCATTTACATGCTAATACTCTCACTAAAACTACAATCTAATGATAGCAACTTTAATTGGAATTTTATATTACCCACAAACACATTTTAGAAAAATCTAGTTAGCTAATTTCCTTATTTAAAACAATTTTAAATGAAAATTTTACAATTTAACAACCATGCAATATTTTCCAATTCTAAAAGTGTTAAACTAACTATTATAACCCTAATCAATTATTAAAAACCCTAACTTGAATTTACAAACCTAACTTGCATTTTAAAAAAAAAACATAGAATTAATTCATTAAATCTAATTAAGCTTAAATGATCATCTAATAACAATAAATCAAAAGAAGGAAAATTATACCTCCAAAATGTGAAATCCAAACAAGAAATGAGCCTCCAAAATACATGCTTTCCCACTCCACAATCCATATAAAAAAGGGTAGAGAATAAAGGGTATGAAGAGATTAGGATTTTGTGTATTTTTTGTTGAATTTTTGATGTAATTTGATGGATTTTTGTGCAAAAATGAGGTGGGAAATGGGAGGGGGCAGCCATGGGAGGGTTGTGGCCGGCCTTGAGGGAGTGAGGGAGAGAAAGAAATGATTAAAGAAAAGTGTAGAAGTTTCAAGAGGAGAAATGTCACTTAAAGGTCTTTTCATGGTTTATTTAATTATTTATTTATTTGTTTACTATAGCAACTCAAGAAAGTTCTAGAAAATAGGAAAAATTTGCAAATAATTTTTGCATGATACATACTAAATTCTAACATGCCATGGTTCATTTTTACAAATTAAAACCATTTAAATTTGTAATTTACACTAATTTAGTGTAAAAATAAAGCTTATGTTAATATTTAAAATAATTAATTTAGGAATTTTTTTTAATTAAACTAAAAATTTATAAGTGGCTAAATAAACACTATTTACTAGTAATTACATAATTAAATAGGTATTTTTGAATTTATAATGAAAAACAATTGCGGTTTGATTTTACGAAAAATACATTTTGCTTTACCGAAAATCATAAAATTCACTTAAACAATTTTATTCATTTAATTATTTATTTAATTATTTTTAAAACGTTACAGATACGATACGTTGTGACATATAGGTACCTCCGCGTGAACTTCGGGAAGTCAAGCAAGAGCATGGCGATATCGACTTCGGCGTATAGCACCCCCGCAGTTTCGTAGTGTAGTATACTAATACGTTATATATGTTTATTATATGTGTATTGTGATACGTGGACTATTATCAAGATATAGCTTATCGTATAGTTTCTTAGTCACCAACCCTAGAGTATAGGTGTACACACACACATGCACACACGTGATATGTATTGGTGTATGTGATATATGTATATATATATGTGTGTGTGTGTCTGTGTGTTGATATATATATATATATATATATATATAACATATACGTATACACGTATGATGAGGATAGTATATGATACTTGGAGATGAGTCGATGTGATTGGGCATGATGCCGTGAGATCGGTGATGTGATTGGGTCGTGTTATGAGATACGACATATTATATTAGCGGATTGATGGGCGATGTGTTTTCATACACACGCGGATATATGTTGATGGTATCTGTATGTACTAGACTTAGATCAGTACCCTGTTCATGATATTATGATAATGATACCATATGGATATTGATGTATATGTGATAGGCGACCCGTACCCCGATTTTGGGATGCCGTACGATGGACTTACTGTACGAGATATAATTATGATAATAGATCCGCACTCTTGACTCGAGGATGTCCTATTGTACGTTTTATTTTATGTGATGCTATTGAGGCGGGATCATCGACTACTAGATTTATATATCGAGTCAGACTTAGGTGGTTTTCCATACCCTTTTGATTAGTCTCTTAGCTTGTCCTGTAGTTTACGTAGTAGATGCTAGACAGGGCACGAGTCATACTTACTTCCAAAACTAACGAATCATGAGTATTTTAAAGACAGGCCAAGGGATACTACGGATATTTCAAAGGACGTACCTTTTCTTAAAAACACCGTAGCCCCTATTTTCTAAACACCACAATTCGTGCTATTTCAAAGCCAAACTGTATGACTCGTGTATATAAATGTATATTTCTTTATTTATGCGTTTCTGTTCATTTTCCGTATATCCTTGCTGTTCGCATCGCATTGCATGCTTAAATTTGTTTTTATTGCTATTATGAAACCATGCTTTCTGGACACCAGCACTTTTACCGATGATGCGTATGCTCCCCGTACACTTGCTTGCCGGCTCACACACATCATCATCGGTAACTTACATGTCACGTACACATTAGATAATATTACTTCATTGTACAAATTGCTAGCGGTAGTTTTAATATAGTACCAACGCGTTTGCTTTCATATGCTAGTTAGATATTGCATTTGTTTCTAAGATATCTCATGCATTTATACATTCATTCGGTTATGCAATATCGTAGGGCTTTATGCCAGTATTCACTGTTTATTTACATCATGATTTGAGATTTTGGATTTCCATGAGATTTCTGGATTTGGAGAAACCGCAAGGATTTTATAAACTGATGATCATTTCTAAAAATAGAAATTGTGGTTTTCTCGTGATATGATGTGAGATATGTCGACCATGAGTTTTCTCGGCTCTGGAGCGGTATCATACACCCGATTCGAGGAGGAGGAAGAACCGTCTGCGGGTGCATGGTGGACCCGGTGCGGTACCCCGGGCAAGATGGTCGCAGATGATGTCGTTGAGCCTGTTAGGGGTGCACTACCGACAGGTTATTTATGACGCGGCGGATATCCGGAGTATACTACGTACTCGTGAGATTTGATGATTTTGGGCCAGTCCGGATTGCCGGAGCCCAGGGCCAGTCCGGATTGCCGGAGCCCGAGATATTTAGATATTGAGGAATATGTTTTGTGTCGATGATTGACACGGATTTCTCTGTTGATTTCATTGATGATACTCGGTTTTTACATAGAAATCTCACTGAGAGATGAAAACAGTTTTCTCATTTAGATGTATTCTGTTTTCGTGCAGTCATACATCATATATATGATATGTTGTTACCTGAGGCACTGACTCGAGAACTTGATATTACACTTATGTGTAGATGTTCAGGGTTATATTTTATGAGGATATATTATGCTATGACTTAGGATAGAGTCATACATGCGATTTCTGCTCGGTGATATTTTGTACTCATGAGTTGGAAACTCACCCCTGTTGTGCCACAGTTTCTTGCAGGTTTTGCTTTACAGGTTTCCTTGGCGTCTTTGCTGGCACACTGCTTCCTTCCGGGTCATTGCTTTGGTAGGTGGGTTCACTTGCTTCATGACCACCATTATACTGTATTTATATTCAGTTGCATCTAGTAACTCCATCAACCAGACTTGTATTATTGATAGACTAAGAATACTAGAAGTATATTCTTTCGACCTTAGAGTAGCACGCTTCTATTATTATAGTTTTTCTCTGGTTTCTTTCTGAGTTTTGATCCTCACCCTTCGGCATTGTATATTATATTGCATTGCGTGGTTGTGTCCGCCAATTGGCGAAGACCTACCTCCCGCTTGGGGATGCCTTTATATTATGCATGTTTGTACCCGTTTAGGGCTGGTATTTACAAAGGAAACTCTGCCAAAATTTTCAGAAAAGACTTGTTGTTTTAAAAATGTTTATTACGACTTTCAAAGTGATTTATATGCAAACTTTTAAACAAGTTTTCCTTCACTTTATTCTTTTAAATGGTTTAGATTTCTGGGTTTTTGTCTTACTTGAATTAGGTGGGGTCCTATAGATTTCACATGATTAAAGTACCAGTCACGTGCTATCTTGGGTCGTGACAAAGTTGGTATCAGAGCGCTAAGTTTAATCTTGGTTCGAGTCTATGTTTGACCATGGGGTGTCTAGGGCGTTTATATATATTCGGAACCTAGGCTTGACCTTACGGAACTTAGACTTGGTCGAGGGCGTATTAGACCCGAACCTTCGTCGCATAGGTTGACCTTGGTTGATGGAGTAGGTAACTTAAGTAGAATGACGTACCGTGTATATGTTCCGCGGCACACTTACGATACACTACTCCGCTTAAGAAGCCTTAGGATGTACATTTCTTTGCACAATATTCTATTCGTTCATTGATCTATCATCATCGATATCGGTTGGTGGTTTTGTTACCAAGATTGCATAGGCAGAGAGAGATGCGGCTAGAGTTGCGGTCAGCACGAGCTCGACTTGGACGAGGACTGAACAGGGCATAATTCCGGTGACACACGATTGTATAGATGTGTCGGTTTTTTGGGTTTTCGCTCCATGAGCGTTTGACGGATTGCTTTTACAAGGATTTCTCGAGCGTGCAGATCAGCACTAGAGGATTGGGTCACCGCTAGAGGCCAGCTAGAATGTGATGACCGTCAATGCACCGTTTATTCTTGATGATTGAGGCATTGTTTAGCGTGCGGACGAATGAGCCAGTTGTTGCGGTGAATGACAAGGTATTGCCTCAGATATTTTAAGCTAATTCAGCACGAGTTGTACTTAGAGAGGTGATAGAAGATCGCTAGTCACCCATGGATGAATGACTAGGACATGTGGTTCATTGCATACCCCGATGCGAGGTCATCAGATTGATTGATTCCATCTTGATAAGACTTCACGCAGGTACGTTGAGAGTCGATAGAAAACGATCGAATGTCAGAAATCCATTTTTCCAAGTTTATGGTATTCGGAAAAACATACAAGTAATTCTGTGGACCCTCTAAAAGAATGAAACCCTAACTCGATATAATGACCATGGGAACGCTTTTGAACCTTAGGGTTTGCGGCAGTTCCGCGGTGCTATTAATGAGGCTTGGGTTTTCCCTTCTACGGCTGGTCATAGGTACTGTGGCATGTACTGGATATTATTAAACTGTACTCAAGAGTTGAGCTCTCAGGGAATTATGGGACTTTGACGAATCGATCGAAAAGTTCGACGTCGTCCGGATATCATGTGATGGGATACATTACTTGGGAGACTCTAGGTATGAGTGTAGACATTGTAGCGCAGTCCATACAGTTACGAAGAGACGAGTCCGAATCAGTCGACATTAGAGAAAAGTCGAGTAAGAGGTTCGTATGAGATTTTGATGAGATGACGTTCCACTACGCTGACATCAGAGATGTGATACGCATGCAGAGGCGTTGAATATGGATATATCTTCCATAAGGAGTCGTGATGAGTATGCGGCCATTCCGGAACAAGAAATAGATTTAGCAAAGGGCGATAACTTCCGGGCGGTTCAGCCGAAACAAGATTGGGAGAGACCCCGACAGAATATTTTTGGATTACTACACGAGAAGATTTGGACCCAGGATCGGTCTTAATACGCACACCCAGTAGGCCAGAGTTCGACATCATCGACGAGGCATGTTATGAGTGACCATGACAGTTGTCCTGAAACCTTTAGAGGATGTGCCAGAGCGGAACTGTTTCCGTCATCATTTCAATATTGGGTCGTTGAGCCGAAGAGTTATGTAACGGGAAATTCATAGTGAGAGACGAGAGACTGAAGGCACCATGTGCCTGGCCATGAACAGGAGGCAAGTGGATATCTTGCTCTGCTAGATTTGGATGCACCGACACCTTCTTGATTTTAAAGGAAGGACATATCGACGACGGTGTTTACAATTTGCGACTTGGTGATTCGAATATCACGTGTCCTTCATTTTGGATTCCGGTATTTTGGGCGATTTATTGGCATGATGGAGTTTTCGTGCACCACAGTTGCACTGGGTTTCGATTTGATATCATTCGAGATGTTTGATTTTGATTTCATGCCTATGGTATGTATGTGATTTGAATTGTGCCTTCGGAGTAGTTTCATGTACTTTTAGTACTTTGATTCGATTTTGTGCACGCTGATGCACGTAGTTGTGTGATTTTTATATACCACGGTATACCTGATTTGGATTTAGATGTGTTGTATACCGTCGATTTCGATTGTGATACTAGATATTGTTTTCGTGCACCCTGTGCACTTGATTTGGATTCTTGTGCATACTTGGCGCGCTTGATGCGATTTTGGTGCACGCTAGATGCACTAAATCGGGATTCTTCGTGCATATCAGATGCACCTGATATTGTTGTCAGGCACACCGTTTCCATTGACAGGTGTTTTCATGCACACCCGTTGCACTTAGATTTTGTTTCTGTGCACATATATGGCACATTTATTGATTTCGATTTCTGTTCGCACCAGACGCACGTGCCATCCTTATACGCATTTTGGGATTGATTTCTTTTGGAGCAGTATGTTTTATGATATTTACTATTTGGTATAGTAGCTGAGCAGGACTAGACCGAGGACAGTACCTGAATATATTTTTGCATGCATTGATAGTTATCGAAGGGATTTCCAAAAAAGAACTATAGTCTCAGTATTTACCTACGTGTCCGATATGACACGAGATATTTAACGAAAGAAACCCTTCTAAATTATTTTCAAAACGGCGGGACGTGTATGCTAAACAAAGGATATATATATACATATAGTTATTTTCTTAAAATAAACGTCCTCCACTATGCCGTGATACGCGCATCGCACAGCGACTTGAAAAGGTTTGGCATGCATTTCTTTCAGATGTTTTTACGTGTTTACAATGATGCGTACTATGTACATATTTTTGTCTTGAGTATATCATGATGGTTTTCGTATTGGATTTTGACAATTTGTGTCTTCACCATAAATCCGATGATTGCGTGATGCGTGACGCGTGACGGAGTTTTGATTTTCAGTTTATACTCGTTTTCATGCGCAGGCATTGCGTTGAGATGTGTTTTAAGTATGGATGATTTCGGAGCCCCGACGACTTGATTATTTTACTGAAATGTTTTAGTATTTGAAGGGTTTAAATTTAAATTCGGGGACCGAATTTATTTAAGGGGAAAAGAATGTAACATTTCAAAAAAATAAAATGTTATTTTGGGGAAATTAAATAATTAAAATAATGAATATTAAGAATATTAAGAGTATGGAGATTAGTTTTAATGGTATGCTATAATTATATACCGATAATTCGGGTGATATTTGAAAATTCTACATATTTATTGATTTTGAGTGTATTAAGTCGATTTGGATATTTTGGAAACTATTTGCATACGAGTTTACGGTTAAACTTGATTAATAATTATTAATTATGCATTAATACGGTTTATGTGTGTGACATGCACCATAGTATGTCACAATTTATTTGTTACATTTTTTTGATATGAAACATGTCTTCATACTTATTTATAAGTGTTTTGTTAAAGAAAAGAAAAGAAATGAAATGAAAAAGAAAAAAAGAATTTAAAATTGGAGAAATTTTTGGGACATGGAGGTATGGACTTTGAGAGAGAGAGAGAGAGAGTGAGGGGTCTCCTTAAACCATGGCATATTGTTTTTCACTTGTTCCCTTCATCATTTTCCCCTCTTCTCCTCTCCCATGGCTGCCCTCTCTCCTCCACCTCCTCTACCTCCTCACTACACCCCATTTCCACATCAAAACATCATATACCCTTCATTAAAATTATGCACAACCTTGCTACCAAGGCCATGGTGTGATCCAGTTGGGATTTTGAAGACTTTGGGCAACTCAAGAAATTTCTTGAGTTGCCAAATGTGGTAATACTCGCACCATTAGCTTTGTAATTAAGTTCCTTTAGCTTCTAATGAAGTTTAGAGTTGATTAAATAAGGTTTAGTGATCTTGGAAATTTCCAAGATGAGGTTTAGGGCTTGAATTGGTTTGTGAAGGTGTAATCGATGACCACAACCCCCTTTAGTGTTAAAAAAACCTGGACCAACCTGAGACAAAACCCCAAGACTTGAACCTTAGAATTTGTCGATATCGGATTTTGTGCTGTTTGTGAGGATATTTTGGGATCTTCTACAACTCGTGAACCCTGAAAAATATTTTGCAAACACAGTGAGACAAGCAGGCAACCTAGAAGCTAACCCTAAGATTCGAGACCCCAACCATCACCTTTGGCCGCAAATAAACTCCTTCTGGCCGCAAATTGCGGCCATGGTAGAGCTGAATGGCTTCGTGTTTGGTACATGGATCCATTTTCAGTAAATTAGACCCTCCACATATGCAAAATTGGCTAATTTCACCTGGGATAAAATCTGGAGGTGTTTTCTTGTGTTGCTGTTTCGTTTTGCGACTACGTTTTAACTTTGGTTTTGGTATTTGGGTTTTAACTCGATGGTTTGACGTTTGTACATCGACATCTAGGATTTTTTTGGACTTTCTTGCATGCGTAGTCCGTAGGTTCTAACCTATAGGCATCTTGCGTGTCGTTTTGGTTTTGAATCGGATATTAATGCGATACGATACGCTGTGACATGTAGGTACCTCCGTGTGAATTTTGGGACGTCAGGCAAAAGCATGGCGACATCGACTTCGGCAAGCAAGGACCAAGGTGAGTAGATATATATCTACGGGGGAAGTCGGGTGGATGGCGTATAGCACCCCCGCAGTTTCCCAGTGTAGTATACTAATACGTTATATATGTTTATTATATGTGTATTGTGATATGGGGACGATTATCAAGATAGTGCTTATGGTATAGTTTCGTAGTCGCGAACCCTAGAGTATAGGTGTACACACACACACACATGCACACATGTGATATGTACTGTTGTATGTGATATATGTATATGTGTGTGTGTGTGTGTTGATATATATATATATATATATATATATATATATATATATTTTTTACACGTATGATGAGGATAGTATATGATACTTGGAGATGAGTCGATGTGATTGGGCATGATGCCGTGAGATCGGTGATGTGATTGGGTCGTGTTATGAGATACAACATATTATATTAGCGGATTGATGGGCGATGTGTTTCCATACACATGCGGATATATGTTGATGGTATCTGTATGTACTAGACATAGATCAGTACCCTGTTCATGATATTATGATAATGATATTATATGGATATTGAAGTATATGTGATTGGCGACCCGTACACCAATTTTGGGATGCCGTACGATGGATTTACCGTACGAGATATAATTATTATAATAGATCCGCACTCTTTACTCGAGGATGTCATATTGTACGTTTTATCGTATGTGACGCTATTGAGGCGGGATCACCGACTACTAGATTTATATATCGACTCAGACTTAGGTGGTTTTCCT
This sequence comes from Agapanthus africanus, assembly GCA_030015575.1. Taxonomy (NCBI): domain Eukaryota; kingdom Viridiplantae; phylum Streptophyta; class Magnoliopsida; order Asparagales; family Amaryllidaceae; genus Agapanthus; species Agapanthus africanus. The sequence goes on from JASDDO010000012.1 coordinate 251,264,647, forward strand.
TACCCTTTTGATTAGTCTCTAAGCTTGTCCTGTAGTTTATGAAGTAGATGTTAGACTGGGCACGAGTCATACTTACATCCAAAACTAATGAATCATGAGTATTTTAAAGACAGGCCAAGAGATACTACGGATATTTCAAAAGACGTACCTTTTCTTAAAAACACCGTAGCCCCTATTTTCTAAACACCACGATTCGTGCTATTTCAATGCCAAACTGTATGACTCGTGTATATAAATGTATATTTCTTTATTGTTGCATAACTGTTCATTTTCCGTATATCCGTCTTGTTCGCATCGCATTGCATGCTTAAATGTGTTTTTATTTCTATTATGAAACCATGCTGTCAGGACACCAGCTCCTTTACCGATGATACGTATGCTCCACGTACACTTGCTTGCCGGCTCACACACATCATCATCGGTAAATTACATGTCAAGTACACATTAAATAATAATACTTCATTGTACAAATTGCTAGCGGTAGTTTTAAAATAGTACTAGCGCGTTTGCTTTCATATGCTAGTTAGATATTGCATTTGTTTCTGAGATATCTCATGCATTTAAACATTCAATCGGTTATGCAATATCGTAGGGCATTATGCCAGTATTCACTATTTATTTACATCGTGATTTGAGACTTCAGATTTCCATGAGATTTCTGGATTTGGAGAAACCGCAAGGATTTTATAAACTAATTATCATTTCTAAAAATAGAAATTGCGGTTTTCTCGTGATATGATGTGAGATATGTCCACCATGAGTTTTCTCGGCTCTGGAGCGGTATCATACACCCGATTCGAGGAGGAGGAGGAACCGTCTACGGGTGCATGGTGGACCCGGTGCGGTACCCCGGTGCAAGATGGTCGCAGATGATGGCGTTGAGCCTGGCAGGAGAGCACTGTTGGAGATAGTGCCCTCAGAGTCAATTATTGGATCACAGGCACGTGATTGCAATGATTGAGGGAGGACCTATACCGGTAGGACAGTCTTACTCAAGATGATAATATGCTATCTGGTTTATCTTTATCATCGTGTACTGCTTCAGTTGACATTATAGGTCACTTTTTCACGTTGATACAGCCCCTAAGATTCTTGCTTGACTGCCAGCAGTATGAGGGCGATCATATACGTGGGAGCTGGGGTCTATAAGCACATCCTTAAAAGGTCCCTAGTCGTGGGAGTTTCGAGACAGGGCATTGATACTCCAGAGTAGACTAGTGTATACAGTCGAGACCCCGACGAGGGGCGGTGGCCGGTCTCACAAGCCACTGGTGTCAGTTGGTTCACCTAAGATGTATACAGGTGCTCATTGGGTTATGAGTACACCGGACATGACTGGCCGGGAACATGCTAGTTGGTCTTATACCTGACGTCAGATAGCAGTTCCCTGATGACATCTGTACAGGTTAGTTCATCGACCTGAGATCGTCATTTGTCTCGTGTGATTTCCCACTGTAATTTGATTACTACCCTACCACGGCTCGAAGGAGTCGTGCAAACAGGTTTTAGTTGGGTACAGTCCCGAGCCATATGGAGGCAGCGAGCGGATCTGCAGGGGTTCATCTCTCCCTGTATTGGGGGTGAGGTCACGCTGTGTCTAGGAGAGCCATTACACAAAGCCCTCGGCCGAGGCAGGAGATTTACTGGTAGGTATTCCAGTTGTATCTCAGGGTGTTCTGGGCTACACTCCGACACGACTTGTACCGCTTTTGGGGTCTGACTTTTACTAACCACCTAGGCCCGCCATGCGATACTCATAGACGAACGGACCGGACTGTACGGATATTGTCACTGACAGGCTTAGTAGGGTGTCAGGATGAGTTCGCTCATCGACCTCCCTTTTGGTCAATACCTGGTAGCTCGTTACGTACGGCTAATAACTCTGACGTGCTAGTGGTTAAATCCATACCCAAAGTATTGACGAGTCTATAGAGTCCCCCACAGACAGTTTCTCAAGTTTCGGGAGAAACGTTGTAGAGGCCGTATGATATATGGCAGGGTTCGATCTTATACGTGCGGTATTGCACGGATCATGATCGGACGGATCATACTAGTGGGCTTTGGTTTAAGCCGGATCCTAGTATTAGATTTGTTGGATTACTTTAGTCTCATCGCATTCGTATTCAGTCGGAATACGGGTGCAGGTATGTATATACAGGTGAGGGGTATCCTTGTGATCCGTCACCAGTTTACTTTAGATAATGCCGGATCTTTTTGTTGTGGCAAACATTTGGATTAATATTTGCTTAAGGAAATAATGAGCTACAAATCATCATGACAATGCATTAATGTGACATAGACTTATACTATGACTCATGGTCTCTTTTTTAGCAAAAATGTCACATTAGTGAATTGTTTAATGTGTTGAAATGAGATGGAGAGAGTGAGGGGCTGCCATGGTTGATATTATTGGCCTTGTATTTTCATAATCTCACACTCTCACTCTTATTACAATAAGAGAAAAGAAAAGCTCTTATTCTTCTTCCTCTAGCTTTTTGCTTCTGTCAATGGCAACACTTCAACCTCCATCCAAAGCTATGGATGAAAGAGACAAAGTGATCATAAACATTCTCTACAACACCTTGGACGCGTCGGCTAGCACACTTCGCGCCCGAGTTGCTTCGGATGAAGCGGGAGCCAGTAAAAAGACTTCTCGATGTGGTGCCCTTTCCGACGAGGAGATGAAGACCGGAGATTCCGCGAGGAGATCGGAGTGGAGGCCAATGACCGAAAGACACGGATCGCTCGGTATAGCTTCCTACCCATTCTCATGTTAGCTAGCATTAGGTTAATGGTTACGATCCGGGTTTTTTTTAGGATGCGGTAGTGCCGGTTTAAAGTCAGGAAAAATTTTCGTTTCCGCATTTTGGCCTCGGATAGACGGCCGGGGCGCTACCGTAATCCTACATGGTATCAGAGCCACGCCATTAACCTTTACTAGCTTGCTCTAGCGTGTTTAGAACTTCGATCGAACAAAAATTCTGAAACCGCGTTTTCAAATGTGCAGTTTCTGTCGAAATTTTTCTGTTGTCAAAAAATTATTTGGTGTGCTGCAGAAAATCAGGCAGGGTTTTGTAGGAGCACTGTAGAAATTTGGTGACATGATTCAACAGTAACGCCGCGGAACCGCGGCCCCAACCCCATTTTGGCCGCGGTTCCGCCGCCGTTCTAAGCCTTCACTGCACCAAATTTTTTCAGTAGGTTCCCAAGTTGGAAATGTGGTTTTTGGTATATACCTTTTGGGCCCAGATTTATTTTGAGTACTACAGTTGTGCTTGGGGCCCACTTCGGTAAATTTGATCGATTGAAAATTTTAAACATGTTGGTTCACAGTATTTACATTATATCTGCGACCGTGAATGTCACTTGATCGGTAAATCCTGTCTAACTGCTATAGCCCTTTTTGACTGATTTGCAAACGTGACATTCACGTTGATGTTTTGTGTTGTGCTGTGATGTTGCGGATTTTTTGTGGTGGATAGCTTGGATGCAATGGTAGTACAGTTTCATTTTATATGTACATTTGATATTGCGCGGCGAGCGTCCGACATGTGGACTGCCGTCACTGCCTGTTTGTATATTATTCTTTTGGGGCACAACCGGGCAGAGGTCGATGTACCCGTTGTATGTATATTTTACTTTCTGTACTAGGATTACCCCGCGGTGGGGTGCACGGATAGCCGGGTTCTAGAGGGAAACGGGACCGCATCTCATGGCATTGAGACTGAAGGGGCTTCATTCTAGAATTGGCGTGCTATTCGCCGCACTCGTAGGGAGTACAGGTTGACCCAGGAGGAGTGCCTAAGTTACCGGATTCCGTAAAGTGCTGGGTGGTCCATTCACGTTGCTGAAGGGGGCTGCCTCGCTTCAGGTTTTGGCGGGTAACTTGCCGCGCCCGTAGGGGTCTAGGATTTCATTGCACAGGCTATCCAAACGACCAAGGGAACGTCGGGTTTCAGCAGCGGCCCTGTGAAACCCGGGGCTTCCAGTTATCTGTATTTTTCTTTGATGCTTATTACATTTCTTGTAGGGTTCCTAGGCACACTCATGAGGTTCCACAAGGCATCTACCATGCCAAAATCAAAAATTTTATGTGCCGAACAACCCTATGCAAGATCGTTACTAAAGATTAGGCGAAACTAAAAGCAAGTTAACTACTTTAACTATAAGTGAAAGGGATTACATCCTTTGTAGATTCGGTCCTTCACTTCTAAAGCTCCGTGTTGACGTCCCTTCGCTGCGATCATCCGGATCCCGGACCCTAGCGTTGGTTTCATCGGAGAAATGAGCGGGCTAGGTCGTTGACTTCGAGGCCGAAGATGATCTACGTCGGGGAGACTCAAACTCAAGCTATTCCTTCACTTGGTCAAAATCTTTCTGAAGAGAACAACCTATACTACATGGAAAGTGGTAGAGGATGAAGAAATAGGAAGTGTGTTCACTTTGGATTTGGATTTCTCACTCTTAATCATCACTTGAAAATTTTTAGCAAGGTTTTCTTCACTTGAAGAAGAAGAGGAAGAAGAAAAGAATATGAATAATAGATTAATCAAAAATGAATAATCAAGTGAAGTCTATCATATTGCAACCATGAGTGAGTAAATCATTGTAGAGACTAAACTAGAGTTTATGTTAATGGTTCGGTTAGCAAAAATCTCATGCAAAACAAAAATGGTGGACTTTTTCAAAGATGCTTGAAAGCTTCATGAAGCTTCAAGCACAAAACGAAGAAAGCCACCATTTTGTATTTGCCAAAATAAAGAAAATAAATAAAACCCTAACCATTAACCTAAACATGGTGTAAGTCATACACACACCCAAGTTTGCATGTATCATCAAACATGATACAAACCAGTGCACAAAAATATATCACATATACAACTTGTGCACATCAAGTGAGAAAATCAATCTTAAGTGAAAAATACTAGTTAATGTAAAGTAATATATCAAATATATATTTATACATTAAATCATTAAATCAATACATGATTTAATGATCCGGTCATATCGCATATAACCGACTAATAAGTAGTGTATCAATGTATTGAATCAACACTTGATTCGGTAACCCAGCTATATCACATATAACCGATTAATGATACAAATCGCGAGAATAGAATACAGTATCACATACTGGTATTATTCTCGGTCCCGCACATATCTCATTTGCGCTTCTATTTCGTTTCGCTTGAGCCAGGAAAACCCCTGTGTAGGACTCTAAAGACTCGTCAATACGCCGGCAGCAGGTGATGATCATATCAAACACCCATAAGCCGCAAGCGGTCTGCTAGACGTACCGGCCATCCGCGTATTGAGCGATCAGAAGATCAACAAGCAAGCCTGCTCACACTCCTGTTAATCCAACTAGTAACACTTACCGCACAGTCTGGTCTGTTCATCTGATATGTCGCATATCTCGCCGAGGGGTGGTAAACGTCAGACCCCAGTAGCTTGATAAGTCATGCCGATGTAAGGTCCATAACAAGCATGAAACTACTAATAACACTTACCAGTAAATCAGTGCAACCATGGCCATGGATTTCCAGTTATGGCCAGTCGAGCATAGCGCAACATCAACCCCCAATACCGGGAGAGACGAATCCCCTCTTATCGCTCATTGCCTCCATGTGAATCGGGACTGTACCCAAAAACCACCTGTTTGCACGACTCAGTAGAGCCGTGGTAGGGTGGAAATCAAAGCACAGTGGGAGACACACAAGACTCTATGACGATCTCGGGTCAACAGACTAAGCTGTACCAGTGTCACCTGAGAACTGCCATCTGACGTATGGTATAATACCATCTGGGAGTTCTCGGCGAGTCCGTTCAGTGTACCCAGTCACCACTGAGCACCCGCATACCATCTCTGATGTCAAACACCAATGGATATGGGATCATCCATCGCCCATCACATGGGTCGAGAAGATATACGCTAGTCTACTCTGGAATATCGATGCCCCGTCTCGATATTCCCACGACTAGGAACATTGAAGGATTTACTCATTGACTATCCAGGCCCCACTAGTATGATCTGCATCATAGTCCTGGAAGTCGAGCACATATCCTAAGGGCCTTATCAACATGTAACAGAGAGACAGTAAGTATACATGTTAAGATAAAGAGCAACCAGATAGCGTACTATCATGTCGAGCAAGAAAGTCCTACCTATATATGTCCCAGCATCCACTACAATATACATCTCATGTACAGTAATGGCCTCTAGGGCATACATATAACTAACAATCTGCCACTTGCAGTAGGGCCATCTGTAGCAGTGGTTGTAGTATCTCATACTCAACCATCCCATATAAGTCTCTCTCTGGGAAAAGGCCTTTGTGAGTGGATCCGCCGTGTTGTCCTCTGAGTCTACTCTCCTAACCTCGATCGCCCTGGAGATCAACTATCTCCATGATCAGGTGATGCTGCCTCAGAATATGTCTGGGTCACTGATGGGACCGGGGTTTCTTGGCCAAAGCCACACTTCCATTGTCACACAATGGTAGGAACCTAGTTCATCTCATGAACTAATATACACCCAAACTTACTCTTTGGTAGTATCTTTGATAGCGATGTGACCAGCCTTTATCGTCTAGTTTGTCACGGTATCTCGCTTGGAACTCTTCCAACATACCGTCCCTCCACTGAAGGTAAAGATAATGCCTGTGACTGATATTCAGTCGTCCTTATCACCCTGGAACCTTACCGGTGATTCTCCCCAGGATCGATTGATACCATCTCACTACACCTAGTAAGAATCCTAATATCCATTAAAATCTATCTCATAGGACCAAAACACAGGATTTAGGAGGTATCACCTTAATCCTATTTGGAGAATACTGTGATAAGAGGAGATTGACCGAGCGTAGCATAGGAAACTCTTTTCCAATTAAGAGTATGTTATCCACGTACTCTACGAGGATCACCACCTTACTCTCTACTACCTTTTGTATACACAAGGTTCATCTACCATTTTGATGAAGTAAAACTCTTTGACTTTCGCATCAAAACAGACGATCCAACTCCGTGATGCCTGCTTTAATCTGTAAAGCAACTTGCACACATTTCCGCTGCTCCCACTGTTTATGAAGCCCTCTGGCTGTGTACTTATAGACATTCTCTTCTAAATCAGTATTTAGAAAAGCAGTCATGACACCCAACCACCAGATATCGTAGTCATGGTATGTAGCACTGTTAAGTAGGATCTGGATGGACTTAAGCATAGCCACTGGAAAAAAAGTTTCATCATTATCCACGCCTGGTCGATAATGAAAACCATTAACAAGTCTAGCTTTGAAAGTCTCAACTTTTCCATCTATACCAAGTAATCTTCTCAAGATATACTTGCTCCTGATGGTGATTTAACCCTTCAGATATAGCAGCCAAAGTCCATACTTTGTTGGTGTACATGGATTCCATCTAAGATCACTAAGCATTCATCCATTCTTACAGAGTCCCCACTCTTGATGGCCTGCTCGAAACTAGTTGGGTCATCATCTCATGATGCAATCCTCGCTCCCACTGTCATCGAGAAACCAAAGTATCTCTCAGGTGGATGAGGAACCCTGCTAGATCGGCGGAGAGGCTGAGGTTCGTCAGGGACTATTGAACCCTTTGGTTCTATCAAATCATCAGCTGTAGTTTGTATAGCTGGAACTCCTTCCAGTTCTACAGAACTGACCTTGCCTCGATCTTGTCCGGATTTTGTTTTTGACATAGGCCGGACAACTCCAAATCTTAATTTACTTAAGAGATGGGCTCTTCCCATACCATATCTCATATGGAGTGGTAGGCATTGATTTGATTGGAATCTAATTCAATAGGTATGCAGCTTCTCAAGTGCACAACCCCCAAAAGGAAATAGGTAACTCAGTAGTACTCATCATAGAGCGCACCATATCTCATAGGGTGCGATTGCTCTGCCCCGATACACCATTGTGCTGTGGTGTATTCAGAGGAGTAACACCGAGAGAGAATCTCATTCTCCTTTAGAAAAGTCCAAGAATTCCATGCACAAGTATTCTCCTCCCTGATCTCATCATTGGACATAATACTTATACCTGTATTTGGTTCTCTACTTCTAACTTATATTCATTGAATTTCTCAAAAGCTTCATACATGTGTTTCAACAGGAACATGTGTCCGAATCTTGAGAGATCATCAGTGAATGTAAGGAAGTACAAAGAACCGGTCTTGGCATATGTAGACTGGGGACCTCTATACATCACTATGTATCAGTCCCAAGAGTTCACTAACTCTTTCTCTGTTTCCAGTAAACGGAGCTATGGTCATCTTATCTTTGTGACATGACTGGCAAGTTTCATAAGATGTAAATTTAAACTGATTTAAATATGCATCTAAATGTAACTTAGCTAGTCGGGTCGCATTGATATGACCTAGTCCACAATGCCTCAAGAAGAATTCGTTCATTTCTGAACTCTTCCTCTCGTGTGTGTTCTGTACTTAAGGAACTGTAGTTTGATTTAGAATGTATATGCTTTTAGATAACGTGCCTGAATCGATCAACTATTGATATAGGAAATGTTCAGAACATTATCCAACAATACAAAATTATATCCTTCTTTAGTAAATAAAGAGACTGATATGATGTTGTATATCAGGTTCGGTATCTAATAACATTTGTTCAGAATCAATGTATTTGGAAATAGAGGGTGATAGTGACCAACAGACTTGCTGCAACACTTGCACCGTTTTCTGTGTCATGAAACTTATCATCCGTTCTCAGTTCTCTACCTTTATGTAGCCCATCTAACAGATTACATATCTAGGATTCTGATCCGGTATCAAATACCCAGGACGTAGAGGATACAGAGAAACAGTTCTTTGTAATGAACACACCCGAAGAAGATGCATCATCATGCACTTTCTTCGTTTGGGCGGCATGGGAATCCTGGTATTCCCCTAATTCCTGCTCGGTCTTATAACAATTATAAGTTGGAGCGGGACGACGTTCCCCAGCTCAGTATAACAAGCAGGTTCGGTCAATACATCCATATTATTATCTTGATTAAGGCGTGACATGGTCGCTACCTGGAGAGAGAAAGAAGAAAACACTCTGCGTGCGCTCTTGGAAGATTAGATTGGTTATATATTTTATCTAATCAGGATGGCTACCACTGTTTTTATCAAATCTTCCTTCAAACCCTAAAAGTAAAGACTAGCCAGGATTAATTACACTCTACAAGTTCGCCAATCTTTCAGCCAGGCCAGTGCCGGTACTTTGAGGGTGGTTCCCCATGCTTTCGCACGGACCTAATTAAAGTAAACCTCGTTTTCCCAGGGGCGTAACCCCGTTGACACTTTTCTAGACACCTACTTGATCGGCTAATTGTAAAGTGCAAAACTATCCCAGGAGTAACAATTACTCGCAATGGGTATCGGGATCCAACTATCATATAGAAGGTATGCAATCTCTTTGCAAATTTCAACACTTGAAACTCCCGATAATGGTTTTTACCCCTAGCACCTATGACCTTGGCTAAGGTCAACAAATCATAAGCACTAGTCAAGTTCTACCCGTCATTTCGTGATTAATTAGACCCACCCAGATTACCCTTGGCTAAGGTCAACAAAGCCACATGACTGTCCTAACTAATCGAATCATATGTGGTGTAGGAAGACATCACTTAGCGACAGTACACTGTGCCTTGACTATGGTCAACAAACACAGCACGAATACTAAGTACTCTACTTCCTAAAATGATGGAGGGTTGTGTTAGTGTATATGCCCTAGAGGCCATTACTGTATCATACTAGTTTGTATATTACTTGATGGAAGCTTGGGATATTCACAGTTGTATTTACAATCTTGCTCGAAATGGTAGTATGCTACTTGGTTTGTCTCTGCTTTAATATGTGCATGTGTTTCTTTTAGCATATTGCTGATATACATATTAGTAGAGCCCTTAGGATCTTTGCTTGATTACCAGCGTGGTGATGGCGCTCACACTCGTGGGAGCTGGGTGATTTATAAGCACATCCTTATACAAGTCCCTAGTCGTTGGACTATCGAGACAGGGCATCGATACTCCAGAGTAGACTAGCGTATGCGCTTCTCATCCCAGTGTGGGAGACGGTCTGTCCCACAGCCGTCAGTACGTCGTACTTGAGATAGTATGCGGGTGCTCATTAGGTTACGAGTACACTGGACATGACTCATCGAGGACTGTTGGTTGGTATTATACCTATCGTCAGTTATCAGTTCCCAGGTGACATGAGTACAGCTTAGTCCGTTGACTTGACACTGTCACTTCGCCTCAAGTGTGTTCCCACTAGACTTTGATTACTACCCTACCACGACTCAAAGGAGTCGTGCAAACAGGTAGTTTTTGAGTGCAGTCCCGAAGCACTTTGAGGCAGTGACGGTTAGATAGGATTCGTCTCTCCCGGTATTGGGGGTTGACATCGCGCTGTGTCAAGGAGAGCCATTACACGAGTAGTCCCTGGCCAGGGCAAGCGAGATATACTGGTAGGTTTCCAGTGTTATCGCAGGGTGTTCTGGGCTACACTCCGACACGACTTGTACCGCTATTAGGGGACTGACGTTCACTGCCCCCCTAGGCCCGCCATGCGATGTATCAGACGAACAGACCGGACTGTACGGAGATTGTCACATACAGGCTCAGTAGGAGTTCAGATGGGGTTCACCTCGTCAGTCTTCTTATCGACATCTACCTGGGGACCGTTACGTACAGCTAGTGCCGCTTGCGGTCTGTGGTTAAACCCACTGCCAGCGTAGTGTCGAGTCTTTAGAGTCCCACACAGAGAGCTATTCGCCTTTAGGCAAAATGAGTAGATGTCGCATGGTTTTGCGACAGGGTTCGTTCACATCCGCGCACTTGTGCACGTTTGCTGTCCGGATAGTTTATACTAGCGGGCTTTGGTTTAAGACGGATCCTAGTATATGATTTGGGATTGGTTTTTCTCATTGTGTTCGTGTTTCTCGGATCACGAATACGGGTGCGTATGCACAGTTGCTTGAGACAGAGAGAGAGGACCATGATTAGGGTTAATGGCTATTGTTATTTTATTAACCCTAATGATTATGTGTGTATTATAGTTAATTGATAATTAGTTTAATAATTGTGCATGGTTATGGTTGTTGACCATTTGACCTTATTGACTTGTTGACCTAGGTTGACACTTTGACCATCATCATTTCTTTTGGAAGATGCTTTTTGATCCTTACAAATTGAAATGATAATGGTCATGTCATGATTAACCATGACAATTATCTATCTAATTAATTAATTAAAATAATTCACACATATTAGTGAGAATGGTTCAATTATTCTCATTCTATCATATCTTTTCTCTCTCTTGTTCTTCCTCTCCCTCAAGCTCTCTCCCTCTCATGTGTTGAGAAACACTTGAGCTTGAGAAAAACCCTCTCTTGATCTTCTCTACTCTCATCTAGGGTTGAAGGACTAGCACTTCTTGAACCCTAGTTACTTCTAGCTTGGAGTTGAAGCCAAAGGTTGAGGCTTTCGGGTGGATCTTTCTTCGGCATGAGAAGATAAGCAAGGTGACCTCCTTCCACCACTCCAAGGAGCAAGGAGAGAAGGACTTAGAGCCCAAGGTATAACCTTTCTAGCACTTAGCTACTTACTAGTTAGCTTTAGCAAGTTTTTGTTTAGCAAAGATCCTTCTAAGCATAGTCCATGTTGCCTAAGCTCATAAAAATCCGATTTTTATTCCGTTTTCCGCCTCCCCGCAAGCACCGGGGTGGGCAACGTGGACTTACAGTGGTATCAGAGCCTAACTAAACATAAACTAGCTAAGTAGTGAAGTGTGTCGAAGTTCGAAACGTAAAAATCGAAAAAACCAAGTTTTAAAAACCCTAGTTTCTGTAAAAAAAATTTCTGGTCAAAACAAAATTTGTTATACTGCTAAAATCGTCTCAGGGTTTTTTAAAGATAGCCACCAAAACCGAGCAAGTGAATCGACCATAGTGCCGCGGTTCCGCGGCAATAGGAAGCTATTGCCGCGCAACCGCGGCCGTCTTATCTCTTCACTTGGTCGAGTTTGGTGCAGTGTATTTCTGGATTGGTTTTAGGATTTTTCAGATGGTTTATTTGTGCCCAGATTTTCCAGAATTGAAATTTACTTTTGGGGGCCTATAAATCCGTATTTTTTTCGAACTTCAATACACTTTGACTACAAAGGTTATATCTGTGATGTTTGCATGTATTGAACGTCGGCTAATCACTATATGTCGATTAGTCGGGGTTATACATATCTGTGATCTGTGATTGATACTGGTATGTGTATATGAATGGGTTGGATTGTCGCGGGTGAATAGCCGGGATGGATGTGAGATGAGTGTTGCTTTTCTTTCATTCATTTGTAATATGTAAATTGATGTAATATTATTATTTGTTTGGCCGCACAACCGGGTCGGGGTTGTTGCCGTCATTGTGTAAGTCTACGCTAGCGCCCCAGCAGTCTACAGACGCCAAAATGCGGAACAAAACTTTTAAATTGGCGCTATCGTATACTTTAACCCGGATCTGCCATTATTGCTAAACTAACATACTGTAAAGAGTGTAGAAAGATTGTACCGAACGATCCGAGTCCTTCGTTCTTCAACCATCATCCCACGCTCCGTTGCGGCTGCTCCGATCTCGTCGATCTCCGATATCCTTGTCGAGGTGGCACCACATCACCGATTCTTTAAACGGGCTCCCGCCTCTGACTTGAGGCAACTCGATCGTCAAGTTTGCTAAAAGAGACGACCAAGAATGATGTAGAGAATGAGTAGATGACTTTGTCTCACTTCGTCCAAATCCGTGGACGATCGGTTAATGAAGTTGCCGAGGGAATCGGATGAATGGAAATTGAACTAGGAAATTTCCATGCATCCAAACTATATGAAATCTTTGGCCAAAAATAATGAATCAATTCTCTCGCTCACTAAGAAGTGGCCGGCCAAATTTATCAAAGGAGGGAGGTGAGTGTAGTAGCTTCAAGTGGTGACCATATCCCTCCATACTTATCACAACCTAACAACAAAGCATGAATCACTTGATATCATTAAAAGCAAACCAATCATATTAAACCTAGTCATGCTTTATCATTAATGAACCATTAATGACTCAAGTGAGTCACTAGCCACTTCATCACTTCTAGAAGCTTCTAGAATGATGACTCACTCATATCTGATGAAAAGATAAATCCGTCTTTAACCGAATGTTAAAAGACGGCTGATAGAAAACTGGAAACTGGCAACTTCCAAAAGTGATCCTGAAACAACTTTCAGGATAACCCCGAAACTGTATAAATATACCCGCATTTGTGTTACGACCGAATACAAATGCAACTGAGACAAAGATATTATACCTACTCAATATAATACTCGGATCCGGCTTAAACCAAAGCCGACCAGTATTATCTGCCCGAAAACTGACACGTGCGTAAACGCACGTGCATTTCCGAACCCTGCCATAAAACCATACGGCCTCTACAACGTTTCGCCCGAACTTGGAAAACTGTCTGTGGGGGACTCTAATGACTCGTCAGCACCCTGGCAGTGGGTTTAACCACAAACCGTCAGCGGCACTAGCTATGCGTAACGGCTGCCCACGGACTGACCTCAAGGGTGGCCGAGGAGCGAACTCAAGGGAGACCGATGAGAGAACTCCTCCGAAAACCCTACTGAGCCTAACAGTGAAATTGTATATACAGTCCGGTCCGTTCGTCAATGAGTATCGCATATCTGCCTAGGGGGCTAGCAACGTCAGACCCCCAATAGCAGTATAAGTCGTGTCGGAGTGAAGCCTCAATACACCCTGAGATACTACTGGAGTACCTACCAGTAAATCTCCTACCATGGCCATGTATTTGTGTAATGGCTCTCCTAGACACAGCACGACCTCGCCCCCAATACCGGGAGAGACGAATCCCCTGCCGATCCGCTCACGTGCCTCCATATGGCTCGGGACTGTACCCAAAAGCTACCTGTTTGCACGACTCCTTTGAGCCGTGGTAGGGTAGAAATCAAAGCACAGTGGGAACTCACACGAGACAAATGACGACCTCAGGTCGATGAACTAACCTGTACACATGTCACCAGGGAACTGCTATCTGACGGTAGATATAATACTAACTAGCAGATTCCCGGCGAGTCCTGTCCGGTGTACTCATAACCCAATGAGCACCTGTATACATCTTAGGTGATCCAACTGATACCAGTGGCTTGTGAGACCGGCCACCGCCCCTCGTCGGGGTCTTGACTGTACACACTAGTCTACTCCGGAGTATCGATGCCCTGTTTCGAAACTCCCACGACTAGGGAACACAGTTAAGGATATGCATATAAACTACCCAACTCTCACGTATATGATCGCCATCATACTGTTGGTAGTAAAGCAAGATCCTAAGGGCTCTATCAAAGTGTAACATGCAATCAGTCACCTGAACATGTACACGACTGATAAAGGCAAACCAGATAGCATACTATCATCTCGAGTAAGACTGTCCTACCGGGATAGGTCCTCCGCAATCATTGCAATCACGTACCTGCGATCCAATAATTGACTATGAGGGCACTATCTCCAACAATCTCCCACTTGCACTCAAGGCTAATATTGCGATGTCGACTACTCACAGCCCGTGTGAAACCGAACATCCAACTCCTCTACTAATCAGTTTCACAAAGCCCGTTTGTAAAACTATTGTGTTCGAGAAATAGCCTCAGTGAGTGGATCCGCCTAGAAGTATCTTTCTATATCTCTCTTAATCTCAAGTTCGCGGAGAAAACCATCTCCCGAATTGAGTAATACCTGTCTTAGAACATGTCTGGATATCTGATGGGACCTTAGTTCATAAATGAACTCCATATCCAAACTTCTTAGACTGAATCGATCACTGAACCTAATCAGTATCGGGCACCTTGCTTCCCACAGTATCCTCTTGGACCACCTGTCCATAATACTGTCCCTCTTCGTCAGAGGGAAAAACTAAAACTCTGACAGTCACTCTGTCATCCACGTCACCTTTGAAGCCTGGAATGATAATCGTCTCCCGAAGGAGGCTGCCGTCATCAAATCCGTAGAACATGCACTTATGTTCTATAACTGCTTCCTTATGTTTCTCCAGGATTGGATTAATACAAACTTATTGCATCTAGTGCAAAACCAACATTTGGTGTGGTACTTGACATCTCATGATTGACTCAATTGCCTAAGCAAGTGATCTGCCAATCATGCACATCCCTCTCCCCTTTAGTCTATACGACACCTTTAGAGAGGGTGACTCCATCACCTGCAGGTACACCACCATGCTAGGAGTCAACTATTCTAAAAACCATTAGAATATCTGTCAAAGTACCCACATTGGGAAACTACCCAAATCCAGATCTAAAACCATAGATCTAGAAACCAGAATGTCAAATATTATATCCATATCCTGTCTGGAGAAACAACTGTGTGACGACCACAGTACAACCAATCGTAGTATAGGAATTTTACTTCCTACTTTGTGTATGTCATCGAGATACCATGACATCACACCCTACTACCTTCTTAACTGATCCATCCCCTATTCTGATTGAAGTCAAACCCATGACTGTCACATCAAAATTAGATGATCTATCTCCGCTATAACTGCTCTAGTCTATAAATAGACATAAGCTACCTGCCCACTATGCTTCCGTTGCTCCCACTGACTACGACAACCCTCCTACCGGGTCTCATACCCTGGAACAACAGTAGTGTCAAGTCTGGGTAGATAAGAACCTCCCTGTCACCGTCTCTGAGGCTACCGAAGTATCTCTCGGGCGTCTGAGGTTACCTACCATACCTGCGGAGTGGCTATTGGAATATCAAACCTGATTGAATGTATAGGTCCTATTAAATTTTCCGTAATCGTTTGCGGTTCTGGAATCACTTCCAGTTCTACCATACACCCACTACCGTTTTCTGAAAAAGATCCATTTTTACTAAAACTGTGGCAAGTGAAGAACAATATCACTATTGATCTTCCAAATGGTAGAATATCAACCCTCGTCATAGGCAGGGTCAACCCACAAACAACCATTACAGAAACGTGCCCTGAGTTATCCAGTGTCTGGTTTTAATCATAAGCTGGACAACTCCCCGTACCTTAACTTCTTTTAAGGTACGGTCCATTCTATATCCAATATAGAAACTTTGGCACTTATTTAATTGGAACCATATTCAAATCATGCAGCTGTCTCCAGTGCATATCACCTTAATGGAAAGAGGCTAATCAGCATTACTCAACTTAGGATTCCATCCAATTATGAGTAACCTGAAAGAGAAAACTCGTTTCTCAAAACCATCACTATCATCTGAATACCAATCACAAGAATCTACATCTTCGATCTCTTTGAAGAATCCCGATACTTGTGATACCTGGTTCTCTACTTTATTCTTATACCAACAACTTCTCAAAACTTAGACCTTGTATTTCTACGAAACACTCGTCTAAATACTAGAGAAGTTATAAGTAAACAGAACATAGTACGAGGACCTACCCCTTTTGTCCTGATGGACACTTGGACAACATACAATACTCTGTATAAGTCCGCTGAGTTAAACAACTCAAAACCTGTGCGTCGTAGGTTGAAAACTGTACCCTGGCGATTTTCTCAAATATCACCAATTACAACGAATTCCGATATAATGAGGATAATCACCTAATTCCCAATATCTTACTCCCACTCATCATTTGTAAAACCATACAGATATGAGAATGAAACCTGGTAAATACATACCCTTGGACTAAGTGTCTAATCGGGAAAATATTTTTCCTTAACAATGCACTGAAACATGAAAATGTTTCGTAGGGGTATCCTGGTATTCATAGCAATGCCTCTTCCATAATCCAATTCATGACTTCAACCGTATATTTTATTGCCATCTCTCCAAATCCCTTTATTTGTCTTTAGTCGTTACCTTCTGTACACCATCGTTAGGCTAACTGGTTTTCTTCCTTCCCTACCGTTCGGCACCAGCCTATGGTTTGGAAGAAGACTATCCAGTAAGCATAATAGGTGTACCCTCCTAAACCAAGGAGTACTCGCAACTGAGAGAAGGTGATGATAAAAGACAACTGAATAATACCTTATTCTTTTAAAGGTGAAATAGGAGTGGCGATGAAGTACGCGGTTTTGGTCGTGAATGATATCAGTCGCAATTTACTTTGCCCTCTTTCTAATCCCTTTATTTTGTCTTTACATATTACCTTCTGCACACCCTACTTAGGCTAATTGGTTTTCTTCATTCCCTACCTTTCGGCACCAGCCTATGGTTTGGAATAAGACTATCCAATAAGCGTAATAGGTGTACTCTCCTAAACCAAGGAGCTCTCGTAACCTGAGAGAAGGTGATAATAAAAGACAACTGAATAAACCAATTCTATTTCTCCTGAACCTGGATCCATCCCCGAAGAAGTCCCTTCGAGTTCGTATATAACCATACGATGGATCTATCCAATGGAAGTGGATATCCGTAGTAATACGGGTGTTCTGAGAAATGCAAAGGGTAAAAGAAGGAGTGGCAATGACTTATGCAACTCAGACAATCCAAAAGCCAGTATTTTAAGAAGGTTCGGTCGACCTGGTCACTGAGTCATAGTCTAGGATCGGTCAAAGGTCGCTGCCAAAGAGAGAGAGAGAAAAGAAACACTCAGCGTGCACTCTAACCTAGATCAGAATGGTCATCATTTTATCTAATCCGGAAACCTCCCACTGTCCTGTCAAATTCTCCTCCAAACCTAAAGAAGAATCAATCGGGATCACCCGAAGAGTAAACCAACTCATCAGTGGGAATCGGGATCCAACTCTCATCGCATGTTAACGTGATGGAATGCATCCACGTTACTCATACTCCAGAAGGTATGCCCATACTTGGCAAGTTTCAGTTTCTTTAGAAACTCCCGATATCATTTTCTTGCCCCATGCTCTTATGACCTTGACGTATGCCAACAAATCATAAGTCACATGTCAAGTTCTGCCCGTCATTATCTTGTTAATTTGAACCCACCCGTACATACCCTTGACGTATGCCAACAAGGTAATACGACTGTCCCAAACCAACTCATCTATCTATGCAACAAATGAATACCCAGCAGCTACCAAACACTATGCCTTGACGTATGCCAACAAACAAAGCTTGAATACTACTGACTATCCATAAGAAACGACGGAGGGCTACGGCTGGTTTTTGGCGAAAAACCTTTAACGTAGTGAACTTGATATCGCTGAAGGAACCTGATAGCTTTTTAAAATATAGTGGCGAAAACCTTTTGCTAAAGAGGTCATTCCCGGTAAAGGGATCTCGGCTCTTTCCTCGTGGAATGAGGTGCAGGATATTCCACTGAATACCGCTATGCAAAGCAACTTGTAATCGACTATAGTGAAGTCATTACGCTGAAGCAAACTTCTGCCCAAGGGGTCAGTCCCGGTGAAGGGATATCGGCCCTTGCCCCGTCGAATGAGGTGCAGGATATTCCACTGAATACCGCTATGCATAACAAAAGGAAACGTCTTTGCAATAACACTTTTTAAATTGTTCCAACAACTGTAAACAGGTTTGTTTTACTTTGCATTGATCAGAATCAACGCAGTCCCATCATTAATCACACCAGAAAAGAACGAAAATAAAATGTACGTATATGCCATCCGCATTTGTCACTGGGTCCCGTCATCACCCGTTAGGTTACTTAACTAACGATAGAGCGGGGACTGGACTAGCGCGGGTGTAAAACATATACAACATCTAATAGTATATAAACCAATATACAATAATCGCTCCAGGCGTGATAGTATGCAACATTACAGAAAAGTAATAAGCATCACAGAACAATACAGATATCTGGGATCCCCGAGTTTCACAGAGCCGCTGCTGAAACTCGACGTTCCCCTGTCGTGTGGATAGCCTGTGCAATGAAACCTAGACCCCTACGGGTGCGGCAAGTTACCCGCCAAAACCTGAAGCGAGGCAGCCCCCTACAGCATAGTGAATGGACCACCCGGCACTCCACGGAATCCGGTAAGCTTGGGCACCCCTCTTTGGGTCAACCTGTACCCCCTACGAGTGCGGCGAATAGTCTGCCAATTCTGAAGTGGGGCCCCTCTGCCTCTCAAAGACATGAGATGCGGACCCGTTGCTTTCCCGAACTCGGCTATCCGTGCACTCCGTCGCGGGGTAAAACCTAGTACAGTAATGAAAAATAGTACAATAGGTACATCGACCGCAACCTGGTCGTGCCCCAAAAAGAATATTATACAACAGGCAGTGACGGCAGTCCACAAGTTGGACGCTCGCCCCGCAATATCAAATGTACAAATAAACACAAACTGTACTACCATTGCACACTGCTATCCACCACGACAAATCCGCAACATCACAGCACAACACAGAACATCAACGCGAATGTCACGTTCGCAAACCCGTCTAAAAGAACTATAGCAATTAAACGCGGTTTACCGATCAAATGACATTCCCGATCGGAGATATAATGTAAGCACTGTAAACTAACGTGTTTAAATTTCGATCGACCAAAGACCAAATATCAAAAAGTGGGCCCCACTGCTTACTGGTGAACAGTAACAAAATCTGGGCCAAAACGGTATTTATCAAAAACCCCAAAATCCATCACAGAACCCACTGACAAAATTTGGAAGCACGTGCTCCCCACGTGGCCGCGGATGCGCGGCCAAACCATGGGTTTGGCCGCGTTTCCGCGGCTGCTTGGAGGAATCACGACCCCAAATTTTGTCGTGGCTCTTAAAAACGCCTGCACAGATTTTTAAGACATCCAGAAATAAATTTTGAGACCGTTTAAAATTAACAGAAACTGTCGGGCTAGGATTTTGCCGTTTTTGATTTTCGGTTCGATCGATGTTTTGAACGCGTTAGCACAAGTTTGTATCGCAAAATGGTGAGGCTCTGATACCACTGTAAGTCTACGCTAGCGCCCCGGCAGTCTACAGACGCCAAAATGCGGAACAAAACTTTTAAACTGGCGCTATCGTATACTTTAACCCGGATCTGCCATTATTGCTAAACTAACATACTGTAAAGAGTGTAGAAAGATTGTACCAAACGATCCGAGTCCTTCGTTCTTCAACCATCATCCCACGCTCCGTTGCGGCTGCTCCGATCTCGTCGATCTCCGATATCCTCGTCGAGGTGGCACCACATCACCGATTCTTTAAACGGGCTCCCGCCTCTGACTTGAGGCAACTCGATCGTCAAGTTTGCTAAAAGAGACGACCAAGAATGATGTAGAGAATGAGTAGATGACTTTGTCTCACTTCGTCCAAATCCGTGGACGATCGGTTAATGAAGTTGCCGAGGGAATCGGATGAATGGAAATTGAACTAGGAAATTTCCATGCATCCAAACTATATGAAATCTTTGGCCAAAAATAATGAATCAATTCTCTCGCTCACTAAGAAGTGGCCGGCCAAATTTATCAAAGGAGGGAGGTGAGTGTAGTAGCTTCAAGTGGTGACCATATCCCTCCATACTTATCACAACCTAACAACAAAGCATGAATCACTTGATATCATTAAAAGCAAACCAATCATATTAAACCTAGTCATGCTTTATCATTAATGAACCATTAATGACTCAAGTGAGTCACTAGCCACTTCATCACTTCTAGAAGCTTCTAGAATGATGACTCACTCATATCTGATGAAAAGATAAATCCGTCTTTAACCGAATGTTAAAAAACGGCTGATAGAAAACTGGAAACTGGCAACTTCCAAAAGTGATCCTGAAACAACATTCAGGATAACCCCGAAACTGTATAAATATACTCGCATTTGTGTTACGACCGAATACAAATGCAACTGAGACAAAGATATTATACCTACTCAATATAATACTCGGATCCGTCTTAAACCAAAGCCGACCAGTATTATCTGCCCGAAAACTGACACGTGCGTAAACGCACGTGCATTTTCCGAACCCTGCCATAAAACCATACGGCCTCTACAACGTTTCGCCCGAACTTGGGAAACTGTCTATGGGGGACTCTAATGACTCGTCAGCACCCTGGCAGTGGGTTTAACCACAAACCGTCAGCGGCACTAGCTATGCGTAACGGCTGCCCACGGACTGACCTCAAGGGTGGCCGAGGAGCGAACTCAAGGGAGACCGATGAGCGAACTCCTCCGAAAACCCTACTGAGCCTAACAGTGACAATGTATATACAGTCCGGTCCGTTCGTCAATGAGTATCGCATATCTGCCTAGGGGGCTAGCAACGTCAGACCACCAATAGCAGTATAAGTCGTGTCGGAGTGAAGCCTCAATACACCCTGAGATACTACTGGAGTACCTACCAGTAAATCTCCTACCATGGCCATGGATTTGTGTAATGGCTCTCCTAGACACAGCACGACCTCGCCCCCAATACCGGGAGAGACGAATCCCCTGCCGATCCGCTCACGTGCCTTCATATGGCTCGGGACTGTACCCAAAAGCTACCTGTTTGCACGACTCCTTTGAGCCGTGGTAGGGTAGAAATCAAAGCACAGTGGGAACTCACACGAGACAAATGACGACCTCAGGTCGATGAACTAACCTGTACACATGTCACCAGGGAACTGCTATCTGACGGTAGATATAATACTAACTAGCAGATTCCCGGCGAGTCCTGTCCGGTGTACTCATAACCCAATGAGCACCTGTATACATCTTAGGTGATCCAACTGATACCAGTGGCTTGTGAGACCGGCCACCGCCCCTCGTCGGGGTCTCGACTGTACACACTAGTCTACTCCGGAGTATCGATGCCCTGTCTCGAAACTCCCACGACTAGGGACCACAATTAAGGATATGCATATAAACTACCCAACTCTCACGTATATGATCGCCATCATACTGTTGGTAGTAAAGCAAGATCCTAAGGGCTCTATCAAAGTGTAACATGCAATCAGTCACCTGAACATGTACACGACTGATAAAGGCAAACCAGATAGCATACTATCATCTCGAGTAAGACTGTCCTACCGGGATAGGTCCTCCGCAATCATTGCAATCACGTACCTGCGATCCAATAATTGACTATGAGGGCACTATCTCCAACACATTGTATAATTCTTTTTACAGTTTTTGCTCCTAGGATAGACCCATGGAGGGGGTGCACAAACTACCGGGTATCTCGAAGTGCCGAGTGGCCTACTCACGGTGGTGAGGGAGGTTGCTTCGCTTCGGGTACTTGGCGGGTAGTTTGCCGCACCCGTAGGGGTCTTGGGTGGGGTATTTGGCTATTCACCGTGACCGTGTAATCCGCTTTTCGTTGCAGGCTTGAACGGATAGCGGATTCTTAGTATATCCAATGTATTCATCTGTGATCTGTAATGTCTATCATTGCTATATATTTATATATGATAACTATTTAGGCGTTGCTTATGTTTTACAGCCGCGCTAGCCCAGCCCCCGCTCTGTCGTTAGTTAAGTAACCTAACGGGTGATGACGGGGCCCCGTGGCGAATGCGAATGGCATAAGCGTACGTCATATTTTGGTTGTTTTCTGCAATGGTAGGATTAAATGATGGGACGCATTAAAAGAACTAATGCAAGAAAATAAACCAAGTAAAAGTCGATAGGAACACTTTGAAAACCACTCGGTTCTTTTCAAAACTAAACTTTTAAACGCGGAGCTTGAAACACTCCTTTTAAATCCTATCTCGTTCCATCGATTAGATCAAGTTCACTACGTTCACGGTTTCTCCAAAACCATTCGTAGCCCTCCGTCATTCCACATGAATGGTCAAAAAGTATTAAAGCTATGTATTTTGGCCAAAGTCAAGGCATAGTGATTGGTAGCTATTGGGTATTCATGTGCAGCATAGATAGACGCGTTGGTTTGGGACAGTCGTGCTGCCATTTTGGCCAAAGTCAAGGGTAGGTACGGGTGGGTCCAAATTAACCAGGAGAATGACGGGTAGAACTTGACATGTGACTTGTGATATTTTGGCCAAAGTCACGGTCATAAGAGCATGGGGCAAAAATCCACATCGGGAGTTTCATAAGTACTGAAACTTGCTAGCGCTGCATACTATTTGGAGTGTGATAATTCTGGTAGGATTCCTTCGGTTTTATCACACGATGATATTTGGATCCCGATCCTACTGTGAGTATATGCTACTCCTCGGGAAAACTCTCACATAACGATCAATGCTATAAACTTAGTAGGTGTCTAGAAAGGTGTTAGCGGGGCTACGCCCACAGGGAAAAGAGGTTACTTAATTAAGGAACTTCGCGAAAGCGTTGGAAAACCTCCCTCGAAGTACCGACACTGGCCTGGCTGAACGGTTAAGCAAGTATTGTACGGTGAGAGTGATCCTGACTAATCCTTTTCTTTACGGTTTGAGAAGGGATTCGAGAGACAGTGGGAGCCATCCAGTTTAGACAAACTAAAAACCACTCTAAACTTGCAAGAGCATCATGCTAAAGTGTTTCTTTTCTCTCTCCTAATTGCAGCGACCATTCAAGATGACCGGACTTAAGTTATTACTAGATAAAAACATATTGACAGGGCCAAACTACAAAGATTGGCTCAGGAATGTCAAGATGGCAATCACTTACGACAAGTTGGGGTATGTCCTTACCACTAAAGCTCCCCCTGTCCCAGGTCCCACCTCCAGCGTCGCGGATAAGGAAATCCGTAAGACATGGGAGATAGATTGCGCGAAGGCCAAATGCATCGTATTAGCCTCGATGGACAATGAACATCAGAGGAGGCACGAGAATATGGACCTAGAGTCCATATTTCTTCGTACAAAAGAACTGTATGGGGAGCAGTCTCGTATCGCAAGATACGAAGTGTCGAAGAAGCTATTTTCGGCAAGGTTGGCCGTTGGATCATCGGTAGCGGAACACGTGCTTAAGATGATTGGCTACATTGAGGAGCTCGCAGACCTTGGGACCACGTTGGAGAATGAACTCTATACTGATTTGATTCTCCAGTCCCTTCCTTCCACTTACGCCCAATTTATTCTTAACTTCAACAGGCAAGGAAAGGAGGTAGAACTTTCCGAACTTCTGAACACGTTGAGGAGTGCTGAGGGCACCCTACAGAAAGGTAGGGAGACATCCACTTTGTTTCTAGGAGGATCTTCCTCTTCTAGATCCAAGGCGAAAGCCAAGGGTAAGAAGAAGAAAGCCCCCGCCAAACCAAGAGGCGGTGTGGGTAAAGTGGATACGAAGGGAAAAGGTAAAGCAACAAAGATAGCGGGGAAGCTAGTAGGGAAGGAAGAATGCTTCTATTGTCACAAAAGTGGTCACTGGAAACAGGATTGCATGGCTTGGAAAGCCAAAACACAGGATTTGAAGCGAGTTGCAGCTTCAGCTTCAGGTGTGTATGTTATTGAAAACTGTCTATCAATAAACTCTACATCCTGGGTATTGGATACCGGATCAGGATCTCATATCTGTAATTCTTTGCAGGCGTTGAGAAAGCGTAGAGTTTTGAAGGCAGGTGACATGACCCTCAGAGTTGCGAACGGTGCTAGCATGGATGCTGAGGCCGTGGGGGACTATCACCTGGGATTGTCGGATGGACATTTTTTGGTTTTGCGTAGTTGTTATTATGTAACAAATACAACCTGTAATATTATTTCTGTATCTTTATTATCTAAAGAAGGTTATGAATTTGCATTTGTAAGTAATGTAGTGAACATTCACCTTAATCAAGCTTTGATTGGGTCAGGTACATTGAACAACGGTATATACGTATTAAACCAACTACAGATTTTCAATATCCAGAATACAGACAAAAGAAAGTCTCCAGAAATTAATAAAACTTTCTTATGGCATTGTAGACTGGGTCACATCAATGAGAGAAGGTTGACTAAGTTACTCACAGAAGGATATTTGGATTCGTTCGAATATCAATCGTATGCAACTTGTCAATCCTGTCTCAAGGGAAAGATGATAAAGACTCCGTTTACTGGACACGGAGAAAGAGCGAGCGAGCTCTTGGGACTCGTACACAGTGACGTGTGCGGTCCAATGTCTACACATGCGCGAAGCGGTTATTCTTACTTCATTACTTTTACGGATGACTTTTCAAGGTACGGTTATGTCTTCTTAATGAATCATAAATCCGAGGCTTTTGAAAAATTCCAGGAATATAAGAATGTAGTAGAAAAACAAACAGGCAAAAGTATAAAGACACTGAGATCTGATCGAGGTGGTGAATACTTGAGTGCCGAGTTCCTGGGTTACTTAAAAGAGAATGGAATTCTCTCTCAGCTTACTCCTCCATACACTCCGCAACATAATGGTGTATCGGAGAGACGGAACCGAACCCTGTTGGATATGGTACGGTCCATGATGAGTAACGCTGAGTTGCCGCGATCGTTTTGGGGATATGCACTAGAATCAGCTGCATACCTTTTGAACCGGGTTCCAACTAAGACTGTGCCTACCACACCATATCAGATGTGGTGTGGGAAGAGACCCTATCTTAATCACATTAAGACATGGGGATGTCCAGCTTTTGTAAAAAAGCAGCATGCGGACAAGCTCGAGGCACGCTCAGTACAGTGCAAGTTTGTGGGATATCCAAAGAACTCCAAGGGATATTACTTCTATTGCGAAGAGGAACAAAAAGTCCTTGTTTCTCGCCATGCCCACTTTCTAGAACACCAGTTCATAGAAAAAGAATTAAGTAGGAGCACAATAGAACTGGAAGAAATTCCAGAACCACGAGCTATTACTGAAAGCTTGGTTGAACCAGAGGGTTCAAAAGATCAGGACATTCCCACGCCACTCCGCAGGAGTAGTAGGCAGTCTCATTGACGGGGATAGAGAGGATTGCATCATAGACTGTGATGAGCCTACTAGCTTCCAGCAAGCCATTCAGAGCGTCGACTCGGTAAAATGGCTGGATGCAATGCGGACCGAGATGGAGTCCATGTACACCAACAAAGTATAGACGTTGGACATTGCTCCAGACAGGGTAAAACCCGTTGGATGCAAGTAGATCTTCAAAAGGAAGATTGGTGTAGATGGACAGGTTGAGACCTATAAAGCTAGACTGGTAGCAAAGGGTTTTCGTCAGCGACCTGGTTTGGACTATGACGAAACCTTTTCTCCAGTAGCTATGCTGAAATCCATTCGGATCTTTCTTGCCATTGCTGCCTTCCACGATTATGAGATTTGGCAGATGGACGTAAAGACAACTTTTCTAAATGGTCATTTAGAGGAGTGTGTCTATATGGATCAGCCAGAGGGTTTCATTCAGAGTGGGAGAAGCGGAAAGGTGTGCAAGTTGCTTAAGTCCATTTATCGACTATAGCAGGCATCGCGGAGTTGGAACATCTGTTTTGATGAGACGGTCAAGGAATTTGGCTTTATCAAAAATCCAGATGAACCATGCATCTATTGTAGATTTGTAGCGAGAACTGTAGTATTCCTCATTTTATACGTGGATGACATTCTCTTAATAGGAAATGACATTCCTATGCTACAATCTGTCAAGGGGTTCTTGTCACACAGGTTCTCCATGAAAGACCTGGGTGATGCCTCATACATTCTGGGTATCCGGATCTACCGTGACAGATCCAAGAGGATATTGGGACTTTCAAAGTCCAGGTACATCGACACCATACTGAAGAGATTCAGTATGGAAGATTCCAAGCGCGGTAATCTATC
The DNA here is from genome assembly GCA_030015575.1 of Agapanthus africanus. Taxonomy (NCBI): domain Eukaryota; kingdom Viridiplantae; phylum Streptophyta; class Magnoliopsida; order Asparagales; family Amaryllidaceae; genus Agapanthus; species Agapanthus africanus. The sequence goes on from JASDDO010000012.1 coordinate 251,291,306, forward strand.
GGCTTGTCACGGGATCACCCTCTCTAAAGAGATGTCTCCCAAGACTGATTTAGAGAGGGATCGCATGTCTATTATACCCTACGCTTCTGCAGTAGGCTCTATAATGTATGCGATGTTGTGTACCAGACCGGATGTGGCTTATGCACTGAGTGTGGTAAGCAGGTATCAGTCAAACCCTGGGGAGAAACATTGGATAGCAGTAAAGAACATTCTCTAGTACCTGAGAAGGACTAAGGAGATGTTCTTGGTGTATGGCGGAAAAGACCTGCAGATTGAGGCCTTTGCTGACTCCAGCTTCCAGAGTGACAAGGATGATTCCATGTCCATGTCGGGTTTTGTCTTCACCCTCAATGGAGGGGCGGTGTGTTGGAAGAGTTCCAAACATGAAACCGTTGCGGACTCGACTATGGAAGCGGAATACATCGCTGCATCTGATGCCGCAAAAGAAGCTGTCTGGATGAGGAAGTTCTTGAGAGAACTTCAGGTTGTTCCGTCCATTGTTGACCCAATACCTCTGTATTGAGATAACAACGGGGCTATAGCTTTAGCGAAGGAACCCAGGTCCCATCAGAAATCCAGACACATCTTAAGGCGGTATCACCTGATCATGGAGATCGTGGATCGCCAAGAGATCGAGGTCCGTAGAGTTGCTTCAGAAGATAACACAGCAGATCCATTCACCAAGGCCTTGCCCCAGACTCAGTTCGAGCGGCTGATCGAGATGATAGGTCTTCGATACGCCAGTACATGGCCTTAGTGCAAGTGGGAGATTGTTAGTGTATATGCCCTAGAGGCCATTACTGTATCATACTAGTTTGTATATTACTTGATGGAAGCTTGGGATATTCACAGTTGTATATACAATCTTGCTCGAAATGGTAGTATGCTACCTGGTTTGTCTCTGCTTTAATATGTGCATGTGTTTCTTTTAGCATATTGCTGATATACATATTAGTAGAGCCCTTAGGATCTTTGCTTGATTACCAGCGTGGTGATGGCGCTCACACTCGTGGGAGCTGGGTGATCTATAAGCACATCCTTATACAGGTCCCTAGTCGTTGGACTATCGAGACAGGGCATCGATACTCCGGAGTAGACTAGCGTATGCGCTTCTCATCCCAGTATGGGAGACGGTCTGTCCCATAGCTGTCAGTACGTCGTACTTGAGATAGTATGCGGGTGCTCGTTAGGTTACGAGTACACTGGACATGACTCGTCGGGGACTGTTGGTTGGTATTATACCTATCGTCAGTTATCAGTTCCCAGGTGACATGAGTACAGCTTAGTCCGTTGACTTGACACTGTCACTTCGCCTCAAGTGTGTTCCCACTGCACTTTGATTACTACCCTACCACGGCTCAAAGGAGTCGAGCAAACAGGTAGTTTTTGGGTGCAGTCCCGAAGCACTTGGAGGCAGTGACGGTTAGACAGGATTCGTCTCTCCCGGTATTGGGGGTTGACATCGCGCTGTGTCCAGGAGAGCCATTACACGAGTAGTCCCTTGCCAGGGCAAGCGAGATATACTGGTAGGTTTCCAGTGTTATCTCAGGGTGTTCTGGGCTACACTCCGACACGACTTGTACCGCTATTAGGGGACTGACGTTCACCGCCCCCTTAGGCCCGCCATGCGATGTATCAGACGAACAGACCGGACTGTACGGAGATTGTTACATACAGGCTCAGTAGGAGTTCAGATGGGGTTCACCTCGTCAGTCTTCTTATCGACATCTACCCGGGGACCGTTACGTACAGCTAGTGCCGCTTGTGGTCTGTGGTTAAACCCACTGTTAGCGTAGTGTCTAGTCTTTAGAGTCCCACACAGAGAGCTATTCGCCTTTAGGCAAAATGAGTAGAGGTCGCATGGTTTTACGACAGGGTTCGTTCACATCCGCGCACTTGTGCACGTTTGCTTTCCGGACAGTTTATACTAGCGGGCTATGGTTTAAGCCGGATCCTAGTATATGATTTGGGATTGGTTTTTCTCATTGTGTTCGTGTTCCTCGGATCACGAATACGGGTGCGTATGCACAGTTGTTTGAGACAGAAGGAGAGGACCTTGATTAGGGTTAATGGCTATTGTCATTTTATTAACCCTAATGATTATGTGTGTATTATAGTTAATTGATAATTAGTTTAATAATTGTGCATGGTTATGGTTGTTGACCATTTGACCTTATTGACTTGTTGACCTAGGTTGACACTTTGACCATCATCATTTCTTTTGGAAGATGCTTTTTGATCCTTGCAAATTGAAATGATAATGGTCATGTCATGATTAACCATGACAATTATCTATCTAATTATTTAATTAAAATAATTCACACATATTAGTGAGAATGGTTCAATTATTCTCATTCTATCATATCTTTTCTCTCTCTTGTTCTTCCTCTCCCTCAAGCTCTCTCCCTCTCATGTGTTGAGAAACACTTGAGCTTGAGAAAAACCCTCTCTTGATCTTCTCTACTCTCATCTAGGGTTGAAGGACTAGCACTTCTTGAACCCTAGTTACTTCTAGCTTGGAGTTGAAGCCAAAGGTAGAGGCTTTTTGGTGGATCTTTCTTCGGCGTGAGAAGACAAGCAAAGTGACCTCCTTCCACCACTCCAAGGAGCAAGGAGAGAAGGACTTAGAGCCCAAGGTATAACCTTTCTAGCACTTAGCTAGTTACTAGTTAGCTTTAGCAAGTTTTTCTTTAGCAAAGATCCTTCTAAGCATAGTCCATGTTGCCTAAGCTCATAAAAATCTGATTTTTATTCCGTTTTCCGCCTCCCCGCAAGCACCGGGGTGGGCAACGTGGACTTACAGGTTGCAGATGGTTTTTAAGAAAACCTTTAACGCTTTGAACTTGATCTCGTTGCGGAATCAAATGGTTTTTAAATGGAGTGTTTTTGAGGCTTTTGCTAGTTTCGCTAAAGAGGTCACTCCCGGTGAAGGGATATCGGCTCTTTCCTCGTCGAATGAGGTGCAGGATATTCACAATACCATTATGCTAAGTAAGAACTAGAAAAGCAGTCAAAAGACAAACCGAAGGTTGTAGCATCTGCTAGTAATTGCTAAAGAGGTCACTCCCGGTGAAGGGATCGTCGGCTCTTTCCTTATCGAGTAAGGTGCTGGATGTTCTACAAGGAACACCGCTATGCAAAGCAACAACTAGAGCTACCTCATTTTATTTTTGAAATTTGATTCCACAACATCTTTTAGGTTTATTTTCTTTCATTAATCTCATTAATGAATGTCCCATCATTCAATTCCACCTAAACATCACAGATAAATACAACGTACACTTATGCCATCCGCATTCGCCTCGATGTCCCGTCTGCACCGTTAGGTTAGGTAATTAACGGCAGAGCGGGGCAGGGCTAGCGCGGGTGTAAAACATAAGCAACGTCTATATAATATATCATATATACTATATACAGTATCAATCTGAACATATCACAAGATCACATCACAGATAACGTAGTAGAAAACATAATATGAAATATTGGAGATATTAGGACGTCCGTGTTTTATTTTGAGCCTGTACAAAACACGGATTCCACGGTCGTGATGAATAGCCAATCCCACACCCTAGACCCCTACGAGAGCGGCAAGTAACCCTACCAATTCTAGAGTTAGGAGACCCGGACTCGACTCCTCGAGATGGTCTCCCACTTGACCCTAGAACTCGGTTACTTATGCTCCCCGCCTTGGTTCTATCCTAATGCGGAAAAGTAAATAATATACAATGGTGACATCATCCTCAACCCGGAAGTGCCCCAATAAAAGAATATTACATACAAGTATTTTTACATGAATGAAAATGAAAAAAATACTCATCTCATATAAAAACCCCCGGCTATTCAAACACGACGATCCAATATAACATATCCAGCAACACATAACATCACATGTCATCAATGTAAGTAAATTTGCCCATCCCAATTGTCGTTGACATATAGAAACGAAACCGGCGATATCAAATATTACACTTACGGTCGCAGAAAAGAAAGTGTAAAACTACAACAGTTGGGATCCACAACCTCCTTGGACATCGCATGCCTAATTAAATGAATTCCTTAGACATCGCAAGCCTAACAATTATAAACCCCGCATTTTAGTCTCATCATCGAAAACTCTTTTCAATATCAAGTCGGGCAATTCAACAAGATTCCCGACATCCTGAACGAATGCTGGTCGCAAACTTTAGTAGACGGTCGCACCCCCGATACCGTCGACGAAGTGCACTAAGGCGGAACACCGCTGCCGCGAGCACCCGAACGGATGCTTTTGGCGACGGGGTTCTCCTTACAGTCAATTGGTTGGTCGGGGCTATTGGGTGTAGCTGTCTATCAAGTTTACCCGGCGAGTATCCGCGTACGCAACGTGATTGCGATGGACTTTTTATCACATCAAAATTCCGTGGCAACTTATCAAGTGAGACTAAACTTCTAGATTTATAACATTTAAATTAGTTATCTCATAACTACTTGTGGATTCCAAATATTGTATCACATTCCAGATAAATAGACAATGTTAAACTTTCCGATCGAACAATCAAACACCCAAGTTTTCCCGAAAAGCTCAACACTTGAAATAAGTTTTAAAAACATCCACTTCATGCCACAGTACCAACGGTCCAGCCATAGAAGGGTCAAGCCAACGCCTCACATGTGGCACGCCGTACTGCCCCAAACTCTAAGGTTCAAAAGGCAGTTCAAGACGGTCACATAATCGAGTTAAGATTTGTTGTCTTCTAGAGGGTCCATCGCGTTACTTGCACTACTTAGAACGTTCTTAAACTACGGAAAAATCCAACACTTGGAAATTTTCCGGCAGGGGAAAAGGTGAGATATTGATATCCGGTCAAACATTTTAACACATTCTAAAATTACCCGAAAAGAATAAACAAAGTTAAATAATCCGATCGAATCATCGAGTCCCCAATACAACCCTAGAAAACTCAACACTTGAGTGAAATTAAAAATTTCCCAGAAAAAAATAACAAGAAAGGACCTAAGAATAATTACAATAAATTTCAGGGACTAAGTCACAATTTTGGCCGCGGAACCGCCGCCAAACCCTTGGTTTGGCCGCGGTTCCGCGGTCAAATAATTGACTTAGTGGACCATACTTCACAGTAATTCTTAGTTTTTCCTGCTTGTTTTTCTAAGCATTTTTAATTCATAAAAAAACACATTTTTAGAAAATGTACAGAGAGGGGTGTTGTTTAGGGTATCACGGTTCGATCGGGTTTCTAACTTCGTCTACAGTTCACCTAAAGCTCTAGCTAGGCTCTGATACCACTGTAGGGTTCCTAGGCACACTCATGAGGTTCCAAAAGGCATCTACCATGCCAAAATCAAAAATTTTATGTGCCGAACAACCCTATGCAAGATCGTTACTAGAGATTAGGAAAAACTAAAAGCTAGTTAACTACTTTAACTATAAGTGAAAGGGATTACAACCTTTGTAGATTCGGTACTTCACTTCTAAAGCTCCGTGTTGACGTCCCATCGCTGCGATCATCGGGATCCCGGACCCTAGCGTTGGTTTCATCGGAGAAATGAGCGGGCTAGGTCGTTGACTTCGAGGCCGAAGATGATCTACGTCGGGGAGACTCAAACTCAAGCTATTCCTTCACTTGGTCAAAAACTTTGTGAAGAGAACACCCTATACTATACGGCAAGTGGTAGAGGATGAAGAAAAGGGAAGTGGGTTCACTTTGGATTTGGATTTCTCACTCTTAATCTTCACTTGAAAATTTCTACCAAGGTTTTCTTCACTTGAAAAAGATGATGAAGAAGAAAAGAATATGAATAATAGATTAATCAAAAATGAATAATCAAGTGAAGTCTATCATATTGCAACCATGGTTGAGTAAATCATTGTAGAGACTAAACTAGAGTTTATGTTAATGGTTAGGTTTGCAAAAATCTCATGCAAAACAAAAATGGCGGACTTTGTCAAAGATACTTGAAAGCTTCATGATGCTTCAAGCATAAAACAAAGAAAGCCACCATTTTGTATTTGCCAAAATAAAAAAAAATAAATAAAACCCTAACCATTAACCTAAACATGGTGTAAGTCATACACACACCCAAGTTTGCATGTATCATCAAACATGATACAAACTAGTGAACAAAAATATATCACATATACAACTTGTGCACATCAAGTGAGAAAATCAATCTTAAGTGAACAAATACAAGTTAATGTAAAGTAATATATCAAATATATATTTATACATTAAATAATTAAATCAATACTTGATTTAATGATCCGGTCATATCGCATATAACCGACTAATATGTAGTGTATCAATGTATCGAATCAAAACTTGATTCGGTAACCCGGCTATATCACATATAACCGATTAATGATACAAATCGCGAGAATAGAATACAGCATCACATACTGGTATTATTCTC